>OZ018321.1:225398865-226046865 GCA_963969495.1 Ceratothoa steindachneri
CCGACCCTCCTCTCTTAAAAAGAAAAGAAACAGGAAGATGAAAAACGGGTCACTGCCGTTTCGGGTTTTGTTTTTTTTTGCTGTTTTTTAGCAGCCCATCTGGCAACTGCCTACTTGAGCATATGTCACCGTACTCACTACACCCTAGTACTAGGCCACATTTTAAATAACAATATGTAAAACAAAACAAAAAACCTCAAAAATTACAATAAAAAAGGGAAAAAGGAAAAGGGCAACAAGCAGGAAGGGCGCTCCAGCGTCAGGAAAAAGCCTGCCTCACCCCGGCGCAGGAACATGCGACCTACAAAGAAACAACAACAAAAACAAAACAGTTAAATAAAGTGGAGGAGGCCAGCCTCCTCACAAAAGTCATAAAGTCCACAAATAAGTGTGCACGAATCCGGCCCGAGTACAAGGGACAAGTGTTAGCGACCCAGCTCATCCCGGTACCGGGACAGCTAGTGCGCGCGAAGATCATCCAAACTGTGACATTCAACAAGAATGTGCCAAACAGTATGAGAACAACGTAGTCATCGCAGTAAGCCGCAGGCGAGCGTTTCACCAAATAGCGGTGGGTCTCGCGAGTGTTCCTATTCGGAGACGACAGAAAGCAACCTGAAGCCATCGCGGTATTGGGGGGGTAGGTCCACGGGAAAATTCGCGGCGCAATGACACGCAACTCTAGGTTACCCTCGACTGTCTCCATCTTATTTGCCAAGCTGCCCGTATTCCTGCCATGCAATCGGTGTGAGGAAGAGTGAAACGCTGGTCTGGTCAACTAGTCGTCACAGACTCTTTGGCGTCTTCATCGGTGACTCCACTCTCTGCAATTTCTACATGTCCATGAACCAAGCAGAAGATAATATCGATTCAACTCTGTGTAGGTGCGTGCCGGTTGGTATCGCCACCACGTGAAAGCATTTGTGCCACTGCCACGGAAGACGCTGACTGCTTCCGTGGTGGTCAGCCGATTGTGAGACGGTTATCAAACAGAAGCGTTATGCTAACTTGCGCTATAAGCGCCGCCCGAACGATTTTACTGTCAGTAAATTTCGTTGAGCGAGGGCTAGTGTCCTGATTATTTCGAAGGTCGTGAAGACCCCTCTAGCAGAGGTTGTGGAAGCGAGTCAAATGGATTCGGGGCAAGTTCTCGCCGGACCCCCATCCCGTTCTCCAGGAGAACGGGACCGTAATCTCGGACCCCGCGTCAGTGACTCCGGGATGCTTCTCCGCAAGCATTTAATGCGCGTCGTGGACTTTACTTCCAGAGGCGGGGAACACTTCAATGACAGGTTTACATTGAGTTAGTTGCGTTCTTCTCTCGCTTCGTGCGTGGACACAGCTCCTGTTCCAGATGATGTCCCGTACGCCATGCTTCGACGAGACTAATCTCTGAAAAAAAGAAAAGGTCCCAGAGAGGAAGGTGGGGCAAATAATTTATGTCCATGAATCGTGTATTGTAATTGATTTTCTGTTAAATATCTACCCCACGTAATCTTAATGCTCATAATTCTCCTTCGTGTTCTCGAACATATGTCTTGATGGTATATTGTATACAAAGGCTATTAGCGTGGTTCCCCAATAAACGAAGAATCTGAAATAGAAAATTGAAGGACATAACAGAGCATAATGATTTTTTTTTTTTTTTTTTTTAATTTAAGGGGCTATCTGGCGACTGCCGACTTAGGCATAAGTCGCCGTAAACAAACAGCCTAGTTCTAGGCTACTTCAAAAAATGGAACAGGGAACAACAAAAAAGAAATAACAATAACAAAACAATAACAAAAACAACAACAACAACAAAAACAACAACAAAAATTAAGCCTGGTTAAAAAAAAGGGAGAAGGCCGGCCTCCCCCAAGAAGTTAGCAAGTCCACCAGTCAAAGTGCACGCACTCGTCCCGAGTACAAGGGACAGGCGGTAGCGACCCCGCCCATCCCGGTACCGGGACAGGTGTCGTGCGCGAAGATCACCCAGACTGGGACATTCGACAAGAATGTGCCGAACAGTCTAGGGGGCGACGCAGTCGTTGCAATAGGGCGCAGGCGAGCGCTCCACCAGATAGCGATGCGTCACACGAGTGTGTCCGATTCGGAGACGACAGAAAGCAACCTGAAGCCGCCGCGGCATTGGGGGATAGGTCCATGGGAACAGTCGTGGCGCAATGGCACGCAACTTTAAGTTCCCTTCGACCGTCTCCCATCTTCTTTGCCAAGCAGTCCGAAGAGCTGCCCGTATTCCTGCCATGTAGTCGGTGTGAGGAAGAGCGAAACGCTGGTCCGGTCGCAGAGTCCTCGCGGACTCTTTGGCGCCCTCATTCCCCGCAATTCCCACATGTCCAGGAACCCAGCAGAAGATAATCTCGACATCTGCCCGGCTCGCCAAAACCGTGGAGTCACGGATATCGCGAACCAGGGGATGCGGAGATTCCAATGCCCCGAGAGCACTCAGAGCGCTTTGTGAGTCGCTATAGATCCCAATCCGGTCTCCGAACCGGGCACGTCGCGTAATCTCCCGTACCGAGTGGTGTATTGCCACCAGCTCGGCCGTGAAGACAGACGCAGCGCCTGGTAGAGCCCCGCTTACTTCAAACAGAGGGAATACGGCGTGGAAGCCGACCCCCTCTTGGGACTTGGAGCCATCCGTATACACTGGCACGGTTCCAGCGTGACACGATGTGTGCTCCAAAAAGGTCGAACGCAATACTCCCGGCGCAGTACAAGCTTTGGGAGCAGAGGCGTGGCGACAAATAGCCAAATGTGGTACCCTCCAGGGTGGCGTCCTGGGCAGAACCAGGGGCGCCACCGGCCCGAGAGCTATATCTAACTCTCGAAGGAGTTTCCTGGCCCTAAACCCAAAGGGCTTAGGGTATGACTGGCGTCTCTCGGCGGCATAGGCACCATCGAGATCAGCTGCGGATGCAGTGAGAGCTGTTGGCGACTGAGGGAGGCGCCGGGCTCGCGCGTACAGGCGAGTGATGCACTGCACGCGGCGCAGAGCGAGTGGCATCTCCCCAGCATCGACCAACAGGCTCTCAATGGGGGAAGTGCGGAAGGCACCGGTCGCAAGGCGAAGGCCGGTGTGGTGGATCGAATCCACCTTCCGCAATAAACGCTCGGCTGCGGATGCATAAAACTCGCATCCGTAGTCGAGCTTCGAGCGAACAAAGGATCGATAAAAAAGTAAGGCGGTAGCCCTATCAGCGCCCCAAGCGCTGAACGTCACGGAACGGAGAATGTTCATGGCGCGGGTACAAGAGACCCTAAGGCTGCGAATATGAGCCTCCCAGGTGAGGCGTCGGTCGAATACAAGACCAAGGAAACGGTGCGACTCAACCACATCCAGGCGCACCCCATTAAGAAACAAATCTGGGTCGGGGTGAAGCCGTGGATGGCGGCACAAGTGCACCACCTTAGTCTTGGCCAAAGAAAACCGAAACCTGTGCGCTTCGGCATAGCGAGAGACGCGGTTCAATGCCTGTTGGAGTCGACGCTCCAGAGTTGGCATCTGGGCCGCGCCAAAAGAGATCGAAAGGTCGTCCACGTAGAGCGTAGCGAGAACATCTTCCGGCAGCACCGAGGTGATGCCGTTGATGCTCAGGGCAAAGAGTGTGACACTGAGGACACTTCCCTGCGGGACACCCTCTTCCTGCTCCTTTGGGCCGGAGAGAGCTCCCCCCACCCGTACGCGGAATCGACGATCTCGCAAAAATTGAGATATAAACATTGGGAGGCGTCCCCTCGCCCCCATCGTGTAGAGAGTCTCAATGATACCGTATCGCCATGCGGTATCATAGGCCTTCTCCAGATCGAAAAACACCGTGGCGTAGTGCTGTCTACGAAGGAAAGCCTCGCAGACGGCATTTTCCAGTCGGAGCAGAGCATCCGACGTGGAGTGGAACTTGCGGAAGCCGCACTGTGCGGAAGACAGATGGCCTCCGCTGTCCAGGAAAAAAGCTAATCTAACGTTTACCAATTTCTCCATCAACTTGCACACGCAAGAGGTTAGAGAGATTGGGCGGAAACCGGTCGGAGTAGAGTGATCTCTCCCCGGTTTGCGAAAGGAGAGCACAGTAGCGATTCGCCAGGAGTCTGGGAGAAGACCTTCCACCCAGATCCTGTTGAACAGATCTAACAGAAAGGCCATGCCTCGCTCACCCAGGTGTCGAAGCATGGCGTACGGGACATCGTCCGGACCATGGGCGGTGTCCGCGCACGAAGCGAGAGCGGAACGCAACTCACTCACAGTAAACTTGTCGTTGAAGGGTTCTCCGCCACTGGAGGTAAAGTCCAGCCGGCGGCCTTCCGCGACATCACGACGTGCATTGAATGCTGGCGGAGCAGCATCACGGCTAGAGAATGCAGAAAAAGCGGTCGCTAAGGATTCCGCCACGGACGCGGGGTCTGAGATTGCGGTCCCATTCTCCTGGAGAACGGGAGGGGGGTTCTGCGAGAACTTGCCCCGAATCCTTTTGACTCGCTTCCACACCTCAGCTAAAGGGGTCTTCCCGTTAAGTGAAGACACGTATGCCCGCCAAGAAGAGCGGCGGGCGTGCTTCGAAATATACCGGAACCTAGCCCTAGCCCGACGAAATTCAGCGACAGTGAAATCGTTCGGGCGGCGCTTATAGCGCATGTAGGCATAACGCTTCTGTTTGAGGGCCGTCTCACACTCGGCCGACCACCATGGGAGTGGTCGGCGTGCAAAACGGCCAGACGTCCTAGGAATAGTAGTCAGGCCCACGGCGATGAGGTTGCCGGAGAAGAACTCAACGGCCTCATCTACCGACCTAAACTCCTCGACTGAGATAGAGAATTCAGTCATTTCCTGAAATGCAGGCCACCGCGCCCGCGCCAAGCACCACCGAGGTGGTCTCTCAGGCGGCAGTTGCCCTGAAAATGATATTTGAATGGGAAAGTGATCACTACCATGGAGGTCATCGACCACCCCCTAATCAAAATCAGGCTGTGCATCCGAAGAGCACAAAGATAGGTCAAGGCAAGAAAATGAAGCGGTTCTCGGACAGTGATGCGTAAACTCATCCACGTTTAGGACACCCATCTCAAGCTCTTCGATCAGATCGGCAAGGACTTGTCCCCTGGGATTTATGGAATAATCTCCCCAGAGAGGATGCCTGCCGTTCAGATCTCCAAGCAAGAGATAGGGCCTCGGCAACCGTGCCACGACGCGGCGGAAGTCCCCCGCGTCGAAGTCAGCTGACGGTGGAATGTACGCAGAAATGATAGTATACCTCCTATCCAGGTGCAGCTGCACAGCCACTGCCTGAAGGGAGGTATCTAAAGAGAAAGGAAGAACGGAGACATCATGCCGGGTGTAAACTGCGCATCCCCCAGCCCGGCCATCCCGCGGTGGTGGGGTCGCAAGACCCTTATACCCCGGGAGGGCAGGGAGGGGGCACGCACCTAGCATGGTCTCCTGCAAAAAAATAGCTAACGGGGAACGGGACGAGACGAGCCTCCGCAGCTCCTCCCAGTTGGCCCGGAGTCCACAGCAATTCCATTGAAGGAATCAGAGCATAATGAAAACATAGCATTAGTGTTGCCATATTGTACAGACCAGCTGGGAAAGAGTTTCATCAAAATTGATTCAGAGAGAAACGAAAAATCTTAACTTTTTTCGCAAGCTACTACCATGGTTCAGAATGTATTGCGCATGTAGGCATAATACTTCTGTCTGAGGGCAGTCTCACACTCGGCGGACCACGACGGAAGCGGTCTGTGTTCAAAATGGCCAGACGTTCTAGGAATAATAGTTAGGCCTAGGTCGATGAGGTTACCGGAGATGAACTCAAAAGCTTCATCCAGCGATCTAAACTCCTCGACTGGGACAGATTTATCAGTCATTTCCTGAAATGTGGACCACCGCGGCCTCGCCAATCAACACCAGAGATGTCTCTCAGGGGGCAGCGGTCCAGAAGATCATATTTGAATGGGTTCCTTGGGTGAAGATGACATGGATTTCTCTCGAGAACTTCCATCAAATCTTTTTGACTTGCTTCCACGAGAAGCCCTAACGTTAAGTGAAGAGAGAAATGGTCGTCAAGAGTAGCGTGGGTTCTTCAAAACATACCGGAACTTTGTTCGAGTTCAAAGAAATTCACAAAGTAAAATTGCTGCGCAAATAGTGCATGTAGGTACGTCGCTTCTGCCACAGGGTCGTCTGGCACATCCGATCATCAACGAAGTAGAGTGCGTGCAAAACGGCCAAACGTTGTAGGAATCCTAGTTAAACTCTTGGCGAAGTGGTTGCAATAGAAAAATTCTACGTCCTCATCCAGTGACCTAAATTCTTCTACCTGACAGAGAAATGAGCAATTTCTTGATATTCAGATTATCGTCACCTCTCCAAACACCACCAAGGCGATATATCAGGTGTCACTGGGGCAGAAAATAACATTTAAATAGGAAAATGGTCAATACCATAGTCCCAAAGCACCAACTCAAAAGCAGGCTTCACATCCGGAGAGCAAAGCGACTGATCAAGACAAGAAAATGATGTTCTTGGACACATGCGTAAACTCAACCACATTCAAGACACCTATCTCCAACTCTTCGATCAGGTCGGCAAAGAGCTGACCCAGAATAACCCCAAACAAGGGTTCAAACGTTCAAATCCTGGAGGAGAAAGGTTCTCGGTAACCGTGCCACGACTTGGCTAAAGTCTCCCGTGTCTAGGTCTATTCGCGGTGGAATATCCGCAGAAAAGTATACCTCTTATCCAGGTCTTGCGACACTGCTACAACCTGAAATGTGGTATTCAAAACGATTATAAGAATGGATACATCATGCCTCCATATCCCGATGGGTGGGCAGGGGGCACGTACCCAGCATGGTCTCCTGGAAACAGTTAACTTGGAACGATAGACGATCCGCCGTAGCTAGTACCGTTGGGTGGAAAGTCAACGTCCATTTTCTTTAATGGAAAGTGCCCTCCAGGCACAACTCAAGAAATATGCGTGCCCTCTTGGATTGAAGAATCTCACGGCAATGGTCGTAGACTTCTGAAGGTGGATCTCCCGGAGTTATTGTTGTCTTAATGAGGGAGGTTGTGTTCGCCATGCGAGTCTTTTCCTCCCTTCGCCAAGGAACCTTCGTGGTGGTCCGAATTGCTCTATCCAACCTTGGGCGTGGAGGGCGGAGATGGATGGATTGCACGAGTTCCTTGGCGCTCACTGCGAGGTGATTGCGTTGTAATATATGTTTTATAACTGTTAAGACAATTTAATAATCAATGGGTGGGAGATGTGAGTGCTGAGGTGATTGAGCAAGGTGAATGACGTGATGAATGGATGGTATCGTGATAATACATTGTTGGCTGAAATCATTAAAATGCGGATCAGATTATTGGAGACTTATCTACAGCTCGTCTCCACTAGGTAGCAAATCATTCCGCTGCCGGAGTAGATATTCTCCGATTCGAACTCGGCACACATATTTCCTCTCGCCGGATAAGGTCTTGTGGCTTTCATGTCAAGCTTTGGAAGATTTGTAGCATGTTATTTCGTCCGTAGAGCTCTGCCCATTTAGCCGTCCAGACCTCAGATGGCTGTTCGTAGTGCGACGGTGCTCTTCTCACCTTATGCACCCAAATATTATTGCAGGGGGTGGTCAGCCCATTAGCTGAATGGTAGTGGCTATTGAGGCAAAACCTGTTAATATCTGATGGAGTAATAATGGCCTCCGGTTGTACGCTGCGCGCTGTTCAATTCTTTTGGGGCGTAGCCTGACGTCATAGCCGTGGGGTCGGCGAGTGTGACGTCACAGTCGGCGGTGTAATGGAAGCCAGGCGCCCGCTCAGCAGCAGTCGTTGTTCAGAGGCAAGCGTTCACTGATGTTCTTAACATCAGTAGCAGAGCTCTTACGTCATTGCTTATGTTATGGAAATCGTTAATACCGTAGCCTGTTCATCGAAATATCCGCCTAAACCTGACAATGATGGGTGCTATGACAGTTGGAAAAAAGATATTGGTATTTAGTGCGAACTTACTGAATTGCCGAAAATTAAACGTGCGTTAGCGATTTATCTTTCATTGACTGGAATGACTAGTAGGGTTGACTTATAGGGGTAAGTTTGGTTGGTTGGGCTGAGGAAAGCCTCTTCGAGAGTGGTACGATTGACAAGGGGTGATTTGTTACTGGTATTTTGGCACCACTCTTGAGGCAGCCAAATGGCTTGCTTGACTCGGCTGGGCGGCTGCCTAGTTGTTTCCTTGGTGAATGCATTGTATTCACAAGGCTACGACTACAAAACGGAAACTCTCTTCTTGCTTGGTAGGCTGGAAAAGTGGGTTATTGAAGCTTCCTTCAAAGGTAAAAGGAATTTTAGAGCTGGATTCAAACGTATTTATTCGGCGGGAGTGTGGACTAGTTTTCAGGGAATCAACAGAAAATATCTCTATTTTTTTTAAGTAAAGTAGAAAAGGTGTGGAAGGTGAGATAGAATAGATCACCAAACCCCTTCCCCTCCCCCTCCGGTCATCCTAAGATAACCAGAGGGGGATGGGGGCACTAGGCACTCCCAGTCTCTCCTCTCCCTCCAGAGTCCTGTTGGACTTCTGGATAAGAGAGAGGGAGACAGGAAGAAGACAGGGAAAGGGGGATAGCAAAGTTTGAAGTAGTGTGGAAGATTAAAGGGAGACCAAGGTGGTCGGCGGCTCTACAGCTTTACGTGGAATCCGAACCACGGTGTGTACTATATCCTATCTGTTCATTCAATCTCTAGTGCCCCTGTCCAACGTATGCTATGCTAAGCCCAGTGTGAAGGATAGAAGAAAATGTAGATGGAAAAGAAGGAAGTAGAAGATGTGCAGTTGAATGCAAAGTATGCGTGGAGGCCTTGGCATTTAGAAATGTTATAGTTTAGAATTCAAATGAATAGAAATGGTTGACTGAGTATCAAGTGTATCCTTTATGTTCGTTTTATGTCATGTTTTTAAATCTGTGTTATTGTTGCTGTGATGTGGCGTTCAAACCGTTGTTTTAGTTGTTTTCCTTCACTGGTATAAAGTTTTCTCCTTTCTTTTTTATTATACCTGTTTCTTGTTTATCCTTTTATGTTTCTTTTTATTATTTCTAGCTTTTTCTAGCTTTGTTTACTTACTCTCTCTGTTTGTTCTCATCATGTGAACACTTCGTCCTCTTCTTCGTTGATCTTTGAAGTGTAGGTGGGGAAGTCTCTACGTGCTCTCCCTTCTTGTCTCTGGGTGATCATGGCCATTACTTCCTCTCCTATCTCGCGTTGAGTGGCTTGGATGAGTTTCTTGGCCCTTTTCTCTATGATCTTGTTGATTGGCTGAATTCTTGCTTCGCGATGCAAATCTTGCTGTCTTCTTCTGTCTATTCTTCTTTTGTTCGTGAATATCAAAACTGCTTTGTTCTGTATTCGTTGCAGTGCGATAACATTACTTTTTGAGATTGTATACCATGGTAGCACCGGGTATACCATTGTTGACTGGATTAAGGCTTGATAAATTTTCTTCTTGTTTTTTCTCTTAAGTGCTCTGAGCCTAAATAGTAGCCCGAGTCTCTTTCTTCCTTTTTCTACTGTTTCTCTCGTATGCTTGGTGTATCTTCTCTTCGTAATCGTCAATCCTAGCACTGTAGCTTCGTTTGTGTATTCGTATCTGTTTCCTTCGATCACAATGTTGCTGAGTCTCCTCCTGTGTATTGGTACGATTTTAAATTTATTCCTGTTGGTGCTGATCTTCCACTGTTTTTCATAAGCGTTGATCCGTCGTATTTCTTCTGCTGTCAGTCTTGCTTGCATATCAGGGTTCCTATAAGGGAAGACGACAATCTGTGTGATGTCATCTGCGAACTGTATATTTAGGCACCCGTATGTAGCTGGCGGAGGAATGTCCAAGGTATATAAAGAGTATAATGTTGGAATCAGACATCCTCCTTGCGGAAGGCCAGCCTCCATCTTGAATTTATCTCCATGTTAGTTTCCCATTTTGATAAATGCGTTTCGTTCGGTTATGTAATTGCAAAGTAGTCTTTCCACCTTGCTCTCTAGGCGTAACTGCAATATTTTATATTGCATTCCTTTCGTCCATACTTTGTCAAAAGCTTTGGACACATCCTTGCAGACTATATCAACGCTAGCCTTTTCTCTTTTTTGCTTTAGCTATTTTTTGTTATGACCGCGAGGGCCATCTCCCTGCTTCTTTTATTTCTGAAGCTGAATTGAAATTTATTTAGGTCATTAGCTTCCAGGTGCTCATTTAGGCGAGTGTTCATAATTTTCTCGAATATCTTCCCGATCAAGTCGAGTAGAGATATAGGTCTGTAATTCTTCACTCGTGTAGTAGGCTTGCCAGCTTTGGGTATGAAAATCATCTTGGCTACTTTAAGTTATTTCGGGAAGTATCCGGTGTTAAGGCTGGTATTAAATACTGAGCTCTGATCTACCTGGTGCCTTCTGCTTAAACTGAGCGATTGTGTTTTTTAATTCTTGGACGGTAATTCTTGCGTCGTTACCTTCCAAGGTGTCTCTTGCTGTATCTGTATTTCTGTAAGGGATTATCCTGTTCACTTCTAGTTCGAGTTGCCTTGTGATGTTTCGTTCGAAGTCCCTGTCGATTCTTGATTGTCCTCTTCACTAATGTTAAAAAATGTTCTTCCAGTGTTCTTTAAATAATTTTTTTATTGCGTCAATATCTTCTATCTTATTGCCTTGATTATCATTCAGGGTCATCTTCTTGTCCCCTGATTTTCCTTTCATGTGTTTTATTGTTTTCCAAAATTCTCTTGCGGGTGAGTTATCGTCAATCTCTTTACATAATTCTACACTATATAGTTTTTCTACTTAAACATAAGCAATACAAAATTGACCAATCATCGTTAAAGAAATTT
Source organism: Ceratothoa steindachneri (assembly GCA_963969495.1). Taxonomy (NCBI): domain Eukaryota; kingdom Metazoa; phylum Arthropoda; class Malacostraca; order Isopoda; family Cymothoidae; genus Ceratothoa; species Ceratothoa steindachneri. The sequence continues at coordinate 225,409,741 of OZ018321.1, forward strand.
TTAAGGGCAAAATAACGTTAGCCGTTCTTTCAACTTAAACATAAGTGACACAAAATTGACCAATCAGCGGTAAGGAAATTTTTAACGGCAAACTAACATTAGTCGGGTTTTCAAACATAGGCGCTACAAAATTGACCAATCATGGTTAAGATAAATTCCTAAGGGAAAGTTTAAGTTAACTGATTTTTCAGGCATAAGCGTTACAAAAATGATCAATCACACATGGGGCAATGTTACTTGTGATAGTCGACATGGCAACGAGATTTTGTACAGTAACAGTAATCAAAAACAAAACTGCTTCAACAATCATTAAAGGTTTGTTTAAATGTTGGATTAGTCTATTTGTTTCTCCCCAGAAGATCTCACTGCTAAGGGGGGAGGGGGTAGTAGTTTAATAATGATGAGATGAGAGCACTTGGTGAAGCATTCACTATAAAAGTGATGACTACAGCAGTAGAGAGCCCGTGGAGTAACGGGATTTGTGAACGACTCAATGCAGTCATTGGTAATCTAGTAAATAAAATTATGGCTGATTTTAATTGATATGGAGTCCGTGTCTGCCTCGGCAATTTCTGCACGTAATGTCTTGTTGAATAATTCAGGATTTTCACCTAACCAACTAGCATATGGCTTTATCCCTACTATTCCTAATCTGATTTGCACTAAATTTCATGAGCGCGAACCAGTGATAGCTTCCACTATTGTAAGCAAAAATTTGAATGTTGCGCACTGCCAGGCAACAGTTTTTGAAGATCGAATCAAACGAGTGACTGAATAGAGCATTAAGAATCAGTGTGTGTACTACCAATGTGGAAAATCTAAGTTATGGTGATGAAGTTTTCTACAAGCGTAATGACAATAACGAGTGGAATGTGCCCGGCGTTGTGATCGGGCGCGACGGAAAGCAGATGGTGTAGAGCAAGAGCGGTCCGATAAAGAGGATTGCTATCCTGCTGTAGATGATGAGGATGATCACAGGCATGACGGCGACGACGACGGCAGTGATGAGGCTGCTGAAATGCATCAGCTGACGTATGGTAATGAAAATCAACATGAAGGTAGCTGCGTTGACATCGGCGGTAATTCTGCAGCCCAAATCAAAGTTGGACAGCGATTTCAAGGTCTAAGATCAGCTACTGATGACCTTGTCTCTAGTGAGGTGATAACTAGAGCTGAGAAAGCCACAGGTAACAAATATGGTAAATGTTTCAACGTAAGGTACGATTCTGATGGTACTGTTGGTTGGAAGACTTCAATGATATTGTGTCGTGATCGGACTATGTAATAGGTAGGCTACTGGCACCAAATTGCAGGATTCAATATACCCAGCGAAAACCTCCATAAAATTCGACACGCGGTGGTATTATTAAATCCCAGCAAACTCCACACATACAAAATGATGTCTAAAATTGAAATAAGGAAATGTAAATATATGTTAATATCCTAGGGGCGGTCAATACGTTTTGCAATTCAGATATAAGGAAACGAGATATGAGGAAAAGTGTTTTATTATTTTTCAATATAACTACCCTCGACTTCAAAACACTTGCGCCACTTGTCCCTGAGGCTTCGATTTCCCGACTGCTGTTCAATCCACTCCTGGACGGCGAGCTGGACATCTTCATCGTCCCCAAACCAGCGTCCACGCAGTGCAACCTTGAGCTGACGGAATAAAAAGTAGTCGCTAGGGGCCATATCTGGGCTGTAGGGAGGATGGTTGAGCTCCTCGAATCCGCACTTGCACAGGGCAGCTTGTGCAACTCTAGCCTTGTGGACTTTGATGACGTTGAAGTCGATCATGGGGCGTCAGGTTTCTAGGGACCCAAAGGGCAGAGACCTTGGTCATGGCCAAATTGTCGTCGATGATGTTGATAACACTTCCATGTGATATTCCAAGTTCTCGATTGATTTCTTCGACCTTCACCCGTCGATTTTCGAGGATCATCCTCTCCACACGGGCCAGCGAGCAATGGTTGCATAGGAAGGGACGGTGTCCACTGCAACTATGCGTTCATGGATCTCTTTTGCATTCTTGCCTTCCTTGGTCAAAAATTTGATCACTGCGCGGTGCTCAACCTTCTCCATTGTTGAAATATTTGTGACTGACGATCTGCGATCAGCTACTGCTTCTTAAATAGACGAGGCAGGAGTGTGAGGCTGCAGGTCCTGACTTGTCCTAACACCCCTACAAACAGCCATCCCCCTTCCTCTGTTTTGCCCTACCGATTCGCAGAACTTATTGACCGCCTTCACAATCGACCTCCCAACTCCGGTACACAGATATACCATGTATCTGCAATTCGAGATGACCACTCAAATTGTCCCATTCCCGGAGAGGAAAGCAAGGGCGCAGGCGGTTCGCACAATAGCGGAAATCAACATCAGCCAGCCAGTACGAGAGACGATGGATGATCAGGACCAACAGGGACAAATTCAAGATCGTCCCGCTGAGCCGCGATTTGACATGGCCCATCATCCTAGATGGGAGGAGATACAGCTACTTCGCCGAAGGCACCACCCTGGGCCTTAAAATCACCGACCATAGATACTCGAGGCACCACATGGAGAGGCGGAACCTGGCAAGGAGTGAAATCTCCAAGCTATACAGGTTTAGAGATCTTAGCTCGGCCAACATCAGGAAAATATATCTGATGTATGTCCGGGCTAAGCTCATCTACCCCTCAGTTATTTCTCAAGCGGCCAGCAAATCCTCAATGAAAAGGCTACAACGTGTCCAGAACACTGCTTATCAACAAAGTCAGAAGGCGTGATCACCTTAGGTAAAGAGATTTGCACAGGAGTAAACGTTTGGAGTCAATAAATGTCGTCACCCAAAAACTTGGAAAAAAGGTCTGGTCCACTCTAACGAATGGTGTCATTCCTGAGCTACAGGGAACAGGGGGCAGGCTTAATATACCTGCAAGGCTACGGGCGAAAGTCTCACGCCAACGTGGGTTCCTGAGCACAAAATTATGCAGACAAGAAGTCATTACACCAATTTATACATAGATAAAACACAATACAACATATAAGAACATTTCATTAATACATACATAAATGAAAAAAGCAAACAATACAATTATTACAAGGGGCCAGAATTTATAGGTTACAGTGACGCTCGGTTTGTTAAAAGACAAACCAACTAACAAACTGTAGTTAAAACTAGTTAATTAATAATATTGCACTTAAATCTTCCTTGAGTGTAGGTTTGTAGTGTTTGATATATAAAGATTCGAAGGTTCTTAGGCAATGTTTGTTGTTGTTAAAGGCTAATACTTGAAAATTATCAATAGAAATGTCAATTTTACACCTTATGGTGTGTTCCCTAATAGAAGACTTTTCCTTTTTATTTAATATTTTGTTTGTGCGCCAACTAATCCCCATATGAGCAGAGAACCTAGCTCCAAGGGACCTAACAGTGCTGCCAATGTAAGAGGATGCAGTACACCTGGTACATTTAAATAAATAAACATTATCACTGCAGAACTCCAAAGAGATAGGATCTTTACTGTTAAAAAAAAATTCCTATCGATAGTTTGTTTATAAAAACTATTTGTGGGTTGATTTGCGGAAAATATCTTTTAAAAATAAATAGGATTTTTCTTTTAAAAGTATCGTTTAAAAACCTATCTCTTCTCTCTCCAGCGAATTTTATTCTGAAATAAATTCATCTAGAACTTCGAATTTCATAATTAAGCCTAAAGACAGAAAAGTATTACGGACACTTGCGGGCAAAAGGGATATAATAGGTCGCAGGAGCGTGCAACCTACAAAAACAACAACAAAACCTAATTAAATAAAAGGGAGAAGGCCGGCCTCCCCCCAAAAAGTCTAACAGTCCACGAGTCAAAGAACGCGCACTCATCACGAGTACAAGGGACAGGCGGTAGAGACCCCGCCCATCACGGTACCGGGACAGGTAACGTGCGCGATGATCGCCCAGAGTGGGACATTTCAACAAGAATGTGCCGAACAGTTTGGGGGACAAAGCGGGCGTAACAGTAGGGATCGGCGAGCGCTCCATCAAATGGCGGTGCGTCCCGCGAGTATGCCCAATTCGGAGACGAGGGAAAGATACCTTAAGCCTTCGCAGCAATGGGGAGTAGGTCCATGTGAACAGTCGCGGCGCAATGGCACACAACCTTAAGTTCCCTTCGAAAGTCTCCAATCTTCTTTGCCATGCAGCCCGAAGAGCTGCCCGTATTCATGCCATGTAGTCAGTGTGAGGAAGAGTGAAACGCTGGCCACATCACAGAGTGCTCGCGTACTCTTTGGCGCCCTCACTCCCCGCAATTCCTACATGTCCAGGAGCCAAGCAAAGGATAATCTCGACATCCACCCGGCTCGCCGAAACCGTGGCGTCACGGATATCGCGAACCGGGGGATGCGGAGATTCCAATTACCCGAGAGCACTCAGGGCGCTTTGTGAGTCGCTATAGATCACAATCCGGTCTCCGAACCGGGCACGTCGCGTAATCTGCCCTACCGAGTGGTGTATTGCCACCAGCTCGGCTGTAAAGACAGACGCAGCGCCTGGCAGAGCCCCGCTGATTTCAAACAGAGGAGATACGGCGTGGAAGCCAACTCCCTCTTGGGACTTGGAGCCATCCGTATACACTGGCACGGTTCCAGCGTGACACGAGGTGTGCTCCAAAAAGGCCGAACGCAATACTCTAGGCGCTGTACAAGCTTTGGGAGCCGAAGCGTGGCGACAAATAGCCAAATGTGGTACCATCCAGGGTGGCGTCCTGGGCAGAACCAGGGGCCCTAAACTCGAAGGGCTTAGGGTCTAAATGGCATCTCTCGGCGGCATAGGCACCGTCGAAATCAGTTGCGAATGCAGTGAGAGCTGTTAGCGACTGAGGGAGGCGCCGGGCTCGCGCGTACAGGCGAATGATGCACTGTACACGGCGTAGAGCGAGTGGGCTCTCCCCAGCATCGTCTAGTAGGCTTTCAATGGGGAAGTGCGGAAGGCACCAGTCGCAAGGCGAAGGCCGGTGTGGTGGATCGAATCCACTTTCCACAATAAGCGCTCGGCTGCGGATGCATAAAACTCGCATCCGTAGTCGAGCTTCGAACGAACAAAGGATCGATAAAAAAGTAAGACAGAAGCCATATCAGCACCCCAAGCGCTGAAAGTCACGGAACGGAGAATATCCATTGCGCGGGTACAAGAGACCCTAAGGCTGCGAATATGAGCCTCCCATCTGAGGCGTCGGAAAAATACACGACCAAGAAAACAGTGCGATCCAACCACTTTAGGGCTTACCCCATTGAGAAACAAGTCTGGATCTGGGTGGAACCGTGGATGGCCGCAGAAGTGCACCACCTTAGTCTTGGCCAAAGAAAACCGAAACCTGTGCGCTTCGGCACAGCGAGAGACGCGGTTCAATGTCTGTTGGAGTCCTCGCCCCAGAGTTGGCATCTGGGCCGCGCCAAAAGAGATCGAAAGGTCGTCCACGTAGAGCGTAGCGAGAACATCTTCCGGTAGCACCGAGGTGATGTTGTTGATGCTCAGAGCAAAGAGTGTGACACTGAAGACAATTCCCTGCGGGACACCCTGTTGTTGTTCCATTGGGCTGGAGAAGGCTCCCCCGATCCGTACGCGGAATCGACGATCTCGCAAAAATTCAGATATAAACATTGGGAGGCGTCCCCTCGCCCCCATCGTGTGGAGAGTCTCCATGATACCGTATCGCCATGCGGTATCATAGGCCTTGTCCAGATCGAAAAAGACCGTGGCGTAGTGCTGTCTACGAAGGAAGGCCTCCCAGAGGGCATTTTCCAGTCGGAGCAGAGCATCCGACGTGAAGTGGAACTTGCGGAAGCCACACTGTGCAGAAGACAGATGGCCTCCGCTGTCCAGGAAAAAGGCTAATCTAACATTTACCAATTTCTCTATCAACTTGCACACGCAAGAGGTTAGAGAAATTGGGTGGAAACCGGCCGGAGTAGAGTGAACTCTCCCTCGTTCTGAGGGAAGTGTCCAGAATGGTGAGAAAGGTATTTAAACTATGGCCAATTAGCTCTCCTGGTGTTCCACCTATTGCCCAGTGGGGAGGAAGGGCCACCCAGTCATGAGGTCAGAACAACTGGGAAGTAATCACTTCCTCTCAGATCAGGATCTACCGACCAGCTGTAATCTGCTCTACAGTCTCAGGAACAAAGTGACAAATCTACACAGGTAGAGCTGTTGGACTGGACATGGAAAGATGTTGGAGTGTCATCATTAAATAATGACATCCAAGGTCTTGCATAAGTCTCACAATCAGATTTTCCTTGGGGTTGTCATCATAGTCTCCCCAAAGGTGGTGTCTTGCATTAAAGTCTCCAAATAGTAGGAATGGAGTTGGGAGATGCGTTTGGCTAATGTGTTAGCCAAATCTGAAGCGACTACTTCTTTACCAGGAGGGAGGTACAGTGAGCAGACTGTGTATAAACGATTGGTATACACACGAATCGCCACTGCTTTAAGGTCTATTCTCAACGGGATTGCTAAGTGAGAACAGTCTGCACGGACAAAAACAGCCGAACCATGAATGAGTTCTGGTGGATTTTTAAAATATCCCACATAGTGGGGGATATTGGGAAATCGACGAATACCCAATTGGGTCTCCTGTAATGCTAAACAGCAAGGGTTGTAATCATGAAGCAGGAGTTTGAATTCTTCCCAATTAGAGTAGATCCCTTGTAGATTCCAATGAACAATTGGAAACATATTCATCGTTTAAGGGTAATTAAATTTTTCTTTGCACCTGCTGAAGGTGACTGGGGTTTTGAATCTTTTTTGATTTTTAGGTGTAATTAACGTTTGAGGTATAGGTAATTTGAATGTTTTGGGGATGACTATTTTTATTAGAAGGCAAAGAACCATCTGTCGTTGTGAATATGACAGGGTAGTTTTTGCTGGCAAAGATGCCTCCGAAGATATTGGGTCCTCTGTACTGGTAGGTAGTAATGTCGAGAGGGATGGTACCGAGTCATTTTGAGAGGTGGTTGGTGGGTCAGCTGGGGTGTGTAAAGAAACCCCAGAAGGCTGTTTCTCCTCTTCCAAAAGGGCCACAACTAAAGCTGGATCAGAAAAAATCCATTCAGCTTCTTCTGGAGTTACTGATGCTGTGGATGTAATAGGCTGGCTAGTTGTGACTGATGGACTCACGGCAGATTCAGTGTGAGGAGGGTGGATGTCCAAAGGTGAAACGAACATCCCCGGAATCTTCCTCCATGTCTTCAGTACATGTCAATGGTTGGTTAGATGCTGATGGAGGGAAATCTTAGGAACGACGAGTCCTCTTGCGCCTTGGTTTACGAGAAGCAGGAACTTCCCTAATGATAGAAGAGGGAGGAGGAGCATCATTCTGAGGCACAGATTCTATTGGGGCTTCTTGATAGATATTCCGCGGATGTAAAAGTGAAGGTCTGAATGGTCTCTGCTGTCTGTTACGGACTGGTCTGGGCGCTCTAAGAGCGTCTGCAAAACTCACTCCTGGGTGTATGTATAATTATTTAGCTCTCCTTCTAGCATCCTTTATGCTAATTCGGAATTTATTCTGAAGAGCAACAACCTCTCTCTCATACAAGAAAAAGGTGCACTACTTAGAGATGGCTAGGTCATCGTCACCACAGTTGTTACAACAAGGGGGACGAGGGCACGGTGTTCCATGGAAATCAGAGAAACAATTAACACATACCTTCTCCTGTCTGCAGTGATTACTGACATGTCCAAAACGTTGACAATGAAAGCACCTACGGGGATTCTCCACTTAGGGCTTCACAGGAATACACAGATAACCAGCCTTGATATTCTTAGGGAGTTTCAACCTATTGAAAGTAAATATGATAGTAACGGAAGGAACTCTGGTGCCATTAGCATTACGAGTGAAGCGGTATGCACCAACTCCCTTCTGAGAAGTCAGTTTAACAATAAGCTCCCCCGACTTGATAACCCCCTTGCAGGTGTTAAAGATAGGATGGGCTGAAGAGGAGATATTGAGGAAAGCAAGATAATCTAGTGCTTTGATTTTTTTTTTATGCTGATCAAATGAAGAGGACTCCACAAGGCAGCCATCATTCCTAGGCCACATTTGGCAACAGTCTTCATAAACATTAAAAATGTCAGCCTTACTTATTGGTGTATCATTGTCTGATTTTAAAACTACAAATCTATCATAATCAAGATCATCGTTGACCTCGGAACCAAAAGGATGGAGTCTACGAAGATCACGGTCATTGGTGACACGAGGACCAGAAGCCTGGGGCCTCTGGGAAAAGTTTTTATTATTTTACCCATACGTATTTGTATTAAAAGAACACATACCCCTGGGGAAGTGGAATCGTGTTACGGTAGCTGCCCCCAGACTAGGCGCTTTGCATCGTCTTCAGGGTAGCCCTCCCCGACACTACAGCTGTCGTTTTAAAAACAGTGCAATGTCATGAATGGAAGTTTGACTACGGCTAGGCTAAGTAAGACCGACGCTGTGAACAGCTATCAGCCCCAGAAGAAGTGCGATTTTCAAGGCGATACCTTCGGTGAACATATTCGGCAACCCGTACAGCGGTACTCAACACACGAGTGTGAGGATCCTTAGTCTGACTCTTCCACAGTGGCCTGTTCAGCAAGGTAGGACCCCTGAAGACAGACTGATGGACAATACTGTCCATTATAGTCTTCACTGACATAGCCCACTGTGTCATTGAAGTACGCAAGCCCCTCCACCACGACACGGTGATCCTCAGGGAGGGGGATGAACAGTGAAAAGAACAACAACAGACAATAGGGTAGGGAAAAAGAAAAGCACACAATATGAAAGAAAAAATGGGGGAGGGGAAAAATAAGTCTTCTTGATCACAGGGAACATGTTTTAGTAGTTCAAATATTCGACTCACCTCACCCTTTCCCGTGCCTAATCTTTTTCTTCTTTTCCAGGATGTCGGAGAGTGGGGGCTCAGTGGATCTCCGCAGATGGACATCTATTGTGTCCCACATTCATGCTCTTTTTACCCACAGAGATAGGAATATTGATATTGGTGAAATACAACCTTGGCCAAAATTACATGGCAGGTATGAAAAAGTGATTTTTTAAGTAAAATTTTATAGAGCCCATCTGGCGACTGCCCACTTGGGAGTAAGTCGCCGAAAAACACGACAGTCTAGAACTACGCTACATAAAATAAAAATATGAAAACATAAGAATGATATAAATTGGAAAAACTTAACAATCAGGAAGCAATCTCCGGCAGCGGGGGGAGATCCCCCTCACCCCGGTAAAGGAGAGTGCAACCTACAAACAAAAACATCCCAAACAAAAAGAACCTTAAATAAAGGGGAGAAGCCCGGCCTCCCCCCAAAAGTCAACTAGTCCACAAGTCAATGTGCACGAATCCGTCCCGAGTACAAGGGACAGGCGGTAGCGACTCCGCCCATCCCGGTACCAGGACAGGTATCGTGCGCGAAGATCACCCAGACTGGGACATTCGACAAGAATGTGCCGAACAGTCTGGGGGACGACGCAGTCGTCGCAATAGGGCGCAGGCGAGCGCTCCATCAAAAAGCGATGCGTCACACGAGTGTGCCCGATTCGGAGACGACAGAAAGCAACCTGAAGCCGCCGCGGCATTGGGAGATAGGTCCATGGGAGAAGTCGCGGCGCAATGGCACGCAACTTTAAGTTCCCTTCGACTGTCTCCCATCTTCTTTGCCAAGCAGTCCGAAGAGATGCCCGTATTCCTGCCATGTAGTCGGTGTGAGGAAGAGTGAAACGCTGGTCCGGTCGCAGAGTTCTCGCGGACTCTTTGGCGCTCTCATTCCCCGCAATTCCTACATTTCCATTTTTTTTTTTAAATTTTATAGAGCCCATCTGGCAACTACCCACTTGGGCATAAGTCGCCGAAAAACACTACAGCCTAGAACTAGGCTACTTTAAAATAAAAATATGAAAACTTAACAATCGATATAAATTGGAAAAACTTAATCAGGAAGCAATCTCCGGCAGCGGGGGGAGGTCCCCCTCACCCCGGTGCAGGAGAGTGCAACCTACAAACAAAACAATAACAAAAAAAGAACCTTAAATAAAGGGGAGAAGCCCGGCCTCCCCCAAAAAGTCAACAAGTCAATGTGCACGAATCTGTCCCGAGTACAAGGGACAGGCGGTAGCAACCCCGCCCATCCCGGTATCGGGACAGGTATCGTGCGCGAAGATCACCCAGACTGGGACATTCGACAAGAATGTGCCGAACAGTCTGGGGGAAGACGCAGTCGTTGCAATAGGGCACAGGCGAGTGCTCCATCAAATAGCGATGCGTCACACGAGTGTGTCCGATTCGGAGACGACAGAAAGCAACCTGAAGCCGCCGCGGCATTAGGGGATAAGTCCATGGGAATAGTCGCGGCGCAATGGCACGCAACTTTAAGTTCCCTTCGACCGTCTCCCATCTTCTTTGCCAAGCAGTCCGAATAGCTGCCCGTATTCCTGCCATGTAGTCGGTGTGAGGAAGAGCGAAACGCTGGTCCGGTCGCAGAGTCCTCGCGGACTCTTTGGCGCCCTCATCGGCGCACTCATTCCCCGCAATTCCTACATGTCCAGGAACCAAGCAAAAGATAATCTCGACATCTGCCCGGCTCGCCAAAACCGTGGCGTCACGGATATCGCAAACCAGGGGATGCGGAGATTCCAATGCCCCGAGGGCACTCAGGGCGCTTTGTGAGTCGCTATAGATCACAATCCGGTCTCCGAACCGGGCACGTCGCGTAATCTCCCGTACCGAGTGGTGTATTGCCACCAATTCGGCCGTGAAGACAGACGCAGCGCCTGGTAGAGCCCCGCTGACTTCAAACAGAGGGGATACGGCGTGGAAGCCGACCCCCTCTTGGGACTTGGAGCCATCTGTATACACTGGCACGGTTCCAGCATGACACGAGGTGTGCTCCAAAAAGGTCGAACGCAATACTCCCGGCGCCGTACAAGCTTTGGGAGCAGAGGCGTGGCGACAAATAGCCAAATGTGGTACCCTCCAGGGTGGCGTCTTGGAAAGAACCAGGGGCGCCACCAGCCCAAGAGCTATATCTAGCTCTCGAAGTGGTTTCCTGGCCCTAAACCCAAAGGGCTTAGAGTATGACTGGCGTCTCTCGGCTGCATAGGCACCGTCGAGATCAGCTGCGGATGCACTGAAAGCTGTTGACGACTGAGGGAGGCACCGTGCTCGCGCGTACAGGCGAGTGATGCAAGGCACGCGGTGCAGAGCGAGTGGCATCGACCAGCAGGCTCTCAATGGGGGAAGTGCGGAAGGAACCATGCTCGCGCGTACAGGCGAGTGATGCACTGCACGCGGCGCAGAGGAAGTGGCATCTCCCCAGCATCGACCAGCAGGCTCTCAATGGGGGAAGTGCGGTAGGCCCCGGTCCAAAGGGGAAGGCCGGTGTGGTGGATCGAATCCACCTTCCGCAATAAACGCTCGGCTGCGGATGCATAAAACTCACATCCGTAGTCGAGCTTCGAACGAACAAAGGATCGATAAAAAAGTAGGGCAGTAGTCCTATCAGCGCCACAAGCGCTGAACGTCACGGAACGGAGAATGTCCATGGCGCGGGTACAAGAGACCCTAAGGCTGCGAATATGAGCCTCCAAGGTGAGGCGTCGGTCGAACACAAGACCAAGGAAACGGTGCGATTCCACCACATCCAGGCGCACCCCATTAAGAAACAAATCTGAATCGGGGTGAAGCCGTGGATGGCGGCAGAAGTGCACCACCTTAGTCTTGGCCAAAGAAAACCGAAACCTGTGCGCTTCGGCATAGCGAGAGACGCGGTTCAATGCCTGTTGGAGTCGACATCTGGGCCGCGCCAAAAGAGATCGAAAGGTCGTCCACGTAGAGCGTAACGACAACATCTTCCGGTAGCACCGAGGTGATGCCGTTGATGCTCAGGGCAAAGAGTGTGACACTGAGGACACTTTCCTGCGGGACACCCTCTTCCTGCTCCTTTGGGCCGGAGAGGGCTCCCCCCACCCGTACGCGGAATCCACGATCTCGCAAAAATTCAGATATAAACATTGGGAGGCGTTCCCTCGCCCCCATCGTGTGGAGTCTCCATGATACCGTATCACCATGCGGTATCATAGGCCTTCTTCAGATCGAAAAAGACCGTGGCGTAGTGCTGTCTACGAAGGAAAGCCTTGCAGACGGCATTTTCCAGTCGGAGCAGAGCATCCGTCGTGGAGTGGAACTTGCGGAAGCCGCACTGTGCAGATGACAGATGGCCTCCGCTGTCCAAGAAAAAGGCTAATCTAACATTTACCAATTTCTCCATCAACTTGCACACGCAAGAGGTTAGAGAGATTGGGCGTAAACTGGTCGGAGTAGAGTGATCTCTCCCCGGTTTGCAAAAGACGAGCACAGTAGCGATTCGCCAGCAGTCTGGGAGAAGACCCTCCACCCGGGTTCTGTTGAACAAATCTAACAGAAAGGCCATGCCTCGCTCACCCAGGTGTCGAAACATGGCGTACGGGACATCGTCCGGAACATGGGCGGTGTCCGCGCACGAAGCGAGAGCGGAGCGCAACTCACTCACAGTAAACTTGTCGTTGAAGGGTTCTCCGCCTCTGGAGGTAAAGTCCAGTCGGCGGCCTTCCGCGACATCACAACGTGCATTGAATGCTGGCGGAGCAGCATCCCGGCTAGAGAATGCGGAAAAAGCAGGCGCTAAGGATTCCGCCACGGACGCGGGGTCCGAGATTGCGGTCCCTTCTCCTGGAGAACGGGAGGGGGGTCCTGCGAGAATTTGCTACGAATCCTTTTGACTCACTTCCACACCTCAGCTAAAGGGGTCTTGCCGTTAAGTGAAGACACGTATGCCCGCCAAGAAGAGCGGCGGGCGTGCTTCGAAATATACCGGAACCTAGCCCTAGCCCGACGAAATTCAGCGACAGTGAAATCGTTCGGGCGGCGCTTATAGCGCATGTAGGCATAACGCTTCTGTTTGAGGGCCGTCTCACACTCGGCCGACCATCATGGGAGTAGTCGGCGTGCAAAACGGCCAGACGTCCTAGGAATAGTAGTCAGGCCCGCGGAGATGAGGTTGCCGGAGAAGAACTCAACGGCCTCATCTACCGACCTAAACTCCTCGACTGAGATAGAGAATTCAGTCATTTCCTGAAATGCAGGCCACCGCGCCCGCGCCAAGCACCACCAAGGTGGGCTCTCAGGCGGCAGTTGCCCTAAAAATGATATTTGAATGGGAAAGTGATCACTACCATGGAGGTCATCGACCACCCCCCAATCAAAATCAGGCTGTGCATCCGAAGAGCACAAAGATAGGTCAAGGCAAGAAAATGAAGAGGTTCTCGGACAGTGATGCGTAAACTCATCCACGTTTAGGACAACCATCTCAAGCTCTTCGATCAGATCGGCAAGGACTTGTCCCCTGGGATTTATGGAGTAATCTCCCCAGAGAGGATGCCTGCCTTTCAGATCTCCAAGCAAGAGATAGGGCATCGGCAACCGTGCCACGAAGCGGCGGAATCCCGCGTCGAAGTCAGCTGACGGTGGAATGTACGCAGAAATGATAGAATACCTCCTATCCAGGTGCAGCTGCACAGCCACTGCCTGAGAGGAGGTATCTAAAGAGAAAGGAAGAACAGAGACATCATGCCGGGTGTAAACCGCGCATCCCCCAGCCCGGCCATCCCGCGGTGGTGGGTTCGCAAGACCCTTATACCCCGGGAGGGCGGGCAGGGGGCACGCGCCTAGCATGGTCTCCTGCAAAAAGATAGCTAACGGGGAACGGGACGAGACGAGCCTCCGCAGCTCCTCTCAGTTAACCCGGAGTCCATGGCAATTCCATTGAAGGAATAGGCCTTCCAGGCCTAGCTCGGAGGAAGGAGACGCGGTGGCCCTCCTCGAACTGAAGACCCTAACGGGAATGGCCGTACGCTTCCCGGGGGCAGAACTACAGGGCGGTGTTGGCCGGACAAAGCGCTGAAGGCACTGTCGCTTTCGAGGACTTATTGGGGGTAGGTTGGGCTCGCCCGCAAGTCTTTTCCTCCCTCCGCCTCGAAACCTTAGACGGGCGTTGCAGCTTCGGAGGCGGGGGGCCCTCCTTTCGAGGAACCACCGTGTCCGAGCCACTCGCTCCACCTCGGGGCGTGGGCGAAGGAGCCGAAGCTCCTTTGTTGCTGTCCTCCTTTCGGGGGACAGCTTTAGGAACCCCGTAAGATGGCCTAGCGACCATCTTCAGGGGTGTTGCCTCCTGTGAGTCTAACGACTCGATGAAGGCGCGTGGCCGTTTCGCTTTACGGGAAACGGTCACGCTGGGGGAAGAGGGGAAAGCCCTGGTTTTAGCCGGGGCTGGGTGTGAACCCTTTTTGCCGTCAGCTTTACCAGGGAAGCGCCCGGGTTGAGTAGAGCCCGCAGAAGGGCTTCGAATGGGCGCGGAAACAACCGTGCTCCTTAGCCTGGATGGGCCAGGAGCAGAGGGTGCCTTCCTAACTATTGAGGCATATGACGTCCCAGGCAGAGCCGGGCGCGCCAGGACCAAGTCCTTAGCCTCGTGGAATGAGAGTCGATCCTGGGCCTGAACGGCCAGGATTTCTTTCTCAAGGAGATATGCACCACATTGCTTCGAAGAAGCGGGGTGCGGCTTTCCGCAATTGACACACTTGGCCACACACGATTTGGACTTATAGTGTGCGGCCTTGGAGCAATTTACACAAACTTCGGGTGACCCCGACTTTGCACGTTTACAAGAACGATTCGTATGGCCGAAGCAGTGACAGTAATAGCACCGCCGCGGCAGTGGCACGAATGCCTTCACGCGGTAGCGGTACCAACCGGCACGCACCGACTCAGGGAGCTTGTCACAGTCGAACGTGACGAAGAGTGTAGGGGTGGGTCTCGAGGCCCCTCCCCATTTTCTCATCACACGTTCGACCTTGACCGCCCGATGGTCGGCCAGCTCTAGGGTGATGTCCTCAATGGAGTAGTCAACGAGTTCCCTCGCATAAACTACTCCTTTCACAAAGTTCATGGTAGAGTGCGGCGTCACACTCACCGGGGTGCCGTGAAGTGTCCGAAGAGCACTTATCTTGGCCGCCAGAAGGCCAAAGGTGACCCGAGAAACGGGTCACCTTTGGCTCTCTACCAATTGCACTAGCTAATCCTCTCCTCTGATGGATCATGTTGCCCTTGGCCAACATGCTGCCATCAGTGGAGCGAATAACGAGGAAGCGTTTGAAGCCAGCGGGCTCGAAAACGCCAGGTAACCTCTGAATCAGGGGCCCCGATGTCATCGAGGCTCCGCCCTGCGCAATTAAAGTTTTAGTCAGTGGGTCTGCAACCGGAGAGGCAGAGGGGCCGGATGTGCCGATCTTGGCTTGGTCGCTTGCCAAAGTGGCAGCAGACCCGTCCGTCCCCGTAGCCCCCGTGGATGGAGAGGAACCCCGAGTCTTCTTAGTCTGTCTCTCTTTTTTGGAGAGGAGGGCGAGGAATGAACCCGCTTCTCACCTCCGCCGATAGGAGCCCCTAGGCCAGATGGACCGGCCTCAGGGGCACCGGTTGGAGGAGATCCCTCCCCTCCTTGTACTGCCTCGGAGCCCTCAGCCGTTTGAGGAGGACCTTCGGTGCTTGGCGCCGAGCCCGAATTCCCCCCCATGGAAGGCCCTACCGTCTGAGGTTGGGTTTCCTCAAGGACCATGCCTCTCACAGAAGGGGCCTCCAGTTGGCCAGCCCCTCCCAGGACATCGCAGGCCCCCTTAGGCAGCGTCACCACTTTTGTGGGGAGGCACAGGCCTTGACTCCGGCAAGGTTTAATATTCTTGCCAGCAGGTCTTTTGAGGGAAGCGACCGAAGGGGCCTGGCTTCCCTCTTTCCCTAAGGGGGTTTGCCCAACCGAGCCACTTACACGAGGGGCGGTCGGCAATGGGCTGCCTGCTGGCTTTCTTGGCAGTCCCCTTAGAAAGAAAAGGAGGGACTGCCGCTGGAAATAGGGAGGTGCCCGAAAGCACTTCCATAGAAGGGGGTGAGGGGGAGTCCCCTTCACCCGTAGGCGTAGGAGAGGAGTAAGCCTCCTCTCCGGTTAAAAAAATATGGAGGGTCCCCTGCGCATGCACAGGGGAGAGGGGGGCCATTTTTGCGGTGGAGCTGCCCGAGGGCGGCTCCGTCGATGAGCAAGGGGGAATTAGGGGAAGATTTTTTTTTGAACATCATTGGGCATGGTGACCCTAAATTTTCTGCGGGACGCAATATCTCACCACCTCTCACATTTGCCCGCACTGCAAGAGGTGCTTACAGGCATGGCAGAGCCAGGCGCCGCCATTTTGGACCACCCCTCCCGCCTGGTGGCCTGGCTGTCCATCGGCATGGCAACTCCACCTTGAACACGGCGTAAAAGGATAGATTGTCAAGAGGAGAGGAAAAGGCATGTGAGGAAGGTATGGGTGGGGATGAAGCAGGTTGTTAAAAAAAAAACCCATCCCAAACCGGAGCTCAGGGGTTAGGGAACGTTGTCCCCTCCCCCCTCAGCCCCGATACGGGACGGTTGGCTTGAGAAGAAGGTCAGCATCTACCCTGTGAAATTAGAGGCTGACCAGAGAAAGTTGTGGGAGAGGTATGAAAAGCGAGGAAATACAAGTGTTTTGAAGGAAGGAGAAGAGGCTAAGCTGGGGCCGGACGGAGGAAAAAAGTGAAGAATATGATTGAAACTCATTTATTTCATACTTGACATAATACATATAAACATCTTTGCATATATTCTATCAATAATTATTTGATGTATCCTCCATTTGCTTTTATGCCTTTTTGCATACTTGAGACAAAGTTGGCTCAATTTTCTGCCACTCATGAATTTTGGCTGTTAATTCACTTTTTGAGGAACATTTGTGCCCCCTCACTCTTGTGCCCAACTATGACCACAAATGTTCAATGGGGTATAGGGGGTCTGGAGAGTGAGAGGGCCATTCCATCAACTTCACCCCTTTCTTTTCAAACCAACCCTTTAGACTAGATATATGGCATTGTCTTCTTGGAAGATTACACCATTTGGTATTTTATCATTGAAAGTTTTACCTAAGGAATGATGATAAACCTGGTCTAACATGATGGTGTAAGTGTTGGAATTCATTCTGCCCTCACAAGTAAACAACAACCCTGGACCTGAAGACGACATGAAGCCCCAAACCATTAAATTGCAACCTCTAAATTTGACTATTGGGACAACACATATTGGATCATAAGCTTCCCCAACTCTTCGACCAACATAAACAGCTCCAGGGGTTCCAAAGATCTGAGGAGAAATACAAATTTTACTGATCATTTTTGGTAGGCAATAAAAATTTTGTTATCTAATAAAAATGTGTACAAGCGTAATAAATTTGTGGAAACTAATGTGGAGAACCTATCTCAAAGTTGCTTTCATCAGAACAAACAACTTAGACCAATCTTCATGCTCTTTTGCACAAGACAATCGGTTCTTCATGTTCACCTGAGACAGCCAGTTTCCTTCTAGCCTTACATCCTTTGAGCCCAGCTTCTAATAACCTTCTTCTCACTGTGGGTCTTGATATCTCTTGGTTTGTTGCTGCCTGAAATTCAGCAGCTACATGAGAAGTTTTTTTTCTGATTGGCCAGAGATGTGCTTTTCAGAAACCTCTTCCCTCGGAGTTGTACACCTTTTGCAACCTTGACCATCGTGGTTTCTGAAAGAATTGGTCTTATTGTACCTTTTAATGGGTGTTTGGACACCGTTTCTCGAGCATTTTAATTTTCTTGCAATTTTGACTTGGGATAATCCTTCTCTGGGACAATGCAATGATTTGAGCTCTTTGAGATTCAGGAATCTGTTTCTTTGGAGACATTTTTAACAAAATATTACCACTTGTAAGTTAACAATAAATGTTAGTATCATACATTGAATGGCATAAGGTTGCCCCAACCACTTATGCACAATATGCAAAAACACATAAAAGGAGTTATAAAAAACAAAAGGAAACATCAAATATTAATTAGTGATAAAATATACGCAAAAATGTTTATTTGTATTATGTCAAGTATGAAATAAACGAGTTTCAATCATATTCTTCACTTTTTCAAACCTACTCCATAATTTTGCCAAGGCTGTAGATTGTGAGGTGAAAGAACTACTGCAAACAAGCTGGAGTTGGATAAATAACCAGGTGAGAATTTAGACTGTGTGAGTAGGTATGATTGTATGTTATTGATAGGGATATTTGAGTGTGGCAGTGAATTGATGATTGAAATGCCCTTGCCTTTCCAGCAACTTGGGACCAGTGAGTTAAGTAGTGGCATTGGAAATTGAAAGAAGAGTTATGGAGTGAGCGAGAACAAATGTCCAGAGCTACAGCATTCTCAGTCAGTTGAGTGCAAGAATTCTTGCATTGTCCCTAAGCAGTAGTTTGGAACCTTGCACCTCCATGCTTCCTGGAAGTTGTTAACTCTACTGAGTCCACAGAAAGCATAGAGCAAGTTTTTGAAAGGCCCCCCCCCCCTTGATAGCAGTTTATCAATTAGCCAGTTATTTTTATTTACATATTATCTGTATAGTTTATTAAGTAGTAGGATTGATATATTTATGATTGCTTCATGTAGGGGTAAGTTTGGGGGGGGGGGGGGAACAATTTATATTTTTTGCAATTGATGGTAATTTCTCTTGGCATTGACCAATATTCTATAGATTGTAGGTACATATTGTTTGTGATTGTTTTGGGGAGGGGATTTTGTCATATTTTTGTACAAATAAAGTTAGAATTGGATCTCATCTCTCATTGTCCCTTTGTCTGTTCAAACACCTAGGCGGCTCTACTGGACGTGCCAGGCAGTGTGACTGCAGTTAAACCAGAGCCTGCAGCCAGCCCAAGAAAGACCATGGTCAGGGAAGGGTTCCCCTTCTCCCGAGATGATCTGATTGCTGGGAGTAAAAACACACATACTTACGATACCTCATCCCCCAATAAGGACTGTACTGGCTGTTGCGGCACTTGGGCTCACAATTGTCATTCCGATCTTTATATTGGTTCCATTATCCGGTCTGGGGTTTGTCTTTGGAAAACAGAGAAAAGTCTGAAAAACAATAATAATAATTGAAGGGTAAATCAAAAAGATGTGACTTGGGAATATAAATTGTAATTTTGAATCACAATGTATTGAGAACATTTTGCTGGACTAGAAATTTATAATTCACATCCCAAACAGATTTAAATCTTTAAGAAAAAAATTAACACTTTAACAGCAACAAATTCAATGAATCACTAAAATATAGTTTGAAACTTTAGCAGATTTAATTATAAATAGTTGAAAAGTACGAAAATAATGGTGAATATCATACAAAAGCATGTGTGTTTTATATATCTTAACATGTCTAATAATTTACCCAGCCATGATTCTGGCAACTATATACATCATGATGTATGAATATACAAAAGAAAAGCCCACAGTAAAGCCTCAAAGTGATTCAATTCACTCTCGTATCCATTATTTACAAACTTCCCATCCATGGATGATGTCTTTATGAGCAAAAATATTGAGGTGATCAGAACAGTATTTAATTTTTAGACAATCAGTACAGAAGTACTCTTCACATCTCACCCAATGATGGTCTATTAAGAACAATGCTACCACTTCTGTATTTTTATAGAGTTTTGCTAATTGTTTCCTTTTGCTTATAAAATAATCTTACCATAAAAACTAACCAAGATTGTCTATAAGAAATATAGTTATGTACAAGTGTACTGTAAATACTGCACAATAAATAGTAAGGAGGCCTGAAATCTCATTAAATACAACACTTTTTTTAGGGATGTATTTCTATAATACATATTAACACTATTAGAGCGAGTTCAAGTGACACCAATTTGTGAAAGAAGTAAACTACTTATTATAGTACTAAATTTCTAGTTTCTAGATAGATTAATATTTGGAAGTGAATTAATTAAGGTAGATTTAATGACATGTTTTCTGATGTTATCATTATATCTATATCAGAGAGTGAGACGAATTCACCTAAGTTGATTCCCTTTCTACCTCTAACATCCAATGGAAACTATAAATTAAGTACTACCATAGGTGGTTTAATTTTTTTTTAACAGATTGAAGTTACCTTAAACCAAATCTAATTGTGTTTATATGTTCTGTAAAAATACATGGCAGATGTATACAGCCTCTTACAATTCATTTTACAGCAGAAAGATGAGGCCAGAAGGCTCCAAACTATTTCTGTACTGAGAATAAATATCTTTTTCTCACAATGCTGTTAACGATTCTAGAAATATATACTTAGATCAATGCAAAAGAATTATACCTCCTTCCTAAGAAAATTCTGGTGCTAAAATTTGGTGTTTTTATAAGAAAAATGGAATAAGTAAATTGATAAGTGAATTTCTGCAGAAACAATACACAAGGTTTCAAACCCACTGGAAAATAAAACGCCAGTCATCTCTCACAGTGGCATTAAAGCTCTCTAAAGCCCCAAAATAAATTAAAAAAGCTTTCTTGGATAAATTTTTCTGGGATGAATCATAATTTTTTTTTAAATTAAATTTCCTAAAATGCCATGATATATATATATATATATATATATATATATATATATATATATATATATATATATATATATATATATATATATATATATATATATGTGTGTGTGTAAACCCTATCTCTTCATAATACAAAATGATAACAGGAATGAATAAAGAATATTTCACATCAGAATATTAAACTTGGAAGAACATTAATCAGGCACTGCATATATAAATACTGCATTAACAACAGAAAATAGAAATTGGTTTGGAAAAACCCACGAGTAGCATGGAAACAGCTCACTGTGGTTTTTGTCCACACACACACAGAGTTCCTTAGACCTGTGTACATTCTATAATATCACATTTTTCCTCCAATACAGACACATATATCTATAATGGAGAGATACAAAAATATGTCATCTTTTTCTGGCTGGTCTGGTCAATGGCCTGAGATATATATATATATATATATATATATATATATATATATATATATATATATATATATATATATATATATATATATATATATATATATATATATATATATATATATATATATATATATATATATATATATCAAAATAAGTGACCATCAAGAAATGTGAGGATATGTCTGTCGCACATTAGACATCGATGCAGCAGGAGCCGAAGCACTTCTTCACAGCATCTCTCGCAAAAGGAATGTAGGAAATGGAATACCATGTCATGGCACAGAACTGGATAATGACCATGAGCAAAGCCAAGAAGTTTTTCCTCACCTGGATAAAGATAAAGGGTTAACTTGGGTGATAGAAAGACTATCCATAATATCTTGTGGCATGCAGTGTAAAATAAGTGACTATAGTGGGCAATGGCTGGGGAAGCTGAATATTAAAAAGTTTTGCTCCTGCGAGTGCAATGCTCACTGGTGGTAAAGGGTAGGTAGGTTGTGGACAGACCCCATCCAAAACATGCCAGTAGTAACATTGAAGTGTACCAACCCTACATTGTGGAAAGGCAAGTGACAATGATGTGAGAGGAAAATGGCAGCTGGTGAGTATGATTAATATATTATTTTATAGAGAAAACCCAACCTGAGGTAACTCCACCAGAAAGGTTTGTATAAAAGTGTCGGGAAAAAGATACCTATCCAAAATAGAGCACACGGATGCTAAGGACTGAGTCACGCAATTCTCTTGAACTCACCAATATTATATTTTTCAGCAATAATCTGCTGACTGACTGCTAGGGCATAAGTTGCTGTAATCATCTATAGCCTAATGCTTAGCTGAATTTTTTAAAAAAAGTAAAAAAGACAAAAACAAAACAAGAAGAACTAAAGCAAGTTCCAATGTGGGGGCAGGCTCACCTCCCTGAGGGGCAGCAGGATCATGTGACCAACACTAGTCAAATAAAATGCCTCCAGAAAGTTACATAGTCCACAAGACTGTGTATACGAAGCTGTCCTAAGTCCACTGGACAAACAGTAGTGACTCCGCTTGCGACAGGTAACCTGCACGAAGATCACACAGACTGGGACATTCGGACAATGCAGTCATCAAAATAAGGGGTAGGCGCGCGTTCTATTAAGTGGTGGTGTGTCCCACGAGTATGTACAATTCGGAATGACAGAAAGCAACCTGAAGCCATCATGGCATTGGGAGGTAGGTCTGTGGGCACAGGTACGGCGCAATGGCACGTAACTTTAAGTTACCTCAGACAATCTCCCATCTTCTTTGCCAAGCCACCTACCTGACAGGCAGCCTGTATTCGTCATGTAATCGGAGTAAGGAAGAGCGAAACACTGGTCTGGTTAGCCAGTCCTCGCAGAATCTTTAGCACCCTCGTTCCCGCAATTCCTGCATGTCCAGGAACCAGCATAAGATAATCTCAACATCCGCCCAACTCGCCCACATTCCAAAAAAAAAAATTATGAGCCCATCTGGTGACTGTCATTATTGGACATAAATCGCTGTATTCACCACAGCCTACTACTAGGCCACATTAAAAACAGATAATATGTAAATAACAAATATAATTAAAAAAAGGTCAAAAGCCCCCACCCGTCCAAAAAAAGTCAACAAGAATGAAGCGGGCTTTGGCATCTGGGGTACCCCCGGTGCAGGAACATGCAACCTATTACTACAAAAGATTTGAAGCCAACGTGCTCAAAAATGGCATATAACCTCTGAATGAGGGGCCCCGACATAATCAAGGCTGCGCTCGACGCACTTGCACTTTTTGTGGTGGTCAGGGACTCCCCACCCAGGGTTGATGTGCCGATCTTGGCTTGATTGCTTACCAAAGCAGCAACTGACCAGGCTATTCCTGTGGCTTCTGTGGTCTTATGATTTCTTTTCTTTTTAGGAGAGGAGGGTGGGGGAATGACCCATTTTTCTCCCCCACCAGAAGGATCTCCTAGGCCAGATGAGCCTGCTTAAGCAAGATCCTTCTCTCCTTGCAAGACCTCTGGGACCCAAGCCTATCTAAGTCGGAGTTTGTACAGCAACAGACTCAGGTCCCATGCTTGGCACCTAGCCAGGGTTCGATCCCATCCTACGGCCTGGGTGTGGGTCACCTCAGGGACCATATCTACGAGTATCTCAGGGGGCTCTCCATGAGGCCACACTCTCCCCCATTCCCAGACATCACAGATCCCATTCGAGGTCCCTTTTGTCCTGTCTTGGGCCAGCTAACTGGCATCCATCGGGGTAGAGAGGGTCATATGCAGTGACCTTCTGTAAACTCGATATGCACGCCAGCAGGACTTTAGAGGGCACAGGCCAACGGGCTCTGTCATCCCTTGCCCCCCTAAGGTGCTAGCCCTATCGAGCTGCTCCAACCGGGAGCAGTCAATTATGGGCCACTGGCGTGCTTTCTTGGCATTTCCCTGAGAAAGTAAGGCAGGGGGACTGCCGCTGGAAGGTGTTAATTATTCCCAATGCTTCCCTAACAGTCAATTCTTGAACTAAATGATCACTGTTAGAAAGTACTAAATCTAATATATTGTCCCCCCTCGTTGGCTCATTAACAAATTGATTCAAAAAATTATCCTCAAAGCATTCTATGAACCTGC
Organism: Ceratothoa steindachneri; assembly: GCA_963969495.1. NCBI lineage: Eukaryota > Metazoa > Arthropoda > Malacostraca > Isopoda > Cymothoidae > Ceratothoa > Ceratothoa steindachneri. The sequence goes on from OZ018321.1 coordinate 225,433,324, forward strand.
CACTTGTTCTATCCCTACCTATCCTATTTTCCCAGTCCACAGAGTTTAAGTTGAAGTCTCCAATAATAACTGCATCTGTTTCACATCCCTTACTTATTCTCTTTATCATTAGTTCATCTATATCATCAGTCTGCCCAGGTGGTCTGTAAAAAGCTCCCAAATGCACCATTCTATTTTTACTGAACCTAATATCTATCCAAAGTGACTCAACTCCATCCTGCTTTATTGAAGTATTTAAACTTGTTGAAGCAATGTTGTTTTTTATATAGATAATTATTCCTCCACCAATTCTACCTGTCCTTTGACTAATGTACATATTATAACCCTGTAAATCAAATTCACTTATAGTCACTAAATTCTATTTCATTAACCCATGATTCAGTAACACATAATATATCTATATCCTCATCGCTAATATAACTAAATAGCTCATCCTTCTTGTTTCTAAGACTACGAGCATTTGTATAGAAACAATTTAACCCCCCTAACCCTGAAGCACCTCTTCCAACCTGAATAGCCTCACCTCTATCGCCTTGGAACCTATTTCTGTTATCTGCCAAGTCCATTCTACTTTCCATACTATAATGTCCTCTCATAATTCCCTGACCACTATTAGTATCTAGTCTCCCGCCCGCAAAGACCTAATAACACGATCATACTCCTCCCACAACACATCTAACTCCCTCCTACTCAAATGCAGTGGTGTCGGGTGTCTCTTAAAATGTATTTCTTGCATTTACATCTAGATTTCTTTCCATCTAATATGGGTGATATTAGTAATGAGCATGGGCAAAGGTTCCACTGAGATATTGTAATGATGGAAAGCAGGTATCAGGGCCGCTTTAATGAAAACATGATGGGTGACTACTGATGGTTCCTACAATGGGAGGATCCTATATCCACGTACAAGTGCAAGAGCAAGAGTCTCAAACATTTTTGAAGAAAGTTATAGTTAGATGAGTACTACCACTTTTATATGTAATACATATCCTTTTCTGGGTCTGCAAAAGGACACATAATGCCAAATAGGGTGCCCGATTCCAAAACTTTACCCAGAAACGTCTCATTCTTCTCAAACTCGTAATAATTATATCATTAATTGATCCAAGGTGACAAAGTAATCCATATTGCCTAGTTGCATAACCCAGGAATCTTACGTGCTTCGACAAATCTGAGTACAAATTTGGAATCAGTTAGTTACAACAATATTTACTCAAGTAGCAGAGACAAAGTTAAAATTTGTTGGCTAGTGTAATTAATTAAGTTCATAACTAACCTGTCGTTTTTTTATGTAGGTTTAAATATTAAATAAAATTAAAACATAGTGTGCAAGATGTATGGAGATGAAGATCTTGCAGTTCCTCTACTAACTGGACTCCTAGGTTTGTGAAACATTATGTCACTTATACATATTAATTCTTTGTTTGTGAAATGTACATGTGCCTATCTATATTTGTGTGTGCTTATGTGAAAGTGTGTTCATTACATGTATTATTTTCTTTGAATACTTATGTTCTGAAATTGTTTATTTCAGTGAAATAAAGTCAAACTTTGGAACCTTCCTTAATCTTTAGGCTATTTCCCCACCCCAGGATACTTACTAAAGCAGGAGATATTTTAAGTGTATTTATGAGTGAGAAATGTATGTGTATATGGGGATGGATATGAGTGAGCGAGGGGGGATATGTAACAACTTTGAAAAAATGAGCAGGGGCTAATTTTTTATCCCCCTTTTCAGCTCATAAGGTCCCACTGCTCTCATCTGGGAGTGAGGAGAATGAAAAGGTCTGGAAGTATAGAGCTCTAATTCATCAGTGTGAGGCATGATCGATTTAGGGACCATAGCCATCCAGTCCCATGCTCTACACTCAGGGAAAGAAAGGGTATCACTCCCAACATATGAAAAAATGCAACAGGCAAATTAGTGACCATTTATTATATCAAGCTGGCTCAATTAAGAGTTTTGGAATGGCCACAAGCACACAATTGGTGTTTTGTGGTATTGATTCAAATTTATTTAAAGTGTACATGGAATTTTGTGCTATTGTTTTATATTTGTTTGAGTGGTACATTGTATTTTTTTATTGATTGGTATATACAATAGTTGTATGTTTCTAACTATTTACTCTGTTTGGTAATTGAATTGGATGGTGGGGAATTATCTATATTAATAAAGAAAATAAGTATCTGCCAGTGGCATGCAGTGACTTTTGAAGATGAGGAAGCAATTCAAGTTTTACAAAATAAATATGTTAATTGAAGTAAATATGAATTCATTAAAAATAACTATAAAATTGTAAGCTACCTACTCACTTTATTTAAACATCATGTTTTAAAACTATTTAAATATCAAAATAGCTTCTGTAAGTATGCACAACCAGCTAGCAAAGATGTTCATCATTATTGGCCTACATTGTATTTGCGAGTGCAACACTTTGTTTTGGATGACATCTAGCATTGGTGTAGGTCTACCTGTTTTAATAATTTGTCAATAATGCAATCACATTTTCTCACAACTTCATTTGCATCCATTTTGTTTAAAAGGGGGTTATCACTTAAAAAAATTAATGAACAATACGCCACACTTATGGAAGCGCTGACTCGCAGCTACTGATCTCAAAAATATGAGGGGTGACTAGGGAAGAGATGCCAAAATCCAGGAAGAATTAACAAAAAGCTTAAGATACAAGAGTGTAATCATACAGAGTCTATGCTATGTAGCTGCCCTCATTCTCAGAACCAGTATTTAAATATAACCTAAAATTGTTTAATCGTCAGAGCATAATAATAGTTACCTCAATGTGTCTTAGACATTTTGTTGCTTTTCCTAGATTCTAGTAACCTGGCAAGGTTGCCAGATGCAAGCAGATGACTGCAAAGCTAAATTTGCTTCCTTTTCCATATATAAGTTCTTTTTTTTCTTAATTCTAACACAGCATTGAAATATCTAGCTAAAAATCATAAAACTCTAATGCCTGTATATTATTGCTAAGAAAAGCAAAATATCTTTTAAACTATTAATTCCAAAGCACCCAAAAGCAGAACTATTATTGAAATTAAGGGAGAAAAAAAAAAGAGTAGAAATTAATAAAAAGGATGCATTTCTTCAATTGCAGTCAGGCTCATCAAGGTCGAATGCCAATTCAATTGAAAGTGAATGGTACCGGATGGCGTATACAAGTATAGGCAAGCATAAATGTGAGAATGAAATTGATTCTGCTGTCATATTAATTGTTGGGGTATAATTTGTTCTTCTTTTCTTCTTAAATAGGGGAAGCAATGCTTCCCTTGACTACATCTCCTTCACATCTAGTAGGTGTCTCACAAGTGAGTGCATGGACCTTGATACTGGGTGGTTGCTGTAATCATCTACTACGATGTTGTAGTGACATCAGCTGGCACTCACCAAGTAATAGAGCCTCTTATGGTTGAGTGTGATGGAACATGAAGGGGTGGGTCCAGTTTCCTCATCACACTTTCCATCTTGAATGTTCTGTGGTTAGCCAGCAATAAGGTGATTTCTTCTAAGAAATAGTGCACAAGTTCCTTTGAATATACAACTCTTTTCACAAATAACACTAATCATAGCCACCTCAGAAGGGTATGACTTATTTGCCAGAAGGATCATATCCCAGAAACAGGTCATCTTCAGATCTCTGGACCTTGATACTGGGTGGTTGCTGTAATCATCTACTACGATGTTGTAGTGACATCAGCTGGCACTCACCAAGTAATAGAGCCTCTTATGGTTGAGTGTGATGGAACATGAAAGGGTGGGTCCTGTTTCCTCATCACACCTTCCATCTTGAACGCTCTGTGGTTAGCCAGCAATAAGGTGATTTCTTCTAAGAAATAGTGCACAAGTTCCTTTGAATATACAACTCTTTTCACAAATAACACTAATCATAGCCACCTCAGAAGGGTATGACTTATTTGCCAGAAGGATCATATCCCAGAAACGGGTCATCTTCAGATCTCTACCAATCAGCTAGCTAATACTCTCCTATGATGGATTATGTTTCCTTTGGCTAACATGCTGCCATCAGTGGATATCCAGAAATCATTTGAAGCCAGCGGGCTAAAAATGGGCAGGTAATCTCTGAATGAGGGGGCCCCGATGTAATTAAGGCTTGCAACTTTGGTCCAGAGGGTACAATAGGGTGGATGTGCCAATCTTGGCCTGATCAGTTGCTGAAGGGGTAGCGTACCTGTCTATCCCTGGAGCCCTCGCTGAGGGAGAGGAACTCTTAATCCTCTTTGTCTTCTTACTTGTTTTTAGGAGAGTGGAGATCCTAGAAGACCTTACGGTCCATTCAATGAGGGTACCTTTGGACTAGCTGTCGAGCGGGCAAATCCCTGCTCAATTGCCTTACATCCTACCTAAAGAGCCACTTTTCAAGACTTTTTCTAGTCTTGTCTTGAACTGGTGAACCGAATTGCTGTTGACAACCTCCATCAGAAGTGCGTTCCAGCTACCGCAGATACTGTATATGAAAAATTTCCCACACAGATCGTGGTTGTAACGCTTCAGCTCAGGTTTGAAGCTGTGATTTCTTGTTCTGCTCTCATTAAGGCTGAAAATATCCTCGTAGTCAACATTGTTGTGCCCTCGAAGTATTTTGAAAACTTCGATGAGCTGACCACACAGTCTATGGGTTTCCAACGAGAACAGATCTAATTCCCTTAATCTATCTTCATAACTTTTATGTCTGATAGAGGGAATCAGTTTGGTTGCTCTGGCTTGCACGCGTTCCAATCTTGCAATTTCCTTTTGAAAGGAAAGACTCCAAAATTGTACGACATACACCAGGTGCGGTTGGACGAGGGAGTTGTACAGACACAGTACTATCTCCTTGTTCCGATATCCAAACTGTCACTTTATATACCCTAACATCCTTTGGGCTTTCTTCTCCACCTCAATACACTATTTCGAGAATTTGAGGTCACTGGTGATAGTTACACCCAAGTCCTTCTTAGTGTCGGTGGATACAAAGAGCAGTGCCCTTGAATATAGGGTGATTGGGGATTTCGGTGGCCGATATGCATCACTTTGCATTTGTTCATGTTGAAAGGCATTTGCCACGTATCCGACCACTTCCCAATCTTACGAAGATCATCTTGCAGGCGGGCATTATTTCCATCCTTTGCAACGTTCATACCAAGCTTGGTATCGTCGGCAAATTTAGAAATCGTTGCAACCATGTCACCGTCCATGTCGTTGACGTAGATGATGAATAGTAGTGGTCCCAGGACAGAACCTTGAGGCACCCCGCTAGTAACGGGCACCCACTCAGAAGCATGTCCATTCACCAACACCCATTGCCGTCTGCCACTTAGCCAGTTCTCTATCCAGCCTGCTACTTTTCCGTCTATGCCCAGCGCTCTCACTTTCTGGAGAAGGCGGCGGTGTGGTACCTTATCAAAGGCTTTCTGAAAGTCTAAGTAGACTACATCTACCACCTTGTCCCGATCGTGCTCACTGAAGACGAAGTGGAAGAATTCCACAAAGTTCGTCAGGCATGACCGTTGCGTCCGGAAGCCGTGCTGGGAACTCCTCAGTAGCAGGTTTGACTCTAAATGCGACGTCATTTTGTCCACCATGATACTTTCCATGAGTTTACCCACTATTGAAGTCAGACTGATAGGTCGGTAGTTCGACGGTTGGCTACGGTCTCCTTTCTTGAAGATAGGAGTCACCTCTGCTTCACGCCAGTCTCTAGGAATGCATTCGGTCCGGATTGACATGTTGAAGATTGCGCTCAGGCGTCGTGACACTTGATCACGCACTTCTTTCAACACTTTAGGTAGAAACCCATCCGGGCCAGGTGACTTATACGTCATTAGGTCAGTGATCTTCTTTTTATTTCTCTATCGGTGAAGTCCAAATACTCCAGCTTTTTCCCCCCGAGTAGGAATCCATTGGCTGTGGGATGGGACCACACTCTTCAGAAAACACTGAAGAGAAGTAGTTGTTGAGGAGGTTAGCATTTTTTGCATCTGAGTGCTTTAATGCCCCCTCCTCATTCCTCAAAGAGCAAATCGTTCGATGGATTGGTTTACGGTTGTTTACGTACCCAAAGAACTCCTTTGGATTCTCTTTACAGTCTCTCCACTCGGAATTCCTCAGGCCTCTTAGTCGCCCTTATGCTGGACTTCACTCTCCTGGCTAGCCTCCGGTATTCGTCAAAGTTACCCCGATTTCTCATTTAAACCACTTTGGTTGAACAGAAGACCGACCGGGGCATTTCAGAGGGATGAAACGCGATTGAAGACTAATGAATGTGGTTTTGAAACTGTTCCACGAGTCTTCAACAGCCTCACGTCAGTCAGTCAGTCCAGCACGAAGACCTGCAAAGTCTGCTCTTCTCAAATCAAGTTTCCTCAATTTACTAGTTACAGGCCCTGCCTTGGGGACTTTGACTACAAATCTAATTAGTCAGTGGTCACTGCCACCGAGCTCTTCGCCAACAGAAGAGGTCATCAACGATGTCATCCTCAGAGGTGAGAACCAAGTCGAGGATATTGTCATCCTCTCGTTGGCTCTCTCATCCATTGAGCCAGGAACTTGTTGATCGCGAACTCTAGTAGTGCGTTCTCGCCACAGAGTTCTTTCGTTTCCCAGTCAACATGGCTATTGCAGTCACCCATGGTGATACACACACTGACTTTAACAAGTTCGCCCAACAGATGGTACAGACTCCTGTCCTGTTGTAAGAGTTGGGCAGGAGGTCTGTAAAGCACCAGGGTCCTGTATTTGGCAGGACCTATCTCTGGGTCAACAACTAGTAGTTCAGGGTCGGATACGATGTTGCATTCCATCGAGTTGAGAGTATCCTTGACATACAACATCACACCGCCACCCTCTCTGTCTGGCCTATCTTTCAGGAAGAGCTGGTAACCAGGAATCGTGAATTCACCTTCAAAATCTCGGCTTGCGGTTTTACCCACGACTCCGTTATGGCCACCATCTCAGGTTCTTCTGCTGCTACGAGGCCACGGAGCTCAAGAAACTTGTTCCTGATTGACCTCGCATTGAAAATAAGAACTTTGAGGGAGTCCCCGAGTGTACAACTCCCTACGCTCTTCCGTTTCCCAGCTTATTTATTTGTTTGGTGGCTCCCCTCTTTGCGACCTCCGAGAAGGTCGTTCCAGGAGTGACACGGGCGTACTGGCGTACGTCCGCCTTCACTCTGGGCCTGACACTCCTTATGGTCCGTTCCACATCTTGTATCATGTTGCAGAGTACAGCCTTTCCTTTAAAGGAAAGATGTACTCCATCCCTTTGGTATAGATCATTTCTAACATAGAAGGTGCGGTAAGGGTCGACAAAAAAGACCCCCTCCGCCGTACACAAATCTCTGAGGCGTCGATTAAGGAAGACGTTCCTCGAGTGAGCGGTCCGGGTTGGACCTCTTCTCGGGAGCATCCCGACCACTACACGTCTGCATGTTTTCAGCCCACAGTCGTCCACAGCACCCATGACTGTGTTGAGAATCTTTTCTGTGGGGCCTATCCTTTCCCCTCTGAGGTAGAGGTCATTGCCACTTACCATTAGGGCAACGACTGAGTTCTCAGAAATCTGAGATTTCTCCGCAGCTACTCTGATCTGCTGGTTTTCCCTTCCTGGTACGCAACTTACCTTCACACTCGTGCGAAGGCGTGCTGCTAGCAGAGGTTGCAGGGCCCGTGCTTGAGAGTCCCCAATAAGGTTGACCCTCGCACATTTGTCTGCCCCCTTTTCTTTCGCCAGAGACTTATCTCTTTTGTCTCTGTATTTTCCTTGTTTTTCTTCCTTTTCTTCTTCTTCCCTTTTTTTTATCTTCATTTGTCTTTTCTTGTTTCTCTTTTCTCTTTCCACTTTCCCTTGTGCACCAGTAATGCTGGAATCCTCTACACTGGGGTGAGCTGCATTAAGGTCATTGTTTTCTTCTTCTTTCTCTTATAGTTTCTCCACATGGCTGAAGGCGCACTGCCAATTCAGTTTCAGCTCCTTGAGCTGGAGTCTCATCAGCGGAACCACCCAAGTCAGTGGAAGTTTCGTCTCAAGCTTGGGCTGACTAGGCCTCTAGTTTAGAGGCTAGCTCTAGGATTCTCTCCTCGAGACGGCGAATCTGAAGCGTGTGCTCCGTTTCTAGGGTCTGTAGTTTACTTTCCAGTGCCCTAGATTTTTTCTCAGAGGTTGTGAAGAGATCTTTCAGTTCATTGCAGTATGCCACTGCCTCTCGGACCTCTCCTTTAAGGATGCAGTCAGTGCATATACTTCCCAGGTGGCATTTCGAAAAACATCCCTCGGGGAATTCCACGCACCATTTGTCCTTCTGGCATATCGCACATATATATTTGAGTGCAGCCGTCATTTTGAACACTTTCTCTCTCTCAAAACTTTCCAACCAATTGATAGTAAAAAAGGGGTTGGTGAGTCGCTCCCACCCATCCATCGGAGACGTTTCAGATCTTTCAAAAGGCACACTCCATGTGCTGCTGTTCGTCCGACCGAGTCATCAAACCTCGGCGTGCCGTGGCTCCCAACCAAGCAGCACTGACGGTCCCTGAAGGGGACATCGATTTCTCACCCACACTCCATGTGCTGCTGTTCGTCCGACCGAGTCGTCAAACCTCAGCGTGCCGTGGCTCCCAACCAAGCAGCACTGACGGTCCCTGAAGGGGCCATCAATTTCTCACCAGATGAACAACGGAGCATGCCATATACTAAACTCCTGGATCTCATCCCCTTGTGAGTTCTCAGGGGCCTGAGCCACTTGCGCAGGGGCAGATTCAGGTAGGGTTTGGAACTGGGCCTGGGTTCGCCCACAAAGAAGATTTTACCATCTGGGGCTGGGTCACTTTTGGGATTATGTCCAGCTTAGAGGGTGCCATCATCACCCCTACCTCCGAATGAATCATGGATCCCATTAGAGCTACCTTCAATCAGTCAAGTATGGCTGGAAAACAAACCTCCAATGGGTATGAGATGGGGGCAGAAACACTGGCTCCTTGAAGGTGCATATACACCATTGGCCAAAAGTATGAGGCTACCCTATATTTTTGTCTTTAAACTAGGAATTGTACTCTGATATCACTATGGCTGCATGCTATTATCATATTTAACAAAAACAACACCATACACAATTATATTCTAACATTTTTTTATTTTTACATTTTCTGGTATTTAGCTATAAATGTGTATAACAGCTATAAATGTGTATAACCCATATATTGCAAAAATTTATATTTATTTTTATTTTTCACAGGTTTGGCAAACAATATGTAGTAATTATAGATAGTAATCAGTAAGATGCACCAAATTTTGAGTTTAGTGAAGTTAAGCGAGGACAAATTTTAAATCACCATCAAAATGGGATGTTACAAAGACAAATAGCTCAGAAGATGGGATGTTCTTGGTGAGCAGTCCAAACGACTCTCAGGCGCTTCATAGAGACAAAGTGTCAAATCAAACCCAAGAACTGATAGGAAAAGTCACATCTCAACTGTCAGTCTCTTAAAAAGAGGAGAAAAACATCTTCAGAGTTCTGTGCCAACTTCAATGAGGCGAATACCTCACAGATATCGGCTAGAACTGTAAGAAGGGGGCTTATAAACTATGGCCTCAAAGGTTGCAATGTCAGGAAGAAACCATGGATCTCTGATACAAACAAGAAGAAACGTCTTCAATGGGCAAAAAATCATTAAAAATGGAATACTGAGCAGCAGTCAAAAGTGGTATGGTCTGATGAAAGTAACTATGAGGTAAGATAGAATAAGGTTGGAACTAACATATTATCTCATAATATTTGAGTTGAAGCAGAAAATTATGAGACATGCCTAATAATGCATTTGACTGTATTTAATGTTATTTGCCTCAGGTTTTCATCACACCTGGGGGGGTCTTTCATCTGTCGAAGAGTTGGTGAAGCTTTTTAGCCTGAATGTCTTGTCTCAACAGTAAAACATGGGGATGGTTCTATCATGCTATGGGCTTGCATATCTGCCACAAGGCCTAAAGAGTTGTTTTTATGCCAAGGCAGAATAAATTCAGCTACATAGGTTTCCATGTTATTGATGTTTTAGAGCCATCAATTGATAAAATTACATCTAGGCGTGCTAAAGGTTAATGTTATCTTTCAACAGGATAATGCCACGGCATACAGCTAAGAATATTTTCAATTGGTTTAAAACACAGGCCGAATAGCACTGGTCGGCTCAAAGTCCAGACTTAAACTCCATTGAACACCTATGGGGAGTCCTTGGTAAAGTTATTAGGAGCATGGCAATAAAAATAAATAAGATTTGTACCAGAAACTGCACAAAGAATGGGCTAAAATTACACCTGACATTTGAAGGAAATTAGTCGACTCAATGTCTAGGTGTAATGCAGCAGTAATTAAAGCTAAGGAGGGGTCCAACTAGGTATTATACCAAATGTAAAATATGAAATATACATACAACAACCATATGCATGCGTTTATTAACATTCTGAGGGCTAAGAAAAAAGTTAAAGGGTGGCCTCATACTTTTGGCCAAAGGTGTACATGCTTGTCGGATTGTAGGAGGCACAACTCGATGGGCCCTGCTATACCTATCCCCTCTAAGGGGGTTAGCCCTATTAAGCCACCATCACTGATCATGATCAATTTTGGGCCACCTGTCCACTCTCTTGGTAGTGTGCAGTGATAGGAAGGGGAAGTGCTGCTGGTACTAAGATGGAGTTGCCAAGGGCTGCCTGAGGGTGGCTCCAAAGATGGCAAAAGGGAAGTCCCTTTGCCACATGGGGATAATGAGAGGGAAATTTATACACTGGTCCAAGTTGTATCTTGTGTTACCTTGTCCTTCCTGAATGATGAGACTGCACTTGGAGGTGGATCTACATACTCCCCCAGTTGCCCACTATTCTTCTCTATTGTAGCTGATGTAAAGTGAAAAGGAGAAAAAAAAATGCATGCTATAATATGGTATGACCTCCCAATGCATAGGTAGGAGGTTAAGAGAAAAGTCTCCATTAGACCTGTGCAAAATGTTGCATGTTGCAAACACTTTTGGGCCACATGTTGTTTTTGTTCCACTAAAAAAAGTGAAAGATTTGTGCCAAATTTTATTGTAATAGGACATTGCTTAGGGGTCCCCCACAAAGCAAAAATGTTTCAAAAACAAACAAAAAAGGAAAAAAAAGTTAGCAAATATGAAAAAAGAAGTTCTGATACATTCTCATACGATGATGGGAACTGTGAGTGTATTTTTGTCCTCTTTGCCGCACAGAAGACCTGTGTTATTGTTGCATATCGGCTGCCGAATGAAACAAAGCAAGTTTTCTCCAGATGATTCAATTCATGAACAGGACCATCGGTGAAAATGTAGATAATGAATATCAAATTTGTTTTACTGGCAATTTGAATTTACCATGCATCGAATGGATAGAAGAATCCACCAAGCCAGGCACATCATCTGTAAATCAAGAAGTCTGCCTTGCTCTATTCCAATTCATGTCTGCACAAATGATGACTCAGTATATTTTGTCACCTACTAGCTGGGCACATCATCTGTAAATCAAGAAGTCTGTCTTGCTCTATTCCAATTCATGTCTACACAAATGATGACTCAGTATATTTTGTCACCTACTAGGAGGAAATATTCTGGATGTTTTTTGCTCTAATAATCCCCAGCTAGTTCTTGTCTATGAAAGTATAGACTCTGGCATGTCTGATCACTCCCTTATTAGAATCCAAATTCAGTTCGAACACCCAGAGACTCCCTCTAAAAATCCAAATAATCGCATAGAAGGGTACATAAGTTTAGACTTCTCAAGAGGAAATTATGAGCAGCTGTCTACTGCTATTGGTGAAACTGACTGGTATTCACTACGCTCTATATGTTCCTTTGAAGAGTTTCCTGCATTGGTGTAGTTGGTGTTGTGGCAGTTGGCCATGGAATATATTCCTAAGAAACCCAGAAACAGTAAGCCTAAAAAAGCACATGCACTTTACAGAAAGAAGAAGCGACTTCAGCTAAATTATTAAAAACTAGTCAATCAAACAATAATAAGAGAATTGAAAAGCTAGAACGTGATCTTGCACTTTGTATGTTTGAAATCAAGGAATGCCACTTTAATCAACTAAAAAGAAGTGAAGAGAGAGCCATCTCAAACTTGAAAGAAAATCCCAAGTATTTCTAGTCATATGCCAAGGCTAAATTGAAGAGAAATAGCAGTATTAGTCTCATCAGAGATGAGAATGGTGCTCTTGTTAGCGATGCTGGTTGCATTACTAACATCTTCCAGAACTGGTTCTCTGTTGTCTACAGTGACCCTGATGCCTGTGATATAGTCTCCCTCTTTTGTACCACCAGATATTGTTGAGGACATAACTGACGATGATTTGGTGATCACGGAGGGAAAGCAATTGGCGAAATCAGTGTGAGCTCTGCCTGCAGTCCTGACAACGTTCCTGTAAAGCTTATAAAGAGCTGTACAAGTACCCTGGCTGTTCCCCTTCGCATTGTCTGGCAGGAATCAATCCAAAAAGGTGTACTCCCCCAGTACTATAAAATGGCCTACACCACCCCCATTCATAAGAAAGGTGACAAAATTTCAGCAAGTAACTATAGACCAATTACACTAACTTCACATTTCATCAAAATTTATGAAAGAATCTTACGAAAAATAGTGATAAAGTTCCTTGAGTGTAATAATATCATCACAGAAAATCAACACAGTTTTAGGTCTGGGCATAGCACACCAACACAGTTGATTGCCCACGTTGATGATGTACTGAGTGGTCTACTGGAAGGTGATGGTACTGAAGCTATTTATTTGGACTATGCAAAGGCCTTTGACAAAGTAGACCTCAAATTGTCTATAAAAAAAATGACTCAGTATAGATTCCACCCTAAATTACAAAATGGATTAAGTCATTCCTATCAAACAGAAGCCAGGTAGTGGTTGTAGACAGTGAACACTCATCCCCTGCGCCGGTGAGAAATGGAGTCCTGCAAGGTACGGTACTTGGTCCTGTACTGTTTTTGATATTCATCAATGACGTGGAATCAGTTGTCCAAGGCTCAAAAGTACGATTCTTCGCTGATGACACAGAGATTTCCAAGCGAGTGGGATCTTATGTGGACAAAGTTGAGCTGTAACATGACCTTCAAAGGGTCATGGATTGGTCGCAGTCAAACAATATGCTGCTCCATAAGCAAAAATTTGACCTGCTTGTCCATGAAACACAGCACAATCCATTAGCATGAGAGATGCCCTTTTTTCCACCCCTCCCAAGTTACGTGGTAGCCTCGGACCTGGAGCTGTACCCAGTGGATGAACTTCGGGATCTTGGCATCATCATATCCAAAGACCTTTCTTGGACTTCCCACCTCAACAGAATACGTCTGAAGGGAAGAAGTATGGTAGCATGGGTTCTCAGTTTATTTAGCTCCAGAGACTCCACCACGATGTTGACGCTGTATAAGGCCCTAGTCAGAAGTCATCTGGAATACTGCTGTCCATTGTGAAGCCCAGTAAAGGTGGGCGAGATTGCATTGCTCAAATCGATCCAACGAGAATTCAAAAGAAAAATAAGAGGCTGTGAACACCTTACATACTGGCAAAGGTTGCACAAGCTCCAATTAAGGTCTCTACAGAGACATAGGGAACGATTTATCATAATAAATGTTTGGAAGATTCTGTATAAAGTAAGTCCTAATGAACCCAGACTGTCTTTTCGTCCACCTTCGAGGCTGGGAATACAAGCCATACTGCCTCCACTGAGAAGGTGCAGTTCAGCACTTCAGCCCAAGTATGATGCGTCATTTTCTGTGGTAGGTCCTAAACTTTGGAACATTTTGCGACCAAGAATATCCGAGATAACAAGCGCAAATGCCTTTAAGGGCCAGCTAACAAAATTTCTGTTCTCCCTGCCCGACGAGCCGCCCGTGCCTGGCTACACCCGTTCCTCACATGGCAACTCACTCCTTGAGGTAGCAAGAGCAGAACGGCAGTCTTCCTTATGAGATCACCGGTGGGAGCCCTCGAAGCATCTCCAAGTATCCAAGTAAGTAAGTAATATATTTTCTTTCGCAAGCAGAGAAGTACAAATAGAATGACATCACTGTGGACTGAAACAAGACAAAAAACAGTTCTGAAAGGACCTCCTTGCTTTATTCGGAGTCCGATCGCTCGGGCTTCAGTAGGGCTGCCTTGGAGGTTGTGGGGCACTCCTTCCTGTCCTTGGCCACCACCTTCAGAAGGAGCTGCTTCTGAGCTTCTTCTCGGGTGTTGGCCACTTTGAAGGTGGTCATCAGGGTCACTCCCCATTCGGCAATGTCGTTGACCACCTTCACCTGGTCAATCGCCCTCTTCATTTTGCAGAAGAGAGGATGCCCTTCTCAACTGGTGGGACTTTTAGCTAAGAGTGTGGGAGCACGAGATCCAGTGCCTTTCTCGACCGGGAACTGAAGAAGCCTGAAAAAGGCTTGTTAGGATTGAAGGACTTTCCGGCCAGACGTTTCAGTCCCTTCCCCTCCCTCTTCATGTTCTGGACCATGGAGGCCTTCTCTTCCTTTGTAACCCTTTCGTTGAAGAGAGAGAGAGCCACCAAGTCTTCTGATATGTAGCAGAGATGGCGCTTGAATGCCTTTAGGGGCACTTCAGCAACACGCATATTGGGGATTCCTCTGCACAGCTCCCTCATGAAGAGATCGTTGTAGGAAGCATGGGAAGGAACCATGGCCTCATTCCACGGAATAACGTAAAGGAGGGCGACGAAGAGGGACACCAGTTCTTTGGCTCGAAGTTAGTGAGAGGTTAGCCGAAACTGAGACCTGAAGAGGAAAATCTTGAGAGCGTAGATTACCTTTGATGAAACACTCCTGGTGCCCTCATCTTGAAAGTCGTCCCAATATTGCCTCCCAGGAAGATGTAGGAGAACCAAGGGGCTTGATAGAAAGTGGTGAAAAGGGATAAAATAGAAGTATCGAGAAGGAATAAAGGCCAGGTGAGCTCAGTTCAGTTTGAGCCTGCTGGGGCAATGGGGCTGGGTGTGCCGCTTCTCTGGGTACCAAGTGTAACTTTACATGGGGCCACTGCCTTGAGACAAGAAAAGACTAGTGGAAAGGGTTGTGACAGTGAAGAGTAACTTGTATGATAGTGTGTTAAAGATGCATTTAGGTTAGGATTATACTGTAATATCATAAATCATTTGCTAGTTTGTTAGGTAGATAAGTTATGCAATTCTCATATCTTAAACCATAAGTTACAGAAACAAAAATTAGTTTAATAATAGTCTTCATTGGATTAAAGAAAACTTTTCAACAAAGGTTTGGGCAGGATAAGTTTATGGCTGCAAGAGCTACCAACAAAGAGAATAACATTTTGATGTGTAGACTGGCTGGTTTTCAGGTTGAGCAAAGAACATGAAATAGCTTTAGGGAGAAAACTAAAATAATCAGTGGGGGGGAGCAATTATATGCTTTTCTGATCAGAAATTTGGTCTTTTTAAAAAAGGTTTTGCCTTTAGTTAACATTCCCTACACTTCATGGCGTATATAATTTCCAGTTATACAGTGAAGGATTAAGACAAGCCAAGGCTGAGTGTCCACATCCAGATCCAAGGCCATTTAATACATTCAATATATAATTATAGAAAAAAAGACTGGTTCTTAACCCAGCATCTCTACCTATTTCAAGCATGTGTGCAACCACATTTAGTTTCAGTCTACAGCAAGCATCTGACATAGTTGTATTATTACAAACAATAAAGTGAATTCACAAAGAGGGAAACAGCTTAGTCTTTATAAAGGGAATCAAATTGACATTTTCAAAGTCTGTCCTATTTATACTTTTCAACATCCATGAGCCATTTCCTTCCTTTATCTAGTTCACTAATGTTTTTTCTTATTTGTTCTATCACCATTCTTTACCTATGCTTGTATTATTAATCTAACCATGAGTAACAGAGGGTGTTAAAAATGCCGAAAACTGATAAAAGACCTGAATACTTACTACAAAAGCTGCAACAAGTGTCATGATCAAAGCTGCTAACATAATAATTGTTGCAATGATTCTTGTTGATGCAAACATCCTCTTTATTTGGTTGACTGGGCCCATGAGGAAACAGGTACTGCAAAAAGTCATTAATTTCACTCTCTCCTAGTTGTAGAAGTAAATTAATTATTGGGGTAGTTACTTTTGAATCATTATTTGGATTTTTTTTACCTGAGCAAAATTAGACAACCCTGGACATATTCAACCTTCATAATTTAACCAAAAGATTCAGGGGTATAGTTGATACGAGTATCAAGATTCACACCCTCATTTTTCAATCAGACAAACTACAGCTGGATGAATTTTTTAAAATTAGGAATCCATCCCGGCCTGCCAATGAGGGCATAACCACCAAAATACAAAAACTAAAGTCACAGCTTCAGATTAATATAAATAACAGAAAAGACAAAAAGCCCACACAGGAGCTCCCTGGGAAGTTTGCCAACCCCAGGGACACAAATGCACCACCAGCAAATTAAAAAGTTCAAAGGACCACTTCCTACAAAAACTAACACACCACAATGTGGCATAC
Source organism: Ceratothoa steindachneri (assembly GCA_963969495.1). Classification (NCBI taxonomy): domain Eukaryota; kingdom Metazoa; phylum Arthropoda; class Malacostraca; order Isopoda; family Cymothoidae; genus Ceratothoa; species Ceratothoa steindachneri. Next base: position 225,449,883 of record OZ018321.1, read on the forward strand.
AAAACCTAGCCCGCACCACCAGGGGCAAGTGGTAGTGACCCCAGTTATCAAGACAGGAGCCACGCATGAAGCTTCCCCGGAAGGACATTCAACCAAATAGTGGAGTAGTCTTGGGTAACAAGTATTCTTTGCAGAAAGGTTGATCAGATCATTCCATCTGATGGTGCCGAGTCCTGCAGGTGTTTCTCAATTCAGAGATGAGAAAATAAATTTATACAGTGAAGCATTGTAGGATAGGTCTATGGAAATAGTCCTATCCTATCCATTTTCTCTAACATGCAGCCCAAAGGATCAACTCTACCACTGCTATGTAGTCATTTTGAGAAAGAGAAAACTCTGAACTATTCGTTAAGAATGTGTAAACCAAATGGCTGGTCTCATTAGCACACCCATTTCCAGCAACCCCAACATATCCAAGAATATAGAAAATAATCTTTACATTCCTGGAAGTCAGAGTAGCCATGGTAAATGATTAACATATGAGCAAAACATTCTGGATTTGATTATAAGAAAGAAATTTTAGGGGCTTGTTTGTGCTGAACATATGGGAACAAGCAATTATAATGCTATTTATTTTAACCTAAAAGCAGCTTTTCAAATAAAAAAACTCAAGGGGGGAATCTCAAATTTTAGAAAGGCACATTTTGAGACATTCCATGTACAGTGGATGAAAGCCAGAAAACACTAATCACTTGCTAAAAGAAAATAGCAACATTGTAGACCACAAAAATTACCATTATTATTGACAATGTAAAAAGTGAAGTAAAAATAAAAAGATGTTATGAGATTGATCTTTCTGAAACAAGTAAAGGAAATCTCAAATAGTAAATCAATTTGAGATTTAATAGGAGCAATTAAAAATTACAAGGAAATGCTAGTTAGTGATACAGGTGTTGCTCAAATCCTGAAAAGGAAATTTTTTGAGGCATTTATGCTGGAAGAAATGCCATATTCCTTTCTGTTTCTCCTGATGCAATTGATTTGAATGAAAAAAAAACACACTTGCAATCTCAGGTACTTACAGTTTGAACACTCAAATTATATAGACAAAATTAAAATTAAAAAATTTCTGGGTCCAGATAAAATTCATCTAAAGACATATTAAAGATAGTCTACACAGATTAAGAGGACCAATGTTTAATTAACGTTAGGTTTTTAAAAAGGCTCTTGATTTGGTTCCGCATACAAGATTTTTTGAAAAGTTTATGGTGCACTGGCTAATGAAGTAGTCTATTGCACTGGATCAAACAGTGGGTTACAAGCTGTAGGCAAAGAATGGCAATATATATATATTTTTTTCCCTTTAGAGCCCATCTGGCGACTGCCCACTTGGGCATAAGTCGCCGGAAATACAACAGCATAGAACTAGGCTACTTTAAAATAAATTATGAAAAAATAAGGATAAATATTAGAAAAACTCCAAAATTAGGAAGCAATCTCCGGCCTCGGGGAGAAGTCCCCCTCACCCCAGTGCAGGAGTGTGCAACCTACAAAGAAAAACAAAAAATAGAACCTACTTAAATAAAGGGGAGAAGCCCAGCCTCCCCCCAAAAGTCAACAAGTCAATGAGCACGAACTCGTCCCAAGTACAAGGGACAGGCGGTAGCGACCCTGCCCATCCCGGTACCAGGACAGGTAACGTGCGCGAAGATCACCCAGACTGGGACATTCGACAAGAATGTGCCGAACAGTCTGGGGGACGACGCAGTCGTCGCAATAGGGCACAGGCGAGCGCTCCATCAGATAGCGATGCGTGACACGAGTGTGCCCGATTCGGAGACGACAGAAAGCGATCTGAAGCCGCCGCGGCATTGGAGGATAGGTCCATGGGAACAGTCGCGGCGCAATGGCACGCAACTTTAAGTTCCCTTCGACCGTCTCCCATCTTCTTTGCTAAGCAGTCCGAAGAGATGCCCGTATTCCTGCCATGTAGTCGGTGTGAGAAAGAGCGAAACGCTGGTCCGGTCGCAGAGTCCTCGCGGACTCTTTGGCGCCCTCATCGGCGCGCTCATCCCCCGCAATTCCTAGATGTCCAGGAACCCAGCAGAAGATAATCTCGACATCTGCCCGGCTCGCTAAAACCGTGGCGTCACGGATATCGCGAACCAGGGGATGCGGAGATTCCAATGCCCCGAGAGCACTCAGGGCGCCTTTGTGAGTCGCTATAGATCACAATCCGGTCTCCGAACCGGGCACGTCGCGTAATCTCCCGTACCGAGTGGTGTATTGCCACCAGCTCGGCCGTGAAGACAGACGCAGCGCCTAGTAGAGCCCCACTGACTTCAAACAGAGGGAATACGGCGTGGAAGCCGACCCCCTCTTGGGACTTGGAGCCATCCGTATACACTGGCACGGTTCCAGCGTGACGCAATGTGTGCTCCAAAAAGGTCGAACGCAATCCTCCCGGCGCAGTACAAGCTTTGGGAGCAGAGGCGTGGCGAAAAATAGCCAAATGTGGTACCCTCCAGGGTGGCGGCCTGGGCAGAACCAGGGGCGCCACCAGCCCGAGAGCTATATCTAGCTGGCCCTACACCCAGAGGGCTTAGGGAATGACTGGCGTCTCTCGGCGGAATAGGCACTGTCGAGATCAGCTGCGGATGCAGTGAAAGCTGTTGGCGACTGAGGGAGGCGCCGGGCTCGCGCGTACAGGCGAGTGATGCACTGCACGCGGCATCTCCCCAGCATCGACCAACAGGCTCTCAATGGGGGAAGTGCAGAAGGCACCGGTCAAGGCGAAGGCCGGTGTGGTGGATCGAATCCACCTTCCGCAATAAACGCTCGGCTGCGGATGCATAAAACTCACATCCGTAGTTGAGCTTTGAACGAACAAAGGATCGATAAAAAAGTAGGGCAGTAGCCCTATCAGCGCCCCAAGCGCTGAACGTCACGGAACGGAGAATGTCCATGGCACGGGTACAAGAGACCCTAAGGCTGCGAATATGAGCCTCCCAGGTGAGGCGTCGGTCGAATACAAGACCGAGGAAACGGTGCGACTCCACCACATCCAGGTGCACCCCATTAAGAAACAAATCTGGGTCAGGGTGAAGCCGTGGATGGCGGCAGAAGTGCACCACCTTAGTCTTGGCCAAAGAAAACCAAAACCTGTGCGCTTCGGCATAGCGAGAGATGTGGTTCAATGCCTGTTGGAGTCGACGCTCCAGAGTTGGCATCTGGGCTGCGCCAAAAAAGATCGAAAGGTCGTCCACGTAGAGAGTAGCGAGAACATTTTCGGCTGCACCGAGGTGATGCCGTTGATGCTCAGGGCAAAGAGTGCGACACTGAGGACAATTCCCTGCGGGACACCCTCTTCCTGCTCCTTTGGGCCGGAAAGGGCTCCCCCCACCCGTATGCGGAATCGAGGATCTCGCAAGAATTCAGATATAAACATTGGGAGGCGTCCCCTCGCCCCCATTGTGTGGAGAGTCTCCATGATACCGTATCGCCATGCGGTATCATAGGCCTTCTCCAGATCGAAAAACACTCTGGCGTAGTGCTGTCTACGAAGGAAAGCCTCGCAGACAGCATTTTCCAGTCGGAGCAGAGCCTCCGACGTGGAGTGGAACTTGCAGAAGCCGCATTGTGCAGAAGACAGATGGCCTCCGCTGTCCAGGAAAAGGGCTAGTCTAACATTTACCAATTTCGCTATCAACTTGCACACGCAAGAGGTTTGTGAAAGGCGAGCACAGTAGAGATTCGCCAGGAATCTGGAAGAAGACCCTCCACCCAGATCCTGTTGAACAAATCTAATAGAAATGCCATGCCTTGCTCACCCAGGTGTTGAAGCATGGCGTACGGGACATCGTCCGGACCATGGGCGTTGTCTGCGCATGAAGCGAGAGCGGAGCGCAACTCACTCGCAGTAAAAAGAATGGCAATAAATGGAGAACTGTCTGATTGGGCCAAAGTCACTAGTTGCATACCTCAGGGGTCAGTCTTGGGTCCTGTCTTCGAGTATTTATCTTGATAAACAACTTAGATTAAAAACATTTAACCTTTTCACCCCAGAATCTTTTCACATGACTGAGCAGTTGTATTTTATCATTTTTTGTGCAAAATAATTGTATTGGATGTTATTAATGAGATTTTATGGGTTTTAAACCTTTGTTCTAAATTTTGTGGGATGGTACATATATATACCATTGTAGCATCATTTCACCCTTGAAATGTACCATTGTGGTATCAATGAGGCCATATATGTACCATTGTGGTATTAGCGATGCCATATATGTACCATTATACCGTATAGATCACAAACCCATAATAAATAAAATAAAGGAAAGATATACAAATCTTTGCTACATTCATTTATGTCTTCAATATAAGCATTGTAGAATGCAATTACAGATGGGCATGCTAAAGTAATCTTTGCTTCATCTTTTAATTTTCTAGTAATGCCATCAAGAGCACAAGTATGTGAATGACAGTTAAGTACATGGAGAGCTTTTGTATCCTGCCATTTCACTGTAATTGTCCCATGATTATTTGCTGCAAACTGGCTATTATCACAATCCAGTTTTTCAGATAAGTCTGGAGTATCTATTTGTCATATATGTGCCAACTGCTGGATATGTCAGCCCATTCATAAGCCTCATTGTATCTGTCAAAACAGATAGAAACATCTGGGACTTTGTGCTGCAGAGTTTATGAACAACTCTTTCACCTAGAATAGACCTTCATTGCAATCAAATAAAATGTTTTCTTCATCACTAGATTCTCCATCTAATAACAGATTAATAGTTTGTTTCCTTTTATGAGAGGCTACATAATCTTTATCTTGGTCACTGTCATCTAAGAAAATGCTATCATCATCACTGCTTGAATCCTCTCCCATAAACATTTTCCCATAATGGAATCAATGTCGCTTTCTACTGCTTCATTTGTTCTTCTAGCCATTTTCAAGCCTAAAAGAGAAGAAATATATAGAATGACACTGCTATAGAGTGTTCCAAACATGTACATATGAGAAATAATAAAAATCCATTTCCAGTAATGGTACATACACACTACTTGGCCAAAATAAAGGTCATTCAGGGTAATAATTAGTTAATAAGCTATTGGATCTCCTTTTGATAGAATTACAGCTCTCATCCTATCTGGCATTGATTCTACAAGCTTTTGTATCTTCTGTAGCTTCAATTTCAGCCACAATTGCAGCAGCCATAGACCCAAATTGTTCAATGATGATGGAAGAGGTGATGAGGTATGCAGGTCCCTCTCAAGCTCATCCCATAAATTCTCTATGGAATTTAATTCTTGGGACTGTGGTGGCCACTCAATATGCAGAAATGATCCCTCATGCTGGGTGAACCAATCTTTGACAATGTTAGACTGGTGGATGCCCATGTTATCGTCCTGAAACATTCCATCACCATTAGGAAAAAGGAAGTCAATTGAGGGGTGATCTTGATCGTCCAGGATCTGCAAATATTTGCGGGACTTCATCTTGTTGCAGATCCATGTCCAGCCCAGGTAAAACAACCCCAGACAATAACACTACCTCCAGATGCCTGCACAGAGGGAACGATGCATGATGGATCCAATGCTTCATGAGGTTCTCACCATACTCTAATGTGCATATCACTCTAAAAGAGGTTAAACATAGATTGATCGGACCACATGACACGTTTCCAATCCTCTACATTCCAGTTTTTATGTTCTTTGGTGAACTGAAGCCTTTTTTTTCAATTTGTTGCAGTCACAAGTAACTTCCTGATTAAGGCACAGCTGCGTACATGCATTTTTTTCAGTTCTCGTTGAAATCGTTTTAGGACCTTCACAGAACATGCTGGTTAACTGCAGTGTCGAACAATACCGATTTTTCTTGACCAAATGCTTCAAGGAGCGCCTGTTTTTTTGGTCAAGAATTTGATGCCTACCACATTTGCTACAAGATGAACCTGCTTTGCCATCTTGTTTCCATAGTGCAATTGCTATCTGTATAGTCCTCATGCCTATACCTATTGCTGTAGAGATATCACATTTTGATTTGCCACATTCATGGAAGGCAATGATGCAGCCTTTATCAAATGGTGTAATGTCTTTTCCACGCAGCTTCATTCTTGCAGCTCCTGTAAAAATTAGAACAGTTATAACATCTATACCAGGTGGTTGCTACGTCAGAGACACTACTGAATGTTGCCATATAGGTTTAAAGGATTCTGAAAAAATTAGTGACAAAAAACATACAATGTATCAAAAATCAATGAATGACCTTTATTTTGGCCAGGCAGTGTATATGGCAAAACATATTCCACAATGGTAGACATGTATACCACTTGAAAAGAGGGCCCCGCATACAATAGCATATTTTCCAAAATATTGCAATAAATAGCTCTCAACTATGGCTACATGATGTGTGCGTGCTTATAAAGTGCAAAAAAATTAATTTATCCCTGAAACATTCACCATAAACAGTAAACCTCCTCTCAGATCAAAGAGGTTTGAAGGGTATCCTGCAAAAGCACAAGAGGGTGGGGGAGAGCTCCTTTTCTTTAGTGGAACTGCCTGAGGGTGGCTCTGATAGTAGTCAAGGGAAAGTGTTGTTTTTTAAAGAGTTCTCACCAGGATGCAAACACTCATCACCCAACCCAGAGGCCCGCTCTGTGAGTGGTGAATACTGGGCAGGCAAAACCAGCTGCCACTATTTGAGGCCACTTCTCCCGCCTAGTGGCCTGGCAGTCCATCAGCATGGCGGCTCACACTTACATCTGGGCGTCAAATTAATAGACTGTGAAAGGAGAGAGAAAGGGTATGTGTGGAAGTTGGGGTTGAGGCAGGTTGTTAAAAACCCACCACTCCAAACCGAAGCTCAGGGGTGATGGGGGTGTTATCCCCTCCCCTCTCAGGCACAATCCCGGATGGTTGGGTGAGAGGATACTGGTCAGCGTCTACCCTGTGAAATTAGAGGCCAACCAGAGAAAGTTGTGGGAGAGGTTGTAGGGAGAGTGAGGAAGCAGGGTAAGAAGACAGGGTGTCAGAAAGGAGAAGAGGCTTAGCTGGGTCCGGATGGGTTGCTGAGTCCCGTCAGCACGGCAGCCAGGAAAGCAAATCGCCACGCTCCTTATGGGGTAATAAATATGAATGCAATACCCCAGGTGCTGTAGACGCTTTGAGAGCAGAGGCTTGTTGACATTTAAAGGTGGTATTGTGAGGGGTGATGCTTATGGCAGAACCATTAGCATCATGTGACAATTAAATAAACTCCTGGAGTTTACATGCCTCACTCACTTATGGGACATTGTCTGGACCAGGTGCAGTCTGAGGATAAGGCAAGGACAGAAGAGAACTCACTAAATTTCAACCTCTTTGAAGGGTTGATTTCTCAAGGTCAATCCAGTTGGTAGCCTTCAAGTGACATCCCAACGTGCAATGAATCCTGGGAGAGCAGCATCCCAGTGAGAAAATGTGGAGAATGCAGTCACAAAGGACTCTGCCAAAGATGCAGGGTCTGAGATTGGAGAGAGGTGTGGTTAGAACTTGCCCCAAATCCTTTTGACTTGCTTTCACACATCTATTAGAGGGGTTTTCGCATTAAGAGAAGACACATATGCCCAACAAGAAGAGCAGTGGATGTGCTTTGAAACATACTGGAACCTAGCCCTGGCTCAATGAAATTCACCACCAGTGAATTCATTCTGGCCTTGCTTATAGCGCTTGTAGGCATAACACTTATTTTAAAGAGCCAACTCACACTCAGCTGACTGAAACAGAAGTGGTGTGTGCAAAATGGCCAGACATTCTAGGAAGAGAATTTAGGCCGACTGAGATGAGGTTACTGGAAAACAATTCAACAGCCTCATCCACCAACCAGAAACTCCTCAATTGGAACAGAGAAATATCATTTCCTGAAATCTGGACCACTGAGCTCACACCAAGCACCACTTGGGTGTCTCTCTGGCAGCAGCAGTCCAGAAAATAATATTTGAATAGAAAGTGATCACTACCATGGAGGTCCTTGCTACCTCCAACCCCAAATCAGGCTGTGCATCCAGGGAGCACAAGAATAGATCAAGACAGGAAAATAAAGCGGTTCTCAAGCAGTGATGAGTACCCTCATCCACATTTATGACACCTATCTCCAGCTCATCGATCAGGTCAGCAAGGACCCAACCTCTGAGATTAAATGAGTAGTCTCCTCAAAGGGGGTGTCTACCATTCAAATCCTCGAGAATGAGAAAGGTCCTTGGCAACAAAGACACACCACAGTGGAAGTACCCTGCATTGATGTTTGCTTAAGGGAAAATGTATGCAGAAATAATAGTATACCTCATATCCAGGTGCAGATGCACTCCTATTGCCCTAGAGGGGTTTAAAGCAAGAGAAGAATAGGATCATGCTGGTTATAAATCACGCATACTCCTGCCTGACCCACATCCTGCAGTGGTGGGATTGCAAAACCCTTAAACCCCGGGAGGGAGGACAGATGGCAAATGCCCACCATGGTCTCCTGCAAAAGGATAGCTAACAGGGAATGGAAGGTGACAAGCTTCTGCAGCTCTTGCTAGTTGGCACAGAGTCTGCATCAATTCCAGTGAAGGAATATGGTCTCCAGGTCTAGCTCGGGAGAAGTGGGGTTCCTCTTTGAAGAGAAGAATCTCATGGGAATGGCTGTATGCTTCTTGGAGGCAGAATCTGCATGCTTTTAACTGAACAATGTGTTGTCACCTTCAAGGACTCATTAAGGGGAGGTTGGGAGGGTTCAGAGGTGGGGGTCCCTCCTTAGGAGGATCAACCATCTCTGAGCCACCCAGTCCATGTTTGGGTAGGGGTGTAGGAGCTGAAACTCCTTTGGTGTTGTCCTCCTTTTGAGGAGCAGCTTTAGCACCCTTGAAGACAGCCTCATGGCCACGTTCAGGGGTATTATCATGCTGGGGGAGGGAGGAGCCCTGGTTTTAATTCAGGCTGTGTGAAAACTCATCCCTCACAGTGAGTGGAACCCAAGTTTTTCAAATAGGCGCGGAAATGACTGTGCTGTGAGGCATAAGAAATGCCAAGCAGCACCAGTAAACAAGGACATGTTCTTAGCCTTGCAAAATGAGAGATGATCTGTAGCCTGAACAGCTTGGATTTCTTCCTTCAGCAGATATGCACAACATTGCTTCAGTGCACCTCTCTGCAGCTGACACACTTAGCCATATACAATAGGGACTTATTATGTATAGCCCTGGAGCAACTTACACAGACTTCGGGTAAGCCTGACTTTGCACATATACACAAGCAATTTGTATAACCAAAGTGGTAGCAGTAGTAGCATCTCCACAGTAGAGATACCAACCAGTGTGCATTGAGTCAGTGCACCTGTTAACAGTTGAATGGTCAGCTAGCTCTATACCAATGTCTTCGACTGAGTAGCCCATGAGTTTCATTTTGCAAACAACTCCTTTCACATTTTTTTTTTTTTAATTTTATGGAGCCCATCTGGCAACTACCCACTTGGGCATAAGTCGCCGAAAAACACAACAGAATAAGCCGAATATGCCGAACAGTCTGGGGGACACGCAGTCGTTGCAATAGGGCGCATGCGAGCGCTCCATCAAGTAGAGATGCGTCACACGAGTGTGTCCGATTCGAAGACGACAGAAAGCAACCTAAGGCCGCCGCGGCATTGGGGGATAGGTCCATGGGAACAGTCGCGGCGCAATGGCACGTAACTTTAAGTTCCCTTCGACCGTCTCCCATCTTCTTTGCCAAGCAGTCCGAAGAGCTGCCCGTATTCCTGCCATGTAGTCGGTGTGAGGAAGAGCGAAACGCTGGTCCGGTCGCAGAGTCCTCGCGGACTCTTTGGCGCCCTCATCGGCGCGCTCATTCCCCGCAATTCCTACATGTCCAGGAACCCAGCAGAAGATAATATCGACATCTGCCCGGCTCGCCAAAACCGTGGCGTCACGGATATCACGAACCAGGGGATGCGAAGATTCCAATGCCCCGAGAGCACTCAGGGCGCTTTGTGAGTCGCTATAGATCACAATCCGGTCTCCGAACCGGGCACGTCGCGTAATCTCCCGTACCGAGTGGTGTATTGCCACCAGCTCGGCCGTGAACACAGACGCAGCGCCTGGTAGAGCCCCGCTGACTTCAAACAGAGGGGATACGGCGTGGAAGCCGACCCCCACTTGGGACTTGGAGCCATCCGTATACACTGGCACGGTTCCAGCGTGACACGATGTGTGCTCCAAAAAGGTCGAACGCAATACTCCCGGCGCAGTACAAGCTTTGGGAGCAGAGGCGTGGCGACAAATAGCCAAATGTGGTACCCTCCAGGGTGGCGTCCTGGGCAAAACCAGGGGCGCCACCGGCCCGAGAGCGATATCTACCTCTCGAAGGAGTTTCCTGGCACTAAACCCAAAAGGCTTAGGGTATGACTGGCGTCTCTTGACGGCATAGGCACCATCGAGATCAGCTGCGGATGCAGTGAAAGCTGTTGGCGCCAGGCTCGCGCGTACAGTCGAGTGATACACTGCACGCGGCGCAGAGCGAGTGGCATCTCCCCAGCATCGTTTTTTTTTTTTTTTTTTTTTTAATGAGCTCATCTGGCGACTGCCTACTTGGGCATTAGTCGCCGTATTAAAACTGGCCTAGTTCTAGGCTACTTTAAAATAAATTAAAGAGAAAAAAAAAAAAAAACAACACCCCAAAAGGGGGAAAGGAAGCAAGCTGGTGCGTCGGGGAGAGGTCCCCCCGGCGCAGGAGCGTGCAACTAAAGGAAAAAACAAACAAAAAACAAAAAAAAACAAATACAAAAAATAACAACAAACAAACCTTGCTTAAATAATAGGGAGAAGGCCGGCCTCTCCCAAGAAGTCAATAAGTCCACAAGTCAATGTGCACGAATCTGTCCCGAGCACAAGGGACAGGCGGTAGCGACCCCGCCCATCCCGGTACTGGGACAGGTATCGTGCGCGAAGATCACCCAGACTGGGACATTCGACAAGAATGTGCCGAACAGTCTGGGGGACGACGCAGTCGTTGCAATAGGGCGCAGGCGAGCGCTCCATCAGATAGCGATGCGTCACACGAGTGTGTCCGATTCGGAGACGACAGAAAGCAACCTGAAGCCGCCGCGGCATTGGGGGATAGGTCCATGGGAACAGTCGCGGCGCAATGGCACGCAACTTTAGGTTCCCTTCGACCGTCTCCCATCTTCTTTGCCAAGCAGTCCGAAGAGCTGCCCGTATTCCTGCCATGTAGTCGGTGTGAGGAAGAGCGAAACGCTGGTCCGGTCGCAGAGTCCTCGCGGACTCTTTGGCGCCCTCATCGGCGCGCTTATTCCCCGCAATTCCTACATGTCCAGGAACCCAGCAGAAGACAATCTCGACATCTGCCCGGCTCGCCAAAACCGTGGCGTCACGGATATCGCGAACCAGGGGATGCGGAGATTCCAATGCCCCGAGAGCACTCAGGGCGCTTTGTGAGTCGCTATAGATCACAATCCGGTCTCCGAACCGGGCACATCGCGTAATCTCCCGTACCGAGTGGTGTATTGCCACCAGCTCGGCCGTGAAGACAGACGCAGCGCTTGGTAGAGCCCCGCTGACTTCAAACAGAGGGGATACGGCGTGGAAGCCGACCCCCTCTTGGGACTTGGAGCCATCCGTATACACTGGCACGGTACCAGCGTGACACGATGTGTGCTCCAAAAAGGTCGAACGCAATACTCCCGGCGCAGTACAAGCTTTGGGAGCAGAGGCGTGGCGACAAATAGCCAAATGTGGTACCCTCCAGGGTGGCGTCCTGGGCAGAACCAGGGGCGCCACCGGCCCGAGAGCTATATCTACCTCTCGAAGGAGTTTCCTGGCCCTAAACCCAAAGGGCTTAGGGTATGACTGGCGTCTCTCGGCGGCATAGGCACCATCGAGATCAGCTGCGGATGCAGTGAGAGCTGTTGGCGACTGAGGGAGGCGCCGGGCTCGCGCGTACAGGCGAGTGATGCACTGCACGCGGCGCAGAGCGAGTGGCATCTCCCCAGCATCGACCAACAGGCTCTCAATGGGGGAAGTGCGGAAGGCACCGGTCGCAAGGCGAAGGCCGGTGTGGTGGATCGAATCCACCTTCCGCAATAAACGCTCGGCTGCGGATGCATAAAGCTCGCATCCGTAGTCGAGCTTGGAACGAACAAAGGATCGATAAAAAAGTAGGGCGGTAGCCCTATCAGCGCCCCAAGCGCTGAACGTCACGGAACGGAGAATGTCCATGGCGCGGGTACAAGAGACCCTAAGGCTGCGAATATGAGCCTCCCAGGTGAGGCGTCGGTCGAATACAAGACCAAGGAAACGGTGCGACTCAACCACATCCAGGCGCACCCCATTAAGAAACAAATCTGGGTCGGGGTGAAGCCGTGGATGGCGGCAGAAAAGCACCACCTTAGTCTTGGCCAAAGAAAACCGAAACCTGTGCGCTTCGGCATAGCGAGAGACGCGGTTCAATGCCTGTTGGAGTCGACGCTCCAGAGTTGGCATCTGGGCCGCGCCAAAAGAGATCGAAAGGTCGTCCACGTAGAGCGTAGCGAGAACATCTTCCGGCAGCACCGAGGTGATGCCGTTGATGCTCAGGGCAAAGAGTGTGACACTGAGGACACTTCCCTGCGGGACACCCTCTTCCTGCTCCTTTGGGCCGGAGAGAGCTCCCCCCACCCGTACGCGGAATCGACGATCTCGCAAAAATTCAGATATAAACATTGGGAGGCGTCCCCTCGCCCCCATCGTGTGGAGAGTCTCCATGATACCGTATCGCCATGCGGTATCATAGGCCTTCTCCAAATCGAAAAAGACCGTGGCGTAGTGCTGTCTACGAAGGAAAGCCTCGCAGACTGCATTTTCCAGTCGGAGCAGAGCATCCGACGTGGAGTGGAACTTGCGGAAGCCGCACTGTGCGGAAGAAAGATGGCCTCCGCTGTCCAAGAAATAGGCTAATCTAACATTTACCAATTTCTCCATCAACTTGCACACGCAAGAGGTTAGAGAGATTGGGCGGAAACCGGTCGGAGTAGAGTGATCTCTCCCCGGTTTGCGAAAGGCGAGCACAGTAGCGATTCGCCAGGAGTCTGGGAGAAGACCTTCCACCCAGATCCTGTTGAACAAATCTAACAGAAAGGCCATGCCTCGCTCACTCAGGTGTCGAAGCATGGCGTACGGGACATCGTCCGGACCATGGGCGGTGTCCGCGCACGAAGCGAGAGCGGAACGCAACTCACTCACAGTAAACTTGTCGTTGAAGGGTTCTCCGCCTCTGGAGGTAAAGTCCAGCCGGCGGCCTTCCGCGACATCACGACGTGCATTGAATGCTGGCGGAGCAGCATCACGGCTAGAGAATGCGGAAAAAGCGGTCGCTAAGGATTCCGCCACGGACGCGGGGTCCGAGATTGCGGTCCCATTCTCCTGGAGAACGGGAGGGGGGTCCTGCGAGAACTTGCCCCGAATCCTTTTGACTCGCTTCCACACGTCAGCTAAAGGGGTCTTCCCGTTAAGTGAAGACACGTATGCCCGCCAAGAAGAGCGGCGGGCGTGCTTCGAAATATACCGGAACCTAGCCCTAGCCCGACGAAATTCAGCGACAGTGAAATCGTTCGGGCGGCGCTTATAGCGCATGTAGGCATAACGCTTCTGTTTGAGGGCCGTCTCACACTCGGCCGACCACCATGGGAGTGGTCGGCGTGCAAAACGGCCAGACGTCCTAGGAATAGTAGTCAGGCCCACGGCGATGAGGTTGCCGGAGAAGAACTCAACGGCCTCATCTACCGACCTAATCTCCTCGACTGAGATAGAGAATTCAGTCATTTCCTGAAATGCAGGCCACCGCGCCCGCGCCAAGCACCACCGAGGTGGTCTTTCAGGCGGCAGTTGCCCTGAAAATGATATTTGAATGGGAAAGTGATCACTACCATGGAGGTCATCGACCACCCCCCAATCAAAATCAGGCTGTGCATCCGAAGAGCACAAAGATAGGTCAAGGCAAGAAAATGAAGCGGTTCTCGGACAGTGATGCGTAAACTCATCCACGTTTAGGACACCCATCTCAAGCTCTTCGATCAGATCGGCAAGGACTTGTCCCCTGGGATTTATGGAGTAATCTCCCCAGAGAGGATGCCTGCCGTTCAGATCTCCAAGCAAGAGATAGGGCCTCGGCAACCGTGCCACGACGCGGCGGAAGTCCCCCGCGTCGAAGTCAGCTGACGGTGGAATGTACGCAGAAATGATAGTATACCTCCTATCCAGGTGCAGCTGCACAGCCACTGCCTGAAAGGAGGTATCTAAAGAGAAAGGAAGAACGGAGACATCATGCCGGGTGTAAACTGCGCATCCCCCAGCCCGGCCATCCCGCGGTGGTGGGGTCGCAAGACCCTTATACCCCGGGAGGGCAGGGAGGGGGCACGCACCTAGCATGGTCTCCTGCAAAAAAATAGCTAACGGGGAACGGGACGAGACGAGCCTCCGCAGCTCCTCCCAGTTGGCCCGGAGTCCACGGCAATTCCATTGAAGGAATATGCCCTCCAGGCCTAGCTCGGAGGAGACGCGGGGGCCCTCCTCGAATTGAAGACCCTCACGGGAATGGCCGTACGCTTCCCGGGGGCAGAACCCCGGGCGCTGTTGGCCGGACAAAGCGCTGAAGGCGCTGTTGGCCGGACAAAGCGCTGAAGGCGCTGTCGCCTTCGAGGACTTATTGGGGGAGGTTGGGCTCGCCATGCGAGTCTTTTCCTCCCTCCGCCTCGAAACCTTAGGCGTGCGTTGCGGCTTCGGAGGCGGGGGGCCCTCTTTTCGAGGAACCACCGTCTCCGAGCCACTCGCTCCACCTCGGGGCGTGGGCGAAGGAGCCGAAGCTCCTTTGTTGCTGTCCTCCTTTCGGGGGGCAGCTTTAGGAACCCCGGAAGATGGCCTAGCGACCATCTTCAGGGGTGTTGCCTCCTGTGAGTCTAACGACTCGGTGGAGGCGTGTGGCCGTTTCGCCTTACGGGAAACGGTCACGCTGGGGGAAGAGGGGGGAGCGCTGGTTTTAGCCGGGGCAGGGTATGAGCCCTTTTTGCCGCCAGCTTTACCAGGGGAGCGCCCGGGTTGGGTAGAGCCCGCAGAAGGGTTCCGAATGGGCGCGGAAACAACCGTGCTCGTTGGCCTGGATGGGCCGGGAGCAGAGGGTGCCTTCCTAACTATTGAGGCATATGACGTCCCAGGCAGAGCCGGGCGCGCCAGGACCAAGTCCTTTGCCTCGCGGAATGAGAGTCGATCCTGGGCCTGAACGGCCAGGATTTCTTTCTCAAGGAGATATGCACCACATTGCTTCGAAGAAGCAGGGTGCGGCTCTCCGCAATTGACACACTTGGCCACACACGATTTGGACTTATCGTGTGCGACCTTGGAGCAATTTACACAGACTTCGGGTGACCCCGACTTTGCACGTCTACATGAGCGATTCGTATGGCCGAAGCGGTGACAGTAATAGCACCGCCGCGGAAGTGGCACGAATGCCTTCACGCGGTAGCGGTACCAACCGGCACGCACCGACTCAGGGAGCTTGTCACAGTCGAACGTGACGAAGAGTGTAGGGGTGGGTCTCGAGGCCCCTCCCTGTTTTCTCATCTGACGTTCGACCTTGACCGCCCCATGGTCGGCCAGCTCTAAGGTGATGTCCTCAATGGAGTAGTCAACGAGTTCCCTCGCATAAACTACTCCTTTCACAAAGTTCATGGTAGAGTGCGGCGTCACACTCACCGGGGTGCCATGAAGTGTCCGAAGAGCACTAATCTTAGCCGCCTCGGCGGGATTCGCCGCATTCGCCAGAAGGCTCCCGTCCGAGAAACGGGTTACCTTCGGCTCTCTACCGATTGCACTAGCTAATCCTCTCCTCTGATGGATCATGTTGCCCTTGGACAACATGGTGCCATCAGTGGAGCGAATAACGAGGAAGCGTTTGAAGCCAGCGGGCTCGAAAACGCCAGGTAACCTCTGAATCAGGGGCCCCGATGTCATCGAGGCTCCGCCCTGTGCACTCTTGGTATTAGTCTTCTTTGTCAGGGGCTCCGCAACCGGGGGGGCAGAGGGGGCGGATGTGCCGATCTTGGCTTGGTCGCTTGCCCGAGTGGCAGCATACCCATCCGTCCCCGCAGCCCCCGCGGATGGAGAGGAGCCCCGAGTCTTTTTTGTCTTTTTATTTTTATTTTTCGGAGAGGAGGGCGGGGAATGAACCCGCTTTTTACCTCCGCCGGCAGAAGTCCCCAGGCCAGATGGACCAGCCTCAGCCAGGTCCCTCTCCGAAATGGAGAAGGTCCTGGTTGTCGTAGGGGCACCTGTCGGAGGAGATCCCTCCCCTCCTTTTACTGCCTCGGAGCCCTCAGCCATTTGAGGAGGACCTTGCATAGGGGCGGATTCGGGTTCGGTGCTTGGCGCCGAGCCCGAATTCCCCCCTATGGAAGGCCCTACCGTCTGAGGCTGGGTCTCCTCAAGGACCATGTCTATCACAGGAGGGGCCTCCAGTTGGCCATCCCCTCCCAGGACATCGCAGGTCCCCTTGGCAGTATTGTCACTAGTCAGGTGGTGTGGGGAGGCACAGGCCTTGACCCCAGCAAGGTTTAAAATTCTTGCCAGCAGGTCTTTTGAGGGAAGCGACCGAAGGGGCCTGGCTTCCCTCTCCCCCCTAAGGGGGTTTGCCCTACCGAGCCGCTTGCACGAGGGGCGGACGGCAATGGGCTGCCTGCTGGCTTTCTTGGCAGTCCCCTTAGAAAGCAAAGGAGGGACTGCCGCTGGAGATAGGGAGGTGCCTGAAAGCACCTCCAGAGAAGGGGGTGAGGGGGAGTCCCCTACACCCGTAGGCGTAGGAGAGGAGTAAGCCTCCTCTCCGGTTAAAGAGTTATGGAGGGTCCCTTGCGCAAGCACAAGGGGGGGGACCTCCATTTTCTCGGTGGAGCTGCCCGAGGGCGGCTCCGTCGATTTTCTTGGGGAAGTTGGGGGTTGGGTTTTTTGGGGGGTTTTTTCATTCATGGGCATGGTGACCCTCTTTTTATTACGGGACGCAATAGCTCATCACCTCTCGCAGTTGCCCGCACTGCGAGAGGTGCTTACAAGCCCGGCAGAGCCAGGCGCCGCCATTCGGGACCACCCCTCCCGCCTGGTGGCCTGGCAGTCCTTCGGCATGGCGGCTCCACCTTGAACACGGCGTAAAAAATATAGGTTGTGAAGAGGAGAGGAAAAGGGATGTGAGGAAGGTATGGGTGGGGATGAAGCAGGTTGTTAAAAAAACCCCATCCCGAACCGGAGCTGAGGGGTTAGGGAACAATGTCCCCTCCCCCCTCAGCCCCGATCCGGGGTGGTTGGCTTGAGAAGAAGGTCAGCATTCTACCCTGTGAAATTAGAGGCTGACCAGAGAAAGTTGTGGGAGAGGTTGTATGAAAAGCGACGAGGTAGGGGAGAAATCGGGCTATCTGAAGGAAGGAAGAGAGGCTAAGCTGGGGCCGGACGGAGTGCTGTCCCCAGCATCGACCAACAGGCTCTCAATGGGGGAAGTGCGGAAGGCACCGGTCGCAAGGCGAAGGCCGGTGTGGTGGATCGAATCCACCTTCCGCAATAAACGCTCGGCTGCGGATGCATAAAACTCGCATCCGTAGTCGAGCTTCGAGCGAACAAAGGCCCTATCAGCGCCCCAAGCTCTGAACGTCACGGAACGGAGAATGTCCATGGCGCGGGTACAAGAGACCCTAAGGCTGCGAATATGAGCCTCCCAGGTGAGGCGTCGGTCGAATACAAGACCAAGGAAACGGTGCAACTCAACCACATCCAGGCGCACCCCATGAAGAAACAAATCTGGGTCGGGGTGAAGCCGTGGATGGCGGCACAAGTGCACCACCTTAGTCTTGGCCAAAGAAAACCGAAACCTGTGCGCTTCGGCATAGCGAGAGACGCGGTTCAATGCCTGTTGGAGTCGACGCTCCAGAGTTGGCATCTGGGCCGCGCCAAAAGAGATCGAAAGGTCGTCCACGTAGAGCATAGCGAGAACATCTTCCGGCAGCACCGAGGTGATGCCGTTGATGCTCAGGGCAAAGAGTGTGACACTGAGGACACTTCCCTGCGGGACACCCTCTTCCTGCTCCTTTGGGCCGGAGAGGGCTCCCCCCCTCCGTACGCCGAATCAAGGATCTCGCAAAAATTCAGATATAAAAATTGGGAGGCGTCCCCTCGCCCCCATCGTGTGGAGAGTCTCCATGATACCGTATCGCCATGCGGTATCATAGGCCTTCTCCAGATCGAAAAACACCGTGGCGTAGTGCTGTCTACGAAGGAAATCCTCGCAAACGGCATTTTCCAGTCGGAGCAGAGCATCCGACGTGGAGTGGAACTTGCGGAAGCCGCACTGTGCGGAAGACAGATGGCCTCCGCTGTCCAGGAAAAAGGCTAATCTAACATTTACCAATTTCTCCATCAACTTGCACACGCAAGAGGTTAGAGAGATTGGGCGGAAACCGGTCGGAGTAGAGTGATCTCTCCCCAGTTTGCGAAAGGCAAGCACAGTAGCGATTCGACAGGAGTCTGGGAGAAGACCTTCCACCCAGATCCTGTTGAACAAGTCTAACAGAAAGGCCATGCCTCGCTTACCTAGGTGTCAAAGCATGGCGTAAGGGACATCGTCCGGACCATGGGCGGTGTCCGCGCACGAAGCGAGAGCGGAACGCAACTCGCTTACAGTAAACTTGTCGTTGAAGGGTTCTCCGCCTCTGGAGGTAAAGTCCAGCCGGCGGCCTTCCGCGACATCACGACGTGCATTGAATGCTGGCGGAGCAGCATCACGGCTAGAGAATGCAGAAAAAGCGATCGCGAAGGATTCCGCCGCGGACGCGGGGTCCGAGATTGCGGTCCCATTCTCCTGGAGAACGGGAGGGGGGTCCTGCGAGAACTTGCCCCGAATCCTTTTGACTCGCTTCCACACCTCAGCTAAAGGGGTCTTCCCGTAAAGTGAAGACACGTATGCCCGCCAAGAAGAGCGGCGGGCGTGCTTCGAAATATACCGGAACCTAGCCCTAGCCCGACGAAATTCAGCGACAGTGAAATCGTTCGGGCGGCACTTATAGCGCATGTAGGCATAACGCTTCTGTTTGAGGGCCGTCTCACACTCGGCCGACCACCACGGGAGCAGTCGGCGTGCAAAACGGCCAGACGTCCTAGGAATAGTAGTCAGGCCCACGGCGATGAGGTTGCCGGAGAAGAACTCAACGGCCTCATCTACCGACCTAAACTCCTCGACTGAGATAGAGAATTCAGTCATTTCCTGAAATGCAGGCCACCGCGCCCGCGCCAAGCACCACCGAGGTGGGCTCTCAGGCGGCAGTTGCCCTGAAAATGATATTTGAATGGGAAAGTGATCACTACCATGGAGGTCATCGACCACCCCCCAATCAAAATCAGGCTGTGCATCCGAAGAGCACAAAGATAGGTCAAGGCAAGAAAATGAAGCGGTTCTCGGACAGTGATGCGTAAACTCATCCACGTTTAGGACACCCATCTCAAGCTATTCGATCAGATCGGCAAGGACTTGTCCCCTGGGAATTATGGAGTAATCTCCCCAGAGAGGATGCCTGCCGTTCAGATCTCCAAGCAAGAGATAGGGCCTCGGCAACCGTGCCACGACGCGGCGGAAGTCCCCGGCGTCGAAGTCAGCTCACGGTGGAATGTACGCAGAAATGATAGTATACCTCCTATCCAGGTGCAGCTGCACAGCCACTGCCTGAAAGGAGGTATCTAAAGAGAAAGGAAGAACGGAGACATCATGCCGGGTGTAAACCGCGCATCCCCCAGCCCGGCCATCCCGCGGTGGTGGGGTCGCAAGACCCTTATACCCCGGAAGGGCAGGCAGGGGGCACGCGCCTAGCATGGTCTCCTGCAAAAAAATAGCTAACGGGGAACGAGACGAGGCGAGCCTCCGCAGCTCCTCCCAGTTGGCCCGGAGTCCACGGCAATTCCATTGAAGGAATATGCCCTCCAGGCCTAGCTCGGAGGAGACGCGGGGGCCCTCTTCGAATTGAAGACCCTCACGGGAATGGCCGTACGCTTCCCGGGGGCAGAACCCCGGGCGCTGTTGGCCGGACAAAGCGCTGGAGGCGCTGTCGCCTTCGAGGACTTATTGGGGGAGGTTGGGCTCGCCATGCGAGTCTTTTCCTCCCTCCGCCTCGAAACCTTAGGCGGGCGCTGCGGCTTCGGAGGCGGGTGGCCCTCTTTTCGAGGAACCACCGTCTCCGAGCCACTCGCTCCACCTCGGGGCGTGGGCGAAGGAGCTGAAGCTCCTTTGTTGCTGTCCTCCTTTCGGGGGACAGCTTTAGGAACCCCCGAAGATGGCCTAGCGACCATCTTCAGGGGTGTTGCCTCGTGTGAGTCTAACAACTCTGTGGAGGCGCGTGGCCGTTTCGCCTTGCGGGAAACGGTCACGCTGGGGGAAGAGGGGGGAGCCCTGGATTTAGCCGGGGCTGGGTATGAACCCTTTTTGCCGCCAGCTTTACCAGGGGAGCGCCCGGGTTGGGTAGAGCCCGCAGAAAGGCTCCGAATCGGCGCGGAAACAACCGTGCTCGTTGGCCTGGATGGGCCAGGAGCAGAGGGTGCGTTTCGAACTACTGAGGCATATGATGTCCCAGGCAGAGCTGGGCACGCCATGACCAAGTCCTTAGCCTCGCGGAATGAGAGTCTATCCTGGGCCTGAACGGCAAGGATTTCTTTCTCAAGGAGATATGCACCACTTTGCTTCGAAGAAGCAGGGTGCGGCTCTCCGCAATTGACACACTTGGCCACACAGATTTGGACTTATCGTGTGCGACCTTAGAGCAATTTACACAGACTTCGGGTGACCCCGACTTTGCACGTCTACATGAGCCATTCGTATGGCCGAAGCGGTGACAGTAATAGCACCGCCGCGGCAGTGGCACGAATGCCTTCACGCGGTAGCGGTACCAACCGGCACGCACCGACTCAGGGAGCTTGTCACAGTCGAACGTGACGAAGAGTGTAGGGGTGGGTCTCGAAGCCCCTCCCTGTTTTCTCATCACACGTTCGACCTTGACCGCCCCATGGTCGGCCAGCTCTAGGGTGATGTCCTCAATGGAGTAGTCAACGAGTTCCCTCGCATAAACTACTCCTTTCACAAAGTTCATGGTAGAGTGCGGCGTCACACTCACCGGGTTGCCATGAAGTGTCCGAAGAGCACTTATCTTGGCCGCCTCGGCGGGATTCGCCGCATTTGCCAGAAGGCTGCCGTCCGAGAAACAGGTCACCTTCGGCTCTGTACCAATTGCACTAGCTAATCCTCTCCTCTGATGGATCATGTTGCCCTTGGACAACATGGTGCCATCAGTGGAGCGAATAACGAGGAAGCGTTTGAAGCCAGCGGGCTCGAAAACGCCAGGTAACCTCTGAATCAGGGGCCCCGATGTCATCGAGGCTCCGCCCTGTGCACTCTTGGTATTAGTCTTCTTTGTCAGGTGCTCCGCAACCGGGGGGGCAGAGGGGGCGGATGTGCCGATCTTGGCTTGGTCGCTTGCCAGAGTGGCAGCAGACCCATCCGTCCCCGCAGCCCCCGCGGATGGAGAGGAGCCCCGAGTCTTTTTAGTCTTTTTCTTTTTCGGAGAGGAGGGCGGGAAATGAACCCGCTTCTCACCTCCGCCGGAAGAAGCCCCCAGGCCAGATGGACCGGCCTCAGCCAGGTCATTCTCTGAAATGGAGAAGGTCCTGGTAGTCGTGGGGGCACCGGTCGGCGGAGATCCCTCCCCTCCTTGTACTGCTTCGGAAACCACAGCCGTTTGAGGAGGACCTTGCATCGGGGCGGATTCGGGTTCGGTGCTTGGCGCCGAGCCCAGATTCCCCCCCATGGAAGGCCCTACCGTCTGAGGCTGGGTTTCCTCAAGGACCATGTCTATCTTAGGGGGGGCCTCCAGTTGGCCATCCCCCCCCAAGACATCGCAGGTCCCGTTGGCAGTATCATCACTAGTCTTCTTTGGGGAGGCATGGGCCTTGACCCCGGCAAGGTTCAGTATTCTTGCCAGCAGGTCTTTTGAGGGAAGCGACCGAAGGGGCCTGGCTTCCCTCTCCCCCCCTAAGGGGGTTTGCTCTACCGAGCCGCTTCGATGTGGAGCCGCTGGCTAAGGGCTGCCTGCTGCCTTTCTTGGCAGTCCCCTTGGAAAGAACAGAGGGGACTGACGCTGGTAAAAGGGAGGCGCCCGAAAGCACCTCCAGAGAAGGGGGTGAGGGGGAGTCCCCTACACCCGTAAGCGAAGGAGAGGAGTAAGCCTCCTCTCCGGTTAGAGATATATGGAGGGTCCCCTGAGCAAGCATAGGGGGAGGGACCTCCATTTTTTTGCTGGAGCTGCCCAAGGGCGGCTCCGTCGATGTTATAGGGGAAGTTGGGGGTTGGGTTTTTTTTTAAACTCATCATTGGGCATGGTGACCCTCTTTTTGACACGGGACGCAATCGCGCAATCACCTCTCACAGTAGCCCGCACTGCGAGAGGTGCTTACAAGCCCGGCGCCGCCATTTAAGACCACCCCTCCCGCCTGGTGGCCTGGCAGTCCATCGGCATGGCGGCTCCACCTTAGACACGGCGCAAAAAATAATAGATTGTGAAGAGGAGAGGAAAAGGGATGTGAGGAAGGTATGGGTGGGGATGAAGCAGGTTGTTAAAAACCAGCCACCCCAGACCGGAGCTCAGGGGTTAGGGAACATTGTCCCCCACCCCCTCAGCCCCGATGCGGGACAGTTGGCTGAAAGGAAGGTCAGCATCTACCCTGTGAAATTAGAGGCTGACCAGAGAAAGTTGTGGGAGAGGTTGTGTGAAAAGAGAGGAAACAAGTATTTTGAAGGAAGGAAGAGAGGCTAAGCTGGGGCCGGACGGAGCGCTGGATCCCGTCAGCACGGCGGCCAGGATGGCAAATCGCCGCGCCCCTTACGGGGAACTCCTTTCACAAAGTTCATGGCAGAGTACAGCACCATGCCCATTGGCAAGCCATTAAGTGTCTGAAAGGCAGTAATCATAGCTACCATCTGAGAGACTGGTCACCTTCAGCTCTCTACCAATTAAGCTAGCTAGTGTTCTCCTTTGAAGGATCATGTTGCTCTTGGTCAACATGTTGCCATCAGTGAAGTGAATAACCAGAAAGCTTTTGAAGCCAGCAAGCTTAAAAATGCAAGGCAGTCTCTCAATGAGGGGTCCTGATGTGAGTGAGGCTCTGTTCAGCACCCTTGCAGCAACTTTGGTCTTAGTCTGGGCCTCGCCACCCAATGGTGCCTGGGGCCGGATGTACCAATTTTGTCTTGGTCACTCTGCAAAGTGGCAGTGGACCTGTCCATCCCTGAGGCCCCCAGTGAGGGGGGTCTTTTTCTTTCTGTCCTTTCTCTTTTGGGGGGAGGGTGGTGGGGAATGAACCAGCTTCTCTGCACCATGGGAAAGAGCACCTAGGCTGGAAGGACTAGCCTCACCAAGATCCTCCTCCTATATGGAGAAGGTCTTGGCTGTCAAAAGGGCACCAGCCATAGGAGGAGATCCTTCTTTGCCTTGCAAATCTTCGGAGGGCCAAACCACGCAAAGAGAAGCTTGCACAGGGGCAGATGTAGGTTCAATGTTTGGCACTGTGCCCAGGTTTGCCTCCATTGAAGGTCCTGATATAGTAGAAGAGGGTTAGAGTGGCCCCTGAGAAAGCACAGCCCCATTGCTGCATGGGGATGGTGAGAGGAGAGCCCATCCACCAGTCAAAGGTGTGCCTTGATTTACCTCATCATCCCTGACACCTAGGGAGGGTGTGGCCTCACTGAGCGTTGATGTGCACTGATCCCACTGAGGGAAACTGGTTGAGAAAAATTAGATTAATTTGCTATATGTAAAGGTCCTACATGGCCTTCACTAGTAATGTGAGTAGTTATTGAGAACTCACAATAATACTTCAGGTATAGGAATAGATATACTAAGACTTATCCTTAGCAGGAAAAGGGTATAAATACCATTCATTGTGGTGTCAGTAGTGCATCACAAGTGACAATATAACCACATCTTTATGTGCAATGTACAGACACACTGGGAGGAAACACCCCTCACATTGGTCAAAGTTATCAACATGGAATAAGAGTTGTGATTCATTCCATTTTGTAATGGTTACCATATGCTATACTGAAACCTGGTTGCATAGTCATTGGACAGAGTCAACAGTAAAAACCATCCCCCAAAATAAAGCAGGTTCATAACTCAGTCTTACATAATACAAAGTTTTCAAAAAGTTCCCAAAAAATTGAATTAAATTCTAATCCTCAAATTTCAATTCTCATGCAATAGAGATAAGTCATAGGAATATACTACAATTTGAAAAAATAGGATGTGATTTCATAGATTATCAAGGAAGAAACAAAGTTAAAAGGAGTCCGAATTTGACAAGAGGAATTCTGCTATAAATAAAGCATGAACAAAATTGAATTTTAAATAAAGTTTGGCTGGAAGAGTGAAATCATTGATGCTATTGGGAAATTTATGGTTATAAAACACCACAAAGCAATATCAATACCACTTATTTTATTGCAATTCTAACAAGCTCAATGCTTGTACTTGCTTCCACTTAAACATTTTGCTCAAATTGGGACTCAGATTGAAATTTGAGGCTTAGTTTTTTGTTTATTGCATTTTCTGGGAACTTTTAAAAATTCTGTCAATCAAATAAATGAATTTGCTTTGCTGGCCTTGCCCTATCTATAGATCCATTATTATTTTTCAAAATTCTACCCATTTCCAAATTTGTTTTTCCATTATATGGTATTTATAATAGGATTACTGACTTAGATGACCTATGAGGGGATAAGGTGGCTTTTTTGCCACCCTTCAACTTATGTTACCATTATTAGACTATGGTTACACTTTAGAAGAACAGATATACTTATTAATAATGGCATGCTGTGTGATTGGTAAAATTTAGATCAAGAGGATAGGCAACCTTACATCAAGTTATATATGTTAAGATAATGTATTGAAAGAAAAACAAACTTAAACTTAATTTTTGGACTAATTTCAACATACATATTGCAGTTTGAATCCGAATTTAGAATTGTTATAACAATAACACTGAAATGAAAGAGTAAAATTTAAACTAAACTAACCTTGATATCGCAAGAATATTGCCAAGAGTATAAAACACAGCAAATAATGCAAGGCCTTTTGGCAGGAAGAGAAACACTGATCCTAGGAATGATGAAATAAACCCAATTGAGAAGCAAATGACAAATCCTTTAACACGGGTGCTCCAGCTCAGTGAATCACTATCTACAACCTGCAAAATATAAATGTGAAACTAAATAATATGTAATGGCTGTATTTTGTGTTGAATAAGAAAAGTAGACACAACATTGATGTAAAAAAGGAAATGATGAAAAGTAGAATAAAGATAGACAAACTTTAACTCTGAATGGTAGGTGAAAGGGAAATTATAAGTACATCATAAGCATATTTAAAATAACATATTTGAAAATCAATTTCCTATTAAAATAGATTTCAATCTTCAATAAAAATAGAGAAATGAGAGGTTTGATCTTTTCTAATTTACTGCTTCTTTTAAGGTTGACAAAAATGAAAAACTGTTAAAACTTAAAGGCAGTTTTATAAATAGGTAATTTTGTATGTATTTATTAGAACATGGACTGTTTTTAAAAGATTACAATTCTATTTAAATACTCTTTTTTTTTAATATTAGGGATTTGATAAAACTAGATTTAACCATACCACTATGAGATATTTTCAAAATTTTTAATAGGATTTTTTTCACTTAGTTTGGTTATTATGAGCTATGTGTATTTTAAGTTTTTATCCAAGTTCATTTTAAGAGTTCCTTTAAATTTTGAAAAAATAAAATGGTTCAGTTCAGGATCGGGAGTCTTGCCATTCGCAGCAGCAGTTACTCCCTTTGCGGCTAAATTCTTCTCTTAATTGTTTTGTCCCATTTTAGTTGTTCTAAATTTCCACATTTTGCACATTATTTCTTTTGTGTTTTCGATTTTCTCTTCTTGAAAGAGCAGTTTTCCAAGAATTGTATCCTCAAATTCAAACTGTTCTATACCAAACTCACTCCTCAAACAGTTGTAGGATGGGCAGTACAATAGAAAGTGCCTAATATTCTCTATCTCACCTTCACAAACTGAGCACATTGTATTTCCATTAGAATGTATATTTCTGTCATATAGTGGCAGAGTATTTGATCTTGATTTATCAAGTAAAACATTAATACAAGTTGTCAAATATTTTCTTCTTTTATCTCTTTTTTCCAATTTGTGTATACCTAAAAAGTTGATTTGATAAAGATTTCTTCCTTCTACATTTTTAGGTCCCACTCATATAATTTGGAATTTTAATATCTTTGATACTTATTTGTGAGCGACTTGATAGTTTGGTAAGATCTCCAGCCATGTAGTTAGTGTGAAGAAGAGCGAAACGCTGGTCCGGTCGCACAGTCCTCGTGGACTCTTTGGCACGCTTATTTCCTGCAATTCCTACAGGTCCAGGAACCCAGCAGAAGATAATCTCGACATCTGCCCAGCTTGCCAAAATCGTAGCATCACAGATATCGCAAACCTGGAGATGTAGAGATTCCAATGCCCCAAGAGCATTCAGGGCGATTTGTGAGTCGCTATAAATCACAATCTAGTCTCCGAACCGGGCATGTTGCATAATCTCTAATACCGAGTGGTGTATTGCCACCAGCTCGGCCGGGAAGACAGATGCAGTGCCTGGCAGAGCCCCGTTGACTTCAAACAGAGGGGATACGGCGTGGAAGCCGACCCCTCTTGGGACTTGGAGCCATCCATATACACTGGCACAGTTCCAGCATGACAAGAGGTGTGCTCCAAAAAGGTCAAACACAATACTCCCGGCACTGTAGAAGCTTTGGGAGTGGAGGCGTGGCAAAAAATAGCCAAAGGAGGTACCCTCCAGGGTGGTGTCCTGGGTAGAACCAGGGGCGCCCCCGGCCCGAGAGCTATACCTAGCTCTCAAAGGAGTTTCCTAGCCCTGAACCAAAATGGCTTAGGGTATGACTGGCATCTCTCGGCGGCATAGACACCGTCGAAATCAGCTGCGGATGCAGTGAGAGCTGTTGGCAACTGAGGGAGGCTCGGGCATAGAGCTAGTGGCATCTCCATAGCATCAACAAGTAGGTTCTCAATGGGAAAAGTGTGGAAGGTACCACTCGCTGGGCAAGGTCGGTGTGGTGGATTGAGTCCACCTTCTGCAATACACGCTCAGCTGTGGATGCATAAAACTGGCATCCGTAGTCAAGCTTTGAATGAACAAAGGATTGATAAAAATGTAAGGCAGTAGCCCTATCAGCGCCCCAAGTGCTGAACGTCACGGAGCGAAGAATATACCTGACGCGAGTACGAGAGACCCTAAGGCTGCTAATATGAGCTTCCCAGGTGAGGCATTGGTCAAATATAAGACCAATGAAATGATGCGATTCAACCACTTACAGGAGTACCCCATTGAGAAAAAGTCTGGGTCAGGGTGGAATTTGTTTGTTTTTTAAGGGGCTATCTGGCGACTGCCCACTTAGGCATAAGTCGCCGTAAACAAACAGCCTAGTTCTTTAAAAAAATTTAACAGAAAACAACTATAAAAGAAATAATTAGTAAATAATAACAAAAACAACAACTAAATCTAGTTAAATAGAAGGGAGAAGGCTGGCCTCCCCCAAAAGGTCAACAAGTCCACCAGTCAATGTGCATGCACTCGTCCCGAGTACAAAGGACAGGCGGTAGCGACCACGCCCATCCCGGTACCGGGACAGGTAACGTGCGCGAAGATCACGCAGACTGAGACATTCGACAAGAATGTGCCGAACAGTCTGGGGGTCGACGCAGTCGTCGCAATAGGGCGCAGGAGAGCGCTCCATCAAATAGCGATGTGTTACACGAGTGAGTCAGATTCGAAGACGACAGAAAGCGACCTGAAGCCGTCGCGGCATTGGGGGATAGGTCCATGGGAACAGTCGCGGCGCAATGGCACGCAACTTTAAGTTCCCTTCGACCGTCTCCCATCTTCTTTGCCAAGCAGTCCAAAGAGCTGCCCGTATTCCTGCCATGTAGTCGGTGTGAGGAAGAGCGAAACGCTGGTCTGGTCGCAGAGTCCTCGCGGACTCTTTGGCGCCCTCATTCCCTGCAATTCCTACATGTCCAGGAACCCAGCAAAAGATAATCTCGACATCCACCCGGCTTGCCAAAACCGTGGCATCATGGATATCGCAAATGAGGAGATGCGGAGATTCCAATGCCCCGAGGGCACTCAGGACGCTTTGTAAGTCGCTATACATCACAATCCGGTTCACGAACAGGGCAGGTCGCATATTGCTACCAGCTCGGCCGTGAAGACAGACGTAGCGCCTGGTAGAGCCCCGCTGACTTCAAACAGAGGAGATACGGAGTGGAAGCCGACCCCCTCTTGGGACTTGGAGCCATCCGTATACATTGGCACGGTTCCAGCATGACACGAAGTATGCTCCAAAAAGGTCAAACGCAATACTCCCGGCGCTGTAGAAGCTTTGGGAGCAGAGGCGTAGCGACAAATAGCCAAATGTGATACCCTCCAGGGTGGCGTCCTTGGCAGAACCACCGACCCGAGAGCTATACCTAGCCATCAAAGGAGTTTCCTGACCCTAAACCCGAAGGGATTAGGGTATGACCGGCGTCTCTCAGGTGCAGATGCAGAGAGCTGTTGGCGACTGAGGGAGGTGCCGGGGTCGCGCGTACAGGCGAATAATGCACTGTGCACGGCGAAGAGCGAGTAGCATCTTCCCAGCATTAACTAGTAGGCTCTCAATGGGGAAAGTGCAGAAGGCACAGGTCGCTAGGCGCAGGCCAGTGTAGTGAATCGAGTCCACCTTCCGCAAAAGACGCTCGGCTGAGGATGCATAAAACTCGCATCCGTAGTCGAGCTTCGAACGTACAAAGGATCGATAAAAAAGTAAGGCAGTAGTCCTATCAGCGGCCCAAGCGCTGAACGTCACGGAACGGAGAATATCCATGGGGCGGGTACAAGAGACCATAAGGCTGCGAATATGAGGCTCCCAAGTGAGGCGTCAGTCAAATACAAACCCAAGGAAACGGTGCGATTCAACCACTTCCAGACGTACACCATTAAGAAACAAGTCTGGGTCAGGGTGGAGTAGTGGATGGGAGCAGAAGCGCACCACCTTAGTCTTGGCCAAGGAAAACCAAAACCTGTGCGCTTCGGCATAGCAAGAGACATGGTTCAATGCCTGTTGGAGTCGATGCTCCAGAGTTGGCATCTGGGCCGTATTCCCATGCGGTATCGTAGGCCTTCTCCAGATCGAAAAACACCGTGGCGTAGTGCTGTCTACCTAGGAAGGCCTCGCAGCAGACGGCCTTTTCTAGTCGGAGCAGAGCATCTGACGTGGAGTGGAACTTGCGGAAGCTGCACTGCGCAGAAGACAGATAGCTTCCACTGTCCAGAAAAAAAGGCTAATCTAACATTTACCAATTTCTCCATCAACTTGCACACGCAAGAGGTTAGAGAGATTGGGCGGAAATCGGCCGGAGTAAAGTGATTTCTCTCCGGTTTGCGAAAGGCGAGCACAGTAGCGATTCACCAGAAATCCAGGAGGAGACTCTCCACCCAGATCCTATTGAACAAATCTAATAGAAAGCATGGCGTATGGGACATTGTTCAGACCAGGGTTCTCTGCCTGTGGAGGTAAAGTACAGCCGGCGGCCTTCCACGACATCACGACGTGCATCGAATGCTGGCGGAGCAGTATCCCGGCTAGAGAATGCGGGGAAAGCGGTCGCGAAGGATTCCGCCATGGACGTGGGGTCCAAGATTGCACTCCCATTCTCCTGAAGAACAGGAGAAGGATCCTGCGAGAATTTGCCCCGAATCCTTTTGACTCGCTTCCACACATCTGCTAGAGGGGTCTTCCCGTTAAGTGAAGACACGTATGCCCCCCAAGAAGAGCGGCGCGTGATTCAAAATATACCGGAACCTAGCCCTAGCCCGACGAAATCGTTCGGGCGGCGCTTATAGCGCATGTAGGCATAGAGCTTCTGCTTGAGGGCCGTCTCACACTCAGATGACCACCATGGGAGGTTTGTTTTTTTTTCAAGGGGCTATCTGGCGACTGCGCACTTGGGCATAAGTGGCCGCAAACAAACAGCCCAGTTCTAGGCTACTTTAAAATAAAAATTTTAACAGAAACAGCAATAAAAAGGGGATAACAATCAGGGAGCAAACTCCGGCGTCGGGGAGAGGTCCCCCTCCCCCCAGCATAGGAGCCTGCGACCTACAAAAAACAAAACAAAAACAAACAACAATAACAACAAAAAAACAAGTTAAATACAAGGGAGAGGGCCGGCCTCCCCCAAACAGTCAACAAGTCCACAAGTCAATGCGCACGAATCTGTCCAGAGTACAAGGGACAGGCGGTAGCGACCCCGCCCATCCCGGTACCGGGACAAGTTCGTGCGCGAAGATCACCCAGAATGGGACATTCAACAAGAATGTGCCAAACAGTCTGGGGGACGACGCAGTCGTTGCAATAGGGTGCAGGCGAGCAGTCCATCAAATAGCGATGCGCCACACGAGTGTGTCCGAGTCGGAGACAACAGAAAGCAACCTGAAGCCGCCACGGCATTGGAGGATAGGTCCATGGGAACAGTCGCGGCGCAATGGCACGCAACTTTAAGTTCCCTTCGACCGTCTCCCATCTTCTTTGCCAAGCAGTCCGAAAAGCTGCCCGTATTCCTGCCATGTAGTCGGTGTGAGGAAGAGCGAAACGCTGGTCCGGTCGCAGAGTCCTCGCGGACTCTTTGGCGCCCTCATCGGCGCGCTCATTCCCCGCAATTCCTACATGTCCAGGAACCCAGCAGAAGATAATCTCGACATCTGCCCGGCTCGCCAAAACCGTGGCGTCACGGATATCGCGAACCAGGGAATGCGGAGATTCCAATGCCCCGAGAGCACTCAGGGCGCTTTGTGAGTCGCTATAGATCACAATCCGGTCTCCGAACCGGGCACGTCGCGTAATCTCCCGTACCGAGTGGTGTATTGCCACCAGCTCGGCCGTGAAGACAGACGCAGCGCCTGGTAGAGCCCCGCTGACTTCAAACAGAGGGGATACGGCGTGGAAGCCGACCCCCTCTTGGGACTTGGAGCCATCCGTATACACTGGCACGGTTCCAGCTCCAGCTGACACGATGTGTACTCCAAAAAGGTCGAACGCAATATTCCCGGCGCAGTACAAGCTTTGGGAGCAGAGGTGTGGCGACAAATAGCCAAATGTGGTACCCTCCAGGGTGGCGTCTTGGGCAGAACCAGGGGCGCCACCGGCCCGAGAGCTATATCTAGCTCTCGAAGAAGTTTCCTGGCCCTAAACCCAAAGGGCTTAGGGTATGACTGGCGTCTCTCGGCGGCATAGGCACCATCGAAATCAGCTGCGGATGCAGTGAGAGCTGTTGGCGACAGAGGGAGGCGCAGGGCTCGCGCGTAAAGGCGAGGGATGCACTGCACGCAGCGCAGAGCGAGTGGCATCTCCCCAGCATCGACCAACAGGCTCTCAATGGGGGAGGTGCGGAAGGCACCGGTCGCAAGCCGAAGGCCGATGTGGTGGATCGAATCCACCTTCCGCAATAAACGCTCGGCTGCGGACGCATAAAACTCGCATCCGTAGTCGAGCTTCGAACGAACAAAGGATCGATAAAAAAGTAAGGCAGTAGCCCTATCAGCGCCCCAAGCGTGAACGTCAAGGAACGGAGAATGTCCATGGCGCGGGTACAAGAGACCCTAAGGCTGCGAATATGAGCCTCCCAGGTGAGGCGTCGGTCGAATACAAGACCGAGGAAACGGTCCGACTCAACCACATCCAGGCGCACCCCATTAAGAAACAAATCTGGGTCGGGGTGAAGCCGTGGATGGCGGCACAAGTGCACCACCTTAGTCTTGGCCAAAGAAAACCGAAACCTGTGCACTTCGGCATAGCGAGAGACGCGGTTCAATGCCTGTTGGAGTCGACGCTCCAGAGTTGGCATCTGGGCCGCGCAAAAGAGATCGAAAGTTCGTCCACGTAGAGCGTAGCGAGAACATCTTTCGGCAGCACCGAGGTGATGCCGTTGATGCTCAGGGCAAAGAGTGTGACACTGAGGACACTTCTCTGCGGGACACCCTCTTCCTGCTCCTTTGGGCCGGAGAGGGCTCCCCCCACCCGTACGCCGAATCGACGATCTCGCAAAAATTCAGATATAAACATTGGGAGGCGTCCCCTCGCCCCCATCGTGTGGAGAGTCTCCATGATACCATATCGCCATGCGGTGTCATAGGCCTTCTCCAGATCGAAAAAAACACCGTGGCGTAGTGTTGTCTACGAAGGAAAGCCTCGCAGACGGCATTTTCCAGTCGGAGCAGAGCATCCGACATGGAGTGGAACTTGCGGAAGCCACACTGTGCGGAAGACAGATGGCCTCCACTGTCCAGAAAAGGGCTAATCTAACATTTACCAATTTCTCCATCAACTTACACACGCAAGAGGTTGGAGAGATTGGGCAGAAACCGGTCGGAGTAGAGTGATCTCTCCCCGGTTTGCAAAAGGCAAGCACAGTAGCGATTCGCCAGGAGTCTGGGAGAAGACCTTCGACCCAGATCCTGTTGAACAAATCTAACAGAAAGGCCATGCCTCGCTCACCCAGGTGTCAAAGCATGGCGTAAGGGACATCGTCCGGACCATGGGCGGTGTCCGCGCACGAAGCGAGAGCGGAACGCAACTCACTCACAGTAAACTTGTCGTTGAAGGGTTCTCCGCCTCTGGAGGTAAAGTCCAGCCGGCGGCCTTCCGCGACATCACGACGTGCATTGAATGCTGGCGGAGCAGCATCACGGCTAGAGGATGCAGAAAAAGCGGTCGCGAAGGATTCCGCCGCGGACGCGGGGTCCGAGATTGCGGTCCCATTCTCCTGGAGAACGGGAGGGGGGGTCCTGCGAGAACTTGCCCCGAATCCTTTTGACTCGCCTCCACACCTCAGCTAAAGGGGTCTTCCCGTTAAGTGAAGACACGTATGCCTGCCAAGAAGAGCGGCGGGCGTGCTTCGAAATATACCGGAACTTAGCCCTAGCCCGACGAAATTCAGCGACAGTGAAATCGTTCGGGCGGCGCTTATAGCGCAGGTAGGCATAATGCTTCTGTTTGAGGGCCGTCTCACACTCGGCCGACCACCATGGGAGTGGTCGGCGTGCAAAACGGCCAGACGTCCTAGGAATAGTAGTCAGGCCCACGGCGATGAGGTTGCCGGAGAAGAACTCAACGGCCTCATCTACCGACCTAAACTCCTCGACTGAGATAGAGAATTCAGTCATTTCCTGAAATGCAGTCCACCGGGCCCACGCCAAGCACCACCGAGGTGGTCTTTCAGGCGGCAGTTGCCCTGAAAATGATATTTGAATGGGAAAGTGATCACTACCATGGAGGTCAATGACCATCCCCCAATCATAATCAGGCTGTGTATCCGAAGAGCACAAAGATAGGTCAAGGCAAGAAAATGAAGCGGTTCTCAGACAGTGATGCGTAAACTCATCCACGTTTAGGACACCCATCTCAAGCTCTTCGATCAGATCAGCAAGGACTTGTCCCCTGGGATTTATGGAGTAATCTCCCCAGAGAGGATGCCTGCCGTTCAGATCTCCAAGCAAGAGATAGGGCCTCGGCAACCGTGCCACTACGCGGCGGAAGTCCCCCGCGTCGAAGTCAGCTGACAGTGGAATGTACGCAGAAATGATAGTATACCTCCTATCCAGGTGCAGCTGCACAGCCACTGCCTGAAAGGAGGTATCTAAAGAGAAAGGAAGAACGGAGACATCATGCCGGGTGTAAGCCGCGCATCATCCAGCCTGGCCATCCCGCGGTGGTGGGGTCGCAAGACCCTTATACCCCGGGAGGGCAGGCAGGAAAAACGCGCCTAGCATGGTCTCCTGCAAAAATATAGCTAACGGGGAACGGGACGAGACGAGCCTCCGCAGCTCCTCTCAGTTAACCCGGAGTCCACAGCAATTCCATTGAAGGAATAGGCCCTCCAGGCCTAGCTCGGAGGAAGGAGACGCGGGGGCCCTCCTCGAACTGAAGACCCTCACGGGAATAGCCTTACGCTTCCCGGGGGCAGAACCCCGGGCGCTGTTGGCCGGACAAAGCGCTGAAGGCGCTGTCGCCTTCGAGGACTTATTGGGGGAGGTTGGGCTCGCCATGCGAGTCTTTTCCTCCCTCCGCCTCGAAACCTTAGGCGGGCGTTGCAGCTTCGGAGGCGGGGGGCCCTCTTTTCGAGGAACCACCGTCTCCGAGCCACTTGCTCCACCTTGGGGTGTGGGCGAAGGAGCAGAAGCTCTTCTGTTGCTGTCCTTTCGGGGGAACGCTTTAGGAACCCCCGAAGATGGCCTAGCGACCATCTTCATGGGTGTTGCCTCCTGTGAGTCTAACGACTGGGTGGAGGCGCGTGGCCGTTTCGCCTTACGGAAAACAGTCACGCTGGGGGAAGAGGGGGGGAGCCCTGGTTTTAGCCGGGGCTGGGTATGAACCCTTTTTGCCGCCAGCTTTACCAGGGGACGCCCAGGTTGGGTAGAGCCCGCAGAAGGGCTCCAAATATGCGCGGAAACAACCGTGCTCGTTGGCCTGGATGGGCCAGGAGCAGAGGGTGCCTTTCTAACTATTGAGGCATAGGACGTCCCAGGCAGAGCTGGGCGCGCCAGGACCAAGTCCTTAGCCTCTCGGAATGAGAGTCGATCCTGGGCCTGGACGGCCAGGATTTCTTTCTCAAGGAGATATGCACCACATTGCTTCGAAGAAGCGGGGTGCGGCTCTCCGCAATTGACACACTTGGCCACACACGATTTGGACTTATCGTGTGCGACCTTGGAGCAATTTACACATACTTCAGGTGACCCCGACTTTGCACGTCTACATGAGCGATTCGTATAGCCGAAGTGGTGACAGTAATAGCACAGCCGCGGAAGTGGCACGAATGCCTTCACGCGGTAGCGGTAACAACCGGCACGCACCGACTCAGGGAGTTGTCACAGTCGAGCGTGACGAAGAGTGTAGGGGTGGGTCTCGAGGCCCCTCCCTGTTTTCTCATCACACGTTCGACCTTGACTGCCCCATGGTCGGGCAGCTCTAGGGTGATGTCCTCAATGGAGTAGTCAACGAGTTCCCTCACATAAACTACTCCTTTCACAAAGTTCATGGTAGAGTGCGGCGTCACACTCACCGGGGTGCCATAAAGTGTCTGAAGAGCACTTATCTTGGCCGCCTCAGCAAGATTCGCCGCATTCGCCAGAAGGCTCCCATCCGAGAAACGGGTCACCTTCGGCTCTCTACCAATTGCACTAGCTAATCCTCTCTTCTGATGGATCATGTTGCCCTTGGACAACATGGTGCCATCACTAGAGCGAATAACGAGGAAGCGTTTGAAGCCAGCGGGCTCGAAAACGCCAGGTAACCTTTGAATCAGGGGCCCCGATGTCATCGAGGCTCCGCCCTGTGCACTTTTGGTCTTAGTCAGGGGCTCTGCAACCAGGGGGGCAGAGGGACCGGATGTGCCGGTCTTGGCTTGGTCGCTTGCCAAAGTGGGAGCAGACCCATCTGTCCCCACAGCCCCCACGGATGGAGAGGAGCCCCGAGTCTTCTTAGTCTTTTTTGTCCTTTTAGTCCTTTTCTTTTTTGGAGAGGCGGGTGGGGAATGAACCCGCTTCTCACCTCCGCCGGTAGAAGCCCCTAGGCCAGATGGACCAGCCTCAGCCAGGTCCTTCTCCGAAATGGAGAAGATCCTGGTGGTCGCAGGGGTTTCATCCGGAGGAGATCCCTCCCCTCCCTGTACTGCCTCAGAATCCCCAGCCGTTTGAGGAGGACCTTGCATAGGGGCGGATTCGGGTTCTGTGTTTTGCGCTGAGCTCGGATTCCCCCCCATGGAAAGCCCTACCGTCTGAGGCTGGGTTTCCTCAAGGACCATGTCTATTTACAGGAGGGGCCTCCAGTTGGCCATCCCCTCCCAGGACATCGCAGGTCCCCTTGGCAGCGTCACCAGTCTTTTGTGGGGTGGCACAGGCCTTGACCCCGGCAAGGTTCAAGATTCTTGCCAGCAGGTCTTTTGAGGGAAGCAACCGAAGGGTCCTGGCTTCCCACTCCCCCCTAAGGGGGTTTGCCCTACCGAGCCGCTTTGATGGGAAGCGGCTGGCTAGGGGCTGCCTGCTGGCTTTCTTGGCAGTCCCCTTGGAAAGAAAAGAAGGGACTGCCGCTGGAAAAAGGGAGGTGCCCAAAAGCACCTCCAGAGAAGGGGATGAGGGGGAGTCCCCTACACCCGTAAGCGAAGGAGAGGAGTAAGCCTCCTCTCCGGTTGAAGAAATATGGAGGGTCCCCTGCGCAAGCACAGGGGTGGGAACCTCAATTTTTTTCTGTGGAGCTGCCCGAGAGCGGCTCCGTCGTTTCTACAGGGGGAGTTAAAGGTTTTTTTTGGTTGGACTCATCATTAGGCATGGTAACCCTCTTTTTATTACGGGATGCAACCGCTCATCACCTCTCGCAGTTGCCCGTACTGCAAGAGGCGTCACCATTTGGGACCACCCTCTCCCGCCTGGTGGCCTGGCAGTCCATCGGCATGGCAGCTCCACCTTAGACGCAGCGTAAAAATGGATAGAATGTGAAGAGGAGAGGAAAAGGGATGTGAGGAAGGTATGGGTGGGGAAGAAGCAGGTTGTTAAAAAAAACCCATCCCGAACCGGAGCTCAGGGGTTAGGGAACATTGTCCCTTCCCCCCTCAGCCCCAATCCGGGATGGTTGGCTTAAGAAGAAGGTCAGCATCTACCCTGTGAAATTAGAGGCTGACCATTGAAAGTTGTGGGAGAGGTTGTATGAAAAGCGACGAAGTAGGGGAGAAATACAGGCTATCTGAAGGAAGGATGAGTGGCTAAGCTAGGGTCGGACGGAGCGCTGGATCCCATCAGCACGGTGGCCAGGATGGCAAATTGCCGCGCCCCTTACGGGGCCACCATGGGAGTGGTCGGCATGCAAAATGGCCAGATCTTCTAGGAATAGTAGCTAGGCCCGCGGCGATGAGGTTGCCGGAGAACTCAACGGCCTCATCTACCGACCTAAACTCAGGTGAGATAGAGAATTAATCATTTTCTGAAATGCAGACCACTGCGCCAAGCACAACCGGGGCGGGCTCTCGGGTAGCATCAGCCCAGAAAATGATATTTGAATGGGAAAGTGATCAAAACCATGGAGGTCATCTTCCACCTCCCAATCAAAATCGGGCTGTGCATCCGGAGAGCACAAAGATAGATCGAGGCAGGAAAATGAAGCGTTTCTTGGGCAGTGATGCATAAACTCATCCACATTTAGGAGACCCATCTCAAGCTCGTTGATCAAGTTTCAAGGACTTGACTGCGGGGATCGATAGAGTAGTCTCCCGAAAGGGGCTGTCTACCATTTAGATCTCCGAGCAAGAGATAGGGCCTCGGCAACCGTGCCATGACGCGGCGGAAGTCC
Source organism: Ceratothoa steindachneri (assembly GCA_963969495.1). Classification (NCBI taxonomy): domain Eukaryota; kingdom Metazoa; phylum Arthropoda; class Malacostraca; order Isopoda; family Cymothoidae; genus Ceratothoa; species Ceratothoa steindachneri. The sequence goes on from OZ018321.1 coordinate 225,487,394, forward strand.
CCCGCGTCGAAGTCGGATGACGGTGGGAATGTACGTAGAAATAACAGTATACCTCCTATCAAGGTGTAGCTGCAAAGCAACTGCTTGAAAGGAGGTATCTAAAGCGAAGAGAAGAAAGGAGACATCATGCAAGGTGTAAATTGCACATCTTCCTGCCCGGCCCTTATCCTGTCGTCATGAGGTCGCAAAACCCCTATACCCCGGGACAGTGTGCAGGGGGCATGAGCCCAGCATGGTCTCCTGCAAAAAGATAGCTAACGGGGAACGGGAGGAGATTAGCCTCCGCAACTACTCACAGTTGGCTCGGAGTCCACAGCAATTTCATTGAAGGAATATGCCCTCCAGGCCTAGCTCGGAGGAGACGCAGGGCCCTCTTCAATGAGGAGACCCTCACAGGAATGGCCATACGCTTCCCGGAGGCAGAACCCCAGGCGTTGTTGGCCGGACAATGTGCTATCCCCTTCGAGGACTCATTGGGGAAGGTTGGGCTCGCCATGCAACTCTTTTCTTCCTTCCGCCTCGAAACCTTAGGCGGGAGTGGCGGCTTCGGGGGCGATGGGGGGAGCCCTCTTTTCGAGAATCCACCGTCTCTGTGCCACCCAGCCCACCACCAGGTGTGGGTGAAGGAGCCTAAGCTCCTTTGTTGCTGTCCTCCTTTCGCGGGGCAGCTTTAGGAACCCCGGAAGATGGCTTGACGACCAACTTCAGGGGTGTTGCCTCCTGTGAGTATAATGAAACGGTCACGCTGGGGAAAGGGGGGTGGGAGCCCTGGTTTTACCTGGGGCTGGGTGTGAACCATTTGTGCCACCAGCTTTACCAGAGGAGTGCCCGGGCTGAGTAGAACCCGCAGAAGGGCTCCGAATGGGCACAGAAACAACCATGCTCGTTGGCCTGGATGGGCCAGGGGCAAAGGGTGTTTTTCTTAGCATTGAGGCGTAAGATGTCCCAGGCAGAGCTGGGTGTACCAGAATCAAATCCTTAGCCTCGCGGAATGAGAGACAATCCTGGGCCTGTACAGCCAGGATTTCTTTCTCAAGGAGATATGCACCACATTGCTTCGAAGAAGCAGGGTGCGGCTCTCCGCAATTGATACACTTGGCCACACACGATTTGGACTTATCTTGTGCAGCCTTGGAGCAATTTACACAGACTTCGGGTGACCCCGACTTTGCACGTCTACAAGAATGATTCATATGGCTGAAGCGGTGACAGTAATAGCACCTCCGCGGCAGTGGCACGAATGCCTTCACGTGGTAGCGGTACCAACTGAGGCCCCTACCTGTTTTCTGATCACACGCTTGACCTTGACCGCCACGTGGTCAGCCAGGTCTAGAGTGATATCTTATATAGAGTAGTCCATGAGTCCCCTCACATAAACTACTCCTTTCACAAAATTCACAGTAGAGTGCAGTGTCACACTCACCTGGGTGCCATCAAGTGTCCGAAGAGCACTTATCTTGGCCACCTCAGAAGGATCCACCTCATTTGCCAGAAGGATCCCGTCCGAGAAACGGGTCACCTTCGGCTCTCTACAAATCATACTAGCTAAAGCTCTTCTCTGATGGATCATGTTACCCTTAACCAACATGGTGCCATCAGTGGAGCGAGTAACCAGGAAGCGTTTGAAGCCAGCAGGCTCAAAAATGCCAGGTAATCTCTGAATGAGGGGCCATGATGTAATCGAGACTCCGCTCTGCACACTAGCACTTTTGGTCTTAGTCAAGAACCATGCACTGGGGGGAGGGGGGCAGAGGGGCCAAACATGACGATCTTAGCTTGGTCGCTTACCAAAATGGCACAGACCAATCCATCTCCGCAGCCCCTGTGGATGGAGAGGAGCCCCAAGTCTTTTTTCTTTTTTGGAGAGGATGGCGGAGAATGAACCCGCTTCTCTCTGCCACCAGGAGCCCCCAGGCCAGATGGACCAGCCTCAGCAAGGTCTTTCTCCATGATCGAGAAGGTCCTGGCAGTCACAGGGGCATCAGCCAGAGAAGATCCTTCCCCTCCTAGTACTGCCTTGGAGACCTAAGCCATCTGAGGACCTTGCACAGGAACAGACTCGGGTTCGGTGTTCACTGATGCTAAATGCAGATTCTACCACATGGAAGGACTTACCGTCTGGGGCTGGGTTGCCTCAGGGACCATGTCTATCTTTAATGGGGGGAAGGCTCCATTTGGCCATCCCACCCCGAGGACATCACATGTCCCATTGGCAGTAGTGTCGCTAGTCAGGCTATTTGGGGAGGCATATGCCTCCTCAGCAGGTCTTTTGAGGGAAGAGGCTGATGGGCCCTGTCTTCCCTCTTCCCCCTAAGGGGGTTTGCCTTACTGAGCCGCTTCAACAGGGACTGCTGCTGGAAACAGGGATACACCCGAGGAGAGGAGTAAGCCTCCTCTCCAGTTAAAGAGTTTGAGAGGGTCCCCCGCAAGAGACATGAGGGGATGCTCTATTTTTTTTAGTGGAGCTGCCTGAAAGCGGCACCCTTGATGGTGAGTGGGAAAGGGGTTTTTATTTTTTGCATTTTCATCATTGGGCATGGGGACCCTATTCTTTCTGCGGGAAGCAAATGCTAAACACCTGCGAGGTGTGTGTAGGGGGCTGGTAGAGCCAGGTGTTACCATTTTAGGCAACCCCTCCTACCTTGTGACCTGGAAGCCCTTCAGTATGGAAGTTCCACCTTGGGCATGGTGTAAAAAGATAGATAATGAAGTGAGAAGAAAAGGAGATGCGACAAAGGTATGGGTGGGGATGAAGCAGGTTGTTAAAAAAACACCATCCCAAACCGGAGCTCAGGGGTTAGGAAACATTGTCCCCTCCCCCCTGGATCTGGGATAGTTGGCTGAGAAGGTCAGCATCTACCCTGTGAAATTAGAGACCGACCAGAGAGTCGTGGGAGAGGTTGTATGAAAAGTGAGGAAGCAGGCTTGAAAAGACAGGGTGTCAGAAAGGAGAAGAGGGTAAGCTGGAGCCATACGGGGTGCTGAATTCCATCAGCATGGTAGCCAGGAAAGCAAATCGCCGTGCCCCTTATGGGGTGGAACTCTATTTCTAAATCCAAAAACACATGATAAAGCTTCCTCTTTTTCTCACCATACTTAATTCATGAGAAATAGTACCCCCTCCCCCTTAAAAAAAGGTACTAAACCTCAAATACCTTTGAAGTTGCTACCTATTTTGTGGAAAAGAAGTATATAACCCATAAAACAGTGCTCAACCAACTCTATGGGCTCAGTTAAGGTGTCAAAATGGGGTTAATAGTTTCCACAATCAATTCAATCAGAGGATCACCATCTGTTCCATCATTAATGAAAAGCCAATGCCTATTGTGTAATATTAAATTGTAATGAGTTGATGCTGAAAGATACTGCTATAAATTAGAAACATTGTATGATTGTTGAAAAAGTGAGCTTCATCGGTCAATCAGAAAGGTGGGTTACTCATGCATGATAATGAACCCCATGCAGTAAGATATAACAGAGAAAGTCTGCATTTGCATATAAAAGTTGTAGCACATCCTACCAGCCTCATTCAGATTATTATTTTTTATAACTTTATATTTTTTTGGTCGGGAGGTAGTACATTGATAAAGAAAGAAGTATTTAATGCTCGAAAGCTCAAAACTGTCATGCTTGAGCCATAACTCGCCTCTCCAATACTGTAGTAGTAATGATTGCCCCCCCCCCCCCATATGCCTAATCCCTTTCTTCTCTTCCAAGGTGCTTGGAATGAAAAGGACGTAGCAAAGTTGCTCCGGTGGGGGACTATAGTTTTCTATCATGCCCCATTCATCTTTGTCTCCCCTCATAGGCATATTTTTCAGCAGTTTGTGAATAAATTGTTAAAAGTAAAAATGATAAACTTTACAAGTGTTGATAATTCTTAAGTGAGAGGAAGAGTTAATTGGACAAATGATAGGTGAGTATAGCCTCTGTGTGAGTAGGTGTGGTTGAGTGCGTGTTAGGGTAGGGATGTTTGAGTGTGGCAGTGAATCTGTGGTAGAGCGAATGTGAGTGTGTGTGAATGGCCATTCTCCCACCCCTTTTCCAATACCCTCTCCCTCCCTCTGTAAGAATGTGTGTGTGAATGGAAAGATGTTTTTTATATATATAATATCTAGATTTTATGTTTTGTCTAAAATGTTTTCTTTCTCTTCTGTCACTCTATTAGATTTCAATAGATAGTTAGTACTGCCTTTTGTAAAGAGTGGCTGGGACGAGAATTTGCAGTAACTTAATCGAATCTATTTTAAGTCCCGCTGGGATGGAAAGGGCTTTTTATACTCATAAAAGAGCGAACTGATTGCATTATTATAGCAAGCTTGGAGGCGCCAGCCTTTTTTTTGCCAAGACCTAGGCAACAATTGTGAACACCCAAGTAGCAGCCGGCAGGACTTCCCCCCGGGGGTAGCATGTGAGGCCTTTTCTTTTGTTGTTTGTATCCAGTGTGTTTATTAGGCTCTTTTGTATCATTATTTGTGTGTATATAAATTATTGGTTGGTGATAAGATTGCTTTTTTTTAGTAACGAGATCTCAAATTTATTTACCCCCATATCTCTTGTAAATATTATTGTCATTTTTTTGTGAATACAGGACTGTACATCCAATCGTTTCATTCTCCCTCGGGTTCTCATGTCCAACTTAGCATAGGAAATGGGTTGGATAGATTGGGGTTAGTGTAGGTTCATGGCCCGCTACAATGCCTTCTCCTTTCCAGCTCTGTGGTGCCAGTAAAAACCAGTCAATCGACATCTGGCTTAAAAGAGGTGGCAGCAGCCAGTCTTGACCCTAGTATAACAGAGAAGGACCGTCCTGAACTGTGAATCTCTGAGAGTGCCTCCCAGTCTCCTGAGCATTGGTTTGAGTCAGCACCCTCCCATTATACATAGTCGTTGGAATCCACACATCCCAGTGCCTTGAGTGTGTAACGCTTTGCACAGTAACTGGAACCCATGCATCTCGGTCCCTTAAGATGAGACACCATTGAGGAACATTCTTTCCTGAAGAACGTAGGCCCCCCTCCCCTCACCCCCTCCCTCTGACTCGCATACCTAGGACTTTTAGTTTGAGGGTGCACCCAGTACTTATTGTAGGCAATCTAGAGTTTGCAGCTTATCTATAATTTGCATTGGCCAATATATTTGTAAGGCAATATATAGTTAGATGGGTATATATATATATATATATATATATATATATATATATATATATATATATATATATATATATATATATATATATATATATATATATATATATATCAGCGGTGACTCTGGCACTTGGGCTGTTCGGGCTTAGACCGAGTAGAAATTTAGTAAAGTGAATGTATATTTGCAAACTTATTTAATTTCTGCCAATACTGACTTCTAATTGCAGCCAATAACCTGGGCTTCTTTTATTGAGCCTGGTCGCAGTTCATATATTTTTGTTCAGCGTCTGGCAGTCATTTTAGAGGTGCCCTGTATCAAAAAATCTCATTTATAGTAGACATTCTCTTGACATCATTCATACATGCTCAACTCAGGCTCAGAAGTTACAGCTCAAGTTGTTATTTATAATTGTAAAAATTTAAAGTAAGTAAAATTCAATGTTTTCTTAAACAATAGATTTCTATAGAGATTAGGATTTAAATTCCAATCTAAGAAAGGTTTCCGTTCTACAATATTCTTAAAGGAATGGAAAATTATCCAGCAACTCTAGCTAGTACGAAGCCGGGTAGGTTATCAAGAGACCAGTGCAGGCGACAGTCAGACCGGTCTCTGGCCAATGTTTGTTGTGCACAATGCTGTCATTCTGTGCGTCTGTGTACAAGGATCAGTTGTATGTTGCAGGGTTGCTTTATTTTTATCATTAATTTAGAAATAGAGAAAGACATAGTGCTAGATATAAAAAATAAGCCATTTGAGGGTAGAAACATTATAGAAAAATGTGAAATGCCATCAAACCATTTTTTCTTTTTTTTTAAGAGCTCATCTGGCGACTGCCTACTTAGGCATTAGTCACCGTAGTCAACACTGCCTAATACTATGCATCTTTAAAATAAGATGCAAAAAAAGATACAAAAAAACAACAATAAAAATGAAAAAGAAAAAAGGCAATAAGCAGGAAGCAAGCTCCGGTATTGGGGGAAGGTCCCCTGGCGCAGGAATGTGCATCCTACTAAATTAAATAAAAAAAACTAGTTAAATAAAGGGAAGAAGGCCGACCTCCCCCCAAAATTCTATAAGTACACCAGTCAATGTGAACTAACTCGTCCCAAGTACAAGGGATAGGTGGTAGCAACCCCAACCATCCCAGTACCAGGAGAGGTAATGTGCGTAGAGATTGCCTAGATTGGGACATTCAACAAGAATGTGGTGAACAGTCTGGGGAAAAACACAGTCTTCATAGTAGGGCGCTGGCGAAGGCTCCATCAAATGGTGGTGCATCCCGCGAGTGTGTCCAATTCAGAGATGACAGAAAGAAACCTGAAGCCTTCGCGGCATTGGGAGGTAGGTCCATGGGAATGCAACTTTAAGTTCCCTTCAACAGTCTCCCATCTTCTTTGCCAAGTGGCCCAAAAAGCTGCCTGTATTCCTGCCATGTAGTCGGTGTGAGGAAGAGCGAAATGCTGGTCTGGTCACCCAGTCCTCGCAGACACTTTGGCACCCTCATTTCCCGCCATTCCTACATGTCCAGAAACCCAGCAGAAGATAATCTCAGCAACCACCCGGCTTACCAACACCGTGGCATCACGGATATAATGAACTAAAGGATGCAGAGATTTTAATGCCCTGAGAGCACTCACGGCGATTTGTGAGTCGCTATAAATCAAAAGCAGTCTCCAAACCAGGCATGTTGCGTACTCTCATACCGAGTGCTGTATTGCCACCAGCTCTGGCGGGAAGACAGACGCAGTGCCTGGCAGAGCCCCACTGACTTCAAACAGAGGGGATATGGCGTGAAAGCCAAACCCCTCTTGGGACTTGGAGCCATCCATATACACTGGCACGGTTCCAGCGTGACAAGAGGTGTGCTCCAAAAAGGTCAAACGCAATACTCCCAGGACTGTAGAAGCTTTGGGAGCGGAAGTGTGGGCACAAATATCCAAAGGTGGTACTCTCCAGGGTGGCATCCAGGGTAGAGAGCTATACCTAGCTCTCGATGGAGTTTCCTGGCATCTCTCAGCGGCATAGGCACCGTTGAAATCAGCTGCAGTGAGAGCTGTTGGCGACTGAGGAAAGCGTGGGCTTGCATGTACAGGTGAATAATGCACTGTGCACGGCGTAGAGCGAGTAGCATCTCCCCAGCATTCACTAGTAGGCTCTCAATGGGGAAAGTGCGGAAGACACTGGTTGCCAGGCGAAGGCCGATGTGGTGGGTCGAGTCCAACTTCTGCAATACCTTCTCAGCTATGGATGCATAAAACTTGCATCCATAGTCAAGCTTAAAACGGACAAAGGATAGATAAAAAAGTAAGGCAGTAGCCCATTCAGCGCCCCAAGTGCTGAACATCACGGAATGGAGACTATCTATGGCACGGGTACAAGAGACCCTAAGGCTGTGAATATGATTATTTTTTTTTATTCTATAGAGCCCATCTGGCGAATGCCCACCTGGGCATAAGTCGCCGAAAAACATGACAGCCTAGAACTAGGCTAGTTTAAAATTAAAATATGAAAACTTAATGATATAAATTGGGAAAACTTAACAATCAGGAAACAATCTCCAGGAGCGGGGGGAAAGAACCCCTCACCCCGGTGTAGGAGTGCAACCTACAAACAAAACAATAAAAAAAAAAGAACCTTAAATAAAGGGGAGAAGCCCGGCCTCCCCCCAAAAGTCAACAAGTCAATGTGCACGAATCTGTCCCGAGTACGAGGGACAGGCGGTAGCGACCCCGCCCATCACGGGACCGGGACAGGTATCGTGTGCGAAGATCACCCAGACTGGGACATTCGACAAGAATGTGCCGAACAGTCTGGGGGACGACGCAGTCGTTGCAACAGGGTGCACGCGAGCGCTCCATTAAAATAGCGATGCGTCACACGAGTGTGTCTGATTCGGAGACGACAGAAAGCAACCTGAAGCCGCCGAGGCATTGGGGGATAAGTCCATGGGAACAGTCGCGGCGCAATGGCACGCAACTTTAAGTTCCCTTTGACCGTCTCCCATCTTCTTTGCCAAGCAGTCGAAGAGCGGCCCGTATTCCTGCCATGTGGTCGGTGTGAGGAAGAGCGAAACACTGGTGAGGTCGCAGAGTCCTCGCTGACTCTTTGGCGCCCTCATCGGCGCGCTCATTCCCCGCAATTCCTACATGTCCAGGAACCCAGCAGAAGAGAATCTCGACATCTGCCCGGCTCGCCAAAAACCATGGCGTCACGGATTTCGCGAACCAGGGAATGCGGAGATTCCAATGCCCCGAGAGCACTCAGGGCACTTTGTGAGTCGCTATAGATCACAATCCGGTCTCCGAACCGGGCACGTCGCGTAATCTCCCGTACCGAGTGGTGTATCGCCACCAGCTCGGCCCTGAAGACAGACGCAGCGCCTGGTAGAGCCCCGCTGACTTCAAACAGAGGGGATACGGCGTGGAAGCCGACCCCCTTTGGGACTTGAGCCATCCGTATACACTGGCACGGTTCCAGCGTGACACGATGTGTGCTCCAAAAAGGTCGAACGCAATACTCCCGGCGCAGTACAAGCTTTGGGAGCAGAGGCGTGGCGACAAATAGCCAAATGTGGTACCCTCCAGGGTGGCGTCCTGAGCAGAACACAGGGCGCCACCGGCCCGAGAGCTATATCTACCTCTCGAAGGAGTTTCCTGGCCCTAAACCCAAAAGGCTTAGGGTATGACTGGCGTCTCTCGGCGGCATAAGCATCGGCGGCATAAACACCATCGAGATCAGCTGCGGATGCAGTGAGAGCTGTTGGCGACTGAGGGAGGCACCGGGCTCGCGCGTACAGGCGAGTTATGCACTGGACGCGGCGCAGAGCGAGTGGCATCTCCCCAGCATCGACCAACAGGCTCTCAATGGGGGAAGTGCGGAAGGCACCGGTCGCAAGGCGAAGGCCGGTGTGGTGGATCGAATCCACCTTCCGCAATAAACGCTCGGCTGCGGATGCATAAAACTCACATCCGTAGTCGAGCTTCGAGCGAACAAAGGATCGACAAAAAAGTAAGGCAGTAGCCCTATCAGCGCCCCAAGCGCTGAACGTCACGGAACGGAGAATGTCCATGGCGCGGGTACAAGAGACCCTAAGGCTGCGAATATGAGCCTCCAAGGTGAGGCGTCGGTCGAATACAAGACCAAGGAAACGGTGCGACTCAACCACATCCAGGCGCACCTCATTAAGAAACAAATCTGGGTCGGGGTGAAGCCGTGGATGGCGGCACAAGTGCACCACCTTAGTCTTGGCCAAAGAAAACCGAAACCTGTGCGCTTCGGCAGAGCGAGAGACGCGGTTCAATGCCTGTTGGAGTCGACGCTCCAGAGTTGGCATCTGGGCCGCGCCAAAAGAGATCGAAAGGTCGTTTACGTAGAGCGTAGCGAGAACAGCTTCCGGCAGCACCGAGGTGATGCCGTTGATGCTCAGGGCAAAGAGTGTGACACTGAGGACACTTGCCTGCGGGACACCCTCTTCCTGCTCCTTTGGGCCGGAGAGGGCTCCCCCCACCCGTACGCCGAATCGACGATCTCGCAAAAATTGAGATATAAACATTGGGAGGCGTCCCGTCCCCTCATCGTGTGGAGAGTCTCCATGATACCGTATCGCCATGCGGTATCATAGGCCTTCTCCAGATCGAAAAACACCGTGGCGTAGTGCTGTCTACGAAGGAAATCCTCGCAGACGGCATTTTCCAGTCGGAGCAGAGAACCGACGTGAGGTGGAACTTGCGGAAGCCGCACTGTGCAGAAGACAGATGGCCTCCGCTGTCCAGGAAAAAGGCTAATCTAACATTTACCAATTTCTCCATCAACTTGCACACGCAAGAGGTTAGAGAGATTGGGCGGAAACCGGTCGGAGTAGAGTGATCTCTCCCCGGTTTGCGAAAGGCAAGCACAGTAGCAATTCGCCAGGAGTCTGGGAGAAGACCTTCCACCCAGATCCTCTTGAACAAATCTAACAGAAAGGCCATGCCTCGCTCACCCAGGTGTCGAAGCATGGCGTACGGGACATCGTCCGGACCATGGGCGGTCTCCGCGAATGAAGCGAGAGCGGAACGCAACTCACTAACAGTAAACTTGTCGTTGAAGGGTTCTCTGCCTCTGGAGGTAAAGTCTAGCCAGCGGCCTTCCGCGATATCACGACGTGCATTGAATGCTGGCGGAGCAGCATCACGGCTAGAGAATGCGAAAAAAGCGGTCGCTAAGGATTCCGCCACGGACGCGGGGTCCGAAATTGCGGTCCCATTCTCCTGGAGAACGGGAGGGGAGTCCTGCAAGAACTTGCCCCGAATCCTTTTGACTCGCTTCCACACCTCAGCTAAAGGTGTCTTCCCGTTAAGTGAAGACACGTATGCCCGCCAAGAAGAGCGGCGGGCGTGCTTCGAAATATACCGGAACCTAGACCTAGCCCGACGAAATTCAGCGACAGTGCAATCGTTCGGGCGGCGCTTATAGCGCATATAGGCATAACGCTTCTGTTTGAGGGCCGTCTCACACTCGGCCGACCACCATAGGAGTGGTCGGCGTGCAAAACAACCAGACGTCCTAGGAATAGTAGTCAGGCCCACGGCGATGAGGTTGCCGGAGAAGAACTCAATGGCCTCATCTACCGACCTAAACTCCTTGACTGAGATAGAGAATTCAGTCATTTCCTGAAATGCAGACCGAGGTGAGCTCTCAGGCGGCAGTTGTCCTGAAAATGATATTTGAATGGGAAAGTGATCACTACCATGGAGGTCATCAACCATCCCCCAATCAAAATCGGGCTGTGCATCCGAAGAGCACAAAGATAGGTCGAGGCAAGAAAATGAAGCGGTTCTCGGACAGTGATGCGTAAACTCATCCACGTTTAGGACACCCATCTCAAGCTCTTCGATCAGATCGGCAAGGACTTGTCCACTGGGATTTATGGAGTAATCTCCCCAAAGAGGATGCCTGCCGTTCAGATCTCCAAGCAAGAGATAGGGCCTCGGCAACCGTGCCACGAAGCGGCGGAAGTCCCCCGCGTCGAAGTCAGCTGATGGTGGAATGTACGCAGAAGTGATAGTATACCTCCTATCCAGGTGCAGCTGCACAGCCACTGCCTGGAAGGAGGAATCTAAAGAGAAAGGAAGAACGGAGACATCATGCCGGGTGTAAACCGCGCATCCCCCAGCCCGGCCATCCCGCAGTGGTGGGGTCGCAAGACCCTTATACCCCGGGAGGGCGGGCAGGGGGCACGCGCCTAGCATGGTCTCCTGCAAAAAGATAGCTAACGGGAAACGGGACGAGACGAGCCTCTGCAGCTCCTCCCAGTTGGCCCGGAGTCTACGGCAATTCCATTGAAGGAATATGCCCTCCAGGCCTAGCTCAGAGGAGATGCGGGGGCCCTCCTCGAACTGAAGACCCTCGCGGGAATGGCCGTACGCTTCCCCGGGCGCTGTTGGCCGGACAAAGCGCTGAAGGCGCTGTCGCCTTCGAGGACTTATTGGGGGATGTTGGGCTCACCATGCGAGTCTTTTCCTCCCTCCGCCTCGAAACCTTAGGCGGGCGTTGCGGCTTCGGAAGCGGGGGCCCTCTTTCTGAGGAACCGTCTCCGAGCCACTCGCTCCACCTCGGGGCGTGGGCGAACGAGCCGAAGCTCCTTTGTTGCTGTCCTCCTTTCGGGGATCAGCTTTAGGAACCCCAGAAGATGGCCTAGCGACCATCTTCAGGGGTGTTGCCTCCTGTGAGTCTAACGACTCGGTGAGGCGCGTGGCCGTTTCGCTTTACGGGAAACGGTCACGCTGGGGGAGGAGGGGGGATCCCTGGTTTTAGCCGGGGCTGGGTATGAACCCTTTTTGCTGCCAGCTTTACCAGGGGCGCGCCCGGGTTGGGTAGAGCGCGCAGAAGGGCTCCGAATGGGCGCGGAAACAACTGTGCTCGTTGGCCTGGATATGCCAGGAGCGAGGGTGCCTTTCTAACTATTGAGGCATATGACGTCCCAGGCAGAGCCGGGGGCGCCAGGACCAAGTCCTTAGCCTCACGGAATGAGAGTCTATCTGGACCTGAATGGCCAGGATTTCTTTCTCAAGGAGATATGCACCAAATTGCTTCGAAGAAGCAGGGTGCGGCTCTCCGCAATTGACACACCTGGCCACACACGATTTGGACTTATCATGTGGCCTTGGAGCAATTTACACATACTTCGGGTGACCCCGACTTTGCACGTCTACATGAGCGATTCGTATGGCCGAAGCAGTGACAGTAATAGCACCGCCGCGGCAGTGGCACAAATGCCTTTACGCGGTAGCGCTACCAACCAGCATGCACCGACTCAGGGAGCTTGTCACAGTCGAATGTGACGAAGAGTGTAGGGGTGGGTCTCGAGGCCCCTCCCATTTTTGTCATCACACATTCGACCTTGACCGCCCTATGGTCGGCCAGCTCTAGGGTGATGTCCTGTCCTCAATGGAGTAGTCAACGAGTTCCCTCGCATAAACTACTCCTTTCACAAAGTTCATGGTAAAGTGCAGCGTCACACTCACCGGGGTGCCATGAAGTGTCCAAAGAGCACTTATCTTGGCCGCCTCGGCGGGATTCGCCGCATTTGCCAGAAAGCTCCGGTCCGAGAAACGGGTCACCTTCGGCTCTCTACCAATTGCACTAGCTAATCTTCTCCTCTGATGGATCATGTTGCCCTTGGACAACATGCTGCCATCAGTGGAGCGAATAACGGGGAAGCACTTGAAGCCAGCGGGCTCGAAAACGCCAGGTAACCTCTGAATGAGGGGCCCCGATGTCATCGAGGCTCCGCCCTGTGCACTCTTGGTCTTAGTCAGGGGCTCCAGACATGAGGAGGTAGAGGGGTCGGATGTGGCCATCTTGGCTTGGTCACCTACCAAAGTGGCAGCAGACCCATCCATCCCCGCAGCCCCCGCGGATGGAGAGGAGCCCCGAATCCTCTTTGTCTTTTTGGTCTTGGTCTTTTTCTTTTTTGGAGAAGAGGGTGGGGAATGAACCTACTTCTCACCCCCGCCGATAGAAGCCCCTAGGCCAGATGTACCGGCCTCAGCCAGGTCCTCCGAAATGGATAAGGTGCTGGTGGTCGCAGGGGAATCATCCGGAGGAGATCCCTCCCCTCCTTGTACTGCCTCAGAATCCCCAGCCGTTTGAGGAGGACCTTGCATAGGGGTGGATTCGGGTTCGGTGCTTGGCCCCGAGCCCGGATTCCCCCCTATGGAAGGCCCTACCATCTGAGGCTGGTTTTCCTCAAGGACCATGTCTATCACAGGAGGGGCCTCCAGTTGGCCATCCCCTCCCAGGACATCGCAGGTCCCCTTGGCAGGGTCATGAGTCTTTTGTGGGGAGGCACAGGCCTTGACCCCGGCAATGTTTAATATTCTTGCCAGCAGGTCTTTTGAGGGAAGTGACTGAAGGGGCCTGGCTTCCCTCTCCCTCCTAAGGGGGTTGACCCTACCGAGACGCTTACACGAGGGGCGGTCGGCAATGGGCTGCCTGCTGGCTTTCTTGGCAGTCCCCTTAGAAAGCAAAGGAGGGACTGCCGCTGGAAATAGGGAGGTGCCGAAAGCACCTCTAGAGAACGGGGTGAGGGGGAGTCCCCTACACTCGTAGGCGTAGGAGAGGAGTAAGCCTCCTCTCCAGGTTAAGAAGTATGGAGGGTCCCCTGCGCAAGCACAAGGGGACGGACCTCCATTTTTTTGGTGGAGCTGCCAGAGGGCAGCTCCGTTGATGTTCTTAGGAAAGTTGGGGGTTGGGTTTTTTTTTATTTTCATCATTAGGCATGGTGACCCTTTTTGTGCTATAGGACGCAATAGCTCATCACCTCTTGCAGTTGCCCACACTGCAAGAGGTGCTTACAGGCCTGGCAGAGCCAGGCACCACCATCTGGGACCACCCCTCCTGCCTAGTGGCCTGGCAGTCAATCAGCATGGCGCTCCACCTTGAATGCGGCGTAAAATTGATAGAATGTGAAGAGGAGAGGAAAAGGGATGTGAGGAAGGTATGGGTGGGGATGAAGCAGGTTGTTAAAAAAATCCCATCTCGAACCGGAGCTCAGGGGTTAGGGAACATTGTCCCCTCCCCCCTCAGCCCCGATCCGGGACGGTTGGCTTGAGAAGAAGGTCAGCATCTACCCTGTGAAATTAGAGGCTGACCAGAGAAAGTTGTGGGAGAGGTTGTATGAAAAGCGATGAGGTAGGGGAGAAATACAGGCTATCTGAAGGAAGGAAGAGAGGCTAAGCTAGGGCTGGACGGGACACTGGATCCCGTCAGCACGGAGGCCAGGATGGCAAATCGCCGCGCCCCTTTCTTGGGCTGTGAATATGAGCTTCCCAGGTGAGGGTCGGTCAAATGCAAGACCAAGGAAACGGTGTGATTAAACTACTTCCAGGGATATCCCATTAAGAAATAAGTCTGAGGAAGGGTGTAGTTGTGTGTGGCGGCAGAAGTGCACCACCTTAGTCTTGGCCAAGGAAAACCGAAACCTGTGCGCTTCGGCATTGCGAGAGACACGGTTCAATGTCTGTTTGAGTCGATGCTCCAGAGTTGGCATCTGTGCCGCACCAAAAGAGATCAAAAGGTCATCCAGTAGAGCATAGCAAGAACATCTTCGCGCAGCACCGAGGTGATGCCTTTGATGCTAGGGCAAAGACTGTGACACTGAGGACACTTCTCTGGAGGACACCCGTTGTCTGCTCCATTGGGCCTGGAATTGACAATATCGCAAAAATTCAGATATAAAGATTGGGAGGCATCCCCTCGCCCCCATCGTGTGGAGAGTCTCCATGATACAATATTGCCATGCGGTATCATAGGCCTTCTCCAGATCGAAAAACACTGTGGCGTAGTGCTGTCTATGAAGGAAAGCCTCGCAGACGGCATTTTCCAATCAGAGCAGAGCATCCAACGTGGAGTGAAACTTGCGGAAGCCGCACTGTGCAGATGACAAATGGCCTTTGCTGTTCCCAAAAAAGACTAATCTAAATTTACCAATTTCTCCATCAACTTGCACAGGCAAGAGGTTAGAGAGATTGGGCGGAATGCGGCCAGAGTAGTGATCTCTCCCAGGTTTGTGAAAGGCGAGCACTGTAGCGATTCGCCAGGAATTCAGGATGAGACCCTAAACCCAGATCCTGTTGAACGAATCTAACAGATAGGCCATGCCTCACTCACTCAAGAACGGAACGCAACTCACTCTAAATAAACCTGTCGTTGAAGGGTTCTCTGCCTCTGGAGGTAAAGTTCAGCCAGTGGCCTTGGCAACATCACAACGTGCATTGAATGCTGGCAGAGCAGCATCCCGGCTAGAGAATGCAGTCATGAAGGATTCTGCCACGCACGCATGGTCCGAGATTGCAGTCCCATTCTCCTGGAGAATGGGAGGGGAGGGGGTCCTGCAAGAACTTGCCCCGAATCCTTTTGACTAGCTTCCACAACTCTGCTAGAGGGGTCTTTCCCATTAAGTGAAGACACGTATGCCCGCAAAGAAGAGCGGCAATCATGCTTTGAAATATACTGGAACCTAGCCCTAGCCTGACGAAATTCACCAACAGTGAAATCATTCGGGCGGCGCTTATAGCGCATGAGCGCATCTGCTTGAGGGAGTGGTTGGCATGCAAAACAGCCAGACCTAGCATGCAAAACAGCCAGACCTTCTAGGAATAGTAGCTAGGCCCTGCCATCAAACCAAGATGACTGGAGTTCATGTATTAATAAAGTGAGTAATTTTTTATATTAAAACTATATTTCTGTCTTATTGTTAAATTATAATCAGTGCATATATAAATAAGTCTGCAGTGTGCATTACGTCTCTTACCTTCTTTTATAAATGTGTCTTATGCGAAATATGTGATGAGCCCAAGTGACGCTGATGACCTGGAGTCGCTTCTGATATATATATATATTCTTATTATTTTCTGTTTAGGGGCGTAAGGCTGTACATATCCTTGACCTTTATACTTTGGAGTGTTTGGGATTTGCTGTTGTTTTGCCATTTTTTCCTTATTTACCATTTATTCTTAATAAAGTTTGAGTAGCCCCTTATTATCCTCCCTCAAACACCCAGCTGGCCCTGTTAGAGTGGCAGGGATAGGAGTGTGGGTTAGCGACCCTGCCACCATGATACAATTATGGCAGTAAAATTGAGCAAAAATATTAATTTTAATATATTAATTATAGGTTGATAATAAGTCTATTTATAAGTCCTATCATTCACATTAATGCATTTAGTTAAAAAAAACTAAGGTAATAATGTTAAAGTGCAAAGAGGCACATACATGCACAAAGATACTTTGATATAAAAGTAAGATATGGCTTATAACATGCACCTCAGTATAAGTAAACTATTCAGAAAAATAACTTACATTTAGAAGTGGAGTATCTTCACTCTAAAAGAGCAGAATGCATGGGTGAGAAATATATTTTTTAGTTAGAAAAGTTAAGTCAAAATGAAGTGTGAATCTTAAAAAGAGAAATTTTTAGGTAATCCTAAGGGAATAGTTTGACTGCATTTGAGAAAGGAAACTAGCATAAAAATGGGTATTTTTGAACCAATGAATAGAGAATTGAGTATTAAAAGGTGTATTAATACAATAAAAGTGAATATCAAACTATGTAAACATTGATAAATGGGATCATAGGAGATAAATTTTATTGTACTATACATAATGTACAATTTACCATGCAATAATTTTTAATGTAGAAAAAGGGGAAACAATTTCCATTAAAAAATAAGAGGGATCAACAGTGATACAAATAGAATATACAATCGTTTGAAAATATTAATGGTACTTTAATCAATTTAATCAAACTCTATAAATTACATACATTTCAAACTTATTGTAACAAAATTACAGCCTTTATTAAAAGGAAAAGAATGTATTAATTAATACAGAGTGCAAGGTGTATTTGAGGACAGTTTTGGTATATTAATAAAACTATATTTCAACAAAAATAAATATATTTGAATGAACATTTGTGCACTTAGTCTTGATAATGATTTATAAGCAAATTATTAGGTATATGAAACTGCCTTCAGCTTTAATGCAGGACCAGAACTGTTGCTATGAAGCTATGGTATTGAGGATGTCAATTAGTCTCCCTTTCAACAGTGCTGCACACAGAGTAGTCCATAGAATTCAAATCTAGAGAGTTTGAAGATGACATATTGGGAGCTACATGATTGTAAAGATTGTCTAACAACCATTCTTGGGTTACTAGAGCTTTGTGAGAAGGTCTGATGTCTTGCTGAAACACACATGACCTTCCATTGCATACTTCATCTATCCAGGGCTTATAAACAGTTTCTAGCACCTCAATGTATCTAGCAGCATTAATTCTACAAACCTGTGGAAAAAAGGGGTGGCATGACATGCCCTTTGCTACTCACCACTCCTAAAACCATTACAGTTGCTGTAAATTTGTTCATCACTCTAGGTACTTCAGAAGGATCTGCACATAACCATCTGTCATTTCTTCTGTTAGGCTTTTGATCCTGGTCAAAGTTTGTTTTTTTTCATCAGAGAAAAACCAAAAGCATGCTAAATCACAATGCTTTGCATGTATAGCAACTATGAATGCACGTCTTCATTTTTTGAGTTATCGTGTTATTTTTAATGGGCTTTCTCTAAAATAAATATTTTAATTCATATGCAGATATAAGAGACTGAAAACAAAATATCATCAATTACCCTTCACACCTTGTATGAACCTTAATAAAAAGTTACCATTATTATCAAAGCTTTCTTAATGCTTAACTGGGTGAAGGATACATGACTTAAAAAAAAGGATGCATATTTAGATGAAAGATATGAATTGATATTACTATCGCCATCACTTTACCCAGCGAGATGATGATGGTGATAAAAAATTAATGAGATAATGCAAGAGATGAAAGATTAGAGAATATTGCACCAAAGGTTAATTACACTGATCAACAATTTTTGAAAAGTTGTGTGCTTCTTAAATGAGATTAGTTAATTCTTATGTATTTTCATACACAATCCAAATATCACCTTGAAAAATGCTTATTAGCTATAGTTTCCACATATATTTGATTATTTTATTATAGCGTACAGTATGTGTCATTATGTTTTAAAATATAATCTATATCCATTCTCTTTTGCTTGATGTTTATAGTGGGCTGAAAAATCATCTCATGCCAATGTCCAGCGATAGTCTGCAAGCATTGTTGTGCTTGCTCCATTTACCCTGTATGGCTTTTTCCCATGGTTGAAATATCTTGGTGAAACTTTTCACTGTGTTGGTCATTAACTACCAAACAGTTCACTGGGAAAAAAATTCTAAATGTGAGTCCAAAAAGTGGATTTTAAGTGACATATTACATCCCATGTTCTTGTAAGCCTTGATGAGGTTTTCTACCAATTCTTCATAGTTTCCTTCCCTTCTGTTTCCGAGAAATCCCTTAGCCACTAACTTGAATGCTTCCAAAGCAGCTTTCTCCTCCCCACAAAGGACTGATTCAGTCACCATCTTTAAGGAGGACCAATGAAAACTCATTTTCATGAGTCAGTTTTATGTGTAGCGGTGGTAGCAAAATTTTGTTTGGTTGAGTGAGAGGTGGATGTTGAACATTTTTCATCCCAGGGTCCAATGATTGATGAGGTGGTCAGTCTCACTTGATATAGTGGGAACCTCTTGCATAGCTGTCCCATTCACACAGAAAGCACCAGTACTAGGTGTATCTGCCCTGCAATTCCATCACAAGAGAAACAACCTTTAAGTCAACATAAAGCTACCATTGATGTTCGTCATTTTTATGCATTGCAACATATGCTTTATTTTCTCATAAGTTTCATTCATATGTGGTGCATAGCCCACAAAGTAGTGTATAAAATAGCTAAGAAAATTGTCAATGTCACATAGGAATAAACATTAAGTCAAGGGAAAGTGACATAAGATAGTTTTTTACTATCCATTTAGTAAAAATTATTCACAAACTTGCCAACTGAAAATGAAATCATTCTAATTAACCATAAATACCTGTAATAGGAAGGTGTGTGCTATCAGGAATAAATTTGTACAAATGATTTTTTGTTAGAGAGATCGCCCATCTGGCGAATGCCTACTAGGGCAAAAGTCCCAGTACTTACATCAAAGCCTACTCCTAGGCTATAAAAAAAAACAAAGATAAAAAAGGCAAAGACTAAGCACAGGCTAAAAAAAGAAACACAAAACCAACAAAATAGGGAAAGAAAAGGCAAATAGGTAACAAGAAGGAAGCATGCTCAGGTGGCAGGGGTAGGCCTGCCTCCCCCTGATGCAGGAACATGCGACCTACAACAAACAGTCATAGAAGTGGGAGAAGCCAATTTCTTTCAAAAAGTCAAAGTATACAAGCCTGTGTGCACAATCCAGTCCTGAATACAAGTGACAAGCAGTAGCTACCCTCTTCAATGTAATTGGTGTGAGAAAGAGCAAAATGCTGGACTTATCACCCAGTCATTGTGGACTCTTTGGCACCCTCATTCCCTGCAATTCCTACATGTGCAGGAATCCAGTGAAAGATAATCTAAATAATCACCAGGTTCACCAAAACCATGGCATCATGGATATCGCAAACCAGGGGATGCGGAGATACCAATGCCACAAGAGCATTCAAGCACTGCTTTGTGAGTTGCTATAAATAACGATCCAGTCTCTGAACCAGGCACATTGCATTATCTCCCATACTGCAGTGAGAGCTGTTGGCAACTGAAGATGTTGGGCTGGCACATAGAGGCAAATAATGCACTGTGCATGGCGCAGAGCAAGTGGTATCTCCCCAGCATCGAGAAGTAGGCTCTAAATGGGAAAAGTGTGGAAGCACCAGTCAACAGGCAAAGGCCAGTGTGGTAGATCGAGCACCTTCTGCAATACACGCTCGGCTGCAGATGCATAAAACTCACATCCGTAGTAGGGCTTCAAACAAACAAAGGATCAATAAAAAAGTAAGGCAGTAGCTCTATCAGCACCCACAGGCACTGAACGGTACAGAGAGAGGGATATCTACGGCTTGGTTACAAGAGACCCTAAGCTGTGACTATGAGGCTCCCAGTGTGGTGAATGGCTGCTGTGTGAATGGATAATAGATTTGGGAGCCATTCTCCCCATTTTGTCCGCTATGGATTTTTCACCACTTTGCCTAAGTCTGTCCATTTACCTTACCTTTCTTTGTTTATGGTAGAAGAGTGAGTGTTGATAGGAAGGGGGGTTGGGATAGACTAGGTTGTAAATAGAAATTAGTAATGTAGATTGTTTTTTTTATATATATATGGTCTAAAGTTTTTTTACTCTTGTTGCAGGAGATATATTTTGTCAATTAATTCTCAGAGAGATTCATTAATCAGAGCCATTTTTGTCACTAACCAGACTCAAAGACATTTTTGTTGTCAAAAGTCTTAATTTATTTTGTCACCACCCTCAATTATCGCGACTGTCAACAAATGCTATTTTGGAAATCTCAACCAAGTCTTTGGCAGCAGTTTTTTCTAAAGGGTCAATTGGGCTAGCCTTCCCCCATTATAATTTGGAGAGCTACTGCTGCTGACCATTTGGGTCCATTTGCTTCCACCAGCTTAGCCAATTGTGTAAGGGAGATGCTCCAATACACTCAAGTGGAAGCCAGAGCCAGTTTGTCTGAAAGACATCTTACTCTCCCATTTTTCCCTCCCCTTCCTGTGGATTAAAGGCCTAATCATTTTTGTAGTCTGTAACTTGAATGCCATAAGTCTGACAGCACTGTCTCAATTTTGTCTATTTATATCAAAATTTATTTATCTACAGTAAACCCTTGATATAACAAACTATATTGGGCGGGGGGAGGTCGTTTGTTAAAGCCGGAAGTTCGTTAAACCTTATGGGCATTAAAAGCAATGGAAATAACGAACCAAGTTTGTTATGGATATGTAATATGTATGGAATTACTAATAAAGTTAAGTGCACTACACAACATAGTATTGATACGAACCTTGCACTGTAGGGCACATATGACACACCAACACTCACTCAGGCTGGTCATAACGCTTGCCTTTTGGCTCCTGGTGCCAAAAGGCTTGTTAGTAATTGTCATTCTAATCTTTATGTGAATTTCATATCTGGGAGAACCTCATTCAATTAATTATCATCTTTTTATTGGACAGGAACAGTCACAAATAGGGATGCACCGGATTCACCTTTTTGAAATCCAGCCGGAACTGTATTTCACAGGATAGTTGGTCCAAATCCAGCCAGATTTAGTCTCCAAAACACAAGTAACTTTTGAACCACCCTACCCTGGTAATTGGGATAGGTCTTGTGCCTATTCTATGTCAACTGAGAAAGAGCCACATTGAGTCTGAAAATGTCATAAGTTTGAGTGTTAAAAAAGAATTTAGGCACACAATAGATTGTTTTAATTGAAATTCAATTTTAACTTATTGTTTATAGTTTGATATGCTTAGTTTTTTATAGCCAGACTCTTTTACTGGCTGATGCTGTTGTCTTTTTGAGGCAACTTACACACTTGTTTGTAGTAATAAAAATTCAAATCCCAGCAACTCGTGAATATTATACATCAATGTACTCATATCACTCACATATGTTAATTGCATTTTTTTTCAGAACTCACTAGCTCAATAAATAGTCATAATAAAATGCAATGGCATTGCCTGCAAATAGGAGCACAATTTGGCAGTTCTTTAAAGTAGCAGACAACTGTGACAACATAGCTAAGTGCTTGCTGTGCAATGCATCATTAAAGCAAGGACCAAAAGGTCAGAGGTTATACAGCACATCTCCATTATGGATTCATGTTCGAGCTAAACACCCAAAGGAATTGCAGAAAGCATGTGAAGGCAAAGAACAGCTAGAAAAAAATCTAGCAGGGACATCACCCTCTGTTGCAACATCTCCCTATGTCACTCTTCAGGAGCAAAAACATGTTGCAATGAATAAACAGTTATTCCTAGTTGACAGCTTTTCCAGTAAGTTTTTGGCATAAACGACAGTAGGACGCAGGTGATTCACAAGAAAGTTATGAAGATGATTGCACTTGACAACCAACCATTCTCTATTGTTGAAGATGATGGTTTCATTAAATTGATGGCTCACATGCAACCTCGTTACATGCTTCCTAGTCACCGTTACTTCTCAGACACTGTGCTCCCTCAGGTTTACAAAGATGTCAAGTCTGCAGTTGAGCATGAGCTTGCACCACCCAATGGAACAGAGGTTTCCTTCAATACTGATGTATGGACATGCTCCACCTCCAAAGACTATCTCACTATCTGGACACTGGATCAAAAAAGATTTTACATGTGAAAATGGTGTCCTTGCTGCATTTCACTCTCCACATCCTCACAGTGGGATAAACCTTGCAGCAATGTTTTGTCAGATGTGGGGATCCAGACTGAACCCTGATGAAAGTCCTAGACATGTCATAGTGAGAGATAGAGCATCCAACATAATTCTTGATACCGAGTTGGCAGAAATATCATCCATTCACTGTACTATCTATTGTCTTCAGCTGGTTCTTCAAGATAGTATCCTGAGTCAATGAGCCATTAAAGATCTTTTGGCAAAATGCAGATGAATAGCAACACATTTCAATCATTCTGCTATTGCCTGCCACAAGTTAAAGGCATTACAAAGAGAAGAGAACATGAATTTGTTCCTTCCAAGATGTTGCAACTCAATGGAATAGCGCATATTTCATGGTTGAGTGCATGCTGAAACTGAAACATTCCATGCAAATGTTCCTTTCTGATCATGAAGATATTCCAACATTTTCTTCCAATGAGTGGTCACTTTGTGAACATTTTCTATTCATTACAAAACCTTCTTTTTTTGATTTAACTAAACATATGAGTGCTGAGAATTCTTAATTCTCCAGTGTTATCCCTAATATCACAACATTGGAACAGTTTCTGTCCAAAATTGGTGAAAAAGATGGTGTGCAGACAATGCAAATCACTCTTCATGACTCATTCAACCAGAGGTTCCTGAGCTCATCACCATCTTCCTGAGACTCTGCTTCTATGCATATAATGGAAAACAAGCAATACATTATGGCAACCTGCATTGATCCATGCTACAAAGACAAGTTTCTTCAGACTGCTAATCAGAAGAGTCAAGCAGCAGCATGGCTACTGGAAGAGTAGCCAGTGATAATAATATTCAGTGCAGTTCTTCCTTCAAGAAACGGAAGAAAGATGGTGAAGAGGTAGAGGATGTGTTCCTTTTGTGCTTTGACGAAATTACAGCCACAGCATCGGGTAAGAAATAAAGACTAGTAAAATGAATTTATGTCTATAACTATCTATAACTTACCCTCCTCGTTAGGGAGGATAATCCTGATGCATATAAATAAATAAAAATTCAGTATTTAAAATACGCATTAGTTAACTGCTTATTATTATATGCTAAGGTCTTCCTCTCCTTTCTGATGTCATTCTTTTAACCAGTCAGTTTGTTAAAGAAATTTCAGTGTATATGGACAATATACTTATGATTGCAATAAAGAATCTATCAGATGATGAAACATAATAGAAAATAAAATATTATATAGTCTGAAAATGAATATAAGTGGTAAGGTCTATCAAGTTGGAGGTAATCATCTAATAAAAATATTAAAATATACTTAAATACATACAATAAATTTTTAAGTGCATAAACAAGTAGTATATCATAATTATTTGCCGCCATTACTCTTCCATGCACTGTAGGTTTTTCATTGAGTTTCTGAACATGGGCATTTCAAATTATTTTAAATAATTGTTGATTATATGCACATCCTGCAGGAGTGACACTCGCCTCAGCAAAGACATCCAAAGATCAACGTTCAGAAGGAGTGAATGTTGTGGTAGCAGCCAATAAGGTGGACCATTTTCTGAAATCTCCACTAATCAACCAAAAGAGCTGCCCTCTGAAGGTGAAGGTGGCGATGCACGTTCTTTTTCTCTCCTACAAGAGCTGGCCGACAAACTGCTATCTACGCTATCTTCCTCAGTTTTCTCAGAATGACTGTTCTCTGAGTATGGCAACATGGTTGAACAGAAGCAGAGCAGACTACTACCCAATAAAGGAGAAATTGCTTTTTATTCACCACAACTGCAAGAAGTTTGAGGATGAATGATTAGTAAATTTGCGTATTTTTTCAGTATTTGCCTTATTGCTGTGTGTTTATCTTTTATTTCATTTAAATTTTGATTATTTTTCAAACAGGACTTTTAAAGTAAAAATAAATCATTAAAGGTTCATCTGAATTCCAATGCCATTGAATTATCAGGAGCTTGTTCCAGCAGCTTCTGACAGTGCAAGTTGAATGTTTCTTGGTGATTTTCTTAGCTACACATTGTATGAATTATTCATCTATATGTGATGATTTGTACTGATGTTTCAAAAATTCTTGTTATTAATGGATTTCAATCAAGGTTTAAGACCCATAAAATTTGTGAATAATAAAAATGAGAGAAGAGAGAAATATGCAGTAACCTTTTTTATCAGTTGCCCTGCTAGTCATAATTTATATACTGGCTTCCATACCTCCTAGTTACTAGACTGGAATAGGGGCTGGGCCTAGTGGGTTTCTGTTTTCTCTCATTTATCACTAGTTCATTACCACTTTGTTATTTGAGACATTTTTGACAAAATTTCAAAATCTGGCAAATCCAGACGGATTTATGTTGAATCCGGCTGGAGACTGGAAACTTTTCAAAATTTCAAATCCAGCCAGAGGAGACTGAATCCAGTGCACCTCTAGTCATAAACCCACTTTTAGCAGTTTAGATAACTTTTTAAGCTATTAAATACAGGAGGTTCTCTATTTACATCTAAGTTGCATTCCTACAGTGCGGCATAATACAATTTTCATGGTAACTCAGACCTTATAAGTACCATAGTTACAGGCACATTCAAAGTATTTTTTTCTCAAAAATAAGTAATAATTACTGTGCATCTAATGCAGCCATAGTACAGATGCCTATGTTTGTAAATATATGCTTTTTATTGCCAAGACAGTCATGTGACAGGTCAAGCAACTGGCCAATTCTTGTTGCTACTTCTCCCTCTTCTGAGCATTTTATTATATCAAATTTCAATTCTATGGAGATGGCTTTCCTTTTCTTCAAAGCACTGCCAGTGGAAGATTCTGACTTAAGCTTGCAAGCCATAATAAAGGGCAAAAAGTTCCCAAAATGACAACAAAAGTGAAACTGGATGTAGCACAATTCAATATGGCGTACAATCAGTGAATGTAAAAAAAGCTGTCTTCCCCATATAGAGCTGTGTGGTGACATAACCAAAAAATGCTGTGTCAAGTATGTCATAAACCAAGGACTGCCTATATACTCTGGTACTTTTAACCGAGTGGAAACACAGCTTCCAATTTTAGCAAAGTTAAGCCACAATGAGTGTGCTTAGTCACTGGATAGATCACCTTCCCAGTGACTGCCATATGCTGTAAATACCCATCTTCTGGATCCCATTGAGAATAAAAGTATGTATTGGAATTGAGTGCCAATCGATGGTAAAACCTATCTACTAAAAGAATATATAGTATTGACCTAATAAATTAGCAATCTAATAAAAATTCTTGAAGTATATGTGCCAAATTTGTCATAAACCTAAAGATTTCAATATAAGCTAAAATTTTTCTCTTCATAATGAAAATTGGCATAAGCTTAACCAATTACTAACAGAAATTGGGCAACTTATAGTATCCTAATGATGCATATTTTCTACCTTTCTTTGTTAGTTTATTATTAAATGATTAATGATACCAAAACTTACCTGATTAATAATATTTCCACTTTCTTCATCAGATGCATCTCTACCTGATAAAACTTTCCGAAGTTTGTCCATTTTGACTTGAGATAAAAAATAAACTATCAGTATAAAAGATTAATTAAAAATGGATATAATTACCTATAAAAAGGTTGAGATTGAAACTTGACCAACCATTGGGGCAAAAAGTTGGGAGATTGGAAGATTTCAATCACTAGGCAGTTAACAGAAACAAACATAATAAAATATGAGCACCACACACAACTTTACATACTCAGGTTGACCCTAGCTAATGTCCATTCCTTTGGCCAAAAGTCTAAATGAACTCTGCTGACTCACTATAACAGGGCTTACTGATTCAGTGCCACAAAAGAGTCTTACTTGATACAACTCATTAAGATTTCACTCAAGACTTTGCTACTACAACTTGACTCTCCAAATAAAATGGAGAGGGGACCTCAAAGAATCAAATTGTAAAAAGGTCTGTGTATACAAATGCATCCAAAGTATAAGGGACAAGTAGCACAGGTAAAGTGCACAATGATCACCCAATTGGGTCATTCTTTTTTTTTTGAGAGAGAGAGAGCCCATCTGGCAACTGCCTACTAGGGCAAAAGTCGCTGTACTTGCATTAAAGCCTACTAAAAGGCTAGATGAAGAAACAAATATAACAATATGTAAATAACAAGATAAAAAAAGACAATGCCTAACTAAACCCATCTTAAAAAAATAGAAGCAAAAAAGGCAACAAGGAAGTGTGCTCCAGCATCAGGGGTATGCCCGCCTCCCCCTGGCACAGAAACAAAACATGGGACCTACAAAAAAAAAGTCAAATTAAGTGTAGAAGGCCAGCCTCCTCTAAAAACTCATATCATCCACAATCTGTGTGCACAAAACAGTCCAGAGTACAAAGGAAAAGCAGTAGTGACCCTGCTCATCCCGATACCAGAACAGGTAACATGTGCGAAGATCACCCTTACTGGGACATTCAACAAGAATGTGCCAAACAGTCTGGAAGACAACACAGTCGTCACAATAAGGTGCAGGCGAGTACTCCATCAAATGTCCAATTCGGTGAGATGACAGAAAGCAACCTGAAGCTATCACAGCATTGGGGGGAACCATCGTGACACAATGGCACGTAACTTTAAGTTCCCCTCAACCATCTCCCATCTTCTTTACCAAGCCACCCGGAGGGCAGCCCCTATTCCTGCCCTATAATCAGTGTGAGGAAGAGCAAAACACTGGTCTGGTCGGCCAATCCTCACAGACTTTTTGGTGCCATCATTCCCTGCAATTCCTACATGTCCAGGAACCCAGCAGAAGATAATCTCAGCATCCGCTCAGCTCACCCAAACCATGGCATCACGAATATCATGAACCAGGAGATGCCGAGATCCCAATGCCTGGAGGGCACTCATAGCGCTTTGTGAGTCACTATAAATCACAATCCAGTCTCTGAACTGGGCACATCATGTTATCTCCCATACTGAGCTGTGTATTGCAACCAGCTAGTCTGTGAAGACAGATGCAGAGCCTGGCAGAGCCCTGCTGACTTCAAACAGAAGGGATACAGCATGGAAACTGACCCCCTCTTGGGAATTGGAGCCATCTGTATACACTGGCACAGTTCCAGTGTGACATGAAGTGGGCTCCAAAAAAAGAATGGTGACAAATAGTAAAAGGTCGTACTCTCCAGGGTGGCATCCTGGGCAGAACCAGGGACTTATCTGTGGATAGTATGTACAATATATTTTTAGAAATTCTGCCCCAATAGTAGACCTTTATATCTCTTTATCCTCCACACATCAGTATTTCCCTATTGTGTCAGATTCCCCCCCCCCCCAGCCCTCAAAAGAGATAGAGCACAAGCTTGGCAACTTTATAAGGCAATAAGATGTCTATGGCCATCTATCTCCTGAATCCAACCTTGCCTTAACCAATTTAAATAATATCAACTATTGATATAGAAACTATTTCATCTACTCACAAATAACTATGAGAACACCCTGATTGATCAGTTGAATGACAACCGTAA
Organism: Ceratothoa steindachneri; assembly: GCA_963969495.1. NCBI lineage: Eukaryota > Metazoa > Arthropoda > Malacostraca > Isopoda > Cymothoidae > Ceratothoa > Ceratothoa steindachneri. The sequence continues at coordinate 225,515,319 of OZ018321.1, forward strand.
ATCCTTCCACCAGTATATACATAGCAAAAAAGTAGGTGCTCCTTCTTTTGACCCCTTAAAATTTCCTGATGGCTCCATAACTGAGAACTGTGGCCTAATGGCAGATACATTTGTCAACAGTTTTGCTTCAGTTTTCAAAGCAGAAAGCCATGACCCATATCCTCACTAAGAATATGATAATGTTCTCAACTATGCCCCTTTCACTATAACCTAAGTATCAGAGAAACTTACCACACTTGATGTTGGTTCTAGTATGGGTCCTGATTGTGTGCACCCACACCTGTTAAAGTCTTGTCCATCCCTCATTTATCCAATTTACAAGATATTTAGTGCTAGCATGATTAACAGAGAACTACTCGTACCTCCTAAGTGGAAAATTTCAGAAGTTATCCTCATTTTTTAAAAAAGGTCCCCGCTCTGTACCTTAGTGGCCCATCAGCTTAACATCAGTATTCTGCAAAACTATGGAGAATATTAGCTGAAACTATCTATAATTACCTTGACCAAAATGTCATTCTCTCAGATGACCACTTTGGATTTAGAGTCAACAAGACTGTGGATGATCAGCTAATTTTAACTTATGACTTTGTCTGCTCCAAGATCGATTTGAGAAATGTGGTAGATGTAATTCTATGACTTTTCTAAAGCATTTGATTCATTAACCAGAATTATTACAAAAATTGCAGTTTATTGGCATTAAAGTCGGTACAGAGAAATTGGACCCGTAACATTGATGGACTTTCCAACCTTTCATATACTGAACAACTTCAGGAACTTAATTTATACTCAGTTCAGGGGCATCTTCTGCGGGCAGATCTTCTTAAGTACTAAAAAATCTTTCATGGGCAGTGCAATATCTGTATTGAAGATGTATTTCTTATGGCACCTCCATTGGGCACAGATTTAAGATCTTTCAAACCCACAACTCCCTGGAGGCACGATGCTGTTTCTTCTCTTCGAGATGTGTCAGCTTGTGGAACTTGCTCCTTGATGAGGTAGTTGCTCCGGATTCCATTAATGCCTTTAAATCTGACTTGCACTCCCACTCCTCCAGTTTCTTTATCATGATATTATCAAACATCTTTCCTATCACACTCATTATGGCTACTGGCCTGTAGCTATCTACCAGTTTTTTGTCTTTATTACCACCTTTGTGCAACAAATTAATCCTACTTTTCTGCCAAGTCTCAGGCACCCATCCATTCATTAGTATGTCATTAAATAGGGTTATCAGTAATTCCTTCATCCTTTCTCTCCCATATTTCAGAAATTCACCAACTATCCTTTCTTCATCCGTTGCCTTAGGATTTTTTAACCTTTTCAGCCCATACTCTATATCCTCCCTGTTGATTCCTATAGTTTATCCTCTAATTCCTGCACTGAATACTGCAGTTCCTCATTAGCTCCAATTTCTTCCCATCCCTCCCTTGCCTGAATGATTCTTCCCCAATATTTTTCAATTTCTATCTTTATTTTTTCCTCATGATCACATTTTCCTTCTGGTGTCTTTCTTCATTATTACTTTGTCCTTCTTTTGTCTCCTTCCATGGCCCTTCTCACTGCTCTCTTTCTCGGTCATTTACACCCAACTGGCTCCACTGTCTTATTTTTTCCTCCTCCTCCTTGATCTTTGCATCCCAGATTACTTGTGTAACTTTCTGCTTTTGCTTCCTATATTCCAGTTCCACCCTCTCCCCTCTCTCTCTACTTTGCCTATATCATTCAAATTGTTGAGCCATCCTTGTATCAGGATATGGCATTTATTTTCTGTGGAGAGGAGAAATAATAAATTAGCCTTATTCATTTCTTTTCTTCCACACACTGCAAAAAATTCTTTGCTGCTCTTACTATTCCTATTCTCTTGTCATCTATATCTTTTTTTCTACACTCAAATCCTAGCACCACACTAGGTCCATAATCCTCCCTTCTCTCCACCTCCTCCCACTTTTCTCTTCCTAGCTCTATCACCAATTCTTGTTTCAATTTCTGCCTCTTCAGACTGTGGCCCACACACTCCACAATCAAATGTTCTATAGATTCTCTCTGCCCCAATAGGCACCACTCACAAATGTGCTAAATTCTTGTAGCATCAGTGGTGATTGGACGTGTTCTCAGCAAGCTCTCTATTGTGATTTTTTCATTTTGGATTTTTCAGTGTAATATATTTAAGTTCAGGAAAATAGTTAACTTTTGAGTGTTAGACATAATACTAAAGGAATTTTTAATTATATTTTAAATTAAATATTGAAATAGCTCCCATTTATTTACACTTCAGAGCGGACTAATTTTGAAAAGTTTCTCAGTATGGCTGTTGCTTTCGATTAAGTGAGTAAGCCTTTTAATGTAAGCAGTGTCTATGTAGTTTGTGATTTTTGTGGTGTTGAAAGAGTACAAAAGGTTAAGTGAGTTGGTGCATGAAGTGAGAAGGGATGGAACCTGTTAGGTAGGTTGACTAACAGATGAGATGCCCTGAGAGAGGAAGATGTTGAAAGTGATTTGTCTGATGTGGTTGCGGCAGAAAGTAAAATAAATGGTAGTTTGAATGAGAACAGGAGGGAGGGTAATGCTAGGCCTAGGGAGACTAGGAGGATGACTGAGGTGCTTGTGATGGGTGACTCTCAGATTAGATATTTAGATAGGAAGTTAAGTGCAAGCAAATGGAAGGGAGTGAGAGTTTGTTTGCTGGGTGCTGGTGTAAATGATGTGTCTGAGAGGTATGATAGTCTGGTGTCTGGGTGTGAGAGGGATGCAGTTGTGATTATACATGTGGGAGTAAATGATGTAAAGAAGGTGGATTCATGTGAGTTACAAGAGGTACAAAAGGTTAGTTGAAAGGATGAGTGAAAGTAGAGTGAAAGGCATTGTTTCAGGTGTGCTTCCAAGATTGGATGTGGGGGTGGAATGGATGTCTCATGCAATTAGACTGAATGAGTATGTGAAAGGCCTGTGTGAGGAGTCGGAATTAGTGTTTGTAGATGTTTGGAATGGGTTTTATGGGAATAAGGCATTGGATGGACTCCATTTAAGCCGGGCTGGGGTTGACGTGTTGTGGCAGGAGTTAGATAGTGTCGTTGGGTCTTTGCAGGGGGCAAACTAGTTACTGATAGTGGTCAAGGAAATATAAGACTACCAGGTGGGGCAGGAAGAGGAAAGAGATGCAGAGGAGATAGAGTGGAAGGTATACATTCTAAAGGAGGTGCTTCAGGGATAGGAGGGCTGAGTTGTCTTTATACCAATGCTCGTAGTCTTAGAAATAAGAAAGATGAGTTATTTAGTTATATTATTAATGAAGATATACATATAATATGGGTAATAGAATCATGGGTTAATGAAAATAAATTTAATGACAATGTGAGTGAATTTGAACTACAGGGTTATGATATGTACATTAGTCAAAGGAGAGATAGGACTGGTGCTGGGTTGATTATTTATATCAGAAATAGCATTTCTTCAAATTTAAATAATTCTATAAACCAAGAAGTAGTTGAGTCACTGTGGATAGATATTAGGGTCAGTAAAAATAGGATAATACACTTGGGAGCCTTTTACAGACCACCCGGACAGACAAACTGTATTGATGAGCTAATGATCAGGGAAATAAGGAAAGGATGTCAAGTAGATACAGTTATTCTTGGTGATTTTAATTTAAATTCTGTGGACTGGGGAAATATGATAGGAAGGGATAAAGCAAGTTGTAAGTTTATACAATGCTTTGAGGATAATTTTTTTACTCAATTTGTTAGTAAGCCAACAAGGGGTGCCAATATCTTAGATCTGGTTCTTTCAAATGATGATCACTTAGTTCAGGGATTGATTGTCAGGGAAGGATTGGGAAATAGTGATCATCAGCTGGTTCGTTTTAACTTGGGAATAGTGAAAGGTAGAACATCAACAAACTCCACAAAAACTCTAAATTTTTATAGGGGAGATTACGATAAATTACGAAACTTGCTAAATCAGATTAGGTGGGATATAGAATTCAGGGGAAAGAATACTTATGAGATGTGGGACAGTTTAAAGACTATACTAAACATAGTCCAGGAGCAGTGTATTCCAATGAAGGCTATTAGGAAGAAATGTAGGAAGCCACAATTGTGGTGGAATCCCTTACCTATATTGTTAATTAAGTTTAAAAACTGGTATTTCCAGATAGATGGAAGGGAGCAACTATAGGCAAAGAAGACTTCCTTAGCTAATTTGGGTGACTTGCGTCCCCTTTCTCTCACACTTGATCTAGGCAAATTGTTGAGGGTTTTGTGGCCAATCTTGTGTTGGAGGACATCCGACCCAACCTTGACCCTAACCAGCACAGTAACCTGAGGGGTAAATTCACCACACATTATCTTGTGCACTTGCTGGACACAATTTTGAAAGGGCTAGACCAACCAAAGAAAATAGCACAAATTGTCCTTATTGACTTCCAAAATGCTTTCGATTTTGTAGATCATACTGTGACAATCACAGAACTTTTCCACCTTGGGTGTCAACCTCCCCTCTTAGCATTTGTAACCAGCTTTATATCAAATCGCTGACACAGAGTCAGATTCCACAACTCTATCTCGGAGTGGGACAGCATCACCTGTGGGGTATCTCAGGGGACCCAGTTGGGCCCAATTATTTTCCTTGCACTAGTTAATAATTTATGTAGAAATGCAGGAATCTCTGTCAAATATGTTGATGACTTGACTCTTGCAGAGATTGTCAATGTTGATCGCAATATAAATTTGACATTACCCTATGCTTTAATGATTTATCAGAAGGTTGTGCAGCCATCAATATGTCCCCTAACTCACTCAAATGTGAAGTACTGACAATCTGCCCCCCTAAACATCCCATCATATTTCCTGAATTGATTTTAGAAAACTCACCCCTACCAATTGTAAATAAGTGTAAACTATTGGGAGTACATATCAATATAGATTTAAACTGGGACAATCATGTTGCACATATGCTGTCCAAGGCCAATCAATGTATTTTTATCTTGTACCTTGCCAGACAATTCGGTTTCAACCCTAATGTAATGTTAACATTATATCAGTAGTACATTATAAACACACTGGAGTATGCTGCACCTGTATGGCACCCAGGACTCACTCAGGGCCAACATACGCTCCTTGAACGCATGCAAAAATGTTGTTTTCATTATATTAGTTACGAAAACGCCCTAGAACAACTTCAGTGTAAATCCCTATACCAAAGACGTGAGGATATCACTTTAAACTTTGCCAAATCTATTTTGAAATCGCAAGAACATAGACATTTACTCCCACCATATCTGCATGACATTCATGGGAGGGAAACAAGAGGCAGGGAATTGCTACAATCCATAAGGTGCAGAACCAATAGATATAAAAAGTCCACAATACCCTATATAGTAAAGAAACTCAACGACAATATTACAGTTTAGATCATTTATGAACTGTACTAATAGCCAAAATTTTTAATCCATATATATATCATAGTAATGTATTTGATTCAATTTCAAAAAAAGAATAGATAAATAAATGTATTTTTTTTTGCATATATATTTTATCTTAATTAAGAATTTGTAAACCGAGACATCATGTTTTGCACTATGTATATTGTTTTGTAAAACTTTCTTGGTTCAATAAACCTTTAATTATTATTATTAGATAGCTAGGAAAATTTTTGAGAATAAAAGGGCATACCATAGATTACAGAGAGAAAGTACTTTTGAGAATTTAAATCATTATCGGTCAACCAGAAAAGAGCTAAGTAAGATTATTAAGAAGAGCAAGAGGGCAGAAGAAAATAATTTAGCTCAAAATAATAATAAAGATCCAAGAAAATTCTTAAGCTATTATAGAATTAATAACAAATCTAACAGTGATAAAATTGGGCCTATTAGATATGAAGGGGTTTTGAAAGAATCTGATGAAGAAATAGTAGATGTTCTTAATGATCATTTTTCTTCAATATTTACACAAGAGAATCAAGATAGATTAATTGATGATAATTCTAGTTCAAAGGAAGTAGTGCTGAATACCATTAATGTGAACAGGGAAATAATTAAAGGGCTTATATTGGCGTTAAATACTAGTGAGTCATCTGGCCCAGACAACATTCATTCTAGGTTACTCAAAGAAGGTGTAGAGAGTATTGCAGTAGCTCTTGAGAAGATATATATGAGATCACTAGAGTTTGGAGAAATATCTAATGATTGGAAATTAGCAAATGTAGTGCCAATTTTTAAAAAGGAAAGTAAAGAGGACCCAAATAACTTTAGGCCAGTAAGCTTAACTTCTATCATTTGTAAAATTCTTGAGAAGATAGTTAAGAAGGGGATTTCTGACCATCTAGAGTGTGGTAGGTTAATAAATGATGCTCAGCATGGGTTTAAAAGAGGTAGATCGTATTTAACAAATTTACTGGATTTTATGGATTATGTTACTAAACAATTAGATAAAGGAGAGAATGTTGATGTAATTTACTTAGATTTTAGCAAAGCTTTTGATAAGGTTCCACATAGGAAATTAGTTCACAAATTAAAAATGCATGGGATATGTGGTAGAGTTTTGAATTGGATAACTGAATGGCTGAAAGACAGGAAACAGAGAGTTGTGCTGAATGGGGTAAGGTCACAGTGGAGGGACATTATCAGTGGCGTACCTCAGGGATCTGTTCTAGACCCTTTATTATTCATAAGTCTATATAAATGATCTTGGGGAAGCTGTAAATAGCAAAGTGTCAAGTTTTGCTGATGACACTAAATTGGCAGCTGTAGTCAAAAAAGTTGAGGGTAGCTTTAGGTAATACTTCAGTTTAGGGGCGCACGATAGGGGGCGCTGTTTCTGGGCTACAATCTAGGCCTTATGACATCAGACGGTAACTTCAAAGGGAGCCAATCACGGCGTTGTATTTGCTTTATTATTGTTTTTTTCCTTTCTTCTTTATTATTTAGTAAATACCTGCACTTCTACTTAATTATATTATTTAGTAATGCATTGATTTTTTTATAATTACTAATGTATTAAACTTTGTATGTTTCGTTTAACTATTTTTGTGAAACTAAACCATTAATTTCACACACTGGCAAACCTTAATTTAACCTTATTTCAAACATTGGCAACCCTGAAACCGAGTAGTTAAAAGAGCACGATAACTGTAAATACAGTCTGTTCAACTTCTTACGACTTGTGTTAATCCCTCGGTCAATTTAATAGACTTTTCTATAGATGAAAGGTGGAGATATAGTAAAGCTGAATATCTGCATCACACGCTCGCCTCTGCTGTTCCCTGGTCTTGGAGAAAACCATTTTCTCAGACCACAACCTGGTCACCCTGAACACAATATACAGGAAAAGGGGTGTTGAGAACCAAGTAGCCAACCCACCAGGATCCTCTCCCTTCACTACTTACAACTTCTTAGTGACACCATCGAATGGAAAGAGGTTCAGAAAAGCATCAGTGAAGTGAACTGGGAATGAGTCATGGAAGGAGATGACCTCAACTCCATGCTGGCTGACCTGAACACTAAACTGCTGGAGCTATGCAGTGAATATATCCTGGTAAAAAGGAGAATAACAAACAAATGCACAAACATCCCTAGAGACAGAAGAATTCTCATGAGGAAAAGGGCTTCCCTCAATAAGCAGCTTTTGATGGCACGCAACCAGGGAAGGTGGAGTGCAATTACAACGAGAATAAAAGAAATTGAGACAAAAATGAAGCTGTCCCGCACATCTCAATGGGCGTACGATGAAATTCATGCAGCGAGAAACATTAAACGTAACCCAAAATACTCCTTCAGTTACTGCAAGAGATTCTCAAAAACAAAAACTCAAATCAGGCTGCTACAGAATAATGAGGGAGAACTCTCAACCAACACGGAGACCACCTGCCAGCTACTGCTGCAACAATATAACACCGTTTTCAGCATACCACATCCGGATAAAGTCATCCACAACCCGGCCGAATTCTTTGCCGATGCTGCAAGCCTGACACAGATTGCGGACATAGATATCGCAATGAAGAGGCCATAAAGGAACTGACACCAAACTCAGCGGCTGGTCCAGACGGAGTGCCCAGCCATCCTCCTCACCAAATGCTACAAATCCCTGGCACGACCAATCCGCAAACTGTGGTGATGTTCCCTGGACGCAGGTGTAGTCCCACAGCAACTCAAAAAAGCTGCAGTGTGCCCAATCCATAAGGGCGGTGATAGGAGCCTACCAAAAAACTATAGGCCAATAGCCCTCACCTCCCATCTCATAAAAATCTTTGAAAAGTGTGTCAGGAATAAGTTAGTTAAGTACATAGAGGACCACCGCCTACTCAACATCAACCAACATGGCTTCAGGAAAGGAAGGTCCTGCCTGTTGAAACTATTAGCACACTACAACTGGATCCTGCACAACCTAGCCGAGGAGAAGAACGTGGATGTTGTGTTTCTCGACTTTGCCAAAGTTTTGACAAGGTTGACCATGGCATCCTTCTGCATAAGATCAAAGCCCTCAGAATAACAGGAAAGCTAGGAGTATGGCTACACAACTTCCTCACAGGATGCCGCCAGTCAGAACTGTGGATGGACACAGTTCAGAGGAAACAGAGGTGATCAGTGGGGTACCACAGGGCTCCGTTCTAGGTCCTCTCCTCTTCCTGTTCCACATGGGAGACATTGGAAAGGAAGTAAGAGGCTCACTCCTCACCTGATTTTCCAATGACACCAGCGTGAGTCATCCCATCGCCAGTGCCGAAGATGTGCCTAGTCTCCAACAAGACCTAGACGCAGTGTATGCCTGGGCGACAGCAAGCAACATGAAATTTAATGAAGATAAATTTGAACTATTGAGACATGGACACAACAAAACATAAAAGAGACGACAGAGCTCAAAACAGAAGGAGGGCAGGACATCATCCCACAGGGTAGCATCAAATGTCTGGGGGTGTACCTCAGCGAAGACTGCTCCTTCCACCACCACATTGGGGTGACAATCAAGAAGGCAAAGGGTATGGCAGGATGGGTGCTGCGTACTTTCACAACCAGAGAACCTGAGACCATGCTGACTCTTTGGAAGGCCTTGGTCCAGCCCCTGCTAGACTAATGTAGCCAGCTGTGGTCACTGCATAAAAAGGGTGACATCCAACAATTGGAAACAGTTCAGAGGTACTTCACAAGGCAAATCAGGGGGTTGAGGGACCTCAACTACTGGGACAGGCTCAAAGAGCTAGGGCTCTACTTGCAGCAAAGGAGAAGGGACAGGTACCATGCCATATACATATGCAAGATCCTGGAGGATCAGGTGCCTGACCCCACACCCCATGCACTTCAGTCATGCACCAACATACATACTGGACGCAAGTGTATGCGAAAAAGGCTACCAACCAGAGCCCCAGAGAAGATCCAGACCATGCTGGCATCGAGCCTGCCACATGAGGGACCCAAGATATTCAACGCGTTGTCAACAGAGGTGAGGGCCATCACTGGCTGCCAGGTGAAGAGGTACAAGTCTGGACTAGACAAGTTCCTGAGAACCATTCCAGACGAACCACTGGTGCAAGGATACACTGCCAGATGCCGAACCTCCAACGCAATACCAGAGCAGGTGGCCCTACAACACAGGGATGCCAGGATCGAGAGCAGCGGTGGACCACCAAATGCTCGTAGTCTTAGAAACAAGAAGGATGAGCTATTTAGTTATATTAGCGATGAGGATATAAATATATTATGTGTTACTGAATCATGGGTTAATGAAATAGAATTTAGTGACACTATAAGTAAATTTAATTTACAGGGTTATAATATGTACATTAGTCAAAGGACAGGAAGGATTGGTGGAGGAATAATTATCTATATAAAAAACAACATTGTTTCAAGTTTAAATACTTCAATAAAGCAGGATGGAGTTGAGTCACTTTGGATAGATATTAGGTTCAGTAAAAATAGAATGGAGCATTTGGGAGCTTTTTACAGACCACCTGGGCAGACTGATGATATAGATGAACTGATGATATAGATGAACTAATGATAAGGGAAATAAGTAAGGGATGTGAAACAGATGCAGTTATTATTGGTGACTTCAACTTAAACTCTGTGGACTGGGAAAATATGATAGGTAGGGATAGAACACGTGTCAGGTTCATAGAATGCTTTGGGGATAATTTTTTGAATCAATTTGTTAATGAGCAAACAAGACAGGGACAATATATTAGATTTAGTACTTTCTAACACTGATCATTTAGTTCAAGAATTGACTGTTGGGGAAACATTGGGAAATAGTGACTATCAGATAGTTCGTTTTAACTTGGGAATTGAGAAGGGTAAAATAACCGAGAATGCTGTAAAAGTTCCAAATTTTTATAAGGAAGATTATGTAAAACTTCAAAGCTTGCTAAATTTGGTAGACTGGGATGTAGAATTCAGAGGTAAAAATTCTTATGGGATGTGGGATACTTTCAAGCATATAATAAATGTAGTCCAAGAGCAATGTATCCGAATGAAGGCCATTAGGAACAAAATTAGGAAACCATTATGGTGGAATCAGGAGATAGCTAGAAAAATTTCAGAGAAGAAAAGGGCATGCAAAAAATTACAGGTACAAAATAATATTCAAAATTTAAGTGATTATAGAATGGCTAGGAATGAGTTAAATAAGATTATAAAGAAAAACAAAAGGGTGTCAGAAATTAAATTAGCTCAAGATAGCAACAAAGATCCTAGAAAGTTCTTTAGCTACTATAAAATTAATGACAAGTCTGGCAGAGTTAAAATAGGACCTATCAAATATAAAGGGGTTGTGAGGATGGGGGACAGTGGAGAGTGGTTAGGAAACGTGAAGCTCGGGAGGCTTCTCCTGTTCTTTGTTAGCCAGGGAGAGAATAGGTGTGTGAGTCAGAGGGACACAGAACCTATTAGATTGACTAATAGATTCAGTGCCCTAGGAGAGGAAGTAACTGGAAGTGATATGATTGATGGGATGGAGGTAGAGTGACTGGTAGTTTGAATGAGAATAGGAGTGGGGATGGAGTTAGGTCTGTGGGGGTTAGGAATAGGAGTCTGACTGAAGTGCTTGTGATGGGTGATTCGCGAGTTAGATATTTAGATAGGAAGTTGAATGCAAGTAGATTGAATGGTTTGAGGGTGTGTTTACCGGGTGCTGGAGTGAGAGATCTGTCTGATAGGTATGAGGAGCTGGTGTCTGGCTGTGCAAGGGATGCGGTTGTGATTACACATGTAGGAGTGAATGATGTGAAGAAAGTGGGTGCATGTGAGTTACGTGAGAGGTACAAGAGGTTGATTGAAAAGGTGAAAGAAAGTAGAATGAAAGATGTTGTGACAGGTGTGCTTGCAACTCATCCAACCTACTCTTAAATACATTTAGATTTGGACTACCTACTACCCTCTGCGGCAATTTGTTCCAGAAGTCTACCACTCTATTGGTGAAAAAATGTTTTCTTAAATCCAACCTACACCCTTGCTTTTTAATTTTCAAGTTGTGACCTCTAGTCCGATTTCCATCATCTAACTCAAAAAACTTGCTAACATCCAATTTATCTATCCCGGAAAAAATTTTAAAGAGCTCAATCATATCCCCTCTCACACACCTCCTTTCGAACGAGAACATATTTAATACCCTCAGTCTGTCTTCATATTCAAGGTGCCTCAGGGAAGGAATAATCTTTGTTGCCCTCCGTTGCACTGACTCAAGAAGGTTAATATCGTGTCTAAAATGTGGGGACCATGCCTGTATACAGTACTCTAGATGTGGCCTAACATAAGAGTTATAGAGTTTAAGAATAACCTCCTTACTTTTGTAACTGACATTTCTCTTAATAAAACCCAGCACTCTATTTGCCCTATTTCTTGCTTCAATAAACTGCTTAGAAAACCTTAATGACTTATCTATTACTACTCCTAGATCTTTCTCATCCTCTACTGAGCTCAGCCAATGCCCATCCATTTCATAGTTAAATTCTCTATTATCTTTTCCCATGTTAATAACTTTGCACTTATCAAGGTTGAAAGTCATTTGCCACTTATGTGCCCAGGATAACAATTTATTTAAGTCCCCCTGCACTTTAAAATTATCATCAATATCTTTAACTACAGCTGCTAATTTGGTATCATCCGCAAAAATTGACACTTTATTATTAACTGCCTCCCCAAGATCGTTTATATAGATGACAAATAATAATGGACCGAGAACTGATCCCTGAGGAACCCCACTGATAACATCCCTCCACTCTGACTTTACAACATTTAGCACTACCCTTTGCTTCCTGTCTTTCAGCCACTCAGCTATCCAATTTGAAACACCCCCACATATCCCAATCATTTTTAATTTATGAACTAATCTCCTGTGTGGTACCTTATCAAATGCTTTACTAAAATCTAAGTAAATTATATCTACATTCTCTCCCTTATCTACTTGAATATTATTTTCTACCTGTAATTTTTTATATGCCCTTTTCTTCTCTGAAATTTTTCTAGCTATCTCCTGATTCCACCATAATGGTTTCCTACTTTTGTTCCTAATGGCCTTCATTGGGATACATTGTTCTTGGACTACATTTATTATATGCTTGAAAGTATCCCACATCCCATAAGCATTTTTACCTCTGAATTCTATATCCCAGTCTACCAAATTTAGCAAGCTTCGAAGTTTTACATAATCTCCCTTATGAAAATTTGGAACTTTTTCAGCATTCTCAGTTATTTTACCCTTCTCAATTCCCAAGTTAAAACGAACTATCTGATGGTCACTATTTCCCAATGCTTCCCCAACAGTCAATTCTTGAACTAAATGATCAGTGTTAGAAAGTACTAAATCTAATATATTGTCCCCCCTCGTTGGCTCATTAACAAATTGATTCAAAAAATTATCCTCAAAGCATTCTATGAACCTGCCACTTGTTCTATCCCTACCTATCATATTTTCCCAGTCCACAGAGTTTAAGTTGAAGTCCCCAATAATAACTGCATCTGTTTCACATCCCTTACTTATTTCCCTTATCATTAGTTCATCTATATCATCAGTCTGCCCAGGTGGCCTGTAAAAAGCTCCCAAATGCACCATTCTATTTTTACTGAACCTAATATCTATCCAAAGTGACTCAACTCCATCCTGCTTTATTGAAGTATTTAAACTTGAAACAATGTTGTTTTTTATATAGATAATTATTCCTCCACCAATCCTACCTGTCCTTTGACTAATGTACATATTATAGCCCTGTAAATCAAATTCACTTATAGTGTCACTAAATTCTATTTCATTAGCCCATGATTCAGTAATGCATAATATATCTATATCCTCATTGCTAATATAACTAAATAGCTCATCCTTCTTGTTTCTAAGACTACGAGCATTTGTATAGAAACAATTTAACCCCCCTATCCCTGAAGCACCTCTTGAAACTTGAATGACCTCACCTCTATCGCCTTGGAACCTATTTCTGTTATCTGCCAAGTCCATTCTACTTTCAGTACTATAATGTCCTCTCATAATTCCCTGACCACTATTAGTATCTAGTTTCCCGCCCGCAAAGACCTAATAACACGATCATACTCCTCCCACAACACATCTACCCCCCTCCTACTCAAATGCAGTCCATCCATCGCATACATTTCTTTCATTCCAACAAACCTATCCCACACATCCACAAACAAGCCTTGATTGGTGATACCCTTGTTTCTGGATGCAATCCTCTGGATGTAGTTTTCCTGGGAGTTTGGGGCCTTAAAAAAGAGGCTGTTTGACTCGGATGACCTATGATGAGCCCTTGTGGCTTTTGTACTCTGTTATATTATATTGTGGGGGACTTTTATTTTGTCTTCCCCTGGTGATGGGGCTTTTTGTGGGTGGGTTTTGACAGGGGCGGATGACCTTTGATAGGCCCTTGTGGCTTTTTTCATCTGTGTAATTATGTTATGTTATGTTATTCACTCTCTTCCAATCATCGGGTATTTCTCCATATTCCAGTGACCTAGTATATAACTTCTCCAGAGCAATTGAGATACTTTCTACACCTTCTTTAAGTATCCTAGAATGAATATTATCAGGGCCAGAGGCCTTGGTAGTATCTAACTCACCTATTAGTTCTTTTATCGTCCTCCAATCCACAGTAATGGTAGTAAACACCTCTTTCCCTGACCCATGAGTACTATACATAAGGCTATTTAGTTTCTCCTTTGTAAATACTGATGCAAAATGACCATTTAGTACCTCAACTATTTCTTCATCAGTTTCTCTCACAACCCCTTCATATTTGATAGGCCCTATTTTAACTCTGCCAGACCATTTATAGCTAATAAAGTTTCAGAGAAAAAAAGGGCATACCAGAGATTACAAAGTGAGAATAGTTTAGATAATTTAAACCCTTATAGGGCAACCAGAAATGAACTAAATAAGATTATTAAAAAGACCAAAAGGACAGCAGAAATTAATTTAGCTAAAAATAATAATAAAGATCCTAAAAAATTCTTTAGCTATTATAGAATCAATAATAAATCTAACAGTGCTAAAATAGGGCCTATTAAATATGAAGGGGTTTTGAAGGAATCTGATGAGGAAATAGTAGAGGTCCTTAATGATCATTTTGCTTCAGTATTCACAGAAGAGAAACCAGTTAGACTAATTGATGATAATTCTAGGTCAAGGGAAGTAGTGATAAATTCTATTAATATAGACAGAGAAGAAATTAAAGGTGTAGAAAGTATTGCAGTTTGATCGAGTGCCACACTTACGGCTTCTAAGCAAAGTTAAAGCACACGGGATCGATGGCAGTATATTTAGGTGGATTCAGTCATGGCTTGGTGACAGACAGCAAAGTGTTAGTATAGATGGAGTTAAATCAGTGGGTGTGTTTTAGCAGTGGAGTTCCACAAGGATCTGTTTTGGGTCCCTTGCTATTCTTAATTTATATTAATGATCTTGACATAGAAATAAGTAGTGACCTGAGTAAATTTGCTGATGATACTAAGCTAGGTAGGGCCATTAGGGCTGATTCTGCGCTGTTGTAATGGAGGAATTGACCATTCTGTCCAATTGGGCAGAGAAATGGCAAATGAAGTTTAACATAGCAAATGTAGTGTACTTAGTATAGGTAGAAATAATCCATTGAATAGTTATAAATTAAATGGGAGAATTTTAGGGAGGACCAATTGTGAGAGAGACTTGGGTATTTTGGTAAGTTCAGACCTTCGTCCTAGAAAGCAATGCCTAAATGCTAAGAATAAAGCTAATAGGATATTGGGATTCATTAGGAGGAGTGTAAGCAATAAGAGTGCTGAAGTCATTCTAAAACTGTATCTGGCACTAGTTAGGCCTCATCTAGACTATGCAGTACAATTTTGGTCACCATATTATAGGAAGGATATTGATTTGCTTGAGTCTGTGCAGAGAAGGATGACAAAGATGTTTGGTGGGCTAAGGAACTTACCTTATGGTGAAAGGCTCAGAAAACTAAATCTACATACATTGGAAAGGAGAAGAGTCAGAGGGGAATTGATTGAAGTCTTCAAATGGGTAAAAGGATATAATAAAGGGGATCTGGGTAAGGTTCTTATACTTAGTGAACATGACAGGACACGTAGCAATGGGTTTAAGCTTGATAAGTATAGGTTTAGGAAGGAGATTGGGAGGAATTGGTTTACAAATCGTGTGGTAGATGAATGGAATAGGCTCACTAGACATGTGATAGAAGCCTCCTCTCTGGGTAGTTTTAAGAATAGATTAGATAAATATATGGATGAAGCTGCTAGATGGGACTGACTTTTTTTTTATGTATATATTTTTCTAAGGAGTGGGGAGATTATATTTTGCGGTTGCATGAATGGACATAATCTTCTGGATGCATTTTATGTATATTGTAGATTAGATCTGACGAACGTTTTAAATTGGATAACTGAATGGCTGAAAAATAGGAAACAGAGAGTTGTACTGAATGGAGTGAGGTCAGAGTAGAGGAATGTTATTAGTGGCGTACCTCAGGGATCAGTTTTAGGCCCTTTATTATTTATAATCTATGTAAATGATCTTGGGCAAGATGTAAATAGCAAAGTGTCAATTTTTGCTGATGACACTAAATTGGCAGCTGTAGTCAAAGAGGTTGAGGGTAGCTTTAAAGTGCAGGGTGACTTAAATAAGTTGTTAGCTTGGGCTCAGAAGTGGCAGATGACTTTTAACCTTAATAAATGCAAAGTTATTAACATGAGGAGAGATAATAGGGAATTTAGCTATGAGATGGATGGGTATTGGCTTAATTCAGTTGAAGATGAGAAGGACTTAGGAGTAGTAGTAGATAGGTCACTGAAATTTTCAAAGCAGTGTATTGAGGCAAAAAATAGAGCAAATAGGGTGCTAGGTTACATTAAAAGAAATGTTAGCTACAAGAGTAAGGAGGTCATCCTTAAACTATACAACTCTTATGTCGGGCCACATTTAGAGTACTGTATACAGGCATGGTCACCACATTTTAGACATGATATAAACTTATGAGAGTCAGTACAAAGGAGGGCAACGAAAATAATACCATCCCTGAAGCACCTTGATTATGAAGATAGACTGAGGGTATTAAATATGTTTTCATTTGAAAGAAGGTGTGTGAGGGGAGATATGATTGAGCTTTTTAAAATCTTTTCTGGGATGGATAAATTGGATTTCAGCAAGTTATTTGAGTTAGAAGGTAGTAATAGAACTAGAGGCCACCACTTAAAGATTAATAAACAGAGGTGCAGACTGGATGTTAGAAAATATTTTTCACTAACAGAGTGGTGGATTATTGGAATAGTTTGCCACCTGAGACTGTAGACAGCCCAAACTTGAATGTTTTCAAGCGCAGATTTGATGATTATATGGGGATGGAGGGTTAATTTCTTACTTTTTGGTATGTGGATATGTTTCTTGACTCATTCCTGTGGATGCAGTTTCTTTTTATTGTATATTTTAGGGGACTTTGATTTTTTTTTTTGACAGACTCCTATGGAGGCTTTAAATTATATATTGTAGATGCATGGTTGGACATTCGTATATATTGTTAAATTGTATATTAAGAAGAAGAAGAAGAAAAGAAGGAGACTGCAAAAGACCATTCATGGCCTACACTTGGCAGCTCCTGTTCCAGTCAACACACAAAAGATTTCTTACCAGAGAAAAGTCATCAACATTGTCACCCTTTACAGGAGTTCGTCAGATCTAATCTACAATATAGAACATAAGAAAAGAAGGAGACTGCAAAAGACCATTCATGGCCTACACTTGGCAGCTCCTGTTCCAGTCAACACACAAAAGATTTCTTACCAGAGAAAAGTCATCAACATTGTCACCCTTTACAGGACTTCGTCAGATCTAATCTACAATATACATAAAATGCATCCAGAGGATTATGTCCATTCATGCAACCGCAAAATATAATCTTCCCACTCCTTAGAAAAATATATACATATGTACATAAAAAAAAGTCAGTCCCATCTAGTAGCTTCATCCATATATTTATCTAATCTATTCTTAAAACTACCCAGAGAGGAGGCTTCTATCACATGCCTAGTGAGCCTATTCCATTCATCTACCACACGATTTGTAAACCAATTCCTCCCAATCTCCTTCCTAAACCTATACTTATCAAGCTTAAACTCATTGCTACTTGTTCTGTCATGTTCACTAAGTATAAGAACCTTACCCAGAACACCTTTATTATATCCTTTTACCCATTTGAAGACTTCAATCAATTCCCCTCTGACTCTTCTCCTTTCCAATGTATGTAGATTTAGTTTTCTGAGCCTTTCACCATAAGGTAAGTTCCTTAGCCCACCAATCATCTTTGTCATCCTTCTCTGCACAGACTCAAGCAAATCAATATCCTTCCTATAATATGGTGACCAAAATTGTACTGCATAGTCTAGATGAGGCCTAACTAGCGCCAGATACAGTTTTAGAATGACTTCAGCACTCTTATTGCTTACACTCCTCCTAATGAATCCCAATATCCTATTAGCTTTATTCTTAGCATTTAGACATTGCTTTCTAGGACGAAGGTCTGAACTTACCAAAATACCCAAGTCTCTCTCACAATCAGTCCTCCCTAAAATTCTGCCATTTAATTTATAACTATTCAATGGATTATTTCTACCTATACTAAGTACACTACATTTGTCTATGTTAAACTTCATTTGCCATTTCTCGGCCCAATTGGACAGAATGGTCAATTCCTCCTGCATTAATAGGGCAAAGGAAGATCCTAAAAGTTTTTATCAATTATACAAAACTAAGGTTAGAGATAAAATAGGCCCACTTATAGATTCCAATGGAGAATTAGTGAGTGATAGGGACTCAATGGCTGGAATGCTAAATGACTTTTTTCTCTCAGTATTTACACAGGAGGATACTCTAAATATACCCGAGGTGTCAATGATATTTCGGGGTAATGATGAGGAGAAATTAAAGTATATCTTGATCACAAAGGAGATAGTGACAAAGGAAATTGATAAAATCAAAAGTAGTAAGGCACCCGGTCCTGATGAGGTCTTTCCTAGAATTTTGAAAGAATGTAAGGATGTGTTAAGTGAGCCCCTAGCATGCATCTTTAGAAAATCATTGGAGAGTGGCATTGTGCCAGTGGCATGGAAGAAAGCCAATGTGATACCTATATTTAAGAAAGGGGATAAAACAAATATGTCTAATTACAGACCAGTAAGTTTGACATCAGTGGTAGGGAAAATGATGGAATCTATTATAGCAAGGAATATTAGGGATCACTTGGATAAGCATAAGTTGATAAAAGAATCACAGCATGGCTTTAGTAAGGGTAAATCCTGCCTGACTAATTTGCTGTCTTTTTATAGTAAGGTGTATGAAGCAGCAGATAATGATGAAAACTATGATATTTTATACTTGGACTTTAGTAAGGCTTTTGATAGAGTGCCACACTTACGGCTTCTGAGCAAAGTTAAAGCACACGGGATCGATGGCAGTATATTTAGGTGGATTCAGTCATGGCTTGGTGACAGACAGCAAAGAGTTAGTATAGATGGAGTTAAATCTGAGTGGGGGTGTGTTAGCAGTGGAGTTCCACAAGGATCTGTTTTGGGTCCCTTGCTATTCTTAATTTATATTAATGATCTTGACATAGGTATAAGTAGTGACCTGAGTAAATTTGCTGATGATACTAAGCTAGGTAGGGCCATTAGGGCTGATTCTGATGCTGTTGTAATGCAGGAGGAATTGACCATTCTGTCCAATTGGGCTGAGAAATGGCAAATGAAGTTTAACATAGACAAATGTAGTGTACTTAGTATAGGTAGAAATAATCCACTGAATAGTTATAAATTAAATGGGAGAAATTTAGGGAGGACCGATTGTGAGAGGGACTTGGGTATTTTGGTAAGTTCAGACCTTCGTCCTAGAAAGCAATGCCTAAATGCTAAGAATAAAGCTAATAGGATATTGGGATTCATTAGGAGGAGTGTAAGCAATAAGAGTGCTGAAGTCATTCTAAAACTGTATCTGGCGCTAGTTAGGCCTCATCTAGACTATGCAGTACAATTTTGGTCACCATATTATCAGATAGTTCGTTTTAACTTGGGAATTGAGAAGGGTAAAATAACTGAGAATGCTGAAAAAGTTCCAAATTTTCATAAGGGAGATTATGTAAAACTTCGAAGCTTGCTAAATTTGGTAGACTGGGATATAGAATTCAGAGGTAAAAATGCTTATGGGATGTGGGATACTTTCAAGCATATAATAAATGTAGTCCAAGAACAATGTATCCCAATGAAGGCCATTAGGAACAAAAGTAGGAAACCATTATGGTGGAATCAGGAGATAGCTAGAAAAATTTCAGAGAAGAAAAGGGCATATAAAAAATTACAGGTAGAAAATAATATTCAAAATTTAAGTGATTATAGAATGGCTAGGAATGAGTTAAATAAGATTATAAAGAAGAACAAAAGGGTGTCAGAAATTAAATTAGCTCAGGATAGCAACAAAGATCCTAGAAAGTTCTTTAGTTACTATAAAATTAATAACAAGTGTGGCAGAGTTAAAATAGGACCTATCAAATATGAAGGGTTTGTGAGAGAAACTGATGAGGAAATAGTTGAGGTACTAAATGGTCATTTTGCATCAGTATTTACAAAAGAGAAACTAAATAGTCCTATGTATAGTACTCATAGGTCAGGAAAAGAGGTGTTTACTAACATTTGTGTGGATCGGAGGATGATAAAAGGACTAATAGGTGATTTAGATACTACCAAGGCCTCCGGCCCTGATAATATTCATTCTAGGATACTTAAAGAAGGGGTAGAAAGTATCTCAATAGCTCTGGACAAGTTATATACTAGGTCATTGGAATATGGAGAAATACCCGATGATTGGAAGAGAGCGAATGTAGTCCCCATTTTCAAGAAGGGTAGTAAAGAGGATCCAAATAACTTTAGACCGGTTAGCCTAACTCCTGTAGTCTGTAAAATTCTTGAGAAAATAGTTAAAAAAGGGATTTGCCAACATCTAGAGAGGGAGGGGTTAATCAGCGATGCTCAGCATGGGTTTAGATCAGGTAGATCATGTTTGACTAACTTACTAGACTTTCTGGAGTTTGTAACAGATCAAGTAGATAAGGGAGAGAATGTAGATATAATTTACTTAGATTTTAGTAAAGCATTTGATAAGGTACCACACAGGAGACTAGTTCATAAATTAAAAATGATTGGGATATGTGGGGGTGTTTCAAATTGGATAGCTGAGTGGCTGAAAGACAGGAAGCAAAGGGTAGTGCTAAATGGTGTAAAGTCAGAGTGGAGGGATGTTATCAGTGGGGTTCCTCAGGGATCAGTTCTCGGTCCATTATTATTTGTCATCTATATAAACGATCTTGGGGAGGCAGTTAATAATAAAGTGTCAATTTTTGCGGATGATACCAAATTAGCAGCTGTAGTTAAAGATATTGATGATAATTTTAAAGTGCAGGGGGACTTAAATAAATTGTTATCCTGGGCACATAAGTGGCAAATGACTTTCAACCTTGATAAGTGCAAAGTTATTAACATGGGAAAAGATAATAGAGAATTTAACTATGAAATGGATGGGCATTGGCTGAGCTCAGTAGAGGATGAGAAAGATCTAGGAGTAGTAATAGATAAGTCATTAAGGTTTTCTAAGCAGTGTATTGAAGCAAGAAATAGGGCAAATAGAGTGCTGGGTTTTATTAAGAGAAATGTCAGTTACAAAAGTAAGGAGGTTATTCTTAAACTCTATAACTCTTATGTTAGGCCACATCTAGAGTACTGTATACAGGCATGGTCCCCACATTTTAGACACGATATTAACCTTCTTGAGTCAGTGCAACGGAGGGCAACAAAGATTATTCCTTCCCTGAGGCACCTTGAATATGAAGATAGACTGAGGGTATTAAATATGTTCTCGTTCGAAAGGAGGTGTGTGAGAGGGGATATGATTGAGCTTTTTAAAATTTTTTCAGGGATAGATAAATTGGATGTTAGCAAGTTTTTTGAGTTAGATGATGGAAATCGGACTAGAGGTCACCACTTGAAAATTAAAAAGCAAGGGTGTAGGTTGGATTTAAGAAAATATTTTTTCACCAATAGAGTGGTAGACTTCTGGAACAAATTGCTGCAGAGGGTAGTAGGTAGTCCAAATCTAAATGTATTTAAGAGTAGGTTGGATGAGTTTATGGGAAGGGAAGGTTGTGATGGTTCCTAAGTTTTGTATATATTAATATTGTTTGTATATATCTATAGCTGCATGATTTAGTTCTTGACAAGCCTTGATTGGTGATACCCTTGTTTCTGGATGCAATCCTCTGGATGTAGTTTTCCTGGGAGTTTGGGTGCCTTGAAAAAGAGGCCGCTTGACTCGGATGACCTATGATGAGCCCTTGTGGCTTTTGTCATCCGTTATATTATATTGTGGGGGACTTTGATTTTGTCTTCCCCCGGTGATGGTGCTTTTTGTGGGTGGGTTTTGACGGAGGCGGATGACCTTTGATAGGCCCTTGTGGCTTTTGTCATCCGTGTAATTATGTTATGTTATGTTATGTTATGTTATGTTATTATAGGAAGGATATTGATTTGCTTGAGTCTGTGCAGAGAAGGATGACAAAGATGATTGGTGGGCTAAGGAACTTACCTTATGGTGAAAGGCTCAGAAAACTAAATCTACATACATTGGAAAGGAGAAGAGTCAGAGGGGAATTGATTGAGGTCTTCAAATGGGTAAAAGGATATAATAAAGGGGATCTGGGTAAGGTTCTTATACTTAGTGAACATGACAGGACACGTAGCAATGGGTTTAAGCTTGATAAGTATAGGTTTAGGAAGGAGATTGGAAGGAA
The DNA here is from genome assembly GCA_963969495.1 of Ceratothoa steindachneri. Lineage (NCBI taxonomy): Eukaryota > Metazoa > Arthropoda > Malacostraca > Isopoda > Cymothoidae > Ceratothoa > Ceratothoa steindachneri. The sequence continues at coordinate 225,537,624 of OZ018321.1, forward strand.
TTGGTTTACAAATCGTGTGGTAGATGAATGGAATAGGCTCACTAGACATGTGATAGAAGCCTCCTCTCTGGGTAGTTTTAAGAATAGATTAGATAAATATATGAATGAAGCTGCTAGATGGGACTGACTTTTTTATGTACATATGTATATATTTTTCTAAGGAGTGGGGAGATTATTTTGCGGTTGCATGAATGGACATAATCCTCTGGATGCATTTTATGTATATTGTAGATTAGATCTGACGAACTCCTGTAAAGGGTGACAATGTTGATGACTTTTCTCTGGTAAGAAATCTTTTGTGTGTTGACTGGAACAGGAGCTGCCAAGTGTAGGCCATGAATGGTCTTTTGCAGCCTCCTTCTTTTCTTATGTTCTTATGTTCTTATTACAACAGCATCAGAATCAGCCCTAATGGCCCTACCTAGCTTAGTATCATCAGCAAATTTACTCAGGTCACTACTTATACCTATGTCAAGATCATTAATATAAATTAAGAATAGCAAGGGACCCAAAACAGATCCTTGAGGAACTCCACTGCTAACACACCCCCACTCAGATTTAACTCCATCTATACTAACTCTTTGCTGTCTGTCACCAAGCCATGACTGAATCCACCTAAATATACTGCCATCGATCCCGTGTGCTTTAACTTTGCTCAGAAGTCGTAAGTGTGGCACTCGATCAAAAGCCTTACTAAAGTCCAAGTATAAAATATCATAGTTTTCATCATTATCTGCTGCTTCATACACCTTACTATAAAAAGACAGCAAATTAGTCAGACAGGATTTACCCTTACTAAAGCCATGCTGTGATTCTTTTATCAACTTATGCTTATCCAAGTGATCTCTAATATTCCCTGCTATAATAGATTCCATCATTTTCCCTACCACTGATGTCAAACTTACTGGTCTGTAATTAGACATATTTGTTTTATCCCCTTTCTTAAATATAGGTATCACATTGGCTTTCTTCCATGCCACTGGCACAATGCCACTCTCCAATGATTTTCTAAAGATGCATGCTAGGGGCTCACTTAACACATCCTTACATTCTTTCAAAATTCTAGGAAAGAGCTCATCAGGACCGGGTGCCTTACTACTTTTGATTTTATCAATTTCCTTTGTCACTATCTCCTTTGTGATCAAGATATCCTTTAATTTCTCTTCATCATTACCCTGAAAGATCATTGACACCTCAGGTATATTTAGAGTATCCTCCTGTGTAAATACTGAGAGAAAAAAGTCATTTAGCATTCCAGCCATTGAGTCCCTATCACTCACTAATTCTCCATTGGAATCTATAAGTGGGCCTATTTTATCTCTAACCTTAGTTTTGTATAATTGATAAAAACTTTTAGGATCTTCCTTTGCCCTATTTGCCACTTTAATTTCATAATTTCTCCTTGCTACTCTAACTAACTTTTTAACATCTCTTGCTAGTTCATTATATCTCTGCCTTAAGTGATCCTCTCCATTTTTTATTTTCCTATAAATGCCCTTTTTAATGCCAATATAATGCTTAATTTTATCTGTCATCCATTTTGGGTCATTATTTTTAGTCCTAATCTCCTTATATGGAATGTTAATCATCTGACCTGTAATTAATTGCTCAATTATTCTTTCATACTCCTCTTCAATTGTAATTTCTTCCTCCTGGTGATTATTGTCTCCACTAACTGATATCATTGAATCTATTCCTGAATTGATTTCATTGCCTGGTTTCTGTACAACTGCCTCCAGGTAAGTCCTGAGCCCATTATAATTTAACATAACATAACATAATTACACGGATGACAAAAGCCACAAGGGCCTATCAAAGGTCATCCGCCTCCGTCAAAACCCACCCACAAAAAGCACCATCACCAGGGGAAGACAAAATCAAAGTCCCCCACAATATAATATAACGGATGACAAAAGCCACAAGGGCTCATCATAGGTCATCCGAGTCAAGCAGCCTCTTTTTCAAGGCACCCAAACTCCCAGGAAAACTACATCCAGAGGATTGCATCCAGAAACAAGGGTATCACCAATCAAGGCTTGTCAAGAACTAAATCATGCAGCTATAGATATATACAAACAATATTAATATATACAAAACTTAGGAACCATCACAACCTTCCCTTCCCATAAACTCATCCAACCTACTCTTAAATACATTTAGATTTGGACTACCTACTACCCTCTGCGGCAATTTGTTCCAGAAGTCTACCACTCTATTGGTGAAAAAATATTTTCTTAAATCCAACCTACACCCTTGCTTTTTAATTTTCAAGTGGTGACCTCTAGTCCGATTTCCATCATCTAACTCAAAAAACTTGCTAACATCCAATTTATCTATCCCGGAAAAAATTTTAAACAGCTCAATCATATCCCCTCTCACACACCTCCTTTCGAACGAGAACATATTTAATACCCTCAGTCTATCTTCATATTCAAGGTGACTCAGGGAAGGAATAATCTTTGTTGCCCTCCGTTGCACTGACTCAAGAAGGTTAATATCGTGTCTAAAATGTGGGAACCATGCCTGTATACAGTACTCTAGATGTGGCCTAACATAAGAGTTATAGAGTTTAAGAATAACCTCCTTACTTTTGTAACTGACATTTCTCTTAATAAAACCCAGCACTCTATTTGCCCTATTTCTTGCTTCAATACACTGCTTAGAAAACCTTAATGACTTATCTATTACTACTCCTAGATCTTTCTCATCCTCTACTGAGCTCAGCCAATGCCCATCCATTTCATAGTTAAATTCTCTATTATCTTTTCCCATGTTAATAACTTTGCACTTATCAAGGTTGAAAGTCATTTGCCACTTATGTGCCCAGGATAACAATTTATTTAAGTCCCCCTGCACTTTAAAATTATCATCAATATCTTTAACTACAGCTGCTAATTTGGTATCATCCGCAAAAATTGACACTTTATTATTAACTGCCTCCCCAAGATCGTTTATATAGATGACAAATAATAATGGACCGAGAACTGATCCCTGAGGAACCCCACTGATAACATCCCTCCACTCTGACTTTACACCATTTAGCACTACCCTTTGCTTCCTGTCTTTCAGCCACTCAGCTATCCAATTTGAAACACCCCCACATATCCCAATCATTTTTAATTTATGAACTAGTCTCCTGTGTGGTACCTTATCAAATGCTTTACTAAAATCTAAGTAAATTATATCTACATTCTCTCCCTTATCTACTTGATCTGTTACAAACTCCAGAAAGTCTAGTAAGTTAGTCAAACATGATCTACCTGATCTAAACCCATGCTGAGCATCGCTGATTAACCCCTCCCTCTCTAGATGTTGGCAAATCCCTTTTTTAACTATTTTCTCAAGAATTTTACAGACTACAGGAGTTAGGCTAACCGGTCTAAAGTTATTTGGATCCTCTTTACTACCCTTCTTGAAAATGGGGACTACATTCGCTCTCTTCCAATCATCGGGTATTTCTCCATATTCCAATGACCTAGTATATAACTTGTCCAGAGCTATTGAGATACTTTCTACCCCTTCTTTAAGTATCCTAGAATGAATATTATCAGGGCCGGAGGCCTTGGTAGTATCTAAATCACCTATTAGTCCTTTTATCATCCTCCGATCCACACAAATGTTAGTAAACACCTCTTTTCCTGACCTATGAGTACTATACATAGGACTATTTAGTTTCTCTTTTGTAAATACTGATGCAAAATGACCATTTAGTACCTCAACTATTTCCTCATCAGTTTCTCTCACAAACCCTTCATATTTGATAGGTCCTATTTTAACTCTGCCACACTTGTTATTAATTTTATAGTAACTAAAGAACTTTCTAGGATCTTTGTTGCTATCCTGAGCTAATTTAATTTCTGACACCCTTTTGTTCTTCTTTATAATCTTATTTAACTCATTCCTAGCCATTCTATAATTACTTAAATTTTGAATATTATTTTCTACCTGTAATTTTTTATATGCCCTTTTCTTCTCTGAAATTTTTCTAGCTATCTCCTGATTCCACCATAATGGTTTCCTACTTTTGTTCCTAATGGCCTTCATTGGGATACATTGTTCTTGGACTACATTTATTATATGCTTGAAAGTATCCCACATCCCATAAGCATTTTTACCTCTGAATTCTATATCCCAGTCTACCAAATTTAGCAAGCTTCGAAGTTTTACATAATCTCCCTTATGAAAATTTGGAACTTTTTCAGCATTCTCAGTTATTTTACCCTTCTCAATTCCCAAGTTAAAACGAACTATCTGATGGTCACTATTTCCCAATGCTTCCCCAACAGTCAATTCTTGAACTAAATGATCACTGTTAGAAAGTACTAAATCTAATATATTGTCCCCCCTCGTTGAATCGTTAACAAATTGATTCAAAAAATTATCCTCAAAGCATTCTATGAACCTGCCACTTGTTCTATCCCTACCTATCATATTTTCCCAGTCCACAGAGTTTAAGTTGAAGTCCCCAATAATAACTGCATCTGTTTCACATCCCTTACTTATTTCCCTTATCATTAGTTCATCTATATCATCAGTCTGCCCAGGTGGCCTGTAAAAAGCTCCCAAATGCACCATTCTATTTTTACTGAACCTAATATCTATCCAAAGTGACTCAACTCCATCCTGCTTTATTGAAGTATTTAAACTTGAAACAATGTTGTTTTTTATATAGATAATTATTCCTCCACCAATCCTACCTGTCCTTTGACTAATGTACATATTATAGCCCTGAAAATCAAATTCACTTATAGTGTCACTAAATTCTATTTCATTAACCCATGATTCAGTAACACATAATATATCTATATCCTCATTGCTAATATAACTAAATAGCTCATCCTTCTTGTTTCTAAGACTACGAGCATTTGTATAGAAACAATTTAACCCCCCTATCCCTGAAGCACCTCTTGAAACTTGAATGACCTCACCTCTATCACCTTGGAACCTATTTCTGTTATCTGCCAAGTCCATTCTACTTTCAGTACTATAATGTCCTCTCATAATTCCCTGACCACTATTAGTATCTAGTTTCCCGCCCGCAAAGACCTAATAACACGATCATACTCCTCCCACAACACATCTACCCCCCTCCTACTCAAATGCAGTCCATCCATCGCATACATTTCTTTCATTCCAACAAACCTATCCCACACATCCACAAACATGACACCTTCCATCTCACACATCCTCCTCACATAATCATTCAGCCCAATTGCACGAGACATCCATTCTACCCCAACATCCATTCTTGGAAGCACACCTGTCACGACACCTTTCATTCTACTTTCTTTCACCTTTTCAATCAACCTCTTGTACCTCTCACGTAACTCACATGCACCCACTTTCTTCACATCATTCACTCCTACATGTGTAATCACAACCGCATCCCTTGCACAGCCAGACACCAGTTCCTCATACCTATCAGACAGATCTCTCACTCCAGCACCCGGCAAACACACCCTCAAACCATTCAATCTACTTGCATTCAACTTCCTATCTAAATATCTAACTCGCGAATCACCCATCACAAGCACTTCAGTCAGACTCCTATTCCTAACCCCCACAGACCTAACTCCATCCCCACTCCTATTCTCATTCAAACTACCAGTCACTCGAACTCCACCCCCACCCCCATCAGTCATATCACTTCCAGTTACTTCCTCTCTTAGGGCACTGAATCTATTAGTCAAGCTAATAGGTTCTGTGTCCCTCTGACTCACACACCTATTCTCCCCCTGGCTAACCACCTCAACAGAGGCAACCCTATTCTCACAAAGAACAGGAGAAGCCTCCCTAGCTTCATGTTTCCTAACCACTCTCCACTGTCCCCCATCCTCACTAGGCCTATTTCTAACTAATCTAAGGGGGCTAACTTCACTATCACTAGAACTATCACATCCTACCTCCTCCACTGGCCCTCTACCTTCACCTGAAACATCTAACTGGCCTACCTCACCACCTAACCTATTCCCAGCTCTAGGCCTAACACTAAGTTCCCTCCTGAGCTCAGCAACTAACCCCTCCAGCCTACATATCCTGTCTAAATCCTGCCTTCTCATCCCCTCTAAATCTACAATGCATTCACGCAGCCCACATACAACACATGTATACCCCTCACCTAATACACCACAACCAATGCATACATTCCGACACTCATGCTCACTTTCATCCCCAAACTCCATCACTTATTCAAACAAAGAAAGAATTTAAGTAGCAATAAGAAATAAAAAAAGAAGAGCAACTTAGCTTTCGCTGATTGTGGTGAGAAAAAAAAACAAAAAAAAAACAAACAAACTATAGAAAAATCTGAATAATAGATCAACAGACTGAGAGCTCTATAAAACACGTGCTACCTGTTCGAAGGTCAGTCGAAGACTGACCTACTATCAATACCATTCCATTTGATCTTGAATCTAATTTCACAATGGTCACTATTACCCAAATTTCCTCCAATCTCAGTATCCTTAATAACTTCTTCCCTATTTGTCAGAACTAAATCCAGTATATTATTACCTCTAGTGGGTTCGTTAATAATCTGCCTCAGAAAATTATCTTGGACAACATTCAAAAATTCCTCAGCCTCCTGATCACCCACAAGAGCTTCCCAGTCTATATTTCTGTAATTAAAATCGCCCATTATACACACATGCTTACTTCTACATGCCCGTTCAATCTCCTGCCACAAAAGATTTGAAGCTTCCTTACTAAGATTTGGTGGTCTGTATAATAATCCTAAGACAAGCTTGTTTTTACCTTCCTTTACATTTAGCCATAATGACTCTGTGTTCTCATCTAATTTAATTGTACTGTTTACACAACACTGGAGATTATCTTTAATATAAATAATAACCCCTCCTCCTCTCTTCCTATTCCTATCTGTATGGAACATGTTAAAGCCCTCAATCTCAACCTCAGGTTTAAAGTGATTACCTGCCAAATCAAGCCATGACTCTGTTATCGCAATTATATCAAAATTCTCTTCACTTGCTAACGCTCTTAAGAGATCTATCTTATTCCTTATACTCCGACATTTGTGTAGTATATTTTTAAGTTTTTTTTATTATTCCCATCTTCATTGCATTGTGCTTTTTTATTCCTAGTTATCTGCTCATTCACTTGTGCATTAGTCCCCCTATAACGCATCAGTATGCCCTCTCCCCTAGCTATTCCTCTATCACTGCATCCCTTCCATTTCCTACACCTGCCCTCTATTCCTGTTATTCCCTTACCTCTAACAGCTTCTAGTTTCCCACCCGTAAGGACCTAATCACACTATCCAGCTCCCCCCATAGAACCTCAACACCTGCCCGACTAAGATGGAGCCCATCCATCGCATACAACCTCCTATTCCCGTAAAACCCTCCCCAGACATCTACAAACACCAATCCTAGCTCCTCACACAGTCCTTTCACAAATTCATTCAAACCAATTGCACGCGACAACCATTCTACCCCCATACCAATCTCGGAAGCACACCAGAAACAACACCTTTTACCCTGCTTTTACTCATCCTTTCAACTAACCTTTTATACTGCTCACGTAACTCACATGTACCCACCTTCTTTACATCATTCACTCCCACATGCGTAATCACAACTGCATCCCTCTCACACCCAGAAACCAGCCTATCATACCTCTCACAAACATCACTTACACCAGCACCCGGCAGACAAACTCTCATTCCCTTCCACTTGCTATCACTCAACTTCCTATCTAAATACCTAATCTGAGAGTCACCCATCACTAGCACCTCAGTCATTCTCCTATTCTGTCTTGGCCTAACATTACCCTCCCTCCTGCTCTCAGTCACGCTACCACCCATCCTGCTTTCATCCACAATCACACCAGGCAAATCACTTTCACACTCTTCCTCTCTCAGGACATTGAATCTGTTAGTCAACCTAACAGGTTCTATGTCCCTCTCATTCACACACCTAACCTGTCCTAACTTATCTATCCTATCCATTTTCACCCACCATTCATCATCACTCACAACTTCCACACTGTTCCCAGTCCTAGCCCTATCTTCCACCCTCTTAGCACTAATCTCACCCTTCAATCGCACACTTGCATCTCTTCTCACCTCAAACACCAAATCATTCAACCTCTTACATTCCCCACTCAACCTCCTAACCTCCCCTTCCAGAAAACACACACGGCATTCAGTTACATTCACTCTCCTTTCAACTCCACATGCATCACACACCACATACACACTACTTTCAAACGGCATGCTCTCACCATCTATACAAAAAGCCATACTCTCAGAAATTTACTAATGAAAAAGTTAACACTCACCAAAATAAAAATTCTTGCTCAGGATTGCTGCCAGTTATCTTCCCCAAAAGTATTAATCACTAATGTATTTATTATACAGTGATTGATGTATTAAATAAATACAAGAAAAATTACACACCCAAATCAGTATTATATCCCAATCTTACAATGAGAATCAGGAGCTCCTGTAAGACAACCTTCCAGGGCTGCCTCTTGACCTTCCAGAGGATTATGTCCATTCATGCAACCGCAAAATAATCTCCCCACTCCTTAGAAAAATATATACATATGTACATAAAAAAGTCAGTCCCATCTAGCAGCTTCATCCATATATTTATCTAATCTATTCTTAAAACTACCCAGAGAGGAGGCTTCTATCACATGTCTAGTGAGCCTATTCCATTCATCTACCACACGATTTGTAAACCAATTCCTCCCAATCTCCTTCCTAAACCTATACTTATCAAGCTTAAACCCATTGCTACGTGTCCTGTCATGTTCACTAAGTATAAGAACCTTACCCAGATCCCCTTTATTATATCCTTTTACCCATTTGAAGACTTCAATCAATTCCCCTCTGACTCTTCTCCTTTCCAATGTATGTAGATTTAGTTTTCTGAGCCTTTCACCATAAGGTAAGTTCCTTAGCCCACCAAACATCTTTGTCATCCTTCTCTGCACAGACTCAAGCAAATCAATATCCTTCCTATAATATGGTGACCAAAATTGTACTGCATAGTCTAGATGAGGCCTAACTAGCGCCAGATACAGTTTTAGAATGACTTCAGCACTCTTATTGCTTACACTCCTCCTAATGAATCCCAATATCCTATTAGCTTTATTCTTAGCATTTAGGCATTGCTTTCTAGGACGAAGGTCTGAACTTACCAAAATACCCAAGTCCCTCTCACAATCAGTCCTCCCTAAAATTCTCCCATTTAATTTATAACTATTAAATGGATTATTTCTACCTATACTAAGTACACTACATTTGTCTATGTTAAACTTCATTTGCCATTTCTCGGCCCAATTGGACAGAATGGTCAATTCCTCCTGCATTACAACAGCATCAGAATCAGCCCTAATGGCCCTACCTAGCTTAGTATCATCAGCAAATTTACTCAGGTTACTACTTATACCTATGTCAAGATCATTAATATAAATTAAGAATAGCAAGGGACCCAAAACAGATCCTTGCGGAACTCCACTGCTAACACACCCCCACTCAGATTTAACTCCATCTATACTAACTCTTTGCTGTCTGTCACCAAGCCATGACTGAATCCACCTAAATATACTGCCATCGATCCCGTGTGCTTTAACTTTGCTCAGAAGCCGTCAGTGTGGCACTCGATCAAAAGCCTTACTAAAGTCCAAGTATAAAATATCATAGTTTTCATCATTATCTGCTGCTTCATACACCTTACTATAAAAAGACAGCAAATTAGTCAGACAGGATTTACCCTTACTAAAGCCATGCTGTGATTCTTTTATCAACTTATGCTTATCCAAGTGATCTCTAATATTCCTTGCTATAATAGATTCCATCATTTTCCCTACCACTGATGTCAAACTTACTGGTCTGTAATTAGACATATTTGTTTTATCTCCTTTCTTAAATATAGGTATCACATTGGCTTTCTTCCATGCCACTGGCACAATGCCACTCTCCAATGATTTTCTAAAGATGCATGCTAGGGGCTCACTTAACACATCCTTACATTCTTTCAAAATTCTAGGAAAGACCTCATCAGGACCGGGTGCTTTACTACTTTTGATTTTATCAATTTCCTTTGTCACTATCTCCTTTGTGATCAAGATATCCTTTAATTTCTCTTCATCATTACCCCGAAAGATCATTGACACCTCAGGTATATTTAGAGTATCCTCCTGTGTAAATACTGAGAGAAAAAAGTCATTTAGCATTCCAGCCATTGAGTCCCTATCACTCACTAATTCTCCATTGGAATCTATAAGTGGGCCTATTTTATCTCTAACCTTAGTTTTGTATAATTGATAAAAACTTTTAGGATCTTCCTTTGCCCTATTTGCCACTTTAATTTCATAATTTCTCCTTGCTACTCTAACTAACTTTTTAACATCTCTTGCTAGTTCATTATATCTCTGCCTTAAGTGATCCTCTCCATTTTTTATTTTTATGGATTATTTCTACCTATACTAAGTACACTACATTTGCTATGTTAAACTTCATTTGCCATTTCTCTGCCCAATTGGACAGAATAGTCAATTCCTCCATTACAACAGCATCAGAATCAGCCCTAATGGCCCTACCTAGCTTAGTATCATCAGCAAATTTACTCAGGTCACTACTTATACCTATGTCAAGATCATTAATATAAATTAAGAATAGCAAGGGACCCAAAACAGATCCTTGCGGAACTCCACTGCTAAAACACACCCACTGATTTAACTCCATCTATACTAACTCTTTGCTGTCTGTCACCAAGCCATGACTGAATCCACCTAAATATACTGCCATCGATCCCGTGTGCTTTAACTTTGCTTAGAAGCCGTAAGTGTGGCACTCGATCAAAAGCCTTACTAAAGTATGAAGAACATGGGCGTTGCTTTGGGGGTGGTAACTAGTAGTACGTAGATGAAAGGAGCCAAGCACTGACATGAGTGCATCCCATTGGTGGGATTCAAATTGGCTGCCACGATCAGTCATGATCGTTGAGTGAACACGAAAACGAGCAACCCGCGTTTAGACGAAGGCCCAAGTGACTGTGAACACTCTGATGTCCGAGATAGGAACTGCCTCTGGCCAACGAGTAAAACGATCGATCATGGTGAGAAGATAAGTTGTTTTGTTTTTTTTATAGAGCCCATCTGGCAACTGATGAGAAGATAATTGCAACCACGACAGTAAGGAAGAAGACCTAATAGATAGACGTGAATGGCGTCAAAATGCGACGAAGGAAGAGGAAAAGGAACCAGAGGAGCTTTTGTTTGGCGATGGAATTTAGCGCTCTGGCATTGCAGGCATGAGCGAGCCCATTTTGCCACGTCGGCATTCATACCTGGCCAAACGAAGCGTTAGGCAACGAGCTTACATGTGGCACTGACACCAGGATGAGATAGACTGTGAATTTGGTCGAAAATGTGCCAACGGTAAGCAAAAGGAATGAGAGAGCGAGGGCAGTCAAGTAAGTAATAGTCGACCAGGATACGCCCAGCAAGTCGATCTCCCGAACGACGAGTTGAGAAAAGGGACGCATTAGTTGCGTGTCTTCATCTTGAAGGAATGAAAGAGCGAGGGCAGTCAAGTAATGAATAGTCGACCAGGATACGTCCAGCAAGTCGATCTCGCGAACGACGAGTTGAAAAGAGGGACGCATTAATTGCGTGTCTCTATCTTATTCCTGTGTAGTGGTTTCACCCCTACAAATTATATAAATTTCCCTCAAACAATATGTATATATATTGTTATATCAGGAAAGGTATAAAATGGCAACATTTCCTTTCACCATGCGCACGCAAATACAGCAAGTGTCCCGTTTCAATTGCGCTCCCGCTATTAACAGGTTGGTCAAAATTTAAGTGCAATTCTTAGTTTGGTTTCCCCCTTTTTGTCAAACTTAAAATAATTATGTGTATTTTTCCAATTACAGACCCCAAGATTCACGTTAACCATTAGCATAAATTTTTCCTTCACCCCAAATCATTATCATAGAATTTCCTACACCACAGAACTAATTATCATATAACTTTCGTTTACCCTAGAATTAATTCATCTCACGCTATTTAGACATTATAAATTTCGCCTTACCCTCAATTATCAATCGCCCATTGTTCTATTTAATAATCATCACCATTTTTCAAGTCCCACCTATTAAGTACATTTTCTATTCATTGATCAGACGTTGCCTGTTTTCATACACAATTGTCGTACTGCAAATTCTTAATTTTGTGATAAAAGACCTATAACCTACGCTCTCCCCATATTATATTACCTCAACTTATATATATATATATATATATATATATATATATATATATATATATATATATTAAAATGTTATTTCTCAAATAAATATATTGTTAAAACTTATAATTAATATCCCTCCTGAAGAACTGCCTTTACTCATCCATTCAACTTACAATATCAATTCATTGCCAAAGTAATTTCTTACGTTGGCTGTTGCCCTCACACCCAATATAAAAACGTTTAACTCATTGTTATTATTATTAACCACATTATAAGCTACATACATCCAGCTTTACCTGGACTAGCGCTATCGTTGCATAATCGATGGGCGCAGTGTGAGAGAGCTGCGTGCCCAAAATCGCGGAAAGCGCATCTGGTACGACGTTTGGAGAACCAGGAACATAGCAAATAACATTCGTCATCTGCAGGATGAAGTCAAGACGACGAGCATTAACGGCAGTGTGTAATGACGAAGTACTATGAGACGAACAAGCACCGACAAGAGGTTTATGGTCCTTGAAAATAATTAAATCATGTCCTTCCAAGTGATGGCAGAAGTGGCGGATTGCGAGATATATTCCGAGGAGCTCGCGAGAGAACGTACTATACCTCTTTTGGGAGTGAGGAAGAGAGCGAGAGAAGAAAACAAGAGGTTGCCATTGTTCACCAATCTTTTGTTACAAGGTTGCGCCTACATGAGTCGAGGATGCGTCTGAAGATACACTGATGGGGGTTCCTGGAGAAGGATGAGCCAATTTTACAGTGCGGGTGCGAGAGAATGCATTGACTATTCAAGAGGAGAGTTCATTTTGGTCTTGGTGAGCATAGAATTTATAGGTTGCATGACCTGGGCACAGTCTGGAATGAATCTGTGTTAGAAGTTGATCATACCACAGAAACGTCTGAGTTGTTTGCCTGATGTGGATCAAGGAAAGTTGCTCATCATGCTAACTTTATCTTCCAGTGTGCTAATCCCGGCACTCGAGACATCGTGTCCCAAGAAGGATAGTTGAGAGACACCAAAGAGACACTTGGAGGTGTTGAGTACGATACCGTACTCTTGAAACAAGAAAAGATCTGACGAAGGTGGCAATGGTGTTCCTCTAGTGAGGAGGATGCTTGTAGATAGCTTTGGTAGGATAGGGGGCAAAGAAAAATAAAGAAAGAAAAGTAACGAAACGAGTTTCAAACGCGCTTCCCGCGTCGCTATACAGCCGTTAGCGAGAGCCTCAAACCACTCGGCCATCCTGAGTCCCCCCAAAAGACTAATTCAAACAAAGCATTTAAGCCGCTCGCCTGAACTTTTCACACGCTACATGCTATTAGAAGGTCATCGATGTAGCAAAATACAAAAATAGGACCCCCAAGCACTTGGTCCATAAAGCGCTGGAAAGTTTGACCAGAATTGCGCAATCCATATGGCATTTTGACCATTTCAAAACATCCAAATGGACTGGTGATGTTAGTCTCTGGAACATCGTCTGGGTGAATAGGGATCTGGTTGAAAGCGTGAACCAGATCCAGGCGAGAAACTAGAGTACAGCCAGAGATAGATGAGATGAAATCTGCAATAAACGGATATTCATATGGGTCAGGGATTGCAATAGCGTTTAGAGCCCTGTATTCCCAAACTGAATTTCTCCCAGCGTGGATTTCGGCACAATGTGGAGTGGGGAGACCCACGGAGAAGCGGAAGGCCTACAAATTCCTGCCTCCATCATTAATTGAAATTCATCACGCATAGCAGAAAGTTTATCTGGAGCTAGACGACGTGGACGGAAAGATACAGGACCTCCTGTTGTTCTATTCGATGCACCACACTATGTTTTATTGGCCTATCCTTCGAAGGCGGGATGGTGAGTTCAGGAAACTCCTAAAGAAGGCGCTGAAATGGTAGCTCGGTGGGTGTAAGACGAATTGAGAGGAGGGTACTCCAGGAAGATGAGTACTAACCTAAAACTGTAAGTAGTGTTTTGCGGTCAACAAGCTTTCTTGGTCGAGAATCGACCAAAAGGTCGTGAGCCAAAAGAAAATCGAGGCCCAATATTGGACAATCTACCTCGATCTTGACGAAGATCCATCGAAAAACTCAACGGAAACGGAGTGAAACTTGAAGGTTTCGCCTTCCATAGATCCTAATATTGGTAAAATTGGTTGCCTTCGGAACTAATATATTTCTATGCATGGAAGAGGTGTGGTTGTTATGAGTGCACGTGTGTGTGTGTGCGTATGAGCACGTACAGAACGCAAGCCTGTAGTCGTACCAGAATAAATCTTAGAGATTGAAATTAAGGAAATTAAATAAATTTATTCTCTGTATTTAAGGAATGTTAATAAATACTAATTGAATCGTTATAATGAAGCTAGAAGCTAGGATGCGTTAACGAACACGGGATTGAAAAACAGCGCGAGTGCTTCGTGAATGGCAGCGTGAGTTCCAAAATTCAAGGTTTTCGTGCGATTTAATTTATTTTCGTTAATTAAGCGAATGGGAAATATTAAAATATGGGCACCATTTTCATGTAGAGGTTCTGACTAGTGAATGAATGATTAAGTTGCCTTGATAGCGATGCAATAGTTAGTAGGTGCATAAATGTGTTATTTGAGTTGACTGATCGTACGGCAACCCTAACGTGGATTAGATCTTAAGCTACCCAAGGAATGGAATGATTCGATATAAACAAAAATAGGATATATTATAATTTTACAAGATAGTAGGGATTTGAGGTTAATTTTCATAAATTAATTTTAATAGATAATTGATAACAGATGAATCTAATTTTTATAGTATACAGAGAATATGAAAGATAAGTAAGTGGATGAAGTTAAAATATAATGCAAAT
Organism: Ceratothoa steindachneri; assembly: GCA_963969495.1. Lineage (NCBI taxonomy): Eukaryota > Metazoa > Arthropoda > Malacostraca > Isopoda > Cymothoidae > Ceratothoa > Ceratothoa steindachneri. Next base: position 225,552,693 of record OZ018321.1, read on the forward strand.
AATATAATTATGCGAGTACAAGTGGCTACATGAGATTACACGACTATATTCACCTATGAATATAGGTGAATATAATTATGGACATACACTAGGGATATACGTGAGCACACGAGAGTACTGTGGTCATCATAATAAAGCGTCAATGCCTTTCTCTAGGCTTTATTCAAATAACAAAACATCAATACAGTCTGAAAATAAAAGAAAAACCTTATAAGAAAACATATCCATTCTAATCGGATTAACAAGCACAATTAGTTATAAGTAAACAAAATAATGTAGCGTAACCCATTAGGCAATTATACATATAAAACTACATGAAGCTTAGATCACCACATTCTTCCCTCCCTTGAAGAATCATTGTTATATTTAGCGAAGAGGCTTGTGGCGTTGCCGCGTAGATCGGTGCAGTTGTTCCGGGCCAGCATGCGCAGGGTAGGAGGGTTCATCCCTACGTTGGAGCACTAGATACCAGGGCCGGAAGAGAATCCACCTTCACATCTCCTTCTTTGATAAATATAATCTGATCACCTGCAGCAGTAGGAGAATTCAACTCAGATGAATCGACAGTAGGTACCGGAAGAATCTCCACCAAACCAGTCTCTGTAGAAGAATCGATGTTGAGATCCTCTTGTCTCTCATATAAAGATACGTTACCAGTCGGAGCCAAGACATGAACTGATATCGTTGATTCGCGTCCATTGGCAAATCTTACATGAGCGTATTGTGGGTTTGCCTTTAACAACTGAACTTCATCAACGAGGGATTCATATTTAGTGGCGCGAACGTGACGTCTTAGTAAGACGGGGCCAGGAACAGATAACCAAGTTGGCCACTGGAAGATCGACACGCTGGTACGAGAAGAGCCTCTCGTGTGGCGTAGCATTGGTGACTGTGCAGAGCAGAGATCTAATAGAATGAAGGGCGTCAGGTAGCACTGTTTCCTATTGACATTCTTGAAGGTTTTTGGATGCCAGATAAAGGGTCATGTGCTTTTAGATTATAGCATTATACCTCTCATGCTGCCCATTCCCTCGAGGATTATAAGGTGTCGTTTGACTAGTGGTGATGCCTAGATTGTGCAAGAATTCACATAGATCCTTGGCCATAAGCGAGGATCCGCGATCAGAATACAGGTAGGAAGGCATACCAAATATCGAAAAAATCTGATCAAGACAATGGATTATAGTACTAGTAGTTATGTTCTGACAGGCAAATGCAAACGGAAAAGGAGAATACTCATCCACCACCGTGAGCATATAGCGGTTTCTGGAGTTCGAGGGTAGAGGCTCCTTGAAGTCCAAACTAAGACGTTCAAAGGGCTGCCTTGCCTTGATAAGGGGAGTTTGGTGTGGTTTGTAGAACCGAGGCTTCAATCGGACACACTGAGGGCATTCAGAGCACACCCTCCTCACATCTTTTACGGAATAAGGAAGATTTCTCACTCTGACAAAATGAGCAAGTCTTGTTGCACCAGGATGGCAAAGTCGAGCGTGGAGCTCAGATAGTTTCTCGGTATTGACAGTAGCTCCACATTGAGCACGTGAGAGAGTGTCTGCAGGAATGTTGTATGTATTTACCAGGACGGTACACGATGTCATAATTGTAGCACCCCAACTCGATCCTCCATCGTTGAATTTTATCATTCTTGATTTTTCCAAGCCGATTCGTACGGAACATAAAGCTGACAGCCTGTTGGTCCGTAACTAAGGTGAAACGTCGTCCTGTCAAGTAATGAGATCATCTCTTTACAGATTCTACAATTGCACATGCCTTCTTTTCTACTGCAAAGCATTTGCGTTCAGTTGGTGTGAGGGTGCGAGAGAAAAGGGCAACTGGACGGCCTGCCTGATTCAGATTAGCAGCAATGGCTGTATCAGAGGCATCAGTCTCAACTACCAAAGCAATAGTTTCATCAATCGAGTGCACAACAGCCTTCCCAATCTCTTCTTTGGGATCATCGATGGCTTTCAGGGCCTCTGGACTCAGAGGAAAAGTGTCAGTGTCAGAAAAGGGCAACTGGACGGCCTGCCTAATTCAGATTAGCAGCAATGGCTGTATCAGAGGCATCAGTCTCAACTACCAAAGCAATAGTTTCATCAATCGAGTGCACAACAGCCTTCCCAATCTCTTCTTTGGGATCATCGATGGCTTTCAAGGCCTCTGGACTCAGAGGAAAAGTGTCAGTGGCAATAAGAGGTCTGATCTTATCCGAAAATCGAGTAACCCACGCCGAATAATAAGAAAACATACCAATAACACGCGGTGAGGAAGTACGGTCTTTAGGGATTGGTAATTCCTTTAATGGACGCAAACGTTCAGAATCTGGTTTGAGAGAGCCATGGGTTAGTTGGTAACTAAGAAAATCTATTGATTTTTTTTTAAATAACAGACTTAGTCTCGTTGAAGGTAAGGTTGTGGAACCGGGCAGCCTCTTGAAATTTCGCCAAGTTCTCATCGTGTTCCAGCTGAGTTTTCCCTGCCACGACAATATTGTCCACATGGGCAGATCGTGTTGCTTGATGAGGTTGTCAATGGTCCTTTGGAACCAAGCAACGCCGTTCGTAACCCTGAATGGCACTCTGCGAAATTGATATAGCTTGCAATTCGCTCGGGAAGCAGTGTATGGCTTTTCCTCTTCCCGTATAGGTATCTGGTGATAGGTACTATAGGTCCAGTGAACTATAGTACTTGTATAGGTTGTTAGGTTATTTTTGCGCTAATACACTAGATAGCTCTGGTCACAATAAACCCCAAAACCTATATTTTTGTTATACAAGGGCAATGAAGTTAATTGCTAACGGGAAGTCCGAATTTGCAGACGAAATTTCCTTAGGCCTAAATCGGCAACGTTGTGGTAATACGTGTATTAAAACAAAGAGATACGAAAAATATATATTATGGAATGAATAGTTATAATTAAAAAGTGAAATTATACAGTTTATGATTGGATTGAATTTTACGCGGTTGAATTAACTTTGCACGAATTAATGAGAATTAGAGTACACACATGATGATTGATAATTAGATTGACAAATATTAATTAGATTATAGTTGAATGTTAAATGAGTAAATATTATAAATGTATGATAAATATTTATATGGATAGATAAATATATTATATAGTTAAATGAATCGGGTAAATATTAATATAGATTGATATGTATAAATATTGGTATATATAGATTGTATGGATTAAATTAGATACATAAATAGATTAAATAAATAGATTATATAAATAGATTACAACGGAGTTAGGAGGGTCTGAGTCCGATGAGCCGAACAAAGTGAATGAATGAGCCCCATGTAATTTTATTTGAAGACGCTCGAAAGATCGGGCGTACCAATCACGCGATTTAAGTTATGGCTACCAACCCTTCTTGAAATATATAAATATATATATATATATATATATATATATATATATATATATATATATATATATATATATATATATATATATATATATATATATATTTATTTACTGTCATGATTTAATATTTCCACTTGCAGGAGTATAGACTGCTACACTTGTAATGAGACAGTTCCGTGACAAGGTCGTCTATTCTTGGAAGATGATACGCATCCAAACAAGTGAATTTATTAATGGTCTGTCCATAGTCAACAACTAATCTCTTTCAGTGGCGCTCATTCGACACAACAACAACTTGTGCCATCCATAGAGATGTGCTCTCTTCAATAACGCCATCATGTAGCATCTTGTTAATTTCAGTTCAGACCTTATGAACTTCTTACCATCATCCCCACCCTTCCGAGATTTTGTTGCAATGGGTTTGCAATGAGGAGCAAGATTTGAAAAGAGACGAGGTAATCCACCAAAGCAGACAGTACCCTGCAAGTGGCAGGGTCGGAGAAATTAGATCTTTCTTGGACCGCCAAAGTCTACAGTAACACTAGAGTGTTGGCTCATAAAGTCATGACCATGAATTACATCACCGCACAAGTCGGGCAGCACAGATCCTTTCATCAGAATATGCAGTTTCAGATGTTGCATCAGCACAGGTCCCATTATTAGTGTGAGCAGGCTCGGATGTCGCAGCAGCACTTACACCAGAGACAGTATAACGAGAATAAGACCCTGAGGTTTTCTGAGCAACATCGAGTGCCCTGGCTTGATCAACAGCCGTACTTAGTCCCAAAGTTTTGTTTTCAAGCAATCGTTGCCTGATTGCATGAGAGAGCAAGCCATTGATGAAAGAACCCGTATGTAATCATCCGGATTCTGTGAATCAGTAGCAGCCTTAAAGTTATAATCCTTGCTGAGCACCTGAAGCTCTTGTAGATACTGATCTATTGTCTCCCCTTCATGCTGCCTACGAGTAGCTAATAAATGTCTCGTGAACACTTCATTTTGGGGCTTGACATAGAGGTCTTTGATAAGATCTATAGCTGAATCATAGGTAGTAAAGTCTGCAATGTAACTATATACGGTTGGAGAGACAAAGCTGATCAATGTATACAAGATTGTTAGGATTAAGGCTTGCGATGGATTCCAGGAATGCAGAGAAAATACGATTCCAGTGCTTCCATTCCCGTGCAGCAGTAGGCGATTTGGGGGATACATCCAGGCGTTCAGGTCCCGGGAATTTATCCATCTTTAGATCAGACACAGCTTGTTTTTATTTTTATTAAGCTATGATAGAGTTCCCACTATTTGTTTAAATCACCAGTATAGCCTTTGGATCGGCCCTGGAGGGATTGTTAGTTGAATAAATTGTAGTAATCCTAATTAAGCGTAGATACCTTTCTCTAGGCTTTATTCAACTAACAAAACATCAAAACAGTCTGGAAATAAAAGAAAAACAATATAAGTAAACATACCCATTCTAACCAGGTTAATAAGCACAATTAGGTATAAGTAAACAAAATAATGTAGTGTAACCCATTAGGCAATTATACATATAAGGTTACATGAAGCTTAGATCACCACAAGTACATGTGGGTGTATAAATATAATTATGTGGTATAGGTATCGTAAGTATAATTAGTAGGATAGAACTATGATGGAGTGTGAATTGAGTTCTGCAATGAGAGAACAAGAGTTAAGATCTACTCTCGTGTGGACTGGTTGCCGAGAATAATTGGGAGAGAAAAAGTAACCAATCTTATCCGAAGCGACGTTCTGCACAAGTGGACTGAGTGCAGAGCTTCGAGGCAGATGGCGAAATGCGTTTGTTTGTATGTGCGTGCTCATGTAAGGGAAATTTTAAAGAAAAGGTATTTTTAATGTATTAAAGTGAAGTTACAAATTTATTGATTGATTATATTTTTAGATGATAATTTTACATATTATATACATATGAATATAATTTCCCCAGAATTATTCTATTTATAAAAAAGACCCAGAGGGCATTGCTATACTGAATCATAATTAGTTACACCCAGTCATGTACCTGCTAGGGTGAGGACTGTTCGTCGCACATCTATGATCTCTAGTAATGAAGAGGAATGTGAAGAAGATAGCTTTCCATTTACAGCAGCTGTTTTAAAAAATATTTCTAAAATAAAGCAAATATGCTGCAATTGTGGTGGTCGTCGCCATCCTGAGGATGACCGAACACTTTGTCCAGCTCGCGATGTAATTTGTTGTAAATGTGGGAAGCTTGGGAATTTTGCAAAAGTTTGTAAGTCAAAATCCAAACATCCTGTTTCACTATCTTCTGCCACGGTTGTTTCCACCTGCGATACTAGCGGCTTGCTGTTGCCTACTGTCCCTCTTCAATTAAACGGAGATTCTTAGTTACTTCAAGGACTGATTGACAGTGGAAGTTCAGAGAATTTTATAAATAAAGCTGTAGTACAAGCTATGCATCTCCCACTTCATGAACGATCGTTTGCTGTTTCAATGGTCTCTTCTTCTTTCTTATTAAATTTTAAAAGTTACTGTATTGTTAACGTTTCCATGAATGGTCGCACTTATGAGAATGTTGAAGCTACTGTACTTCCAAACGCTTGTACTGATATTATTCTTTTCTTACTATTTTTAAGAGTGCATAAAAGCGTTAGCTTAAATTATGGGGATACAGAACCACCCTTAAATGTGTGTGGGCTGACTAAACTAAAGATTCCCTCAGTTAAACTGTTTAGAAACTTATCCTCAGATTGCATTCCAATTGCTACCAAGTTTCGTCGTTACAGCTCCAAAGATGCTGATTTCATTGAAAATAAGGTTAAACGTCTACTTATTGAGGGGATTATTGAACATAGTAATTCTCTGTGGCGTGCACAAGTAGTAGTGACATCAAACGCAAATAAGAAACAAAACGAAAAATTAGTAACATGAATACATATGAACAAATATAAATTAGGAAGGGGGAACATATAACAGACACTCCTACCAATATGAATTCATTCCTTTTCAAAATTTCAAAATATACAATACACTAGATATGAAAGTTAAAGTAGTAATCGAAAAGATTACAAATCTAAACGACGTACAGGTTTATGAGCACGTAACGATCTTCTAGGGTCAGGCAACTGTATTGTCAGATTGTCGTGACTATTCACCAATAGCTGGGCGTGACTTTATTTTTTTTCAGTTGGGACTTTGACTTTGCGACTTTACCACCGGATATGGTGCGACTACGGCTTTGCGGCTCTATTTTTGGCTCCTCCAGTGCGACTTGCGACTGCGATCCTATTTTCCCGGTACGACTCCGCTAAATTACAAAGTAAACTTTAGCGCGATAACAGAAATATGCTTTTATAAGGCATAAAAACACATTTATTATTTTTTTTAGTTAAAACACAGCCTAAACTAATATCTACAGGTTATCCTCCTTCACTTCCATGTCCTCCTGGCCCATCTTCTGCTCTAGGATGTCCATATTCTCTTTGAGGAACACAAGCCCTTCAAAGTTGACCTCATCCAGGGAGGACCTCTTGTTCCCGAGGACGTCCTCGGTCGTGCTGAATAGTCTCTCAACAGCTGCAGAGCTGGGGAGGGGGGTATTGTACTTAATGAATAAGTCTACCCACACCTACCTGTGCTGGTAGGGGAAAAGGACCAGGCCAGCTCGCCTCTAGAGGGCACCCATTCCTCCATGGACTTCCTCAAGACCTCCTTCACACCCTGCTGATGGTTGGCCGGGTCTCTAGCAAACAACTTGTTGAAGAAGGAGGCGTCCAAGTCCTGTGGTTCCCGAACTTCTGGCTGGCCAGGTTGACGCTGTTGCTTCTCCTCCTCCTCCTCCTCCTCCTCCTCCTCCTCCTCCCTATGCTTGATGGTGGCCCTTAGCTCCCTGGTGATCGTGTCCCTGATCTCCTCCACTTTGTCAGGGGCAATGCTCTCCAGGTCCTTTGGGTGAGGTTGGGGTGGATGGCTGTGGCCATAAGGAAGTCGCCATCCTTAAAGAGGTTGCAAACCTCTTTTCATAGCCCCTGAGGAGGGCCTGCACCAGGGGTTTGGCATAGACCAGGTCGCCATTCTGACTCTGCTCTTCCAGGCCTTCATCAACCAGAGGCTGAGGAGTAGGGTGCCCATGTAGGCTTTTCTTTTCCCCTGAACCATGTCCAGGCACTGTGCCACAGGCTGCATCACCAGCTTGTACTCTTTGAGGACCTTAAAAATGAACATTAACATATTGTTTAGTTGACTAAGCTTATATAATTAAACTTAGTACAATTTAATTTCTAAGTAAAAAGATTAAAATAGTGATCGCTATTAGCGTGCTACTTTATGCTTACCAGGATGTCCACCTCTGTGATAAGAGAATTCCCCCCTCCTCCCTTGGGCTGGTCTATCAGGATGGTGTTGAAAGCATCCAGCTGGTCCAACACTCAGGACCTCCAGCAGGATCATCACACAATGCTAGAGGGAGTTCCATATGTAGAAATAAAACATTTTATTTAAATTAACTATTAGAAACTTACAAAATACAATTTTATATAATCGCCAACAATTTATTATGCTAAATTTTATAATAGTAACTAGACGCGGACATCCCTAACATCTGCTGTCACTAACAGATTGACTGTGTGGGCGCTGAAACAATAAGATATTTAAATATTCAATGAATTCAAAGATTAGTTAAATGACTTAAATCTTTATATCTTAATATATTTGCGCTAGATGCCGATATTGTTAGTACCTGCAGTGGTAGTGAGGCGGCAGACTTGGGTTGTCTCCCTCAGCCCTCAGGCGCACCTGGAGATCCACAACATGCAGGTCAGGTTCCTCAAGGTCCACAGGATGGACCTCCTGGTTCTGGTTAGCCTCGCCAAAAGCGTTGAAGGCGGCGACATAGTTGTCGCCATTGTCCGTGGTGGTGGCCGCCACCTTTCCATGGATGCTAAAGTCCTGGTTAATCTATGTGATGAGTTTCCCTAGGGGTTGGTGCGCCTAAGGTAGAAAATGACAAAATTTAACTTTTAAATTTTCTTACATTCACCTTCTTGCACACCAGAGTTGCATGGCGCCTGTTGAGGGTGTCCCTGTCAATCCAGTAGACTGTCATCCCCAAGAAGGCCCTGTTGTGTGGGGTCCTGCTGTCGGCAGTAGTTGCCACCCACTATTGCAGGAAGAGCAGGTTGACCACCTGAGTCCTCCCCCTTTCTATCAGCTTGTCACTATCCCTGCTCACAGTCCTCCTGGAGGTGGGGTGGAACTCAGGGTTGAAGAGGTATTTTTTTTAATTTTATAGAACCCATCTGGCAACTGCCCACTTGGGCATAAGTCGCCGAAAAACACGACAGCCTAAAACTAGGCTACATTAAAATAAAAAAATTATGCAAACATAATGATATAAATTGGAAAAAAATAACAATCAGGATGCAATCTCCGGCAGCGGGGGGAGGTCCCCCTCACCCCGGTGCAGGAGAGTGCAACCTACAAACAAAACAATAACAAAATAAAAGAACCTTAAATAAAGGGGAGAAGCCCGGCCTCCACCAAAAGTCAACAAGTCCACAAGTCAATGTGCACGCACTCGTCCCGAGTACAAGGGACAGGCGGTAGCGACCCCGCCCATCCCGGTACCGGGACAGGTATCGTGCGCGAAGATCACCCAGACTGGGACATTCGACAAGAATATGCCGAACAGTCTGGGAGGCGACGAAGTCGTCGCAATAGGGCGCAGGCGAGAGCTCCGTCAAATAGCGATGCGTCACACGAGTGTGTCCGATTCGGAGACGACAGAAAGCAACCTAAAGCCGCCACGGCATTGGAAGATAGGTCCATGGGAATAGTCACGGCGCAATGGCACGCAACTTTAAGTTTCCTTCGACCGTCTCCCATCTTCTTTGCCAAGCAGTCCGAATAGCTGCCCGTATTCCTGCCATGTAGTCGGTGTGAGGAAGAGCGAAACACTGGTCCAATCGCAGAGTCCTCGTGGACTCTATGGGCGCCCTCATCAGCGCGGTCATTCCCCGCAATTCCTACATGTCCAGGAACCCAGCAGAAGATAATCTCGACATCCGTCCGGCTCGCCAAAACCGTGGCGTCACGGATATCGCGAACCAGGGGATGCGGAGATTCCTATGCCCCGAGAGCACTCAGGGCGCTTTATGAGTCACTATAGATCACAATCCGGTCTCCGAACCGGGCACGTCGTGTAATCTCCCGTACCGAGTGGTGTATTGCCACCAGCTCGGCCGTGAAGACAGACGCAGCGCCTGGCAGAGCCCCGCTGACTTCAAACAGAGGGGATACGGCGTGGAAGCTGACCCCCTCTTGGGACTTTGAGCCATCCGTATACACTGGCACGGTTCCAGCGTGACACGAGGTGTGCTCCAAAAAGGTCGAACGCAATACTCCCGGCGCCGTACAAGCTTTGGGAGCAGAGGAGTGGCGACAAATAGCCAAATTTGGTACCCTCCAGGGTGGCGTCATGGGCAGAACCAGGGGCGCCACCGGCCCGAGAGCTATATCTAGATCTCGAAGGAGTTTCCTTGCCCTAAACCCAAATGGCTTAGGGTATGACTGGCGTCTCTCGGCGGCATAGGCACCGTCAAGATCAGCAGCGGATGCAGTGAAAGCTGTTGGCGACTAAGGGAGGCGCCGTGCTTGGACGTACATGCGAGTGATGCACTGCACGCGCCCAGAGCGAGTGGCATCTCCCCAACCTCGACCAACAAGCTCTCAATGAGGGAAGTGCGGAAGGCATCGGTCGCAAGGTGGAGGCCCGTGTGGTGAATCGAATCCACCTTCCGCAATAAACGCTCGACCGCGGATGCATAAAACTCGCATCCGTAGTCGAGCATCGAACGAACAAAGGATCGATAAAAAAGTAGGGCAGTAGCCCTATCAGCGCCGAAGCGCTGAACGTCACGGAACGGAGAATATCCATGGCGCGGGTACAAGAGACCCTAAGGCTGCGAATATGAGCCTCCCAGGTGAGGCGTCGGTCGAATACAAGACCAAGGAAACGGTGCGACTCATCCACATCCAGGCGCACCCCATTAAGAAACAAATCTGGGTCGGGGTGAAGCTGTGGATGGCGGCAGAAATGCACCACCTTAGTCTTGGCCAAAGAAAACCGAAACCTGTGCGCTTCGGCATAGTGAGAGACGCGGTTCAATGCCTGCTGGAGTCGACTTTACAGAGTTGGCATCTGGGCCGCGCCAAAAGAGATCGAAAGGTCGTCCACGTAGAGCGTAGCGAGAACATCTTCTGGTAGCACCGAGGTGATGCCGTTGATGCTCAGGGCAAAGAGTGTGACACTAAGGAAACTTCCCTGCGGAACACCCTCTTCCTGTTCCTTTGGGCCGGAGAAAGCTCCCCCTACCCGTAGGTGGAAATGACGATCTCGCAAAAATTCAGATATAAAGACTGGGAGGCGTCCCCTCGCCACCATCGTGTGGAGAGACTCAATGATACCTTATCGCCATGCGGAATCATAGGCCTTCTCCAGATCGAAAAAGACCGTGGCGTAGTGCTGTCTACGAAGGAAAGCCTCGCAGACGGCATTTTCCAGTCGGAGCAGATTATCCGACGTGGAGTGGAACTTGCGAAAGCCGTACTGTGCAGAAGACAGATGGCCTCCGCTGTCCAGGAAAAAGGCTAGTCTAACATTTACAAATTTCTCCATCAACTTGCACACGCAAAAGGTTAGAGAGATTGGGCGGAAACCGGTCGGAGTAGAGTGATCTCTTCCCGGTTTGCGAAGAGCGAGCACAATAGCGATTCGCCAGGAGTCTGGGAGAAGACCTTCCACGCAGATCCACGCAAATCTAACAGAAAGGCCATGCCTCGCTCACCCAGGTGTCGAAGCATGGCGTACGGGACATCGTCCGGACCATGGGAGATGGCCGCGCACGAAGCGAGAGCGGAGCGCAACTCGCTCCCAGTAAACCTGGCATTGAAAGGTTCTACGTCTTTGGAGGTAAAGTCCAGTCGGCGGCCTTTCGCGACATCACGACGTGCATTGAATGCTGCCGGAGCAGCATCACGGCTAGAGAATGCGGAAAAAGCGGTCGCGAAGGATTCCGCCACCGATGCGGTTTCCGAGATAGCGGGCCCATTCTCCTGGAGAACGGGAGGGGGGTCCTGCGAGAACTTGCCCCGAATCCTTTTGACTCACCCCTATACCTCTGCTAGAGGGGTCTTCCTATTTAGTGAAAACACGTATGCCCACAAAGAAGAGCGGCGGACGTGCTTCGAAATATACCGGTACCTAGCCCTAGCTACACGAAATTCAGCGACAGTGAAATCGTTCGGGCGGCGTTTATAGCGCATATAGGTATAACACTTCTGTTTTAGGGCCGTCTTAAACTCGGCCGACCACCACAGGAGTGTTCGGTGTGCAAAACGGCAAGGTGTTCTGGGAATAGTAGTCAGGCTCGCGGCGATGAGGTTGCCGGAGAAGAACTCAACGGCCTCATCCACCGACCTAAACTCCTGGACTGAGATAGAGAATTCAGTCATTTCCTGAAATGCAGGCCATTGCAACCGCGCCAAGCACAACCGAGGTGGGCTCTCAGGCGGCAGCGGCCCAGAAAATGATATTTGAATGGGAAAGTGATCACTACCATGGAGGTTATCGACCACCCCCCGATCAAAATCAGGCTGTGCATCCTAAGAGCACAAAGATAGGTCAAGGCAAGAAAATGAAGCGGTTCTCGGACAGTGATGCGTAAACCCAACCACGTTTAGGACACCCATCTCCAGGTCTTCGATCAGATCGGCAAGGACTTGTCCCCTGGGATTTATGGAGTAATCTCCCCAGAGAGGATGCCTGCCGTTCAGATCTCCAAGCAAGAAAAAGGGCCTCGGCAACCTTGCCACGACGCGGCCTTAGTCCCCCGCCGGTGGAATGTACGCAGAAATGATAGTATACCTCCTATCCAGGTGGGGCTGCACAGCCACTGCCTGAAATGAGGTATCTAAATAGATAGGAAGAACGGAGACATCATGCCGGGTGTAAACCGCGCATCCCCCAGCCCAGCCATCCCGCTGTGGTGTGGTCGCGAGACCCTTAAACACCGGGAGGGCGGGCAGGGGGCACGCGCCTAGCATGGGCTCCTGCATAAAGATAGCTAGCGGGGAACGGGACGAGACGAGCCTCCGCAGCTCCTCCCAGTTTGCCCGGAGTCCACGGCAATTCCATTGAAGGAATATGCCCTCCAGGCCTAGTTTGGAGGAGAGGTGGGGGCCCTTCGAACAAAAGACCCTTACGGGAATGGCCGTACGCTTCCTGGGGGCAGAACTTCGGGCGCTGTTGGCCGGACAAAGCGCTGAAGGCACTGTCGCCTTCGAGGAGTTATTGGGGGAGGTTAGGCTCACCATCCGAGTCTTTTCTCCCCTCCGCCTCGAAACCTTATGCGGGCGTTGCGACTTCGGATACGGAGGGCCCTCTTTTCGAGAAACCACACTCTCTGAGCCACTCGCTCCACCATCAGGCGTGGGCGAAGGAGCCGAAGCTCCTTTGTTGCTGTCCCCCTTTCAAGGGACAGCTTTAGGAACCCCGGAAGATGGCCTAGCGAAACACTTCAGGGGTGTTGCCTCCTGTGAGTCTAACGACTCGGTGGAGGGGCGTGGTCGTTTCGCCTTATGGGAAAAGGTCACGCTCGGGAAAGAGGGGGGAGCCCTGGTTTTAGCCGGGGCTGGGTATGAACCCTTTTTGCCCCCAGCTTTACCTTTTGAGTGCCCGGGTTGGGTAGAGTCCGCAGAAGGGCTCCGAATGGGCGCGGAAACAAACATGCTCGTTGGTCTGGATATGCCAGAAGCAGAGGGTGCCTTTCCAACTATTAAGGCATATGATGTCCCAGGCAGAGCCGGGCGCGCCAGGACGATTCCTTAGCCTCGTGGAATGAGAGTCGATCCTGGGCCTGAACGGACAGGATTTCTTTCTCAAGGAGATATGCACCACATTGCCTCGAAGAAGCAGGGTGCGGCTCTCCGCAATTGACACACTTGGCCACACAAGATTTGGACTTATCGTGTGTGACCTTGGAGCAATTTACACATACTTCGGGTGACCCCGATTTTGCACGTCTACATGAGCGATTCTTATGGCCGAAGCGCTGACAGTAATAGAACCCCCACGGCAGTGACACGAATGCCTTCACGCGGTAGCGGTACCAAACGGCACGAACCAACGAAGGGGCCTGGCTTCCCTCTCCCTCTAAGGGGGTTTGCCCTACCGAGTCGCTTACACGAGGGGCGGTCGACAATGGGCTGCCTGCTGGCTTTCTTGGCAGTCCCCTTGGAAAGAAAAGAGGGGACTGCCGCTGGAAAAAGGGAGGTGCCCGAAAGCACCTCCAGAGAAGGGGGTGAGGGGGAGTCCCCTGCACCCGTATGCGGAGGAGAGGAGTAAACCTCCTCTCCGGTTAGAGAAATATAGAGGGTCCCCTGCGCAATCACAGGAGGGGGACCTCTATATTTTCGGTGGAGCTGCCCGAGGGCGGCTCCGTCCTTGTTATAGGGGGAATTAAGGGGAGATGTTTTGTTTTTGCATCATTGGGCATGGTGACCCTCTTTGTTTTACTGGACGCAATCGCTCACCACCTCTCGCAGTAGCCCGCACTGCAAGAGGCGCTTACAGGCCCGGCAGAGTCAGGCGCCGCCATTTGAGACCACCCCTCCCGCCTGGTCGCCTGGCAGTCCATCGGCATGGCGGCTCCACCTTGAACACGGCGTAAAAAAGATAGATTTTTAAGACGAGAGGAAAAGGGATGTGACGAAGGTATGGGTGGGGATGAAGCAGGTTGTTAAAAACCAACCACCCCAGACCGGAGCTCAGGGGTTAGGGAACATTGAACCCCTCCCCCCTCAGCCCGATCCGGGAGGGTTGGCTGAAAAGTAGGTCAGCATCTACCTTGTGAAATTAGAGGTTGACCAGATAAAGCTGTGGGAGAGGTTGTTTGAAAAGCGACGAAGTAGGGGAGAAATACAGGCTATCTGAAGGAAGGAAGAGTAGCTAAGCTAGGGCCGGATGGAGCGCTGGATCCCGTCAGCACGGCGGCTAGGATGGCAAATCGCCGCGCTCCTTACGGGGGGGTGACGAGGTAGAACATCTTCTTGGTGCTGGGATGGTCAGCTACAGCCAGTGGCATCATTGTCTCAATGCACCAACGGACACCTTGGAAGTTTGCGCTAAAAGTCCCCCCCCTCCTATGGACCGTAAGGTCTTCTAGGGTACTTATTTTCCTTGTAGCTCCTTGTAGCACCACCTAAAGATGAAGTATGTAAATTAATATATTTTAAATTTTTAATAAAAATGTTTTAAAATATCAAGAAGCTAAGACACTTTTTTATTAGTTAAAATTTAAAGGTAAAATAGCTACTATTATTTCTCTGAATTTATATTTAACTTGTGTAACAACGCATGGCCCTCTCCTGTTGAACTTAGCTCTGAAACTCTCCTCCAAGCACATCTGGCACTTCTTTCGGGCCTCACTCCCCCTTGACTGGGAGCGGCCGCGCTTGTTGAGCCCCTTAATGGCGGCAGAGAGCTGGTCCTTGTGCATCTGATATAAAAATATTAACTTTTAACTTTGCAATTATTTTTGTAATTTTCTTTGCTAAAACTTACATAAAGTAGCAGGACTAGCGGCCGCAGTTATTTATTGTAAACTTAGCTAATTAATTAAACTTACATTCTTGTAATGCTGCTTGAGGTGGTTCGTGGCATGGATGCTGTAGGTAAACACCTTCTTGCCTTTGCAGCAGGGAGGTTGGCACTTAGCAAGGCCATTGTGGATCTTTCTTAGAGACCTCCCATCCGCCTTCTCATCACTCCTCACGAATTTGTCAAAGACAGAAATTGAATGAGATAGAATTGTTTCAATGACAATATATTGAATTTAAATATTTAAATTTAATATTTATAAATCACGAAAAGAAGTGAATTTACAAAATTTTAACATTTAATTTTGCTACTTTACTATAGCGCACGGCGATTTTCTTACCTCTCAAGAGTCTTCAAGCAGTTTTTCAGCTTCCTTGACGGCCTCCTCGTTGACCTCCTGGCTCTGGTCGCCAGCATTGCCTGTCTCCTCATCCTCAACAGTCAGAGTTTCAGGTACAAAAAAAGGCATGTGGCTATCTCTGACACTGCTCTCACTTAGCATAGGAATGCTGCTCCTAAAGCTATTACTGGCTGCCCTGTCGCCAGAAAAACTCCTGCTCCTATCCCCTCTCCTTGTTACAAACTTATCCATGTCTATGTCTCAGTTTTTCCAATATGTAAAAGAACAAACGCTTTGCATGAATTTTCAGTAACTAATAATAAATTAAGCTACAATAAAAGCCACAAGAAGAAAGTGAAAAACACCCATGCTACAACCACTCGCAGGATGGCCTCGGAAAAGAAAGAAATGATGAAATAAGAGATTCAGATCGATGAAGAACATCACTTTTAACCTTTACCGGTTTAAGTTATTAAGCAATCGAAATTTTCTAAGCTCACAGGGTGGCCTAATGGATTTAAAGAAAGATAAAACCATGTGAGTTTAATAGGCTATATCAATATGATCTTTAAATTTAGAACCAAAGCTTAGTCTACGTACGATAATCCAATTTTTACTTATATTGTTTAATTTTAGGCATGCTGTTTGATTTTAATTACTTCTTACACTTTACAGTATTTTTTTCGTCTTAGACAAAGAAAAGTATAAGCACATATTAAAATTCGAGAAAATGATATTAATTCGCATGATGAACACCACAAGGCCATAGCACGTTCTTGAACGTTTTTAACTCACAAGACAGATTTATAACTTGGTTCACGCCTGAAAAGTGTATGTAATTTTACTAATTTATAATAAAATTCAGTGACAAACTTTTGGGGGGTACGTTTAGTTACTTTCATGTAACGTCAGTCTCATAGAATGTGAAGAAGTTAATCGTAAAAGAAAAGTTAAAAATCAGATAAAAATAAACTTAGCTGTTATCAACTCAAATTTGACATTTTTAGCAGCGGCAATTTCTTTAAAAAAAGACGTCTTTGTTTCTATTCAAAGTCGCGGCAAAAGTTGCGGAAAATTGGCGGTACGACTTTGCTTAGTCCGACTTTTTCAAAATGCTTGCGACTTCAAAATTCATAGTGCGGCAAAGTCACAAAGTCGCAACTCGTTGCCCCAACGCCCAGCTCTGCTATTTACATTGTTATCAGCATCATGAACATGATCTTCTTGTATCTGAATAATTTTTTGTTGCCCATTTCCCAATATCTTCTCGTTAGCTTGATGAAAGTTAGTAGTTGATTAAATTGTTATGATAGTTAAAAGTAGTAATGGCCATAGCTGCATTACAAGCTTTTATTGTAATGATAGAACTGAGAAGCAAGGTATATTCAAACTGTCCCCTTTTATAGGGTTTAATCAATTATATTCATAATGCATCTAGAAAAGAAACAAACCAAAATATTAATAACATGAATACATATGAACAAATATAAATGAGGAAGGGGGAACATATAACAGCAACTTTTAATACATGGTCGCCGTTGTGCTTTGCGAAAATGTATTGTTTGAGCTGCCACATTAAACAGCTCATAGAGCCCCTGGAGTTTCTTTCTCTTTCTACTACTATGACTTAAAACGAGAGGACATATATTCCAGATTCCGTTAAATATTCCTAAAAATTCCGCAAGTTGTATATAGTCATTGTCAAGATTTGTTTGGTACGGCATACAAAGCCATATGTGTTAGAAATTAACTATTTTGTTTTAAATCATGTGAATATTAATGGATAAATAAGCCATTACCTCGTCCCCACTTGAACAGGGTGGTCAGAGAAATGACGCCACTCTCCCTCTCCACCATCACAGACCGCTTCAAGACCGAGAATAAATCACCATATCACAGGCTAAGTATATATTTAGCTTATAGGTGGTAGTCTGAGGGTAACTAAGGTAAGCCTCTTCGAGAGTAGTGATTGCCACCGAATTTTGTACCACTCTTGGAGCAGCAAAATGGGTTTTTTGATTTGGCTGGGCCGCTGCCTAGTTGCTTTCTCGGGAATGCCTTGTATTCACGAAGCTACGACTCCAAAGTAGAAAGCTCTCTTCTTGCTTAATAGGCTGGGTAAAGTGGTGATCGGAGATTTTCTCAAATTTCTTTATTCAGCGGGAGCTTGGACTCGTCTTTAATTGGTAGTTTCTTGATAAAATAACTCATCTTTAAACTCATTCCAGCTCTCGTTCTACATATACGACCCGCGGATATGCGATATTTTGACTTTTCACTCGAATTCACTTTATACATATAATTAGTTACCATAATATTAAATTTATTCTCTCTACTCATACATTATTTTAAAATAAAATTATTTTATTTTAATTACTAATATCTACATATTGTAGCGTACGATAAGCGCAGGCAAGCGGCTTAAAATCTTCGCTTGAATGAGTCTTTATGAGACTCAGGATGACCGAGTGGATTCGCCGCTGGCTAACAATGGTCCAGCGACGCAGGAAACTTCGCAACTCACCTACGCTAATTTCATTCGTTCTGTTTTCCTTGCCCCCTTTTCTACTCCCCTTTATCTACAATGGTGCCAATACCCAAGAGGGGGGGCGTTAGCCCTTGAATAACATTTTCAATCGGGTTCTCTTCATTTCTTCATTCACGCTCCGCGTCAGGGGGAACAGCTGGGAGAGGAACACCATAAGATGTATCGTTTTCGATAGAACAGTTAAGTTTTATTTTTTGAGTAGATCGACAAGGGATATTTTCAGGGGAAGCTTAAAGGAGAACAACTGGAGGAGGAACATCATGGCATGATGAATTAGGATCTCGTTCAGTTTCAACATTTATAGGAGCATCAAGAAACGGAAAGTTGGATTTTGTATCAGAATTAAGATGAGGAATATCTTCGATCTTGTTTTAATTGGCTCTCTCCGGCTGTGGCCAAATCGTGGATAGCCACCATATCTTCTTGGACGTCTGGAAATCTCACGTGTGTATATGTGGTGCTCTGGTTATGTAATAAGTAGGCTACTGGTACCAAATTGCAGGCTTCAATAAGCCTAGCGAGAAATTCAACGAAATGGACGCGCGGTGGTTTTATTAAATCCTGACAAACTCCACACATATAAAATAATATGTCTAATATGAGAATAATATGATCAGACTGTATATATTAATTTTCATATATGAATTTGTATAGAAAATAACGAATGAAAATATATATGTCAATAGACCTATTTTATTGTCTTTATATACTGCTGATATGTGGCAGAACTTAGAGAATAACATGATGGCCTATGCTGACGAGGCATCATTGTACTTACTCGTACTTATTCCATCACCAATACATCGAGTTGAGGTGGCAAATTCTATAAATAGAGATTTGGTAAAAAATCTCTAGTTGGTGTGCTCGTTATGAAAAGGATTTTGAATGTGTAGCGGTCTACACTCCTGCAAATGTAAATATTTATTTCCTACTGTATATATATATATATATATATATATATATATATATATATATATATATATATATATATATATATATATATATATATATATATATATAGAGAGAGAGAGAGAGAGAGAGAGAGAGAGAATATTTCAAGAAGGGTTGGTAACCCTGACTTAAATCGGAAGTTTGGTACACTCGCTCTCCCAGTTGTCCTTAAATAAGCTATGAGTCTCTATTCTCTTTGCTGTGCTGCTTCATCGGTCACCAGGTCTATAAAGATTTCAATTGTAATTGTAGCTTAGGCTAAATATTTCCCAGATAGAATCCCGAATTAATGCTTGATTCTTTTGTCTCATTTACAGACCCATTAAACTCCGTTATAATCCAATTATCATTTATTATAATCCAATTATTATATATTATAATCCAATTATAAATTATCATAATCCAATTATCATTTATTATAATCCAATTATCATTTATTATAATCCAATTATCATTTACTATAATCCAATTATCATTTATTCTAATCCAATTATAATTTACTATAATCCAATTATCAGTAATTGTAATCCAATATCATTTATTATAATCCAATTATCATTTAATATAATACAGTTATCATTTATCATTTATTTACCAATCATATAAATCCATTTAATTAATTCAATTTATAATCCATTACGTAATTCCACTCCCATTAATCCTTTATATATGTATTATTGATTAGGGCTATGCATTACAAAGTTCCGTTAATTAACTCTTCCAAATTTAATTCACATGTAATTCTCAATCTAATCATAAAGTGTTACTTTATAAATTCACCCTTAAATAATCTAACTGCGTATATTCGTTAATTTATGTTTCATTTTTGCTGTACGTGCTATAGTTTAATTTTGAGGGCTATTGGAATGTCACCATACTGGATTATATTTGGGCAAAATTATTTCTATATAGAGAAAAAAATGTAAGTTCAAATTAATGATTAGTTATATCAAATTTGGTTTATTTCCTTGTTTTATATACTTTATTTGTATTAAAGTATTGAGTGAGTAGATCGTGAACAATCCACAAACTTTCAAACATGGCAAATACCTCTGTAAACTTTTTCCCCGTTTTCAGTCTTTCATGAGTTATCTGGCCTATAAATATTAAATTACGTCGTAATTTTTATTCAGCATTTTTAAATAATATTCTATGGTAAGTTTTTTTCCTGTTGCGAGGAAGCATTCTTGATATTTGGGCCTGGGGCACAAACTCACAAAATCAAAAATGCCTGAAAGCACCATCATAAACAGTTTACTTTGCTTTAAAAATAACAGGAGAGACCTATTGCCTACTGATATAATAATAAAATTATGTCTAGATAAATATGACGAGCAAGAAATTGAGGAGGCAAAAAAAAATATTTTCAGCATCGATGTGGAAGAGGTGGATGGCCTCAGCCGCAGTATTGTACGTAAAGGAAACAAAAAATCTGAACACAATATGGAAAATATTATCAAAAGGTTTGTTGAAATTGAACATCATTTAGACGAACATTCCTTTGCTTCAAAAGATCTCAAACTCCCTCCATTGACTTTTGATTCAATTGATGTTTCCACATTACTTAACAATACAGGATCCCTTGCTGATGAAGTAAAACTGATTAAAGCAACCTTGACGACTCTTCAAGAAGTAGACAAAGATATATCTAATACCTTAAAAGAAATTAGGAAACAAATAAGTAATCAAAATCAAATTATTAATGAGCACAACAAGCTCTTTTATCAGCATAACCAAAAGCTTAATTTTCTAAAAGGCTCTCTGACTCAAAATTCGAATAACCCAGTTCCACCTAAAGTCAAACTAAAAATAAAGAATCAAAATCCCACAGAAGATACAGACTCTCATCCTAACACTACTACCCAAACTATTCAACCCATTTCTAGTGAAAACCAAGATGGCAATCAAGTCAATCCAACCTCCACCAATACAAATAAGGACTCTAATGAGAACCGAAAATCAGCCCAAACAGAGGATGAAAGTAATTATAAATGCATATACCCAGCTCTACCAGCCGTTGACACTGATACAAACCCGTGGTTCAATGTTGGAGAAAGAGGAAAAATACTAAAATCCGATAGTACAAAATCAATTAACTCTATGAAAAACTCGATAGAAAAATCCAAGAAACCTATCAAAGTCAGTACATCATCAGATGAAGGCATTAGAGTTGCTAAAAGGCTTGTAGAGTCTATGTAGCCAAATTTGCACCTGACTATACAGAAGAAGAACTCAGAAGTTATATTAAAAAGAAGACAAACATAGATGAGAAATGCCATCAAAATTTCCTGAAAACTACAATAGTTTTAAAGTGGAAGCTCAATGTGAAGACCCTTCAATCTTTATAGACCCATCAACATGTACAAAAGGAATCTATTTCAATTGGTTCAGACCACAACGTACAAGTAATACTACAGCTCATAATGGAGAGTAAATTAAATGTAGTTATTTACAACTGCAGGGGTCTGCGAATAAATGAAATTGGTTTAAATAAGATAATAAATAATTTTGATATAGTTTTACTACAGGAGACATGGATATAAAAAACGGAATGTAAAGAGATTAATACACTTTTTTAAATCATAGAGGTGTAGCAAACTCTCCAAATTATGATAGTAACTGTTTATTAGTAGGTAGGAAAAATAAAAAAGAAGGTGTAGCAATAATATGGAATTCAAAATTAGAACATTATATAAGTGGATTAACTTTTGATTATGATTGGGTTGTTGGTATTAAAATAGTGCTTAACTGTCAAGTAATGTATATTTTTAATGTATACCTACCATGTGAGTCAGTATAAAATGAGGAATTATATATAGATAGACTATATAAGTTAGGTACTTTGTTAGAAGAGTTAGATAGTACATGTTATTGTGTATATGGCGATTTCAATAGTAACATATTAAGTAAAGACTCAGAGTTTTCTAAACACGTAAATTTTTTTTGTGAAGCCATAAACTTAATTGGCCAAGTAGACTAAGCCTGCCGAGAGACACTTTCACATAATTCAGTGACGCATGGGGTTCAAAATCTTGGTTGGACCACTGCATTTCATCTGAGGATGGTCATAAATTAATTTCAGATATGTATGTATTATATGATTCTTTTGAGTCTGATCATCTTCCATTTGTGTCAAAATTGACTCTTAAATTAATACCTAAAGTCTCAACAAAAAATTCTTTTGAGAACTTAGCTAACTATAATAGGATATTTTGGGATGAGGTGACACAAAATAAAAAAGATGAATACACTGACATGAGTACGGTGTTCCTCGAGAATGTGGAAATTCCAAGCGAGGCCTTTAGTTGTAAAAATTTGAACTGTAGAAATAATGAACATATGGAAAAAGTCACTTCTTTCTATAATAACATAATTTTTGCATTCTTTGAGACATCAAAAATTGTATTTGAGAGTGCATCAGATAAAAATAAGAAGTACAGTCGGCCTGGTTGGAATGAACACTGTCAGGAATTGTATGAGAGATCCAGAGAGGCTTATGCTCTGTGGTTAGAAGTAAGCAAACCTAGGAGTGGTCCAATTTTCCATCTAAAAAATTCAACAAAAGCCAGATTTAAAGGGGCACTTAAATTTATTAAATTAAATAAAGAAAATCTAAAAAGGAATCCTTAGCCCGCAAGCTCTTTAATATGAAAGTAGATAAAAGAGAATTTTGGAAAGAAATTAATTTGCATAACAACAAAAAATTAAGTCCACCTGATGAAATTGAAGGTAATTCAGGAGCTGAAAATATTTGTAACATGTGGAAAACACACTATCGGGAACTGTTTAATTGTTTGCACGATAGTTCACTATCCTTAGACAACAATTATGCAGTCTCTGATCACTATAAAAAGGTTTTAGTATCATGCGAAGAGGTGGCAACCATGATAAGAAAACTTCATGTAAATAAAAGTTGTGGATTGGATGGAATTCAAGCTGAACATATTAAATTTAGCAGTGCGAAAATTATTCCATTATTAGCTATGTGTCTCACTGGATGTCTCGTACATGGAGTCTTACCTGAAAGCATGTTGTCTGTTGTGTTAATACCTATTATTAAAAACAAAAGTCAAAGTATTACTATAAAATCCAATTATAGGCCAATTGCGTTAGCTAGTATCTGTAGTAAAATTTTAGAAAGAATCATACTTAGTAGAATAGAATCATTTATCTTAACAACGGACAACCAATTTGGATTTAAGAAAAATCATGGTACAGATATGTGCATTTACTCATTAAAAGAAATGATATTGATATATAATAGTCTTAATAGCAATATATATTCCTGTTTTTTGGATGCGTCAAAGGCTTTTGACAGAGTAAATCACAGAGTTCCAATAGATAAGTTAAGTAAATTTAAGGTTCCATCATATATTATAAGAATAATTAGTTACTGATATGCTACTCAAAAAATGTGTGTAAGATGGTCAAATACCATATCTGACTTCTTTACCGTAAGTAATGGTGTTCGACAGGGAGGAATTCTTTCTCCTTACCTATTCTGTATGTATATAAATGATTTATCCATAGAATTAGGCAAAATTAAAGTAGGTTGTATAATAGGTAATGCAAAAACAACTCATTTTATTTATGCAGATGACATTGCACTAATTGCACCATCTGCAAGTGGTCTAAATAAATTAATTAACGTTTGTAATGATTTAGGGATAAAAAATGATATCAAATTTAATAGTTCTAGAAGTGCGGTGCTAGTTTTTAAGTCTAAATTTCTTGAATGTTGTAAATATGATAGTTTTAAGCTAGGTAATGATACAATTCCAATAGTGAGCAATATAAAGTATTTAGGGCATATAATTAGTGATGATCTCAAAGACACATTAGATATAGAACGCCAGCGTAACAAGCTGTACGGGCAAAGTAACATGATTAAAAGACATTTCGGACATTGTACTGAAAGTGTTAAAATTAAACTGTTTAGGTCTTATTGTGAGTCAGTTTACGCAGCTCATCTATGGTGGAATTATGCAAACGCTACCCATAGTAGATTTATTGTTGCTTATAACAATTGTCTCAGAATTCTGTGTGGTGAACCTAAGTATTGTAGAGCTAGTCCGATGTATGTATGTAGAAATATACTTTCGCCTAAAGAAGTAATCAGAAAACTTGTAATTGTTTTTTTAAATAGGTTAGAAAGCAGCTCAAATAAAATTGTGTCTGGTATTTTTCACTCAGACTGTAGGTATCTTTCTGAAATTACTACTCACATGATAAATATTACCCATTGCATTAATCCGGCAATATTAAATATTAGTAGATTGACAGTTCATGTAAATAGGTGAATAAGTATTAGCAGTAAGATAGTGGTAATTTTAGTTGTTAAGGTAAATATAATCTTTTGGTGCCTTTTGGATAAGTAATATCGAAATTTTAAACTTCAAAATTGTAATGTATTTTTATTTTTTTTATGGATCACCGAAATCCGCAATAAAGTTGTTTGTTTGTTTGTTTGTAATAATATATATTTTTCTTAATACTCTTTGTTTTTAATTTGCGCATTTTCCCAACGTCGCCCAGATTAGGCCTAAGGAATTAGTCTGCAAAATTTAGACTTGCGTTATCATTTAACAATTCATTCCTTTGAATAATTAAATATAGGTTTCATGTTTATTGTGGTCTAACAACTATCTAGGATATTACCGCAATATTAATTTAAAACCTATAAATGCTGGAAAATCACACTTAATTATTTTTAGTCGCATTAGAACTCTTCAAATCCAAATCATCCGCTTTTATTGCTTGATAATATTTGTCTGGATTCTTCTGATAATATTAAGTTGCTTGCTGTTGTTTTAGACAGCAAACTTACTTTTGAAACTCATCTTCGTTCAGTTTCTTCCACCATTGATCTGAAGACTGGTCTACTTAGAAAATGCAGAAAAACCTTTGTTAATAATGATGCAGTTTTACGTTCCTTCTTTGCTTTTATTTTGCCTAAATTTGAATATTGTTCTACTGTCTGGATGTCGGCTGCGGATGCAATCTTAGAATGCTCAAAAGAGAAATCGATAATATTAAATTCATGTTGCCCAATATAAATATTGACATACAGAAACGTAGATTTGTCGGGTGATTATTTTTTTATTTAAGATTTTAAATCATAATGCACATCCATTCCATCCTGCTCTGCCTGAACCTTTTACAGCAGCTCGATTCACACATGACTCTAAAACATTATTAATAGGAACAGCAAAGCGTTTTCTGTTGTTAGATGTAATACAACTCAATTTACTCGCCTTTTTATTTCTAATAATTGTAAGGAATGGAATGAGCTTCCAGAAGAATGTGTATCAGCATTTGATATTACATCGTTTAAATCTAAGGTAAATAAATTTATTGTTTAATCAATGACTTTGTTTTTAAATACTGTTAATATGGTTTTACTTTTCTTTAACATATTTTCTTTTAATATGGTTTCTTTTTGCTCTCTTTTTTCTAATCTTGCAGTGTTCCTCTATGGGACCACCCTTGGTCTTGTAGGCTTGTCCTTTCCATTGGAAACTTCTGTATTTGTACAATAATAAAAATAATAAAACTATTGAAAGATGTAGGTAATGAACTCGACGACGGAGGCTCGTCCCACGGACGAGTCTAGGCCATGCCCATAGGAAATGAAAACTTCATATATAGTCGAGCAATTGGGTAAGACAGGTCATTAAGCGCTATTAAGACTTTAAGATCTATTCAGTATTAAGACATTAAGATTAATTCGTTCCCATTTTAGCTATACGGAACCCGAAAAATTCGACCAAGTCATGTCGCTCCAGAATTGACTACTTCGCTTGAAATAGAAAAATCTGCTTGTCGCCCGCAAAGTACTTCGTGACATGCCACTTGCCCCTTTAATAGGCCCGTATTGGAATAAAAGTATAATTTTTTGCTACGTCCTTTCTCAAAGTCCTTCTTTACCTCGATTTTCCGAAAACCTTTGGTAAACCCAGCCTAAATCACAGTATCCGCGAAGAATCATTTAAGGAGTCAGAAACTTAATTCACCTTTACTATAAATTGGCTACCTATTAATTAGGTAACACCGGATCCCTTAACAATACATATTTAGGATTAGCTTCGATTAGTTCCACTTCATGTACTAAGTGATCATCCTTATTCAATACACTTCTTTTTAACAGTACTTTACCAGGTGAAGCAAGACAGCTAAGTATACTCATTCCCGTCGTGGTCTTTCGAGAGAATAAAAAAAAAACCCGTTTGTGAGGAGTTATATTCGTTGAAGTACATAACACTGAACGCAAGGATAACATTTTTTCATACAATTTCTACATAGAATAGCGTATGAGATAATTGGTTTAGTGACAAACTTGCCTAGATAGCAGCCATTAAACTATGGGGGAGGGGGGTTCTTGAAGGTCGTTCCTAATTATAGGGAACCTTGAAGGTAATCGTGAGGATAACCCAAGAGCCTTGGAAGGGGGGCGCTGGTTGCCAGTAATGGTGATAGATTACCGAGTTGTCGCGTAATCTTTTGGCAAGGACTCTGATTGATACACATGCACCGGTTGGTTTGCTTTGCCCTTCCTTATTTTCCACGAGAGTTATTTTGTTGATTGCTATGGGGTGCCCTAAGCCGAGGGGCGGTCTTATTCTAGCAACGGGGTCAAATAGCCCAGAGGATGGGGATAGACCACACTAGGGTAGAACACCGGTATTTCGGGAGTTATGTAATCGCGAGGAATTGCGATTAACGAAGAGAATGCGCAACGGCTGTTTTCCCGATAAATAAGGCCTTGAAGCAGGAAAATGGAGGAACCTCAGAATATTGAAGTCATCAAAGCAAAAATTGAATTATTATTGAACTAGATCTTATTGCACTTTACAAAAGTTCTTTAATTAAGTTTTAAGTTCTAAGTTATAACATAAATTAAGTTCGAGGTAAGGTCTAAAGGAGGCCGGACGAATAGAGCCTTTAAGATTTACACCTTAATGTCTGCGTTATGTACACAAGGATGAATTATGCGAATCCGAGAGATCAGACTGAACGATATATAACGCGATATATTGCTATATAAAACAATAATCTAATTATTTCTCTTTGTTCTTGCTTCGCACAGTTATATATTCAATTTAAGCCACGCCCTACAAGTTCCTCGACAACTAAGCTACACCTCCCTCTTATGCACCGGCCTGTTAATTTGTCGGTATTAACATAACTCGACTTTTGTCTGGCTACTGCCGAACATATTGATAAGCAAGGCACTCCGACTATTGGGTATAATTCTCGGTGGGCGGTGGCATATTGCTATGGAGACAGATTCCTAATTTGGTTCCTATTTGTTTAATAGTGATAGCTATCTGGTTTATTCTGGAAGGAGATGGAAATATGGGTGAAGTAGAGGAGATTGTGTTTGAGGTTAGATGATAATGAGGTAGGGGAATCACTGGACCATTATTAGAGATAGTAGAAGAGGAAAATGAGGACTGCCCAAAATGAAATAAAGGCAGGTTTCAAGCGGTCCAGAGAAACAGTATCCTGCTTCGCCCCAAACTGTAGTACATAGAATTTCGGCTTCCTAGAGATGACGAGAAATGGTCCATCATAAAGCGGTTGCAATGGGGAGCGAGTAGAATCGCGACGGCCAAAGACATGGGAACAAGTTGACATCAATTTTGGCACGAAAGATCTCTGATAGCATGCACTCTAGGGGGCAGTAGGCTTAACCTCAGCCATTACCCGTACAAAATCATGTACATAAGAAGCAGAATTGAGGTGAGAGGGTAGAAGTTGGTCAGAAGAAGAAAATAATTGACCAGCAAGACGAAGTTGAGTACCGTAGACGAGTTCCACCACCGAAGAGCAAGCCAAGTCCTCTTTCAAGGATGAACGAATACCCAGGAGAACCAATGGTAGCTTGCCCACCCAAGTGATGTTTGGATCGATGGAGCGTAATCTCCCCTTGAGGGTACTGTGAAAACGTTCCACTTTGGCCATGAGTGCATCCCATTGGTAGAATTCAAATTGGCTGCCACGATCAGTCATGATCGTTGAGGGAACACCAAAACGAGCAACCGATGTTGAGAGGAAGGCTCGAGTGACTATGGAAGCTCTGATGTCCGAGATAGGAACTGCCTCTGGCCAACAGTAAAACGATCGATCATGGTGAGAAGATAATTGCAACCACGAGAGTACAGAAGAGGACCTAATGGATCGACGTTTACGGAGTCAAAACGCGACAAAGGAAGAGGAAAGGGGACAAGAGGAACTTTTGTGTGGCAATGGACTTTAGCGCGCTGGCATGGCAGGCATGAGCGAGTCCATTTTGCCACGTCCG
Organism: Ceratothoa steindachneri; assembly: GCA_963969495.1. NCBI lineage: Eukaryota > Metazoa > Arthropoda > Malacostraca > Isopoda > Cymothoidae > Ceratothoa > Ceratothoa steindachneri. The sequence continues at coordinate 225,580,862 of OZ018321.1, forward strand.
CATTCATACTTGGCCAAACGAAATGTTGGGCAACAAGCTTGCATGTGGCATTGACACCGGGATGAGAGAGACCGTGAATTTGGTCGAAAATTTGCCGACGATAAGCAATAGGAATGAGAGGACGAGGACAGTCAGGTAATGATTAGCAAACCAGGATACGCCTGGAAGGACTGTCGGGCAAATCAATCTCACGAACGACGAGTTGAGAAGAGTGACGCAGCGTTTGCGTGTCTTCATCTTGTTACTGGGCAAGCGCTAGTTCCGCTTGGTCGATGGGCGCAATGTGGGAGAGTTGCGTGCCCGAAATCGTTGAAATGCAAGAGAGCTCTTCTGGTACGACGTTTGAAGAACCAAGAACATAGCGAATATCGTTCGTCAACTGCTGGATGAAGTCAAGATGACGAGTGTCAACTGCGGTGTGTAGTGACGAAGTACTACGAGAAGAACAAGCACCGACCAAAGGCTTATGGTCGGTAAAAATGGTAAAGTCACGTCCTTCCAAGAATTCTCGGAAGTGACGGATTGCGATGTATAATCGAGGAGCTCTCGAGAGAACTTACTATACCTATTTTGATAGTCTGAAAGGGAGCGAGAGAAGAAGGCAAGGGGTTGCTATTGGTCACCAACTTTCTGCTGCAATCTTCCACATACGTAGGTTGAGGATGCGTCGGAGGCAACGCTGATGGGGGCTCCTGGAGAAGGATGAGCCAATTCCGCAGCTCAGGCAATAGCCTCTTTGATGCAAGAGAACGAATCGTACGCTTCAGCAGACCATTCAAGAGGATAGTTCTTTTTGGTCTTGCTGAGAAGAGAGATGATAGGTTGCATGACCTTGGCACAATTATGTATGAATCTCTGGTAGAAATTAATCATGCCACATAAACGCCTAAGTTGCTCGCATGATGAGGGCCGAGGAGGGTTGCGCATCACGGTAACTTTATCTTCCAGTAGGCTAATCCCTGTACTCGAGACATGGTGACCGAAGAAAGAGAGTTGGGTCACCAAAAAAAACACTTGGAAGTGTTGAGTACGATACCGTACTTTTCAAGTCGAGCGAAAACCTGACGAAGGTGAGACAGATGCTCTTCTAAAGACGAAGATGCTATCATGAGATCGTCTATGTAGCACAAGACGAAAAGCAGACCTCTCAGAACTTGATCCATAAAACCTTGGAAGTTCTGACCAATGTCACAAAGACCATGGGGCATCCTGTGCGTGGTGATAGCCGTATTTGGGATTTTATCTGGATGAATAGGGATCTGGTTAAAAGAACGAACCAGATCCAGTCTAGAAAAGATCGAACAACCGAAAAGAGCAGAATTGAAATCGGACAGATAAGGCAGAGGGTATCTATTGGGGATAGTACAGGCATTGAGCCATCTGTAATCACCTACAGCTCTGTACTCACCGGGGGTAGATTTGGGTACAATATGGAGTGTATAGGCCCAAGGAGAAGTAGAGGGGCTAGTTATGCCAGCTTCCACCATGAAGGTGAATTCCTGCTTCATTAAGGCGAGTTTATCTGTGGCTAATCGACTGGGGCGAAAAAAATACAGGCCCTTCAGTCTTCTCTATCCGATGAACCACATTGTGTTTAATAGGCCTGTCTTTAGAGGATGGTATGCTAATTGCAGAAATTCCTGTAGTAGGCGCTGAAACTGTGGATTAGCTGAAGGAAAGTGGATAGAGAGAAGAGAACTCCGTTAGTGGAAAAAAATGAACCCACGAAACTGTGAGCATTGTAGTGCGATCGATAAACTTGCGGTTACGAGAGTCGACCAAACAAGCGTGGGCTGAAAGAAAATCCAGGCTCAGAATAGGAACGTTGACCTCGGCAACAATAAAAGTCCATCGAAAAACTCTATGGAGGCCGAGAGCCAACTAAAGGATGCGCCTTCCTTAGGTCCTTATATCAGATAAATTAGCGGCTTTAAGGACAAGATCAGACGAGGAACAAGCTTTATTGTCCAGAGACGCTAGAATAACACTACATTGAGCAGCAGTGTCAACTAAATATGAGAAACCAGAGAGTGGATCATAAATGCAAAATGATGGATCGACCTGAAATGAAGGAACGGCAGAAGTGATAGATCTATTGACCACTTGCGTTCTCAGTTTAAATTAGTCGAAAAATTAGAATTAGAATGATAAGAGTGAGTTGGAGCATTAGTTTGAGGAGAGGGAATAGATTGTTGAGGTGAAATTTGTGGAATAGCGTTAGATTTTGGAGGTACTGGTTGTAAATATGTGCAGGGCTGTATACATTGTACGGCTTGTGCACTATACTTGTTGTGGTACCAGCACCACTTAGTTGGTTGGATGAAAGTAACATTATGATTAGAAGGATGAATTTGTGAAGAGCGAGCATTTGATTGAGAATGAGAATAGGATGATAGGTAGTATTGGCAAGGCTGTATACAGTGTGTAGCTTCGCTACCATATTTCTCATGGTACCAGCATAGACTCCTAGTTTGAGAGTGAGAGAATTTAGGAGTAGATGATAGGCAGAAGAATGAGCAGGGGAATTCTCTGCCTCATATCTTGTGCTGGAATGCCCTAGTTGGTTTCGTCTTTGAGAGGACGAACGGTGCCTGTCGCTCCGTCCACCCTTGTGACCGTGCAGTCGCAGAATTTTAGTTTTTGCAGCTCTCCCTCTATCCTCTCCAAAGCGGCAGCCAAGTCCGGTGATGAATGTGAAAAGGAGGCGTTACACTGGTCCGGCCTATTGCCAGAAGGCGTCGTTGGTAACCGAACTTTCGAAATAGATGGATTAGAGGGAGCAATGAGACATTGTTGGACAGTCCCCCAGTTTACGTAAGGATTAAGATATATTATCTCTGCTGCTTTGGCGAATTCATCGGCGTTCTTGTGCTCACCAATCAGGATGAGGGGCCTATTGTGGTCAGGGATCCCACGCATGAAAATCTCCGTTAGGAGCGAGTCGAAAAGCTCTGACTGAGCGCCCTTCGCCCTGATCAATTCTTTGAGATGCTCAAGTAACCGGGTGGGACGCATATCACCCATTTGTTGAGTATTTAGTAGTTCCCTTAAGTCTGCAACTTGGGATCTCCCAAATTCAAGCTTGAAAGCTTGCCTCAACTCCCCCCATGCACCATTTCTCCCACTTTCTAACGAAATTCTTCGAAATAAAGTAAAGATACTTAGTGGGACTTTTTGTGTGATGCTTATTATACGCTCTTGATTTGTTATGGCTTGATATGCAATTAAATCCTCGCATGATTCGAACCACATGATCGGCTCGGTCGCATCGAAAGCGGGAAGATTGATTGAAGTGTTGTTGGTGCATCGGGCACTGCCATCTTGGTTTACAGCTGCAGCATGACTAATTGCCACAAGTGACGCATATGTGGTCGTGAAAGTTAAGGAGGCCTGGCTCGCTAGCGTGGTCGAGGTAGTTGAGGTAAACGTCGTGGCTTGACTATTCATAGCTAAGGGGTGTGTGTTTTTGAAACTTCCGGTTAAGAAAGAAATTTAAGGAGGTTGAAGTAAGATGAAAACAAACTTACAACAAGGAGTAACAACAAGGAAAGAAGGTACCCTAGGAGACCTTACGGTCCATTCAAAGAGGGTACCTTTGGACTAGCAATCGAGCGGGCACAAGGCTGCTCAATTGTTTTGCGTCCCTAAACGGCCACTTTTCAAGACTTTGTCTAGTCTTGACTTGAACTGGTCAACAGATTCACTGTTGACAACTTCCACTGGAAGTGCGTTCCACATACCGCAGATACTGTAAGTGAAAAAATTTCCACACAGATTGCGGTTGTAACGCTTCAGTTCAAGTTTGAAGCCGTGATTGCGCGTTTTGTTCTCCCTCAGTGTGAAAATATCCCGGTAGTCAACATTGAAAACAATAGAAGGGCGGGGCGTAAGCCGCGCCGGAGTCAGTGAGAGAGAAGCGGCTGAGTTTGTGGTTGGCGGGGGTAATCTCACGTGAAAAGAATAATGTATTTTTTACGTAACTAGACGTTAAACTAGATTTTACTTAAAAAAAGAAGAAAGGGCCTAAGGCACCAATTATAGCGTATGAGATTATTGGTTTAATGACCTTGTTATATGAATTTAAAGATAAAAATGCGTTTAAAAAGAAAACGTGAGAGAGGATAACTAATTCAGCCGGGAAGGTTTCAAAGGTACTGACGCATAAATTTAACAAGATTTATTGAACTAACAAATAACAATGGAATATGGCAATTATTGAATTGGATAACACGGTTATTTAATGGGATAATATGGCCAATGAATATAATGAGTTCATTTTAATGAAATGATATATATATATATATATATATATATATATATATATATATATATATATATATATATATATATATATATATATATATATATATATATATATATAAGGATAAATATTGGTTAGGGCTTCTCCTATGGAGCTTAAATTTAATTTGAAGGATGAACGAAAGGACGTATAAAGGCAAATTCATTTCATTTTCTTGATACAACGTTTCGGGTGAACTTTGCACCCATCTTCGGGTACTGGAAATACAATTCAATTCTTTTGACATTTAAATAATTCATGCAATCCTTTAACTTTGTTATTTTAATCTTCCAATTAATATACTTCAACTTTTGTAAATTAAATAATTTTATGTTAAACTTAATAATTAATTATTTTTTTTTCTTGCCAATTCATTTAACATATACTGTTCCAAACCACTCTCTTAAATTTCACACACAAACAAACAAACACGTTCCCAGCTCGATCAAAAGAGCACGCTTACCTGCCCCTCTCCACTCGCTTTCTTCGCATAATGGTCGGTAACCATTCCTTCTACAATTATTCATTTACTTAGTTAATTCCATTTTCTCTCACATTTCTTTGCAAACAAGCATACGAGAGTAGATCCTAATTATATTTAATTCTCATTGCAGCCCCAATTCAGTCCATTATAGATACTCTAAATTACTACATATATACTCTAAATTACTACACATTTACTCTGCATCAAAGATACTCTAAATTACTACACTACATCAAAGATACTCTATGCCATGGTATGTTGTTATATTACATCAATAACATATTATATCTATGGGAAAGGGACCGATAACTTACAGACGAACCGTCGAAGGGGCGGAACACCTCTAATTTAGACGGGCTGAGTAGCGAGAGAGAGTGCAACGAGTTCAGGTAAATTATGGACAATGGCAAAGCTCAAGGTTATTTAAAGAGGCATGTATATAAATATAATTTTCTTTACACAAAAATATTGAGAGAATTAATGGGTAAAATTACCTCAGAGAATTAACAGACAAAATCACATCAGTAAACGAAGGGGGGAATTGTAGTTATAAATGAGACTATGAAGTTAGAACTTAAGGTATTACAGGAGGAGACTATTCCAATGAGGATGGGAATTAACTCAATTGGGTTACTGAAGAAGGAGGGGAGTCGCTTACGGATGTCTTCTGCACGTGAGGTAAGGCTGCTCTGAACTTCTGAGCGGGATGTTAAAGTGATGACGGTTCTCCCAAAACAAGGAGGGGGGGGGGGTAACTTCCGGTCCAGGGGAGAGTATTTCGGCCACCCGAAACGAGGGGGGAACGAAGGAGGGCTTCGACAGGAGTTGGTGAGAGAAGTCCGGAAAATCACTCGGTGGCAATCGTTAAGTGGAATTACCTCACTGGCTGGGGCTAATTCCAAATACACAAAATAGTTCAGCTGTCACTTTGCTTTGCTGTTAGCACCTGACTTGGAAATATGGGGAATCTTCTGGGGTTCGGGCGAGACTTCTCAACTCTATGTCTCTTCATGGGAGTCGAGCGCTATTTATGTCCAAGGCTTCCCCCGGGGTCGCGAGGCGGTAAGCGGGAAACAGCTCTACTCTTGAATGACCTCGAATCTTCTTGCAGAGGCTATTCTGCCCGTGTAAAAGTGAATCGTGGTGGACACGGTTCGAGGCTACCGCTTGCGGAAGGATGGGGAGGGGGGGGGGTAGGCTTACCTATTTAGGCCTAACCGGGCCTTCTGCAGCGCATGGAAGTTCCGTTGTGCTCAAGAGATTCCACGTGGGGTTCCCGCACACTCTATATTATTATTCACTCTATATTGTTTCACCATTTTATTCACCATATATACTTAACCTACTTATCTCATTGTACATTCGTTGATTTTATGAATATATTTATATTTGTGTAATTGTCTTTCTTAACGCCCAAGTCATTATTCCAAAATTTATTTCGCTGTCGCCTTTAGGCCTAAAGCTAACGCCAGACACCTTCGATCAAACAAAATTTATGGTTATGGTTTTCGAAACGCTATCTAGGCTGATTTATTAACCGAAGATAAATCACATTGATAAACATACACTATCAAATTGGTGTCCAAAGTTTAGTAATCTCCCGTCAATCAATAAATAAGTTTAAACGATATAATCATTCTGACTCCACGCGTCAATTTCGTTCCAAAGCCTCGCTTAAGCAATTTTTGATTCACGTGTTATTTTTTTTTTATATCGCCTGTAATCTTTGACATCACCCTTAAAATTATCATAATTCATGTAAATTTTAATTTAATATTATCCCTTATATTTAACGAGTGGACAATTTCCTTAATCTCTCAATTATTTTAAATTTCTTCATATTCCTGTGCTCGTGACCAATTTACGCACATACACACACGTGCGCAAGGCCACAGCTACTTCTCACGTAAACATCTTCATTCAACTAACATAAATATACGTTAAACAGTGTCTATAATGGACCAGACACATCAGCTAAGGACATCAGTTAGCGCCCAACCTCATCATGACCAACCGTCTTCGCATAGACAACCACATGCGTACCTCTCTCTTTATGTGTATGATCCTGCAAATCCAATTGCATGGTTAGAAGTCTCATCCCTCCTCCTTAAACCACAAAACATCACTGAGGAGGAGAAAGTATCAGCAATCATCCAGCGGTTACCCATAAGTACCTTTATTCAGTTCAGAGAAGTGTTAATTAACCGGTAACAGGCTGGTGTTTTAGACCGCCTGAATGAGGCTTTTCTCAATACATATGGTAGGTCCCAAATTGATGAGAGAGCTGCTGAATACTCAGGAAATGGGAGATAAGAGTCCTACTTCTTTTTTGTCTCATTTGAAGGACCTTATCAGAGTAAAAGGTGCTCACATCGATCTTTTTAACCCTCTCCTCACTGAAATTTTCAAGAGAGGAGTCCCCGAGGGTATTAGGCCATTAATCCAAAGCTCGAACTCAACGAGCATTGATGAGGATACTGCAGCCGCAGATAAATTGTATAAAAGTCCGTATGTGAATTGGAGCAACGGCCAAACTCACGGCCCATTTAACAATGCTTCAATTTCGCAGGTTCGAGGCACGTCGAGCTTTTCTGGCGAACGGGCCGAGAATTCAAGAGAATTCGAGAGACCTTGAGGCTTCAATACGGAGGATGGAAGCCGACATCCAGCGGTTAAAGTTGCAGCGTGAACCACAGAGCGAGCACGGACAGGGGTTTGGCGATCGAAGGAGCAGGTTCACGAAAGAGAAACCAACGAGGGCATCCCGATGCAGGAGGTGAGAGACAGCAAATTTTTTTCCCTCATTCTTCCAACTTTTCTCACCATCTTCCACACCATCAGGACCTATGCTGGTATCATCAAAGGTACGGGCACAACGCTGTACACTGTACACAGCCTTGGAGCCACAGTTATGTTTCTTCACATACTGCGCCAAGTAGTCTCCCGAAGCATAACTTTTCCCTTTCCCCTCATCCAACTTGGTGGTGTTTGTATCATAACAAATATGGTGCACAAGCCGCAAAATGTTTACAGCCTTGCCCATATTTACAACTAGTAACTCCACCCATACCTAATCTCAATTCTCCACTCCTCGCACATCAATCTTCATCCCCAAACTCCTCTAATCTTCTCTTTTCATCACCAAACTCTCCAAATCCTCAATCAAATCTTCATTCCTCAAATCCTCCAGTTTTCTCACTTCACCCAACTCAACAACTTTCTCCAAATCATCAAACTTAAAATTCTGGCATTTCTCTCATTCCAGTCTCTCAATCGCATCCTTTAAACTAACACCTCAAGGGATTAACAACAAACATTAACAATTGTCAATAAACGGGTCAACATCTTCCACCTACACCTCACTTTTGCATTTTGACACACACTCAATCCTCACTTCATATCGCCATCATTTCATTCAGCACTCATACAGTGCTACGATGTCAATTCTCTCGCACTCACATAGTGCTCTGACAACACCATTTATCCTCTCGCACTCACATAGTGCTCTAGGCAACACGTCATAAATCAATTCTCGCACTCATATAGTGCTCTGGCAACACGCCATTACATTCAGCTCTCGCATAGTGCTCTGACAACACGCCATTATATTCAGTACTCATATAGTGCTCTGGCAACACGCCATAAACCCATGCAGCACTCACATAGTGCTCTGGCAACACGCCATAAACCCATTCAGCACTCACATAGTGCTCTGGCAACACGCCATTAATTCTCTCGCGCTCACATAGTGCTCTTACAACACGTCATCAATCTTCGCACTCGCATAGTGCTCTGGCAACACGCCATAAATCCTCTCGCACTCACATAGTGCTCTGACGTCCTAATATCATCTTCCTCGCTGGAGGAACACCTTTCTCACCTTCGCCAAGTTTTTTCTCGTCTTCAGGAGTACGGTATCGTACTAAACACCTCCAAGTGCCTCTCTGGTGTCCCGCAACTCCCATTCTTGAGGCACCATGTCTCGAGTGCAGGGATTAGCCCACTCGAAGATAAAGTTAGCGCGATGCGAAACTTTTCTCGTCCTACATCACGCAAACAACTCAGGAGTTTCTGTGACATGGTCAATCGCTACCACAGATTCATCCCTAAATGTGCCCATGTCATGCAGCCTCTCAACTCTATGCTCACCAAAACCAAAAAGAACTCTATTCTTGAATGGTCTGCTGAGGCGTGCGATTCATTCTCTCGCCCAAGAGGCTATTGCCCGCGCTGTGGAATTGGCTCATCCTTCTCCAGGAGCCCCCAACAGCGTCGCCTCAGACGCATCCTCAACCCACGTAGGTGCAACCTTGCAGCAGAAGGTTGGTGACCAATGGCAACCTCTTGCTTTCTTCTCTCGCGCTCTTACAAACTGTCAAAAGAGATATTCAACGTTCTCTCGAGAACTCCTCGGAATATATCTCGCTGTCCACCACTTCCGCCATCATTTGGCACATGATGGCGCCTTTCAGGACACCTGATAGTAATCTATACACACAAGTGGATGGAGTGGCTATGTCACCGTTAGGGCGGACCTTCGCTATCTATTACATGGGTAAACTCGAGGAGAGATTATTGGACACCATGGAAAATAAGCCACACACATATTGCCGATATGTAGATGACATCTACATAAACGTCCAAAACGAAGAACATCTCGTTAACATCAAGCAGCATTTTGATGAGAATTCCGTGTTAAAATTTACTTATGAATTGAGCACGGGCAATAAACTCCCTTTCTTGGATGTTGATGTCATAACATCAATGGCAACTACATCACTAAAGTACATAGGAAACGTACGGACATGGGAAGATGCCTCAATGCAGATAGCGAAATCCCTGAAAGATACAAAATAAGCGTAATCGGCTCATACATCCGCTGAGCTTACAAATGCTGCTCTACGTGGGAACTTTTCCACCATGAAATTGCAAGAGTAAAGCAAATACTTGTCAATAATGGTTTCTCAAACAGCATGATTGATAAACAGCTCCAATCATTTTTAAATAAACCTTACAAACATGCGGATAAAACTGTAAGTAATCATGGAGAAGTCAATAACATCAAAGTGTACTACAGAAACCAGATGTCCATGGCCTATAAAATAGATGAAAAAAACATCAAGGAGATTATTAACCGTAATATCAAGGTTAAAAATCAAACCGATAAAATCCAACTCATCATCTATTATAAACTACAATAGCCAGCAACCTTCTTAGGAAAATAACATCTGCCCTAACTCCTCGAATCTCAAGTCAACCAACATAGTTTACGAGTTCACCTGCCCCAATAAAGACTGTAAGCTTTATAATAACTCTAAATATATTGGCATGGCAACTACCACTCTTTCGAGGAGATTAACGATGCATCTACAAAGCGGATGGCAAAAAACTATATGGAGAGTGTACATAATATTAACCTAACGAGAAATATGCTCGTTGATAATACCATTATTAAAAGAAAAGACGTTAATAAAGCGAGGCTTAACATCTTAGAAGCCATTTTAATAAATGAAGATAAGTCAGCCATCAACAGTCAAGCTGGAATCGTACGTTAAAACTATTTAAAAATTCCACGCACAAGAGTGGTACATTTCCTCTAACGTTACGTTCAACCAAGGAAAATAAATACTCCTTAAAAACCGTTTTCTTTCACTTAACTTTCTGCCAGATCCTCACCCCACTTACTACATCGGTAAAGGAGGCAAGAAATTCCATAACGCTCCGAAGATGATCGAATAAGATCGAAAGCTTAGCATTTTAGTTTAGTTTTCACCAAACATATTCATTTAAAAAAGAGATGAATACTGGACAATTAATCCACTATCTACAAAATGGAATAAAAAAGATAATTAGAAGAAGAGAAAGTTGCCAAGGGAAATTAATTAAGGCAAAATACACAATGGTCTTCAACAAATTATATATATATATATATATATATATATATATATATATATATATATATATATATATATATATATATATATATATATATATCTATATATATATATATATGTATAAATGTATATATCTCTCAAAGTAGCACGAGAGAATGATAAAAATCTATTCATTAAACCACAATGAAAGAGAAAACAGAATAATTTTTGCTTGCAGTAATATTTTTATTACCTTTTTTCGAAATAAATCCGTGTAGGCAAGCGATTCGAACCAGGCACTCTGAGGCAGTGTGCCTGGTTCGAATCGCTTCCCTGCACGGATTTTTTCGAAAAAAGGTAATAAAATTGTTACTGCAAGGAAAAATTATTCTGTTTACTCTTTCAATGTGGTATAATGGATTCATATATATATATATAAATATATATATATATATATATATATATATATATATATATATATATATATATATATATATATATATATATATATATATATATATATATTGAATATAGGAAAATGGCTATTATTATAATGTTAAGAGGAATAAGCTATATGGTGGGTATTATATAGTGAATAACATAAAATATGGGACACAACTTAAGCTATATAGATAATGGGGGGAATTATATAAAATATAGTATAGTACAGCCACGACGTTTAGGAAGTTATAATTGGTTGGTTTTGATTGGTTGGTGGCTGGGAGGGGTCGTACTTTGATTTTGAGGTAACCGTATTGGTACCAAAGGTAGTACAAAAATGTATTTTGGGGCGAGATGCATACTTTTCTCAGACGGGAAATTGCCAACTGCCTCTTTACGAACTTTGTAGGACTTGCAATGATGTCAGCTGCTACCATAGCACTCGCATGGTCCATTCCCGGTAGGATGGTAAGGTGTTGAACGACTCGTTGGAACCCCTTTTTCATGTAAAAATGATTTTTTTTCGGCAGACAGGAAAGAAATACCTCGAACCGAATGCACGTACCCTGGTAACACGAAAAGAGGAAAGAACGTGTTAAGTTTATGAAGAAATGTTTTTACAAGGAAAAGCAAAGGGAAAACACGAGTATTCGTCTACCAGAATTAACAAATACTTATTGGGAGAAGAAGAGGGTAGTGGCCCTTTAAAGTCAAGGCTTGTTATATGTTCCCCCTTACTCATTTATATTTGTTCATATGTATTCATGTTATTAATATTTTGTTTTGGTTCTTTTCTAGATGTATTATGAATATAGTTGATTAAACCCTATAAAAGGGGGCAGTTTGAATATACCTTACTACTCATTTCTATCATTACAATAAAAGCTTGTAAGGCAGCTATGCTCATCACTGCTCATAACGACCATAACAATTTAATCAACTATTATGGATAAAATCATGCAACTTGAGAAGTTTGATGTACTTACGAGTACTTTAGATCATCACGCTGGCAAATTATAGAAGTTTTGGTATAGAAATTTCTGCTAATGTTTTTCTACAATATCTGATCATTCTCCAGACAAGTTAGAAGTACTCTACTTGTACATTGGTCCTCTTGTGGCGGATGCAATAGAGGGCTGTGTTGATTATTCGAAGGCTATCGAATTGTTGCAAGCTGCAAATAGTAAGGCTCCCAGTGAAATTCATGCCAGACATTTTCTTTCTACTGGAACTCAACTTCCAGAAGAATCGATTGACCATTACCCTTCAAGCTCTCAATTGTTTTGTTGTGGATAGAAACTTTCAAGATGTTACTGCTGCAATCTACCGTGATGAGAGTATCAGAGATTGCTAAGATCTGAGTCATACTTAGTTACTCCCGGTCATGTACCTGCTAGGGTGGCGGTTGTTCCCGGTACATCTATGACCTCTAGTAATGAAGAAGAAGATAGCCTTCCACTTACAGCTACTGTTTCCAAAAAATATTTTTAAATGAAGCAAACATGATACAATTGTGGTGGTCGTCGCCATCCTGGGAATGACCGAACACTTTGTCCATTTCGCAATGTAATTTGTCATATATGTGGGAAACTTGGGCATCTTGTAAAGTTTGTAAGTTAAAATCCAAACGTCCTGTTTCACTATCTTCTGCCACGCTTGCTTTTATCTGCGCTACCAGCGGCTTGCTATTGACTACTGTTCCTGTTCAATTAAACGGAGATCCTCAGTTACTTCAAGGTCTGATTACCAGTGGAAGTTCAGAGAATTTTATAAATGAGGCTGTAGTACAAGCTATGCATCTCCCACTTCATGAACGACCGTTTGTTGTTTCGTGAGCGTCTTCTTCTTTCTTAGTGAATCTTAAAGGTTACTGTATTGTTAATGTTTCGATGAATGGTCGCACCTAAGAGAATGTCGAAGCTACTGTACTTCCAAACGCTTGAAACTGATATTATTCTTTGCTATCATTTAGGGGGGAGGGAAGGTTTGGAAATGAAAGGATATCTTTTTTGGTCACCAGATATATTTATATTCCACCTCGTTATGTGATCATCTTTGCTATTGCGCTCCCCATAAGATTGTTGCGAAACTTTGATCGTTAAACTGGATTTGGGTAATACTGTAGGGGTGCGAAGATGTATAAGAGAAAAAATTCCTTCCAAAGCGAGAATATAAATAGCCCATTAAACTACCAAAACATTACGGACTTCGCCGTAGCGTGACGGCAGAGTGCTAGCCTCTGGATTCAAAAGACCCGCGATCGATCCCCAAAGTTCACAATTTTTACGAAGACAATTCTCGAAGAAAACGGAGACGGCGAAAAAAGCTTTAAGGACAACTCAAGAAATCGACTCAAGAGAAAACCGCTATCAAGGAAAACGGAAAGAAAACGACTGCAAGGGCTAACTCGTATCAACTCATCAAGAAATCATCACGTCATCAAGAATAACTCATCTCAACTCTCAAGAAATCATCACGTCATCATGAAGCAGAAGAACTCATCCCATCATTAAGAAGAATTCGTCCCATTATCAAGAATAAATCATCACGTGATCAAGAATTTGGAAGGAATCATCACATCAAGATAAATGCAAGTTAATATGGAGATACATCAAGAAAGAATTATGAAGATTAACTACTAACCCAGCCAACTTAAAGAAGAAGTTTATTAAGATACTCTCCGCCAACAAGAATATAGAGTTAGATAAATGGAAGACAATGTTTGAAGGGGCATCTTCAGTCAAGAAGTAATAACTGGATATGGAATATAAAGAGAAAAATGCCAAGTTGAAGAATGATATTGATAAAGAAGAAAAGATAAAATAAGAAATGCCCCCCCCTCCATAACTGGGGTGTGTAGGGGTGCGAAGATGTATAAGAGAAAAAATTCCCTCCAAAGCGAGAATATAAATAGCCCATTAAATTACAAAAAAACATCACGGACTTGGCCGTAGCATGACGGTAGAGTGCTAGCCTCTGGATTCAAAGACCCGAGGTCGATCCCAGACAGTCCACAATTTTTAAAGGAGAAGATCCCAGAAGAAAACGGAAAACGCCTTATGGACAACTCAAGATAAATGGTTCGCCTCCAGAAGAAAACGGAACTCAAGGAAAATTACTTCAAGGGCTAACTCATCAAGAAATCATCACGTCATCAAGAAGCATCAGGAAGGAATCATCACATCGAGATAAATGCAAGTTATATGAAGATACATCAAGAAAGAATTACGAAGATCAAGAACTAACCCAGCCAACTAGAATATGGGGTCAAGATAAATGGAGTCAATGTTTGAAGGGGCATCTTCAGTCTAGAAGAGGTAAATAGATTCGAATGTAGAAATCGCAAAATGAAGTATAATATAAATAAATAAGAAAAGTTATAAGAAGCTCCCCCCCCCCTCCCATAATACGATAACGTTCCGAGAAATTATTACCTAACTCTAAAAGGTAATGATGAATATTTGGGGCTGGGCGATGAGCAGAAATTCTGATATGATTTTGCCTTCGAGCAAAATGGTGATGCAAACAAGAAGACTGCACTTCTATTTATTTAGTGACTTTGGGTAGCAAATGGAGGAAGACTTCGAATTAGATTGATTATCGATTTCACGAGCTTATCTTTGATGAGGCTTAAAAACAACTCTCTTAATGTTCGTGCTTTGGTACGATGAATGAATAAGACTCGCCTTGATGTAAGATCAGTTGCGTGAATGCTATCTCTTAATGCGGAGTAAATGACTTGATTAGTATGATCCGCGAGCGAAATGCGAAAGGGCTCCTCGAAACGATTTCTCTCGAATGATCTCTCTCCTTTCGATTTGCTCGTTTCATACTTGACACATTTAAATCCCGCATATATATATATATATATATATATATATATATATATATATATATATATATATATATATATATATATATATATATATATATATATATATATATATATATATATATATATATATATATATATATATATATATATATATATATATATATATATATATATATATATATATATATATATATATATATATATATATATATATATATATATATATATATATATATATATATATATATATATATATATATATATATATATATATATATATATATATATATATATATATATATATATATGGTAAATAACATGACATAATTTCACGGATGACAAAAGCCACAAGGACCTATCAAAGCTCATCCGCCTCCGTCAAAACCCACCCACACAAAGCACCATCACCAGGGTAAGACAAAATCAAAGTCCCCCACAATATAATATAACAGATGACAAAAGCCACAAGTGCTCATCATAGGTCATCCGAGTCAAATGGCCTCTTTTTTTTTTAAGGCACCCAAACTCCCAGGAAAACTACATTCAAAGGATTGCATCCAGAAACAAGGGTATCACCAATCAAGGCTTGTCACAAACTAAATCATGCAGCTATAGATATATACAAACTATTAATATATACAAAACTTAGGAACCATCACAAACTTCCCTCCCCATAAACTCATCCAACCTACTCTTAAATACATTTAGATTTGGACTACCTACTACCCTTGGCGGCAATTTGTTCCAGAAGTCTACCACTCTATTGGTGAAAAAATATTTTTTTCTTAAATCCAACCTACACCCTTGCTCAAAAAACTTGCTAACATCGAATTTATCTATCCCGGAAAAAAATTTGGTAAATATGTAGATTAGCGGCCCGGGCCGGAAAAAAAATTTGTGTGTAAATATTATCGTTCACTCGTGTCGGAATATTCATGTGCGTTTGAGTCCTTTTTGAATTTTTGTTCTATAAAGTAGGATTATATACTGGGGGGCACAGCCCCCCAGACCCCCCCAATTTAATGAAACTCAGGATCATCGTAGTGTAGTCCCCCATTGTGTTTACCCCCACACGAGCGGTCAACTTAAATGTACTCCAAAAACGTGAAACATTTTGGAACACGGACGAAATAGTACGTCCCATCGTTCGCGCCGATAATCTACATATTTACCAAAAATTTAAAGAGCTCAACCATATCCCCTCACACACCTCCTTTCGAATGAGAACATATTTAATACTCTTAGTCTATCTATATATTCAAGGTGCCTCAGGGAAGGAATAATCTTTGTTGCCCTCCGTTGCATTGACTCAAGAAGGTTAATATCATGTCTAAAATGTTGGGACCATGCCTGTATACAGTACTCTAGATGTGGCCTAACATAAGAGTTAAACAGAACATAACATAACATAATTTCACAGATGACAAAAGCCACAAGGGCCTATCAAAGGTCATCCGTATCCATCAAATCCCACCCACTTAATGCATCCATAGGATTTTGTCAGATCATGCATCTACAATATACAATTTAACAAGCCATAGGTATGTCCAACCATGCATCTACAATATATAATTTAAAGCCTCCATAGGAGTCTGTCAAAAACAAAATCAAAGTCCCCCAAAATATACAATAAAAAGAAACTGCATCCACAGGAATGAGTCAAGAAACATATCCACATACCAAAAAGTAAGAAATTAACCCTCCATCCCCATATAATCATCAAATCTGCGCTTGAAAACATTCAAGTTTGGGCTGTCTACAGTCTCAGGTGGCAAACTATTCCAATAATCCACCACTCTGTTAGTGAAAAAATATTTTCTAACATCCAGTCTGCACCCCTGTTTTTTAATCTTTAATAGACCTTTGATAGGCCCTTGTGGCTTTTGTCATCCGTGTAATTATGTTATGTTATGTTATGTTAGTTCTATTACTACCTTCTAACTCAAATAACTTGCTGAAATCCAATTTATCCATCCCAGAAAAGATTTAAAAAAGCTCAATCATATCTCCCTTCACACACCTTCTTTCAAATGAAAACATATTTTCCAGAGTTAATAGAGTTCCGGCCCTAATTTTCTCCCCCCCCCTCTTATATGCCAAATTACCTACTTTGCCTCAGGTTGGCCGAGGGGTTGACCCGCAGTCATCTGTTGCATTGGAGGTGGCTGTGGGTGGACGTTGAAGATTTAACTCCGTGCTCTTCACTTCAATTTACTTATTTACTCCTATGTTTGATGTTACAACATGGCAAATACTTCTGGAGGAAGGAAAGGGAAATGTGGAGCTATGTGTGGTAGCGCTGCGGCTAGGAGGACTGACTGGATTGGGTGTTCTACATGTGAAAAATGGTTTCATCGTCGTTGTGTTTACCTAGATGGTCTGAGTGAGGAGAATGTTAAAAATTTGTTTTGGAGCTGTCAACAGTGTTATGATGGCTTTTGCAATGGGATGATTGAGTTGAAAAGGTTGAGGGAGCAGAAGAAGAAATTAGAAGAGAAGTTACAGCTATATATAATATAACAGATGACAAAAGTCACAAGGGCTCATCATAGGTCATCCGAGTCAAACGGCCTCTTTTTCAAGGCACCCAAACTCGCAGGAAAACTACATCCAGAGGATTGCATCCAGAAACAAGGGTATCACCAATCAAGGCTTGTCAAGAACTAAATCATGCAGCTATAGATATATACAAACAATATTAATATATACAAAACTTAGGAACCATCACAACCTTCCCTTCCCATAAACTCATCCAACCTACTCTTAAATACATTTAGATTTGGACTACCTACTACCCTCGGCGGCAATTTGTTCCAGAAGTCTACCACTCTATTGGTGAAAAAATATTTTCTTAAATCCAACCTACACCCTTGCTTTTTAATTTTCAAGTGGTGACCTCTAGTCCGATTTGCATCATCTAACTCAAAAAACTTGATAACATCTGGAAGGTTATCTTGCAGGAAGCTCTTGATTCTCATTGTAAGATTGGGATATAATACTGATTTGGGTGTATAGTTTTTCTTGTATTTATTTAATACATCAATCACTGTGTAATAAATACATTAGTGATTAATACTTTTGGGGAAGATAACTGGCACCAATTCTGAGCAAGAATTTTTTTTGGTGAGTGTTAACTTTTTCCTTAGTAAATTTCTGAGAGTATGGCTGTTTGTATAGATAGTGAGAGCATGCCGTTTGAAAGTAGTGTGTATGTGGTGTGTGATGCATGTGGAGTTGAAAGGAGAGTGAATGTAACTGAATGCCGTGTGTGTTTTCTGGAAGGGGAGGTTAGGAGGTTGAGTGGGGAATGTAAGAGGTTGAATGATTTGGTGTTTGAGGTGAGAAGAGATGCAAGTGTGCGATTGAAGGGTGAGATTAGTGCTAAGAGGGTGGAAGATAGGGCTAGGACTGGGAACAGTGTGGAAGTTGTGAGTGATGATGAATGGTGGGTGAAAATGGATAGGATAGATAAGTTAGGACAGGTTAGGTGTGTGAATGAGAGGGACATAGAACCTGTTAGGTTGACTAAAAGATTCAATGTCCTGAGAGAGGAAGAGTGTGAAAGTGATTTGCCTGGTGTGATTGTGGATGAAAGCAGGATGGGTGGTAGTGTGACTGAGAGCAGGAGGGAGGGTAATGTTAGGCCAAGACAGAATAGGAGAATGACTGAGGTGCTAGTGATGGGTGACTCTCAGATTAGGTATTTAGATAGGAAGTTGAGTGATAGCAAGTGGAAGGGAATGAGAGTTTGTCTGCCGGGTGCTGGTGTAAGTGATGTTTGTGAGAGGTATGATGGGCTGGTTTCTGGGTGTGAGAGGGATGCAGTTGTGATTACGCATGTGGGAGTGAATGATGTAAAGAAGGTGGGTACATGTGAGTTACGTGAGCAGTATAAAAGGTTAGTTGAAAGGATGAGTAAAAGCAGGGTAAAAGGTGTTGTTTCTGGTGTGCTTCCGAGATTGGATGTGGGGGTAGAATGGTTGTCGCGTGCAATTGGTTTGAATGAATTTGTGAAAGGACTGTGTGAGGAGTTAGGATTGGTGTTTGTAGATGTCTGGGGAGGGTTTTACGGGAATAGGAGGTTGTATGCGATGGATGGGCTCCATCTTAGTCGGGCAGGTGTTGAGGTTCTATGGGGGGAGCTGGATAGTGTGATTAGGTCCTTACGGGTGGGAAACTAGAAGCTGTTAGAGGTAAGGGAATAACAGGAATAGAGGGCAGGTGTAGGAAATGGAAGGGATGCAGAGATAGAGGAATAGCTAAGGGAGAGGGCATACTGATGTGTTATAGGGGGACTAATGCACAAGTGAATGAGCAGATAACTAGGAATAGAAAAGCACGATGCAATGAAGATGGGAATAATAAAAAAAACTTAAAAATATACTACACAAATGTCGGAGTATAAGGAATAAGATAGATCTCTTAAGAGCGTTAGCAAGTGAAGAGAATTTTGATATAATTGCGATAACAGAGTCATGGCTTGATTTGGCAGGAAATCACTTTAAACCTGAGGTTGAGATTGAGGGCTTTAACATGTTCCATACAGATAGGAATAGGAAGAGAGGAGGAGGGGTTATTATTTATATTAAAGATAATCTCCAGTGTTGTGTAAACAGTACAATTAAATTAGATGATAACACAGAGTCATTATGGCTAAATGTAAAGGAAGGTAAAAACAAGCTTGTCATAGGATTATTATACAGACCACCAAATCTTAGTAAGGAAGCTTCAAATCTTCTGTGGCAGGAGATTGAACGGGCATGTAGAAGTAAGCATGTGTGTATAATGGGCGATTTTAATTACAGAAATATAGACTGGGAAGCTCTTGTGGGTGATCAGGAGGCTGAGGAATTTTTGAATGTTGTCCAAGATAATTTTCTGAGGCAAATTATTAACGAACCCACTAGAGGTAATAATATACTGGATTTAGTTCTGACAAATAGGGAAGAAGTTATTAAGGATACTGAGATTGGAGGAAATTTGGGTTATAGTGACCATTGTGAAATTAGATTCAAGATGAAATGGAATGGTATTGATAGTAGCATGAACAATGTTAAAATTCCTGACTTTAGAAGAGCAAATTATAATGGGCTAAGGACTTACCTGGAGGCAGTTGTACAGAAACCAGGCAATGAAATCAATTCAGGAATAGATTCAATGATATCAGTTAGTGGAGACAATAATCACCAGGAGGAAGAGATTACAATTGAAGAGGAGTATGAAAGAATAATTGAGCAATTAATTACGGGTCAGATGATTAACATTCCTTATAAGGAGATTAGGACTAAAAATAATGACCCAAAATGGATGACAGATAAAATTAAGCATTATATTGGCATTAAAAAGGGCATTTATAGGAAAATAAAAAATGGAGAGGATCACTTAAGGCAGAGATATAATGAACTAGCAAGAGATGTTAAAAAGTTAGTTAGAGTAGCAAGGAGAAATTATGAAATTAAAGTGGCAAATAGGGCAAAGGAAGATCCTAAAAGTTTTTATCAATTATACAAAACTAAGGTTAGAGATAAAATAGGCCCACTTATAGATTCCAATGGAGAATTAGTGAGTGATAGGGACTCAATGGCTGGAATGCTAAATGACTTTTTTCTCTCAGTATTTACACAGGAGGATACTCTAAATATACCCGAGGTGTCAATGATCTTTCGGGGTAATGATGAAGAGAAATTAAAGGATATCTTGATCACAAAGGATGTGTTAAGTGAGCCCCTAGCATGCATCTTTAGAAAATCATTGGAGAGTGGCATTGTGCCAGTGGCATGGAAGAAAGCCAATGTGATACCTATATTTAAGAAAGGGGATAAAACAAATATGTCTAATTACAGACCAGTAAGTTTGACATCAGTGGTAGGGAAAATGATGGAATCTATTATAGCAAGGAATATTAGGGATCACTTGGATAAGCATAAGTTGATAAAAGAATCACAGCATGGCTTTAGTAAGAGTAAATCCTGCCTGACTAATTTGCTGTCTTTTTATAGTAAGGTGTATGAAGCAGCAGATAAGGATGAAAACTATGATATTTTATACTTGGACTTTAGTAAGGCTTTTGATCGAGTGCCACACTTACGGCTTCTGAGCAAAGTTAAAGCACACGGGATCGATGGCAGTATATTTAGGTGGATTCAGTCATGGCTTGGTGACAGACAGCAAAGAGTTAGTATAGATGGAGTTAAATCTGAGTGGGGGTGTGTTAGCAGTGGAGTTCCGCAAGGATCTGTTTTGGGTCCCTTGCTATTCTTAATTTATATTAATGATCTTGACATAGGTATAAGTAGTGACCTGAGTAAATTTGCTGATGATACTAAGCTAGGTAGGGCCATTAGGGCTGATTCTGATGCTGTTGTAATGCAGGAGGAATTGACCATTCTGTCCAATTGGGCTGAGAAATGGCAAATGAAGTTTAACATAGACAAATGTAGTGTACTTAGTATAGGTAGAAATAATCCACTGAATAGTTATAAATTAAATGGGAGAAATTTAGGGAGGACCGATTGTGAGAGGGACTTGGGTATTTTGGTAAGTTCAGACCTTCGTCCTAGAAAGCAATGCCTAAATGCTAAGAATAAAGCTAATAGGATATTGGGATTCATTAGGAGGAGTGTAAGCAATAAGAGTGCTGAAGTCATTCTAAAACTGTATCTGGCGCTAGTTAGGCCTCATCTAGACTATGCAGTACAATTTTGGTCACCATATTATAGGAAGGATATTGATTTGCTTGAGTCTGTGCAGAGAAGGATGACAAAGATGATTGGTGGGCTAAGGAACTTACCTTATGGTGAAAGGCTCAGAAAACTAAATCTACATACATTGGAAAGGAGAAGAGTCAGAGGGGAATTGATTGAAGTCTTCAAATGGGTAAAAGGATATAATAAAGGGGATCTGGGTAAGGTTCTTATACTTAGTGAACATGACAGGACACGTAGCAATGGGTTTAAGCTTGATAAGTATAGGTTTAGGAAGGAGATTGGGAGGAATTGGTTTACAAATCGTGTGGTAGATGAATGGAATAGGCTCACTAGACATGTGATAGAAGCCTCCTCTCTGGGTAGTTTTAAGAATAGATTAGATAAATATATGGATGAAGCTGCTAGATGGGACTGACTTTTTTATGTACATATGTATATATTTTTCTAAGGAGTGGGGAGATTATTTTGCGGTTGCATGAATGGACATAATCCTCTGGATGCATTTTATGTATATTGTAGATTAGATCTGACGAACTCCTGTAAAGGGTGACAATGTTGATGACTTTTCTCTGGTAAGAAATCTTTTGTGTGTTGACTGGAACAGGAGCTGCCAAGTGTAGGCCATGAATGGTCTTTTGCAGTCTCCTTCTTTTCTTATGTTCTTATGTTCTTATCTATCCCGGAAAAATTTTTAAAGAGCTCAATCATATCCCCTCTCACACACCTCCTTTCGAACGAGAACATATTTAATACCCTCAGTCTATCTTCATATTCAAGGTGCCTCAGGGAAGGAATAATCTTTATTGCACTGACTCGAGAAGGTTAATATCGTGTCTAAAATGTGGAGACCATGCCTGTATACAGTACTCTAGATGTGGCCTAACATAAGTGTTATAGAGTTTAAGAATAACCTCCTTACTTTTGTAACTGACATTTCTCTTAATAAAACCCAGCACTCAATTTGCCCTATTTCTTGCTTCAATACACTGCTTAGAAAACCTTAATGACTTATCTATTACTACTCCTAGATCTTTCTCATCCTCCACTGAGCTCAGCCAATGCCCATCCATTTCATAGTTAAATTCTCTATTATCTTTTCCCATGTTAATAACTTTGCACTTATCAAGGTTGAAAGTCATTTGCCACTTATGTGCCCAGGATAACAATTTATTTAAGTCCCCCTGCACTTTAAAATTATCATCAATATCTTTAACTACAGCTGCTAATTTGGTATCATCCGCAAAAATTGACACTTTATTATTAACTGCCTCCCCAAGATCGTTTATATAGATGACAAATAATAATGGACCGAGAACTGATCCCTGAGGAACCCCACTGATAACATCCCTCCACTCTGACTTTACACCATTTAGCACTCCCCTTTGCTTCCTGTCTTTCAGCCACTCAGCTATCCAATTTGAAATCCCCCCCACATATCCCAATCATTTTTAATTTATGAATTAGTCTCCTGTGTGGTACCTTATCAAATGCTTTACTAAAATCTAAGTAAATTATATCTACATTCTCTCCCTTATCTACTTGATCTGTTACAAACTCCAGAAAGTCTAGTAAGTTAGTCAAACATGATCTACCTGATCTAAACCCATGCTGAGCATCGCTGATTAACCTCTCCCTCTCTAGATGTTGGCAAATCCCGTTTTTAACTATTTGATAAGTGCAAAGTTATTAACATGGGAAAAGATAATAGAGAATTTAACTATGAAATGGATGGGCATTGGCTGAGCTCAGTAGAGGATGAGAAAGATCTAGGAGTAGTAATAGATAAGTAATTAAGGTTTTCTATGCAGTGTATTGAAGCAAGAAATAGGGCAAATAGAGTGCTGGTTTTCATTAAGAGACTGAACGATTTAGTATCTGAAGTGAGAAGAGATGCAAGTGTACATTTGAAGAGTCAGATTGGGACCAGGAAGGAGGAAGTTAGGCCTAGAACAGGGACTGGAGAGAAAGCAGTAAGTGAAGTAAGTGATGATGAGTGGTGGGTGAAAGTGAACAGAATAGATAAGTTAGGACAGGTTAGGTGTGTGAATGAGGGACATGGAACCTGTTAGGCTAACTAACAGATTTGATGCTCTGAGAGAGGAAGAATTTTAAAGAGATTTGTCTGGTGCAGCCATGCCTGAAAGTAGAATAGGAGGTCGAGTGAGTGAGAGCAGGAGGGAGGGTAATACTAGGCCTAGAGAGAATAGGAGAATGACTGAGGTGATTGTGATGGGTGACTCTCAGATTAGGTATTTAGATAGGAAGTTGAGTGAAAGTAAATGGAAGGGAGTGATAGTTTGTCTGCTGGGTGCTGGTGTAAATGATGTGTGTGAGAGGTATGATGGTTGGTGTCTGGGTGTGAGAGGGAAGCAGTTGTGATCACACATGTCGGAGTAAATGATTTAAAGAAGGTGGGTACTTGTGAGTTACGACAGCGGTATAAAAGGCTGATTGAAAGGATGTGTGAAAGTAGAGTAAAAGGCGTTGTTTCAGGTGTGCTTCCCAGAATGGATGTGGGGATGGAATGGTTGTCTTGTGCAATGGGGTTGAATGAATATGTGAAAGGTTTGTGCGAGGAGTCAGGATTGGCATTTGTAGATGTTTGGAGTGGGTTTTATGGGAATAAGGGTTTGTATGCGATGGATGGACTCCATCTGAGCCGAGATGGGGTTGAGGTTTTGTGGCGGGAATTAGATAGTGTTATTAGGTCTTTAGAGGCGGGAAACTAGGTTTTGATAGTGGTCAGGGAAATTTAATGGCTCAAAGTGAGGCAGGGATAGGAAGCAAACACAGATTTGTAGAAGGTAGGCAGGCTAATGGAAGTGCTTTAGGGTTAAATTACTTGAGTAGTGATAGTGGTCAGGGAAATAGAAGAGTACAGGGTCAGGGAAGGAGAGAAAGGAGATGCAGAGGAGATAGGGCGTCAGGTGCTTCAGGGATAGGTGGGCTGAGTTGTCTTTACACAAATGCTTGTAGTCTTAGAAATAAGAGGGATGAATTATTTAGTTATATCATTCATGAAGATATAGATATAATATGTATAGTTGAATCATGGGTTAATGAAAATATATTTAATGATAATGTCAGTGAATTGGAACTAGAAGGTTATACTATGTACATTAGTCAAAGGAGAGATAGGACTGGTGGTGGGTTGATTATTTATATCAGAAATAGCATTTTTTCAAATCTAAATAACTCTATAAAGCAAGGAGAAGGTGAATCATTATGGATAGATATTAAGGTTGGTAAAAATAGGAAAATACACTTGGGAGCTTTTTATAGACCACCAGGGCAGACTGATTGCATCGATGAGTTAATGATTAGGGAAATAAGTAAAGGATGCAAAGAAGATACAGTTATTCTTGGTGACTTTAATTTAACTTCTGTAGACTGGAAAAATATGATAGGAAGAGATAGAGCAAGTTGTAAGTTTATGGAGTGTTTTGAGGATAACTTTTTGTCCAATTTGTTAATAAGCCAACAAGGGGTGCCAATATATTAGATCTAATTCTTTCAAATGATGATCACTTAGTTCAAAGATTGAGTGTAGGGGAATCATTGGGAAACAGTGATCATCAGATGGTTCGGTTTAATTTGCAAATAGTTAAGGGTAGAACAGCGACAAAATCCACAAGAATTCCAAATTTTTATAGGGGAGATTACGATAAATTATGCAGCATGCTAAATCAGATTAGGTGGGATATAGAATTCCATGGAAAGAATACTTATGAGATGTGGGATATTTTTAAGACTATATTAAACATGGTTGAGGAACAGTGTATTCCGATGAAGTCTATTAGGAAGAAATGTAGGAAACCATTATGGTGGAATCAAGAAAAAACTAATAAAGTTTCAGAGAAAAAAAGGGCATACCAGAGATTACAAAGTGAGAGTAGTTTAGATAATTTAAACCATTGTAGGTCAACCAGAAATGAACTAAATAAGATTATTAAGAAGACCAAAAGGACAGCAGAAATTAATTTAGCTAAAAATAATAATAAAGATCCTAAAAAATTCTTTAGCTATTATAGAATCAATAATAAATATAACAGTGATAAAATAGGGCCTATTAAATATGAAGGGGTTTTGAAAGAATCTGATGAGGAAATAGTAGAGGTCCTTAATGATCATTTTGCTTCAGTATTCACAGAAGAGAAACCAGTTAGATTAATTGATGATAATTCTAGGTCAAGGGAAGTAGTGATAAATTCTATTAATATAGACAGAGAAGAAATTAAAGGGCTTATAATCGAGTTAAATACTAGTAAGGCATCTGGCCCTGACAACATTCATTCTAGGATACTCAAAGAAGGTGTAGAAAGCATTGCAGTAGCTCTAGAGAAGATATTTATTAGATCACTAGAGTCTGGAGAAATACCAAATGATTGGAAATTGGCAAATGTAGTGCCAATTTTTAAAAAGGGAAGCAAAGAGGACCCAAATAACTTTAGGCCGGTAAGCTTAACTTCTATAGTCTGTAAAATTCTTGAGAAGATGGTTAAGAAGGGAATTTATGATCATCTAGAGAGTAGCAGGTTAATTAATGATGCTCAGCATGGTTTTAGAAAAGGTAGATCGTGTTTAACTAATTTACTGGATTTTATGGATTATGTAACTAAAGAATTAGATAGGGGTGAGAAAGTTGATGTGATCTACTTAGATTTCAGCAAAGCTTTTGATAAGGTTCCACATAGAAGACTAGTTCATAAATTAAAGCTGCAGGGGATATGTGGGAACGTTTTAAATTGGATAACTGAATTGGGTGAAAAATAGGAAACAGAGAGTTGTACTGAATGGAGTGAGGTCGAAGTGGAGGAATGTTATTAGTGGCGTACCTCAGGGGTCAGTTTTAGGCCCTTTATTATTTATAATCTATGTAAATGATCTTGGGCAAGGTGTAAATAGCAAAGTGTCAATTTTTGCTGATGACACTAAATTGGCAGCTGTAGTCAAAGAGGTTGAGGGTAGCTTTACATAACATAACATAACATAATTACACGGATGACAAAAGCCACAAGGGCCTATCAAAGGTCATCCGCCTCCGTCAAAACCCACCCACAAAAAGCACCATCACCAGGGGAAGACAAAATCAAAGTCCCCCACAATATAATATAACGGATGACAAAAGCCACAAGGGCTCATCATAGGTCATCCGAGTCAAGCGGCCTCTTTTTCAAGGCACCCAAACTCCCAGGAAAACTACATCCAGAGGATTGCATCCAGAAACAAGGGTATCACCAATCAAGGCTTGTCAAGAACTAAATCATGCAGCTATAGATATATACAAACAATATTAATATATACAAAACTTAGGAACCATCACAACCTTCCCTTCCCATAAACTCATCCAACCTACTCTTAAATACATTTAGATTTGGACTACCTACTACCCTCTGCGGCAATTTGTTCCAGAAGTCTACCACTCTATTGGTGAAAAAATACTTTCTTAAATCCAACCTACACCCTTGCTTTTTAATTTTCAAGTGGTGACCTCTAGTCCGATTTCCATCATCTAACTCAAAAAACTTGCTAACATCCAATTTATCTATCCCGGAAAAATTTTTAAAGAGCTCAATCATATCCCCTCTCACACACCTCCTTTCGAACGAGAACATATTTAATACCCTCAGTCTATCTTCATATTCAAGGTGCCTCAGGGAAGGAATAATCCTTGTTGCCCTCCGTTGCACTGACTCAAGAAGGTTAATATCGTGTCTAAAATATGGGGACCATGCCTGTATACAGTACTCTAGATGTGGCCTAACATAAGAGTTATAGAGTTTAAGAATAACCTCCTTACTTTTGTAACTGACATTTCTCTTAATAAAACCCAGCACTCTATTTGCCCTATTTCTTGCTTCAATACACTGCTTAGAAAACCTTAATGACTTATCTATTACTACTCCTAGATCTTTCTCATCCTCTACTGAGCTCAGCCAATGCCCATCCATTTCATAGTTAAATTCTCTATTATCTTTTCCCATGTTAATAACTTTGCACTTTTCAAGGTTGAAAGTCATTTGCCACTTATGTGCCCAGGATAACAATTTATTTAAGTCCCCCTGCACTTTAAAATTATCATCAATATCTTTAACTACAGCTGCTAATTTGGTATCATCCGCAAAAATTGACACTTTATTATTAACTGCCTCCCCAAGATCGTTTATATAGATGACAAATAATAATGGACCGAGAACTGATCCCTGAGGAACCCCACTGATAACATCCCTCCACTCTGACTTTACACCATTTAGCACTCCCCTTTGCTTCCTGTCTTTCAGCCACTCAGCTATCCAATTTGAAACACCCCCACATATCCCAATCATTTTTAATTTATGAACTAGTCTCCTGTGTGGTACCTTATCAAATGCTTTACTAAAATCTAAGTAAATTATATCTACATTCTCTCCCTTATCTACTTGATCTGTTACAAACTCCAGAAAGTCTAGTAAGTTAGTCAAACATGATCTACCTGATCTAAACCCATGCTGAGCATCGCTGATTAACCCCTCCCTCTCTAGATGTTGGCAAATCCCTTTTTTAACTATTTTCTCAAGAATTTTACAGACTACAGGAGTTAGGCTAACCGGTCTAAAGTTATTTGGATCCTCTTTACTACCCTTCTTGAAAATGGGGACTACATTCGCTCTCTTCCAATCATCGGGTATTTCTCCATATTCCAATGACCTAGTATATAACTTGTCCAGAGCTATTGAGATACTTTCTACCCCTTCCTTAAGTATCCTAGAATGAATATTATCAGGGCCGGAGGCCTTGGTAGTATCTAAATCACCTATTAGTCCTTTTATCATCCTCCGATCCACACAAATGTTAGTAAACACCTCTTTTCCTGACCTATGAGTACTATACATAGGACTATTTAGTTTCTCTTTTGTAAATACTGATGCAAAATGACCATTTAGTACCTCAACTATTTCCTCATCAGTTTCTCTCACAAACCCTTCATATTTGATAGGTCCTATTTTAACTCTGCCACACTTGTTATTAGTTTTATAGTAACTAAAGAACTTTCTAGGATCTTTGTTGCTATCCTGAGCTAATTTAATTTCTGACACCCTTTTGTTCTTCTTTATAATCTTATTTAACTCATTCCTAGCCATTCTATAATCACTTAAATTTTGAATATTATTTTCTACCTGTAATTTTTTATATGCCCTTTTCTTCTCTGAAATTTTTCTAGCTTTCTCCTGATTCCACCATAATGGTTTCCTACTTTTGTTCCTAATGGCCTTCATTGGGATACATTGTTCTTGGACTACATTTATTATATGCTTGAAAGTATCCCACATCCCATAAGCATTTTTACCTCTGAATTCTATATCCCAGTCTACCAAATTTAGCAAGCTTCGAAGTTTTACATAATCTCCCTTATGAAAATTTGGAACTTTTTCAGCATTCTCAGTTATTTTACCCTTCTCAATTCCCAAGTTAAAACGAACTATCTGATGGTCACTATTTCCCAATGCTTCCCCAACAGTCAATTCTTGAACTAAATGATCACTGTTAGAAAGTACTAAATCTAATATATTGTCCCCCCTCGTTGGCTCATTAACAAATTGATTCAAAAAATTATCCTCAAAGCATTCTATGAACCTGCCACTTGTTCTATCCCTACCTATCATATTTTCCCAGTCCACAGAGTTTAAGTTGAAGTCCCCAATAATAACTGCATCTGTTTCACATCCCTTACTTATTTCCCTTATCATTAGTTCATCTATATCATCAGTCTGCCCAGGTGGCCTGTAAAAAGCTCCCAAATGCACCATTCTATTTTTACTGAACCTAATATCTATCCAAAGTGACTCAACTCCATCCTGCTTTATTGAAGTATTTAAACTTGAAACAATGTTGTTTTTTATATAGATAATTATTCCTCCACCAATCCTACCTGTCCTTTGACTAATGTACATATTATAGCCCTGAAAATCAAATTCACTTATAGTGTCACTAAATTCTATTTCATTAACCCATGATTCAGTAACGCATAATATATCTATATCCTCATTGCTAATATAACTAAATAGCTCATCCTTCTTGTTTCTAAGACTACGAGCATTTGTATAGAAACAATTTAACCCCCCTATCCCTGAAGCACCTCTTGAAACTTGAATGACCTCACCTCTATCGCCTTGGAACCTATTTCTGTTATGTGCCAAGTCCATTCTACTTTCAGTACTATAATGTCCTCTCATAATTCCCTGACCACTATTAGTATCTAGTTTCCCGCCCGCAAAGATCTAATAACACGATCATACTCCTCCCACAACACATCTACTCAAATGCAGTCCATCCATCGCATACATTTCTTTCATTCCAACAAACCTATCCCACACATCCACAAACATGACACCTTCCATCTCACACATCCTCCTCACATAATCATTCAGACCAATTGCACGAGACATCCATTCTACCCCAACATCCATTCTTGGAAGCACACCTGTCACAGCACCTTTCATTCTACTTTCTTTCACCTTTTCAATCAACCTCTTGTACCTCTCACGTAACTCACATGCACCCACTTTCTTCACATCATTCACTCCTACATGTGTAATCACAACCGCATCCCTTGCACAGCCAGACACCAGTTCCTCATACCTATCAGACAGATCTCTCACTCCAGCACCCGGCAAACACACCCTCAAACCATTCAATCTACTTGCATTCAACTTCCTATCTAAATATCTAACTCGCGAATCACCCATCACAAGCACTTCAGTCAGACTCCTATTCCTAACCCCCACAGACCTAACTCCATCCCCACTCCTATTCTCATTCAAACTACCAGTCACTCGAACTCCACCCCCACCCCCATCAGTCATATCACTTCCAGTTACTTCCTCTCTTAGGGCACTGAATCTATTAGTCAAGCTAATAGGTTCTGTGTCCCTCTGACTCACACACCTATTCTCCCCCTGGCTAACCACCTCAACAGAGGCAACCCTATTCTCACAAAGAACAGGAGAAGCCTCCCTAGCTTCATGTTTCCTAACCACTCTCCACTGTCCCCCATCCTCACTAGGCCTATTTCTAACTAATCTAAGGGGGCTAACTTCACTAGAACTATCATATCCTACCTCCTCCACCGGCCCTCTACCTTCACCTGAAACATCTAACTGGCCTACCTCACCACCTAACCTATTCCCAAATCTAGGCCTAACACTAAGTTCCCTCCTGAGCTCAGCAACTAACCCCTCCAGCCTACATATCCTGTCTAAATCCTGCCTTCTCATCCCCTCTAAATCTACAATGCATTCACGCAGCCCACATACAACACATGTATACCCCTCACCTAATACACCACAACCAATGCATACATTCCGACACTCATGCTCACTTTCATCCCCAAACTCCATCACTTATTCAAACAAAGAAAGAATTTAAGTAGCAATAAGAAAAAAAAGAAGAGCAACTTAGCTTTGGCTGATTGTGGTGAGAAAAAAAACAAAAAACAAACAAACTATAGAAAAATCTGAAAAATAGATCAACAGACTGAGAGCTCTATAAAACACGTGCTACCTGTTCGAAGGTCAGTCGAAGACTGACCTTAAATAAGTTGTTAGCTTGGGCTCAGAAGTGGCAGATGACTTTTAACCTTAATAAATGCAAAGTTATTAACATGGGGAGAAATAATAGGGAATTTAACTATGAGATGGATGGGTATTGGCTTAATTCAGTTGAAGATGAGAAGGACTTAGGAGTAGTAGTAGATAGGTCACTGAAATTTTCAAAGCAGTGTATTGAGGCAAAAAATAGAGCAAATAGGGTGCTAGGTTACATTAAAAGAAATGTTAGCTACAAGAGTAAGGAGGTCATCCTTAAACTATACAACTCTTATGTCGGGCCACATTTAGAGTACTGTATACAGGCATGGTCACCACATTTTAGACATGATATAAACTTATGAGAGTCAGTACAAAGGAGGGCAACGAAAATAATACCATCCCTGAAGCACCTTGATTATGAAGATAGACTGAGGGTATTAAATATGTTTTCATTTGAAAGAAGGTGTGTGAGGGGAGATATGATTGAGCTTTTTAAAATCTTTTCTGGGATGGATAAATTGGATTTCAGCAAGTTATTTGAGTTAGAAGGTAGTAATAGAACTAGAGGCCACCACTTAAAGATTAATAAACAGAGTTGCAGACTGGATGTTAGAAAATATTTTTTCACTAACAGAGTGGTGGATTATTGGAATAGTTTGCCACCTGAGACTGTAGACAGCCCAAACTTGAATGTTTTCAAGCGCAGATTTGATGATTATATGGGGATGGAGGGTTAATTTCTTACTTTTTGGTATGTGGATATGTTTCTTGACTCATTCCTGTGGATGCAGTTTCTTTTTATTGTATATTTTGGGGGACTTTGATTTTGTTTTTGACAGACTCCTATGGAGGCTTTTAAATTATATATTGTAGATGCATGGTTAGACATTCCTATGGCTTGTTAAATTGTATATTGTAGATGCATGATCTGACAAAATCCTATGGATGCATTATGTGGGTGGGATTTGATGGATACGGATGAGCTTTGATAGGCCCTTGTGGCTTTTGTCATCCGTGAAATTATGTTATGTTATGTTACATTTATTATATGCTTGAAAGTATCCCACATCCCATGAGCATTTTTACCTCTGAATTCTACATCCCAGTCCACCAAATTTAGCAAGCTTCGGAGTTTTACATAATCTCCCTTATGAAAATTTGGAACTTTTACAGCATTCTCAGTTATTTTACCCTTCTTAATTCCCAAGTTAAAATGAACTATCTGATGGTCACTATTTCCCAATGCTTTCCCCAACAGTCAATTCTTGAACTAAATGATCACTGTTAGAAAGTACTAAATCTAATATATTGTCCCCCCTCATTGGCTCATTAACAAATTGATTCAAAAAATTATCCTCAAAGCATTCTATGAACCTGCCACTTGTTCTATCCCTACCTATCATATTTTTCCCAGTCCACAG
This sequence comes from Ceratothoa steindachneri, assembly GCA_963969495.1. NCBI lineage: Eukaryota > Metazoa > Arthropoda > Malacostraca > Isopoda > Cymothoidae > Ceratothoa > Ceratothoa steindachneri. The sequence goes on from OZ018321.1 coordinate 225,613,489, forward strand.
AGTTTAAGTTGAAGTCCCCAATAATAACTGCATCTGTTTCACATCCCTTACTTATTTCCCTTATCATTAGTTCATCTATATCATCAGTCTTCCCAGGTGGTCTGTAAAAAGCTCCCAAATGCACCATTCTATTATTACTGAACCTAATATCTATCCAAGTTTTCATCCTTGCCCAATTCTTTTATTTTTCTGAATATATCATTTCTCACTTCTGAGTCAGTGAGTGCAGCCACTATTGGGCAATCCCGGCCTTCTACCTTTTTCCCAAGCCTTATCACTCATCATATTATCCTCATGAACCTCACATGTATTCTGAATTTTCTTAACAATCTGTCTGTCATAATTAATTCTTTCCTAGAACATGTTTGAATTGCTTTCAGGGACATTGTACACCACAATGTTGTTTTCTCTCTTCTTCTTATCATTTAGTTCTTCCAAAACTGTAGTTATATCCATTACCTCCTGTCTTTTTCTGAGATGCCTGATGTCCTCCAATTTCCCTGTGTACTAAATTTACTTCATCAGCACTTGATTCCTTTATTTCAAGTATATTGATTTCAGCTCTTTCCATCTGTGAACTCAATTCTTGTACAGTCTCCCTGTCCCCATTCATATGTTCATTAGTATCCACTGCTCTAGCCTCCAGTACTGCTATATGTAGAGTTTATGGTTTTACATGTAAGGTAATACTGTATGACTTTTTAAGCTTTAGAATAATAATAATTTTTTACAGCAATGACAGAAGATAGAGAAATATTACGTGAAATATGGAATGGCCGCATCCCTGTATCATTTTCATTGGCCAGTGATGATTGTTCTACCCTGTCATCTCCAGATCCACATTATCTTTTGGTTCCTAGAATGTCATATTTCCCAATTATTATTGATAAGGTTAGTTTAATGGACTTTTCTTTATCTTTCACTATTTCCCACTAAGTTGGGTCAGTGTGCATCATTGCCACTCTTGCATAACTGGACTGGATCCACAACAGCTTTACCCATTACACCCATTGTGTATTGTACTCACAAGACCAAACTTTCTCGTGTGCACCTGTTCAGGCTGCTATCACTATCTTTGCTTATTTGCCTTTATCACATGCACCCAAGGTCATTATGGGTTTTCTTGCTGCCTCACATACACATGAGGTTAATTGAACTAATTTCATAAATAATCCTAAACTTCCTTGAACTATAATAATACCCTTGTAATAAATCAACTTGCCTGGTAAGGTAAGTTGCAGTGATAGTATGAAGTTAGTATAACAATGAGTAGCCACCTTCTCACTACTCAGGCATGCTCTTCATCCATGCCAAGCAAGTGACAGTATTCAATAGACCAATGTAACATTCATAAAAAGAGCTATCATTTGAGTTTTTTTACCTTTACTTTAGCTATTGCACTACATAGCATTATTTTCACCCACCTGTGGGGCCATGCTATATCTTACAATAGTAAGGTAAACTGCAATGTATCCAGTGATGGTATGCAGTTAGTATAGCAATGAGGTGGTTACTCATTGCTATACTAACCACTTAAATTCCTTGAAAAATACCTGCGTAAGGGGAATGGTGATTTGCTTTCCTCATCGCTGTGTTGATGGGACTCAGCGCCCTATCTGGCCCCAGCTTAGCCTCTTCTCCTTCCTTCTGACACTGTCCCTCGACTTTTCCTGGTCAGCCTCTAATTTCACATGGTAGACACCAACTAGCTTTCCCTTACCCAACCATCCCTGAGGTGACAATGCCCCATTGATTACCCCTGAGCTTGGGTTGGGGGGGGGGTAACAACCTGCCTCACCCCTACCCCCACCTTCCTTACATACCCTTTCTCCTTTCACAGTCTTCAAAGCAATGTGGTGCGTATATCTTTGAGAAGGAAATCCTGGCCATTCAGCGCCAGGATCGTCTCTCATTTTGTGAGGCTATGATAAAAAGAAACCCTCTACTCCTAGCCCTTCCAGGCCTGCAAGCACGGTCATTTCCGTGCCCATTTGGAACCTTCTGTGGGTTCTACCCGCCCTGGGCGCTCCCCCGGTAAAGCTGGCAGCATCAAGGGCTCATACCTAGCTCCGGCTAAAACCAGGGCTCCCTCCTCCTTTCTCCAGCATGACCGTTTCTTGTAAGGTGAAATGGCCACATGCCTCCACCGAGTCGTTAAAATCACAGGAGGCAACACGCCTGAAGTTGGTCATGAGGCCATCTTCCAGCGTTCCTAAAGCTTCCCCATGAAAGAAGGACAGCAAATACAGGAGCTTTGGCTACTATGCCCAACAAACCGAGTGCTAGGCTGGGTGAACTGAAGGCAGTGAAACCTCCAAAGGAGGGACCTCTGCCTCCGAAGACACCCTGCCTGACTAAGGTTTCGAAGTAGAGGGAGGAAATGACTCACACGGCAAGCCCAACCTCCCTCGATAAGTCCTTGTAGGTGACAGTGCCTTCACTACATTGTCTAGCCAACAGCGCCTGGAGTTCTGCTCCGGGAAGCGTATAGTGATTCTCGTGAGGGTCTTCTCTTCGAAGAGGGCCTCCGCATCTCCTCTGAGCTAGGCTTGGAGGGCATATTCCTTCAATAATTTTCCGCGGAGTCCAGGCCAACTTGGAGGAGCCACGGACGCACGTCTCCTCCCATTTTTCCTTAGCTATCTTTTTGCAGGAGACCATGCTGGGTGCAATGCCCCCTGTTGACCTTCCAGGGTATAAGTGTCTAGCGACCCTACTGCTATGAGATGGGGGCAGGGCAGGAGGATGTGCCATTTACACCCGGTATGATATCTCCATTCTTCTCTTTCCTTTAGATTCCTCCTTTCAGGGAGTAGCTGTACAGCTGCATCTGGATAAGAGGTATACTGTTATTTTTGTGCACATTCCACCGTCAGATGAATTGGATGCCAAGCACTTCCACCGTGTCGCATCACAGTTACTGAGGCCCTTTCTCTTGCTCAGGGATCTGAATGGTAGAGGGTGTCTAGCTGGCAACCTGATCAACTAGCTGGAGATAGGTGTCATAAATATGGATGCGTTTACGCATCACTGCCCGAAAACTGCTTCATTTTCATGTCTCAATTTATCTTTGTGCTCTCTGGATGCACAACCTGATTTGTGCAGGATGGTAGTCGATGACTTCCATGGTAATGATGACTTTCCCATTCAAATATCATTTTCTGGGCCGCTACAACCTGAGAGCCTATCCCATTGGTGCTTGTTTGGGGTGTGGCGGTCTTCATGACTGATTTCTCTGTCTCAGGCGAAGACGTTTAGATCAGTAGATGAGGTCATTGAGTTCTTCTCCAACAACCTAATTGCCGTGGGCCTAACTACTATTCTTAGAATGTCTGACTGTTTTTTCACACTGACTGCTTCTGTGGTGTTAGCCAAGTTTGAGGCACCCCTCAAACAGAAGCATTATGCCTACATACACTTCAAGCGCCGCCTGAACGATTTCAGTTTTTGAATTTCGTCTAGCTAGGACTAGGTTCCGGTATGTTTCAAAGCATACTCATCACTCTTCCTGGCAGGCATACCTGGCTTCACTTAATGGGAAAACCTCTCTTGCAGAGGTGTGGAAGCATTTCAAAAGGATTCAGGGCAAGTTCTCGCAGGACCCCCATCCCTCCCCGTTCCCCAGGAGAATGGGACCGCAATCTTGGATCCCACAGCGTCCATCGACACCGCTTTCTCAACATTATCTTTCCAGGATGCTGCTCCACCAGCATTTAATGGAGGTGTGATGTTGCGGAAGTCCGCTGACTGGACTTTACCTCCAGAGGCAGAGAACCCTTCAAAAACAGGTTTACATTGAGTGAGTTGCATTCCGCTCTCACTTTGTGTGCGGACACCGCCCCTAGTCCGGATTATGTCATGTATGCCATGCTTTGACACATGGGTGAGCGAGGCATGGCCTTTCTATTAGATTTGTTCAACAGGATCTGGGTAGATCCTATTGATCTTCTGTGCTGGCCTTTCACAAACTAGGGAGAGATAACTCTACCTTGGTCGGTTTCTGCCCAATCTCTCTAACCTTCTGCATATGCAAGTTGATGCAGAAATTGGTAAATGTTAGATAGCCTTTTTCTAGATATCAGAGGCCACCTGTCTTCTGCACAGTGCAGCTTCCGCAAGTTCCACTCTGTGCCGACTAGAAATTGCAGTCTGCGAAGCCTTCCTATAGCTAGCAACTACACCATAGTGTTTTTCGATATGGAGAAGTCCTATGATATAGTATCATGGAGACTCTCCACACAATATCTGAATTTCTGTGAGATCGTCAATTCTGCATATTGGTTGGTGAGCCCTGTCCGGCCCAAAGGAGCAGGAAGAGGATGTTGCGCAGAGGAGTGTCTGCAGTGTCACATTCTGTGCTCTGAGCATCATGTCGGTATTGCTGGAATATGTTCTCACTACACTCTATGTGGACGTTCTTTCGATATCTTTTGATGCGGCCCAGATGCCAACAGTGGACTATAGACTCCAACAGGCATTGAATCGTGTCTCTCACTATGATGAAGCACACATGCTTCGATTTTCCTTGGCCAATACTAAGGTGCTGCTCTTCTGCCACAACCTGCAGCTCCACCCTGACCCAAACTTGTTTCTATATGTGTTTGCCTGGAAGTTGTGGACACCCATTTCCTCGATCTTGTATTTGACCAACGCTTCATCTGGGAGGCTCATATTTGCAGCCTTTGGGTCTCTTGTACCCGCGCCACGGATATTCTTTGTTCCGTGATGTTCAGCGCCTTGGGTGCTGATGGGCTACTGCCTTACTTTTTTATGAATCCATCTTCGTTAGAAGCTCAACCACAGATGCAAGTTTTATGCATGCTCAGCCGAGCATATATTGCGAAAGGTGGACTCGATCCACCACACTGACCTTTGCCTGGTGACCAGTGCCTTCTGCACGGCCTCATTGATAGCCTACTTGTCAATGCTGATGAGATGCCACTCACTCTGCGCCGTGCACAGTGCATTATTCACCTGTACATGTGAACACAGTGCCTCCTTCAGTCACCAACAGCTCTCACTGCCTCCCCATCTCATTTTGATGGCCCCTATGACTCTGAGAGACACTAGCCGTACCCTAAGCCCCTTGTGTTTTGGGCTATGAAACTCGTTCGAGAGCTGGATGTTGCTCTCAGGCTGGTGCTGCCTCTGGTTCTGCCCACGATGCCACCCTCCAGGGTACCACCTTTGACTATTTGTCACCACACCTTTGCTCCCTAAGCTTCTACAGCGCTGGGATTATTGTGTTCAGCCTTTTTGGAGCACAGTTTGTGTCATGTTGGAACTGTGTCAGTGTATATGGAAGGTGCCAAGTTCCAAGAGCGGGTCTCTTTCCACGATGTATCCCCTCTGTTTGAAGTCAGTGGGGCTCTGCCAGGAGCTGCATATGTTTTCATGGCTGAGCTGGTTGCAATACACCACTCGGTATGGGAGATAACACAATGTGTCCCATTAGGAGACTGGATTGTGATTTATAGCGACTCACAAAGCACCCTGAGTGCTCTTTGGCTATTGGAATCTCCGCATCCCCTGGTTGGCAATATCCATGATGCCACAGTTATGGTGAGCCTGGTGGATGGCGAAATTATCTTCGGCTGGGTTCCCAGACATGTAGGGAATTGCTGGGCAATACCACGCCGATGAGTGTTCCAAAGAGTCTGAGGAATGGGCAACCAAACCAGCGTTTCGCTCTTCCTAGCACTGATTACATTGCAGAAATATAGGTAGTTAGTCTTATGGGTTCTTGGCAAAAAAAATTGAAGAGGGTTGAGGGGAACTTAAAGTTACATGCCACTGTCCCCCACTTGCCCCTTTTTTGTTTGACTGACATGTTTTTTTTTATAACACTAAGACATAGCTAAAAGATTTTATATACATAGTATTTTTGTAAATGTATGTAATTTGGGGTGGTTAATAAATTTAGATAGTCTGGTGTGTTTTTCTCCTTGTGCCCTGACTTTTTTCTCCCCAAGGCTTATTGGGTCCTGGCCCTGAGAGTGAAAGTGTGTGGAAGATACATTGCCCTAATTTTTGCAACAGTGGTGTCAGTGGTCTGTGGGTGTAGTAGCTGTGCAGCCTGTGATTTTTTAGGACCTTTTTTTTGTATGACTTGTATTGTTATGGTGTATCTCAGAGAGGCTAAAGGTCCAGGCAGGGCTTGCATACTCCAACACTGAGCATATATATTATTTTTATACTCCAGTTGTGGTTTCTTTGTTGTGTCAAAATCTTTACTGCTAAGGGATCTGAGTGTGTGTAGTCTAGGTGTAAATTTGTTTTAATTTGTGATTTGTTGTTTGAATGAGATTGATATATGTTACTCAAAGTATTTTGTGTGTGTAGTATGGGGGTGTTGTTTTTGGTGAGATTGATGTGTTTAATTGTTATGCTGTCCTGTAAGTGAGAAAGGTAGCTGTAGATTTATTTTTCTGGAGTTATCTTGAGTCTGTTTCTGGTGAACTATGTGTGAAGTATATTTAGGTATGGTTGAAGAAGTTGAGTGGCTGTTTTATTGGTTTTATTTGGTTAGGTTGGAGAAAAGATTTGGACTTAGCTTTTATGTTTTCTTAACTCAAAAGCTGTTTTATCCGAAGAACTTTGGTTCTTCAGTAGTTTAAATTCCTTTAGTATTTTTCAAGGAGTTGTTACATTTAGGGGTGTATTACTAATGAAAAAAAAGTTTAGTAAATGTAGGATAAGGATATGGGATAGGATGGGGTATAACTGATTTTAATATTAGATTTAATACTTGAAGAAAAAAAACAAATTTGATATTTGAACTATATCATATGATATACGACTCTTTGAATATATGAGTTAAATCAAAAGTGAAAGAAATTTATATTACTTTATAATTATAAGCAATGTGCTGTTAACAGTGTTGCCAACCCAACAGTTTTTCACCAAAACATATATATATATATAATTTTTATATCCTCCCCTCAGAGAGTTGCAATAAATTCATTTATTGCAACCATATTTAATTTGAACAAGAAAATTAAAAATGTTAATTTGATAGAAACATACAATTTGAAATTAAATTTTGAATAGATATAAATTTCAAAATAAATAAGAATATATTTGATTTAATTAGAAGTTAGATTTTTGAAATTTTGATTTGAATTCCTTTTAAGGAGTTTATGTAGATGTTTGATAAGTTATCTCTTATCATTTGCCTACATTTAGTTGCTGCCTTCCTTTTAGGTCATACAGCATTTTGGTTTGAACTTTGAACTTGACAATTTTGGTTAATTGATAAATTTTGATATTTAAAATTTAATTAATTTGGAGTAGAATCTTGTTGATCCATTTGAGCTTGATCCAAATCCAATATTGGATGCGTTTCACTGTCTAACCTAGACAGAGCAAACTCATTTTCATTTTGATTAGTTTCATTTCTGCATTTGATAGGATGAGTAATACACAATTTCAGAGGATAAAGATTTCAAATGGAATAATTATATATTTGTCCATCACCTCTTTTGATTTTGACAATTCTGATTTTGTTGTCATAGACTAAAATTATTTCTAATATTCTTTCTAATATCCAAAATGGTCTGGGTTTATTTGGGATTTTAACAAGATTTCTGCTGGTTTCCCTAAGACTCAAAAGATAACTTTCCTCCCAAAGCATTTTGAAAACTTCAAGAGTTTCATCTTGAGTTGTTAGATTAGATACTAGTTCTCTTTTCGATGGGGGATCACACTCCCAGAGTGGCTTGTCATCTACCTGGAACAAAAGACTTCTGAAGCCATAAGGTTTGAGGAAGGAATTGAGACTTATAAATTCAAAATCATTTTCAGAGGACCTAGAAGTTATTCATCTTGAATTAACAACACGCAATATTGCTTAAAGATGTTAAGAGTTCAAAATAAGTTAGTTTTCCTCTTTTGATGGTCTTAAACAGGCAGCAGAGTACAGGGAGATTTTGTGATTTTGAATGTTTTTCTTTTCTGAGATGTTCTTGAAATATATTAGATGAGATGAATTTAACAAAATATCACCTTCAGTGCAAGATTTATTAGCATTGTCACTGTATAGCTTAGCTGGAATGCCATATAAATTGCAAAAATCTTTGAAAGGATAGCAAGAAAGAAATGGCACTCATAATAGGCAAAAGATCTAAATATATGGCTCTGATGTTTAAACAGGTATAAATAAGTATATATGTACATTTTGACACTGTTTTTTGTTTGAGGGTCTTTTACAAAAATATAACACAACATAATTTCATGGATGTCAGATCATGCATCTACAATATACAATTTAAACAATCCATAGGATTGTGTCAGATCATGTATCTACAATATACAATTTGAACCATCTGCAAGAATGTGTCAAAAACAAAAAGCATCATCAGCAAGACTCATCAAAATCAATCATAATATGCAATAATAAAAAATTGCATCCACAGGAATGAGTCCAGAATCCTCCCCCCTTCCAAGTAGGTAACCCTCCCTCTCCATATAATCATCTAATCTGCATTAAAAACTAGAGATGTGCCGAGTACTCGGCATCAGCAAAATTGTGCTGATTCTTCGTCAAAATTTTAGCTTTTTATACAGTTTTGGTGGCTTAATTGGGCCAGACAACATACTTTGCATTACTAGTTACTACAGCTTTATTAAGTAACACTTTTATTGTTTAATTCTGGTCAGATTATAGTATATGCTTTCAGGGATGCTCGAACGAAAGTAGCAAGCTACAGTGATATAATTACTAAAAAGTTAAAAAAAAATACTCAACCATATGATTTTTCTAATAAATGTGGTTTCAATGATTAGTATTTTGTCTTTTGAATTTTAAGTCCTATATAGCGGTTCACCTACTCAGAGACGTTTTATGGTGTTCATTATCCATGGACATTGTCCATTTATCATGATATACTGGCCCTGTGTCAAAATGTATAAAGAAATTAAAAGAGATGATAACAGGAGATCCGAATGGCTTCAATCCGAAATGAGATAAAGTACAAGCTAATAAAAAGAAAAGTAAATATACTAACAAAATGTTTAAAAAAAATGAAGTAAAAGGAAAGCAGTGAGTTGAGAAAAATAAAAACAAATGCTAAAGAAAGTTAAAAAAACCCACTAAAGTAAAAGAACTTTGGCCAATAGCCATATCAAATATCTCGTATATAAGAAATGTGAAAAAAAAGAAATAATAATAATAAGAGGGGTCAAAAATTAAAATTGAAACAAATAGCATTCGGTAGGTGCCGTTGAAAGGTTATACTTCAACACTCAACTAAACTATAAAAAATAAACTAACATACCTAACATGCTGACATAAACGTCTCTTCAGAGTGATTTACAATCAGAATTCTTGTCAGTGAATATTAAAACCTTAGGTTTAGTAATGAAATAAGGATGTAAAAAGCAATATAGGTGCAGAAAAGTTTAATGACCTTGAACAGTGTGTCTTTAAAAGTTTAAAGGGTATGTGTCTTTATTTATCGAAACATTGTTGCTGTTAATAAACCAAGCGTCAATGTAACCTATATATACTAGCCCCTTGTTAAACCCACCATTCACTCTCTAGGATGGATCCGCTTTAGTAAGTACCCAAATTTTCCATTTTTATATTAAATGTTTTTAACTCTTACAGTCTTTACAAAATTAAAAACAAAGTTTAAATTTATTATCTTTAAATAATGCCAGGTTAATTTCTTATAGTTTGTAATTAATTTCTGCAATAATCCTTAAATTTATTAACTAATTTTTGAGTCAGTCTTAAAGCAAATTTAACTGTTGCCAAGCCATATTTAATTTAACTTGTAGTACTTTCTACTGATATTTTGTAATTGGTCACCTTTAAAATAATGTCTTGTTGGCCTTTTCAAGTTTTCTTCATACATATTAACTTTGTAAACTTATTCTAGCCTGAAGATGAAAACTTGTAGTTTTTGAAACGTAGTGAAAAATTTAAAGAGGCTACATCCGTTTCTCGTGGCTCTGGGGTTTATCCTCAATATTAAATGCAGGCTTCACGGCCGAGCTCCATATGGATATATATATATATATATATATATATATATATATATATATATATATATATATATATATATATATATATATATATATATAAATAATGGACGGTACACTGGCCACTTGTTTTTGTGTGTGTACGACTGACTTACCGGACGGCACCTTCCCCTTCCCCCAGGCTCTACCCTAACGGTGGCGCGAGAATGAAAGTGCACATGCAGGTAATTAACAACCAACCCTCAATTTACCGTAATCGAGTCAAGCACTATGTTTGCAAAGCCAGCAGCGAAGAATCAAAACACTAACTCCCACAGAGAGGGGAGAAGCTGAAATTGTAACTTCCAGAAAGTGACCATAGCCCTAAATACATTGGCGAAGAGATGCCTGTTTTAACCAAGAACAAAGTTAATCCCGCTGAATAAACAGTATTGACAACCGGATCTGCACAATTCGCTAATTAAAATGGGTACAGATGCTATTTTTAATTTACATAGTTTATGTTAAGGATTTTAAGAGGCCTAAATTTTGCCTCTAAAGTTGTTAGTACAAAAAACCAAGTCAGCGAAAAGTTCCCCCTAGAGCTAACGCCGAAGTAAAAACAAAAAGCCAGGGAAGTCATTTGTCTTCAAATAAGGTTGACCTCCATACGCACACCCCGCAGCAGCGATCCCTTAACCTCCTTCCACGTTAATGGATATATATATAGAAAGGCTAAGCAAAAAGTAGGAATTCAGACAGAGTGAGCCCCAGAGAAACGTTCTGTGTTCCCAAGTTCGTTATAACCCAGTTACGAACCAGAAAAGATAGCCATTTTTGAAGCTGATCGTTCCCAAGAGTACCTAGAAGAGACTAGTAAAACGATAAATTCTACATAGTTCTACCGAGCAAGGAAGACAATTTCTCATTCTCGATCAGAGTATTATTCAACCAGAAGAAAGATTCCTTAAACTAAAGGAATACCTATCGGGAGCCGTAGATAAGTGAATCGACCGGAAACCTCAGAATTTCCACCTACGAATGCGCAACTAACCAACGCCTAACTTTTTGGCTGGAGAGAATCTACGGCAGTCAGCTGGGATCTGCCTACCATAGGCCCAAAACCTTCCTGAGAGAGTGACGTCATGCACAGCCAGCCAACCATTGAAAAAAATAGCGGTAACTCAAACATTTTTTTAGTATTTTGTGGAATCTATCCACAGTTTGCATTGTTGGGTGATTACTGAATTCTTTAAAATGAACAGTGGCCCAAATTTATCTGGGTAGCAGTGTGTGTGTGTCTGTAGGGCCATTCTCCCACCCCCCTTTACATATATCTTTCCCTACCCATGTGTGAGTGTGTGGGTATAATTTGCCATCCGATTTTTTTATTATGAATAATAATAACTGATTGTACTCTCTTTTCAGAGATATAATTTTTCTAAATATTTAGATAGTTAAAATATATCTATATAAATAATTGTTTGTCCAGCGCATTGGGATATTACCCTAGTATTGCGTCCGGTATCTTCAAAGAGTGAAGCTTCAGTGGACTGCGAGAGAAATCCTCGAGGCAAGTGATCCGCCCAGACCAGATCTGAAAGGGAGGGCATTACCTGCATTGGCTGACGAGCCTTTGCCCTTCTTATTGGACGCCAACTACTTCCACCACCACCCCAGCCTTCAAGTCATATGCATATGCCTCTTCTTGTTAGGGTGTTGTTGTTTTGATTTGTCGTGTGGACCTTGTTGTATAGCCTGTCTTATTTTGTTTTCGGTTGGAGAAGATTAATTTATAAAGAGTATTTATTTTGAACGTGCACCGGTGTTTATTTATTTTGTTTGTAAATATAAACTGTAATTATAACTGTACATTTTTTTTGTAAAGTAAAGGACTGTATATCAAATCATATCAATTCTTCCTCGAGGTTCTCAGGGTCCATAAATCCTAGGATAAGGTTGGAATGCGGGTTTAGTGTTGCTTTCGGCCTGCTACAGCCCATTGTAATATTCCTTTAGTAAGCCAGTGAATTGAAATTTTTTTTGAAGATTAACATTTGCATATTTAAGGGAGTATAAATTAATTATTTTATGAGGCAAGCCTTATATTAATTAGCAAGTTAACTTTTTAAAACTATTTTTTTTTTTGATTGATTAGTTTGTTGTAAAATAAACTACTATTTTTGGTTAATGTTTTAATCTATCGCTTGAACAAAAGTTTTGGCAATATTAGTAGTCATAATTCGAGATTCTACCTTAGTTTGTGATATTAATCTCTTGAAGCGCTAATAACTGCCTTAATCGAATACATATGAGGTGCAAGGCACCAGCTTTTAACCTCAGCATCGGTCAAATATATATATATATATGAAACTACTACATAATAAATTGGTTTCAAGTTTTAGAGGTTTATAAATGCCCCCCTTCCCCCCAAAAAAAATTAGTTAGTCATTTGGCCCCTTGTTGAATAAGAACAAATTATTGTCAAATTGTCCAAGGATAGATAAACACAATAGCAAGATAAATTCGGGTTAGAATTTTTGTGTGTGGCTAATTAAAGGTATTTAACTTGTTAGGGGGTGAAAAAGGAAGTTTTGTTTTGGTGCCGATTGCTAACCTAGTTAATTTAAAGAGAGAGATTAGAGTAGGTTAGGTTGAGCAGAGCGCTAAGTGTTTAGTGGTGGTATAAGTTCCATTTGCTTAAGTAGGCCCCTTATCAATTAGTTGAAAATGTTACCGCGCCCCTCCCATAAGAAACATCCCCTTCGTCAGCGCCTTATGCGTTCCCCTCAGATCCACTAGAGTGCCTGGTGAATTGCATAATAGATATGAGATCACCTGGAAGAGTAAAGTTGAGTCTGGGGCGGTAAATGGTCATCCCTTGAAGCACTCTTACCTGGTTTAATGCCCCAAAATATTGATTGTAATTATTAAAATAATTTCCTTGTCTATGAGAGAGACGAACGATGCTATGTCAAAACGTTAGTAACGCCATTATCGATTTTTGATGTGAATAAAAAGGTTTGCAATGCTCGGCCTATGCGCTCTTAATACAAGGGGCGGTCAATAAGTTTTGCGAATCGGTAGGGCAAAACAGAGGAAGGAGGATGGCTGTTTGTGGGGATGTTAGGACAAGTTATGACAAGTCAGGACCTGCAGCCGCACCCTCCTGCCTCGTCTATTTAAGAAGCAGTAGCTGATCGCAGATTGTCAGTAACAAATTTTTCAACAATGGAGAAGGTTGAGCACCGAGCAGTGATCAAATTTTTAACCAAGGAAGGCAAGAATGCAAAAGAGATCCATGAACGCATGGTTGCAGTGTACACCGACACTGCTCCTTCCTATGCAACCATTGCTTGCTGGAATAGGGAGTTCCGCCATGGTCGTGAGTCCCTTGAAGATGACACCCGTCACACGTGACCAACGAGGACAATGTGGCCCGTGTGAAGAGGAGGATCCTCGAAAATCGACGGGTGAAGGTCGAAGAAATCGAGCGAGAACTTGGAATATCACATGACAGTGTTATCAACATCATCGACGACAATTTGGCCATGACCAAGGTCTCTGCCCGTTGGGTCCCTAGAAACCTCACACCCCATGATCGACTTCAACGTCGTCAAAGTTCGGAGGAGCTGCTGCTCCTGTACAACAAAGACCTGGCCAGATTCGAGTCACGCATAGTGACAGGTGATGAAACGTGGGTCCATCACTGGGATCCCGAGACCAAGCTCGAAAGCATGGCCTGGAAGCACAGGGGCTCTCCGAGCCCCATCAAGTTCCAGACCCAATCCTCAGCCTGGAAGATCATGACCACCATCTTCTGAGATTCTGAGGGAGTGTTGATGGTGGACTATGCGCCTTGTGAAATGATCATCACAGGCCAATATTACGCCGAGGAACTGGCTGGGTTGAAAAAGTGCCTCCGTCAGAAGCGGCGTGGCAAGTTGACACGCAGTGTCCTGCTCTTCCACGACAATGCCCCTGTCCACAAGGCCAGAGTTACACAAGCTGCCCTGCGCGATTCGAGGAGCTCAACCATCCCCCCTATAGTCCAGATCTGGCCCCTAGCGACTACTTTTTATTCCGCCAGCTCAAGGCTGCACTGTGTGGACGCCGGTTTGGGGACGATGAAGATGTCCAGTGCATTGAAGTCAAGGGTAGTTATATTGAAAAATAATAAAACACTTTTCCTCACATCTCATTTCCTTATATCCGAATTGCAAAACTTATTGACCGCTCCTCATAACAGACCCTTATCTTGCGAGCGAGTCAACAACAAACAGCGTGCCCAATACCTGTTTCTGAGCCAATTTTGGAAAGGGCTATAATCCTACATTTCTTCAGTGTTTTGATGACTTTGAGGTAACGGGAAAAAATAAATAAAACACTACTACAAACTACTATCTGTAATGCACGCTGTCGCTAAAAACGGTGTATTTTTACATTATCACCACTTTAAAACAATGAAAAAAGTATATAGATTTTATAGGGATTTTGAAAATTGGCTTGTATACTTGACTTTCCCATTTTTTCAATTTTACTTTTGTTAATACTTTTGTGTTCTCTCCCCTTTTGTATAATGGATGATCGTTTCCTGTCATGACCGTAGACTTATTTCGCTGTGTATGATGCCATTGTCCGGTGTTTTATGAAATCTACCATCCTGGAAAATCGTGTCTTTTATCAATTTCTTGATAAGGAAATTTACCCACCTTCTGCTTAGTTTAGAGGCTATTTATTGATTCTTTACTTTATTTTATTTATTGGCCTTGCCTTTTCATATATGCCAATGGCCTGATATATTGAATATGAACAATATAGTGGGGAAGGGGGTTACGGTTGGGGACAGCACTCCCTGTCTAAGAATTACGGTGAGTTAGTGACAGGTTTGCCCATAAAGATTAATTTTGATTGGGCTAGGTTAGGCTAGTGACCTTAACTTAGAAATTCTGACCAGTAGGCCTAGTCATTGGTTAGCGACCAATATAGCAGCGAAGGGGAAGGGCACTCCTTATTCAGGAGGGGGTGGTTTACAGGGCTGTAGCACCGTGTCAGATATTTGGTGAGCTTCTGACTAGTTCGCCCGTGAAGGTTAGGTTGGGTGTGGTTAGGGCTAGGCTAGTGGCTGTAGATTAGTAGACAGTATCCATATAGCGGTGGCCAGTGAAATTTCTTTATTGAGCCAGATCACCAAAAGGATGAAAAATTACCTTGATCACTTATCTTACTGACCGGCCCCAAAGGTGGTTTGGCTAAAAGTCTTTGGTCATAGGCTAGCCTAGGTCTATGTGGAAATATTGCGATCTATGAAGAGAGTACCAGTAACCCAGGAGCGGTTGCTTTCTTTTCCCTGCACTTTCAGGAGGGAGACGCCCTCCCGAAATTAAATACACATATCGAAGTATCCTGGTCGTGTACTTTCAGAATATATATGGTCATGGGCCTATCTCCAAAATCATAGGAGGAATTCGTTAAGAAACAGACAAACAAACACAGGCAGACAGGAGCTACAACTTTATTATAATATATATATATATATATATATATATATATATATATATATATATATATATATATATATATATATATATATACAGTAAACCTTCGATATAACAGACCTCAAATAGTGAATTTCAGATATAACGAACCAAATTTCCTGGCTGAACTCCATCAGGTTTAATGAAACGAAGTTCGTTAAATCCGATGTAGTCCACTTAACTTTATTATTAATTATATACGTATTACATATCCATGCAATAGAGTCTTTATATACATATTTACGTATACAGATTAATGAATGAACCATTGTTATTTCCATCGCTTTTAACGCCTATCGGGTTTAACTAACTTTCGGCTTTTACGAACGCAGCTCCCCCGCCCCATATAGTTTGTTATATATATATATATAACAAACATATATAACAATGGCTATTGAAAAGTAAAAAAAAAAACAAATAAAAAATATTCCATTGCTTTGTCTATTGGCTTCCAAGTTCCAAGCTTCCAACAGCCTAACAGTTGAGTAATATAGTTATGGAAACTAATTATAAAGTATCTAATAAATTAAGCATAATACACTAAAAACAAATATTAGGCAGAATCGGCATCAGCATAATTTTTGGAATCGGCACAACTCTATTGAGAACATTCAAGTTTGGATTATCTACTGTCTCAGCTGGCAAACTATTCCAATAATCTACCACTCTATTGGTGAAAAAATATTTTCTAACATTGAACCTGCACTTCTGTTTTTTATTTTTTTAGTGGTGACCCTAAAATTCAACTTATTTATCCCAGAACAGATTTTATAGAGCTCAATCATATCTCCCCTCACACATCTTTCAAATGAAAACATATTTAATACCCTCAGTCCATCATCATATTCAAGGTGCTTCAGAGAAGGTATTATTTTTGTTGCCCTCCTTTGTACTGACTCTAGCAGGTTGATATCATTTCTAAAATGCGGTGACCATGCTTGTATACAGTACTCTAAATGTGGCCTGACATATGAGTTGTAGAGTTTAAGGATAACCTCTTTACTCTTGTAGCTAATATTCCTCTTAATGTATTCTAGCACCCAATTTGCTCTATTTTTTGGCGTAATGCACTGCTTTGAAAACTTCAGTGACCTATTTACTACTATGCCTAAGTCCTTCTCATCCTCAACTGAATTCAGCCAATGTGTATCCATTTCATAGCTAAATTCCCTATTATCCATTCCCATGTTAATAACTACATTTTATAAGGTTAAAACATCTGCCACTTATAAGCCCAAGCTAATAACTTATTTGTCACTCTACACTTTAAAGCTACCCTCAACTTCTTTTACTACAGCTGCCAATTTAGTATCATCAGCCAAAATTGACACTTTGCTATTTACAGCCTCCTTAAGATCATTTATATAAACTAAGAATAATATAGGGCCTAGAACAAATCCCTGAGGTACACCACTGATAACGACCCTCCAATGTGACCTCACCCCATTCAGTACAACTCTCTATTTCCTCTCTTTCAGCCATTCAGCTATCCAATTCAAAACTTTACCACATATCCCATGCATTTTTCATTTGTGAACTAGTCTCCTATGTGGAACCTTATCAAAAGCTTTGCTAAAATCTAAGTAAATATTTGTGGATTGTGATGAATTTACTATGCTTACAAAGATTTAATATATTGTATGATGGCCATAATTTGCTATATTGTATGATTGTTTAGTTACATAATCCTTAAAATCCAGTAAATTTGTTAAAATGATCTATCAGTTTCTAAACCCATGCTAAACATCATTTATTAACCTACCACTCTCTAGATGGTCAGAAATTTCCTTGTTAACTATCTTCTTAAGAATTTTACAAACTATAGCAGTTATGCTTACCGGCCTAAAGTTATTCGAGTCATCTTTACTTCCCCTTTTAAAAGTTGGCACTACATTCGCTACTTAACAATTATTTGGTATTTCTCCAAACTCTAGTAATCTAGTATTTATCTTCTCAAGAGCTACTGCAATACTATCTATACCTTCTTTAAATAACCTAGAATGAATGTTGTCTGGGCCAGATGACTTACTAGTATTTAACTCCATATAAGCCCTTTAATTATTTCCCTGTTCACATTATGGTATTCAACAATACTTCCCTTGAACTAGAATTATCATCAATTAATATATCTGTATTTTCTTCTGTAAATAATGAAGAAAAATGATCATTAATAACCTCTACTATTTCCTCATCAGATTCTTTCAAAATCCCTTCATATCTAATAGGCCCTATTTTATCACTGTTAGATTTGTTATTAATTCTCTAAGAGCTAAAGAATTTTCTTGGATCTTCATTATTATTATTTTGAGCTAAATTAATTTCTGCCACCCTTATGCTCTTCTTAATAATCTTATTTAGCTCTTTTCTGGTTGATCTATAATGATTTAAATTGTCCCACATCTAATAAGTATTCTTACCACTGAATTCTATATCCCAGCTACTCTGATTAAGCAAGTTGCATAATTGATCATAACTACCTATATAAAAATTTTGAGTTTTCGTGGAGTTTGTTGATTTTCTACCTTTCACTATTCCCAAGTTAAAATGAACTATCTGACAATCACTATTTCGTAATAATGATTCCCCAACAGTCAATTCTTGAACCAGGTGATGATCATTTGAAATAACCAGATATAATATATTGGACATCCCCTTTTTTGCCTTATTAACAAATTGAGTAAAAAAAATTATCCTCAAAGCATTTTATAAACTAACAACTTGTTCTATCCCTTCCTATCATATTTTCCCATTCCACAGAATTTAAATTAAAGTCACTGAGAATAACTGTATCTACTTCACATCCTTTAATTATTTCCCTCATCATTAACTCGTCAATACAATCAGACTGTTGGGTGGTCTGTAAAAGGCTCCCAAGTGAATTATCCTATTTTT
This sequence comes from Ceratothoa steindachneri, assembly GCA_963969495.1. NCBI lineage: Eukaryota > Metazoa > Arthropoda > Malacostraca > Isopoda > Cymothoidae > Ceratothoa > Ceratothoa steindachneri. The sequence continues at coordinate 225,631,881 of OZ018321.1, forward strand.
ACTGACCCTAATATCTATCCACAGTGACTCAAATTCTCCTTGCTTTATAGAATTATTTAGATTTGAAGAAATGCTATTTCTGATATAAATTATCAAACCACCACCATTCCTATCTCTCCTTTGACTAATATACATATCATAACCCTGTAGTTCAAATTCATTCCCATTGTCATTAAATTTATTTTCATTAACCCATGATTTTATTACACATATTATATCTATCTCTTCATGAATAATATTACTAAATAACTCATCTTTCTTATTTGTAAGACTACGTCGAGCATTGGTATAAAGAACTCAGCCCTCCTATCCCTGAAGCACCTCTTTTAGCCTGTATATCTTCCTGTATATCTTGTATTTCCCTGACCATTATCATTAACTAGTTTCCTGCCTGCAAAGACCTAACGACACTATCTAACTCCTGCCACAACATGTCAACCCCAGCCCGGCTTAGATGGAATCCATCTAATGCATACAATGCCCTATTACCCAAAAAGACATTCCATACATCTACAAACACTAATCCCGACTCCTCACACAGGCCTTTCACATACTCATTCAGTCAAATTGCACGAGACAACCATTCCATCCCCACATCCAATCTCTCGAAGCCCACCTGAAACAATGCCTTTCACTCTACTTTTACTCATCCTTTCAACTAACCTTTTGTACCTCTGTCATAACTCACATGAACCCACCTTCTTTACATCATATACTCCCACATGCATAATCACAACTCCTTCTCTCTCACACCCAGACACCAGCCTATCATACTTCTCAAACACATTATTTACACCAGCACCCTGCAAAAAAACTCTCACTCCCTTCCATTTGCTCACACTCAACTTCCTATCTGAGAGTCACCCATCACAAGCACCTCAGTCATCCTCCTAGTCCCCTTAGGCCTAGCATTACCCTCCCTCCTATTCTCATTCAAACTACCACTTATTCCACTTTTTGCCACAACCACATCAGCCAAATCACTTTCAACGTCTTCCTCTCTCAGGGCATCTCATCTGTTAGTCAACCTACCTAACAGGTTCCATGTCCCCCTTACTCTCACACCTAACCTGTCCTAAACTATCTATTCAATCCATATTCACCCACCATACATCTTCACTTACATCAATCACTTCTTTCTCTCTAGTCCCTAGTCTAGGCCTATCTTCCACCCTCCTGGTCCCAGCCACACTCTTCATGTGTATACTCGCATCCCTTCTCACTTCATGCACCGACTCACTTAATCTCTTGCACTCATCACGCAACCGCCTCACCTCCTCTACCAAAGTCACATTTGCATGAGGCACATAACACACAGGGCATTCAGATACATTTGCTCTTCTTTCAACACCACAAAAATCAGAAACTACATAGACACTGCTTACATCAAAGGGCATGCTCACTTCATCCAAAGCAACAGCCATACTGAGAAAACTTTTTAAAACCCTTTAATTAAGCAATCAAGAAAAGTGTAAACCAAAAGGGGGAGAAAATTAGGCTACTCTGAAATGTAAACAAATGGGGTTATTTCACAATTTAATTTAAAATATAATTAAAAATTCCTTGAGTATTTTGTCTAACATTCAAATTTAACTATCTTCCCAAACTTAAATAAATTACACCGAAAAATACTAAACAAAAAATGTCATGAATAGAGAGCTCACTGAGAACACGTGCCATCGCTACTGCAGATTTCAAATTTGGGGAGATGTAAGCCACTGTTGCATTTCTCTCACTGAAAATGACTTTTTCCTGAGCATTCCTTACAAACTCTTTCTTTTAGAATGTACAGATCAAATGCCCGATGTTATAATTTTGACACAAATCTTGCACATTATTCAAAACTCCTTTGCCTCAAACATTTGCACTCCATGAATTTTTAAAAGAGTGAGTGACACATTTTCAATAAAGTAATTTTAATGTCAACTTTTTCCAGCAAAATACATGTAATTGTTATATCATCTACGAGTATATAGGAAACTATGTTTATCTGGGGAGCATGTGGTTGCGTGCATGTTGTGCCTGTACAGGTTGAATAGAAGTGGGGGAAAGTACAGATCCCTGTGGTACACCGTATATGAAATTTATAATGTGTGATGACTATTTTGTTTATAATTTAGCTATCAGGCGACTGCCTTCAAGGGCAGTTTGATGAATGGCAGCAAGTGACATATGGATATGCAGACAGTTGCCATCCATCTTTTTGTGATGTGCATTTATGTTGTGTTGTACATGTTTTTTTTTGTGAGGTTGTTACAGGGAATGGCATCAAATGCTTTTCTGTTATCTAGGGTATTAACTGTTCTGTGTGTTGGGATCTAGTTGAGCTTATGCCTTCAAAAATTCTCGGTGAGTTCTTTGTTTAGTGCAGTGGTCTGAAACCTTGTTGCAAGGTTTCTAAGTGAATATGTAATGTGACTAAGTTTAGGATGAGGCATTTAATCACTGGAGAGAATACAGAGGAATGTAATGGGTTTGTGTGAAAATGGAAGTGTGGTTCTTTGTTATATTTGTGGATTGTGATGAATTTACTATGCTTTCAAAGATTTAATTTATTGTATGATTGCCATAATTTGCTATATTGGTGAGTGCTTGTTTTTTTTTATGGGTGCTTAATGTTGGTAGATAATGTGTAGAGTGGTCTGGTTTAGGATAAGGCACTCTATTACCTCTGAGTGGTTGCAGAGGAGGGATTGGATGGTGTAAAGAAGGTAGTGTATGCTCTTTGTTTGGTTTAGGTATTTTGAGGAATTTACCATGCTTCCAGATGCTTGGTATTGTCTTGTAGTATTAGTATCTTTACTTTGCAATGTTGGTAAGTGCTTGTATTCCATGTGGTCTGAGGTGTATGTTACTGTTGTTGTCTGGACCACAGGGAGCTGAGTGCTCCCAAACTGTAGTTTGGGTTGGTTGGGAAGAGTTGTTTACATCGTGTAACTCATTGATAGTCTGGAGGGGTGTTTAAATGGCTAATGTGTGTAAATTACTTAATGTGTGTGGGTGTTTGCTATTATTATGTTGTTTTTTCCTGCACAAAGAATCCACCTCTGATCCTAACTGAAAATCCCTGATTCTCAATGGCCAACCCCTTCCTTCTCTCTTAGGCACCTACATGCCTTGTCTCTGCACTTGAATTCTACAACTTAGAAAGGCTGTTCCCATAGTTAAGCCACATTGGGTATGGTTAGGCATTGTAATCAGTCATGTTGTGCTGCTGACTTTACAGCTGATGCAATATGCTGTACAACCCATGGTTTGGGTTCCACATTAAGCTGTAGATCCACAATGAAAAATAGAAGACCAAATGAGTGCAGATCGGTGTGAAAAACTTTACCTATATATTATTTTGAATCCTGTACTCTCTCATATTCTCTTTTTTTTCCTTTCCTTTTTCAAATCCTCTCAAACTAATCCATCTCACTGAGTATGACACACTAAAATATTCCACAGTTACAACACTTTCCAATTAAAAATTAAAAACCTTTTTACTATTGTCAGAATGGAAGATTGCACATTTTCTCTCTCATGCTTCTAACTAATGCGAATATATTCTAGTTTTGCTTTTCTTTAATCAATAAAGCATGAAAATGTATTTTAATCATTGAAGCTTCTAAAATTTTATTGTCTCCTAATATACAGTTAGTTACCAAGAAACAAATAGTCCTAATTTTCCTTCAATTTCTCATCATGACTTGGAAATTGAACTTTAAGACAATTTTTATTCAAAAAACAATTATATAATTTAAGGATATATTCTTGATTATTTTTACTTACAGATCCGCAAATATTTTAAGCCATCAATTAATTCAGATTTGCAAAATGAAGAAATATGGCTTGACTATGAAGGAATACCCCTTAAATGGTAATACCTAGAAAGAATTGAATAAAGACTTAAATTTATTTCAGTTTTATGTTGATACAAATTTAAGTTTCATCCAAATTATAACACAGGTAGTTAACACACTTTTTGTTGACTTATGGTTTGTGGATGTTTTTAGCTAATTTTTTATGTGCTTATTTGAAATATGGCATCCAGTTTCTTCTAACGCCTCAGGTTTTCATTCTATTGCATATCCCTATTTTATGATATACTGTATAAATAATTTACTTGGTGAGGATATTTTGCTGTCTTTTAGCTTAAAACCATAAGTTATAATATCAATAAAATCTGAAATGATTAATGAAATATAAGATAACACTATCCTTTATTAAATACATCTGGTTAATTTGCAAATATAATGGATAAAACAGCAGCTGTAGTTAAACATATTGATGATAATTTTAAAGTGAAGGGGTATTTAAATAAATTGTTATCCTTGGCACATAAGTGGCAAATGACTTTCAACCTTGATAAGTGCAAAGTTATTAACATGGGAAAAGATAATAGAGAATTTAACTATGAAATGGATGGGCATTGGCTGAGCTCAGTAGAGGATGAGAAAGATCTAGGAGTAGTAATAGATAAGTCATTAAGGTTTTCTAAGCAGTGTATTGAAGCAAGAAATAGGGCAAATAGAGTGCTGGGTTTCATTAAGAGAAATGTCAGTTACAAAAGTAAGGGTTATTCTTAAACTCTATAACTCTTATGTTAGGCCACATCTAGAGTACTGCATACAGGCATGGTCCCCACATTTTAGACACAATATTAACCTTCTCAAGTCAGTGCAATGGAGGGCAACAAAGATTATTCCTTCCCTGAGGCACCTTGAATATATAGATAGACTGAGGGTATTAAATATGTTCTCGTTCAAAAGGAGGTGTGTGAGAGGGGATATGATTGAGCTCTTTAAAATTTTTTCTGGGATAGATAAATTGGATGTTAACAAGTTTTTTGAGTTAGATGATGTAATTTGGACTAGAGGTCACCACTTGAAAATTAAAAAGCAAGGGTGTAGGTTGGATTTAAGAAAATATTTTTTCACCAATAGAGTGGTAGACTTCTGGAACAAATTGCCGCGGAGGGTAGTAGATAGTCCAAATTTAAATGTATTTAAGAGTAGGTTGGATGAGTTTATGGGGAGGGAAGGTTATGATGGTTCCTAAGTTTTGTATATATTAATATTGTTTGTATATATCTATAGCTGCATGATTTAGTTTTTGACAAGCCTTGATTGGTGATACCCTTGTTTCTGGACGCAATCCTCTGGATGTAGTTTTCTTGGAGTTTGGGTGCCTTAAAAAAGAGGCTGTTTGACTCGGATGACCTATGATGGACCTTTGTGGCCTTTGTCATCTGTTATATTATATTGTGGGAGACTTTGATTTTGTCTTCCCCTGGCGATGGGGCTTTTTGTGGGTGGGTTTTGACAGATGCGGATGACCTTTGATAGGCCCTTGTGGCTTTTGTCATCTGTGAAATTATGTTATGTTATGTTAAAAAAAATTGTACACAAACCAACATATACTAGTAGCCGTAATATATGGGTTAGTAAGAGCTGTTAATATCTGGCAGAGTAATAATGGAGTGCAGATGTATGCTGCACACTGTTCACCTCATAAGGGGCGCGGCGATTTGCCATCCTGGTCGCTTTGCTGACGGGACTCAGCACCCCTTCCAACCCCAACTTAGCCTCTTCTCCTTCCTTCAGAACACTTGTGTTTTCCCCCTGTTCACTCACTTTTCATACAACCTCTCCCACAACTTTCTCTGGTCAGCCTCTAATTTCACAGGGTAGAGGCTGACCTTCTCAGCCAACTATCCCGGATCGGGGCTGAGAGGGGAGGGGTCAATGTTCCCTAATCCCTGAGCTCCAGTTTGGGATAGTGGGTTTTTAACAACCTGCCTCATCCTCACTCATACCTTCCTCACATCTCTTTTCCCTCTCCCTTCACACACTATCAATTCTACGCTGGGCCACTATGGGGAGTGATTAGCATTTGCATCCCATACAAAAGGGTCACTATGCCCATGAATGAAAACTTGCCAAAACCCAAATCTCTCCCCATTTTTCCTTTAAGAGCAACGGAGCTGCCCTCAGGTAGCTCCACAGAGAAAATGGAGGTTTCCCTTCCCTGTTGTTTCCCAGGGGATCCTCCATAACTCTTCACCTGGAGAGAAGGCTTACTCCTCTCCAGTGCTTATGGGTGCAGGGGGCTTCCCCTCACCCCCTTCCTTGGTCACCATGTGACTCCATCTCAAATCTGGCAGTCCCACCTTTGCTTTCACAGGGGACTGCGAGGAAAGCCAGCAGGCGGCCCATAACTGGCCGCTCCCAGTTGAAGTGTCTCGGTAAGGGGGTTGGGAGAGGGAAGAAAGGCCCTATCGGCCACTTCCCTCTAAAGCCCTGCTAGCCAAAATATCAAATCTAGCGGGGGTGAAGGCCTATGCCCCCCCAAAGAACATGGACAAAACTGACAAAACCTGTGATGTCATGGGGGGATGGCCAAATGGAGGCCTCCCGTGAGTTAGACATGCTCCCTGATGCAGTTTAGCCTAAGAAGGTGGGACCTTCCATAGGGGTAGATTTGGGCTCGGCATCAAAAACCGAGCCCAATTATGCTCCTGTGCGGGGCCCTCGCCAGAAGGATTGGGCTGCTTAGAGATCACAAGGAGTGGTGGGATCTCCTCTTCTGTTCGGTGCCCCTATGACTGCTGGGTCCTTCACCATCTCAGCAAAAGACCTTGCAGAGGCCGGCCCATCTGGCCTGGCAGCTCCTGCTGGGGGAGGGGAGAAGCGGGTCTATCTCCCGCCCCTAAAGAGAAAAGGATATAAGAAAAAGACCAAAAAGACTTGGGGCTCTTCTCTCTCCACAGGGGCCACGGGGACGGACGAGGCCGCTAACATCCTTGAACATGGCCAAGCCAAGGTCGGCATACTTGGCCCCAGTGCTCACCTGGGCAGGGAATCCAAAAATAAGACAAAAAGTGCGCAGAGTGGAGCCTCGATTACGTTGGGGCCCCTCATTCAGAGGTTATCTGGCATTTTTGAGCCTGCTGGCTTCAAACGCTTCTTATTTATTCCCTCCACTGATGGCTGCATGTTGGCCAAGGGCAACATGATCCATCAGAGGAGAGCTTTAGTTGGTATAATTGGTAGAGAGCCAAACGTGACCTGTTTCTCAGACGGGAGCCTTCTGGCAAATGCGGCGGATCCCCCCTGAGGCAGCCAAGATAAGTGCTCTTCGGACACTTGATGGCACCCCGGTGAGTGTGATCCTGCACTCTACCATGAACTCTGTGAAAGGAGTAGTTTATGCAAAGGAACTCGTGGACTACTCTATAGAAGATATCACTCTAGAGCTGGCTGACCACAGCGCGGTCAAGGTCTAGCGTGTGATGAGAAGACAGGGAGGGGCCTCGAGACCCACCCTTACACTCTTCGTCACATTTAGCTGTGACAAGCTCCCTGAGTCAGTGCATTCTGGTTGGTACTGCTACCTCGTGAAGGCATTCGGGCCACTGCTGCAGAGGTGCTATTACTGTCACCGCTTCAGCCATACGAATCGCTCATGTAGGCGTGCAAGGTGGGGTCACCCGAAGTCTGTGTAAATTGCTCCAAGGCTGCACATGATAAGTCCAAATTGTGTGTGGCCAAGTGTGTCATTTGCGGAGAGCTGCCCCCGCTTCTTCAAAGCAATGTGGTGCATATCTCCTTGAGAAAGAAATCCTGGCCGTTTAGGCCCAGGATCGACTCTGCAAGGCTAAGGACTTGTTCCTGGCACGCTGCACTCTGCCTGGGCTGTCTTCCGCCTCCTGGCCCATCCAGGCTAACGAGCACGGTTGTTTCTACCCCCATTTAGAGCCCTTCTGTGGCTTCTACTCACCCCAAGTGCTTCCCTGGTAAAGCTGGTGGCACAAAGGGTTCACACCCAGCCCCGACTAAAACCAGCAACCTCCCCCTTCCCCCAGCTTCGGCTCCTTCACCCATGCCTAGTGATGGGCTGGGTAGCTCGGAGATGATGAATCCTTGAGGCCCCCCGCCTCAAAGCCACAATGCCCACCTAAGGTTTCAAGGCGGAGGGAGGAAAAGACTTGCATGGCGAGCCCAACCTTCCCCAATAAGTTCTTGAAGGCAACAGCGCATTGTCTGGCCAACAGCGCCCGGGGCTCTGCCTCCAGGAAGCGTACGGCCATTCCCGTGAGGGTCTTCTGTTAGAAGAGGGCCCCCACGTCTCCTTCCTCTGAGCTAGGCCTGGAGGGCATATTCCTTTAATGAAATTGCTGTGGACTCCGGGCCAACTGGGAGGAGCTGCAGAGGCTCATCTCGTCCCGGTCCCTGTTAGCTATTTTTCTGCAGGAGACCATGCTAGGCGCGTGCCCCCTGCCCACCCTCCCGGGGTATAAGGGTTTTGTGACCCCACCACAATGAGATGGGGGCTGGCCGGGCTGAGGGATGCGCTGTTTACAACCGTCATGATGTCTCCATTCTTTTCACTTTAGGTTTCTGGAACCTTAAGTGGGCTTCCATTTATATCTGCTAGTTTTTTGAGGTTTCTTCATCTTGCTCTAAGATATGAGAAATTTCCTGTTCGATATTTTGTTTCAAATCTGGAGTGAGGTTGTTGTCTCTCCATTTTATTCGATGCAGTTCTAGTTCTCTTTGTAAATCAACCAAGTTAGTTTTCCTTAGGTTAATTTGGCGGAGTAGGAGATTACATCGGTATCTCGCCATCCAATCCTCATGTTGTGCAGCCCGGTGGTGGAGACAACTGAATTTAAAGATACAGTCTAACTCTAATGAAATCCTGCCCAGCGCAAGAAAAACAACAGAGGGACAGGTGTACTCAGAGCTGCCCCTAGCCACTAATCCCCTCTGGAAAGCAGCTTAATTCCTCCCTCCTCTCTAGTTACCTACTTCTCCGACCTTTTATCACCTGTATCCAACCTGCCTATACGTGTATAGCTTCGTTCGTAATTTTGTTGATACATTTTGTAATATATATAAACTGAATACTTTGTAATAATTCTCCATTATGCCTCTGAAGATGATACTTGATTTATCGAAACCTGTCAGTTAAATTAGAGAAAGTGCTAAATTACATTAATTTACTTCTACCTTTGGCAAAATAACAAGCATCAGTCCTCGATGAACTTCGGTACGCTTATCCACAAGTTAAACAATGAAGAAAAGGCGAATATAAGACAAATTGAGAAGATTGAAAAAAGAATTATTAATTCAAAACTAGTGGTCGCTTTTAATAAAACATGCTATAATGAAAATATACTGCCTAAATATATATTTGGCAGTGACAAGCAACTTGCTATGTTCTTTATATGCATGTTCACCACACTCATTACAAACACTTTTCACTTTACAATTGCTTGACTTGGGACAGAATGCATATCTCTTTGCCCCATTTGGGCTTGCAGGGCATTGGGCATACAGGCAATATTCTTTTTATTCTTTCCCTGAGATCCTTCAGACGTATGTTTTGCACTCTCCTCTTCAAAGTATCATATATAAGTTGCAGAGCCACTTTCTTGATGAAGCTGCTGCAGTTTGTCTTTTCCTGAGGTTGTGGCAGTATAGGTATAGAAAGTCTTTTCCTAGCTACCATACCTGCTTGGCTTGTCTTTATTGGGGTTATATGGTAGAAATTATCAGTCATTGAGTCATAGCAATCAGAGTCAGAAATGTGTTCATCCTCCTCAACAAAATCTAGTTCACTTTCAACGTCAGCTTCAAACAACAATTTCTGTATCCTCTCCGTCCCTTTTGAAGTCATCCATTTGCATCTTTAAAGGAATTAAATAAAATAAACCCACAATTATAAAAGCAAATAAAAAAGTTCTATATTCTAAATAATTAATGTACTGAAATTGTATTTATTATGTAAATAAAACAAACTAATAAATACTTATTTATAAATCTTGCATATATACCTGGTTAGTACTGTGGGGTATTTGCACACCCCACTCAGAAAAATGACCTTCCAAACCACAAGAGTTTTTGCAGGACTGTTAAAATGTTTTAGCAGGTTCAATACACAGAATCATGAAGCTACTGATGAGAAAACTGATATTAGTTAAGTCTTTTCCTAGCTACCATACCTGCTTGGCTTGTCTTTATTGGGGTTATATGGTAGAAATTATCAGTCATTGAGTCATAGCAATCAGAGTCAGAAATGTGTTCATCCTCCTCAACAAAATCTAGTTCACTTTCAACGTCAGCTTCAAACAACAATTTCTGTATCCTCTCCGTCCCTTTTGAAGTCATCCATTTGCATCTTTAAAGGAATTAAATAAAATAAACCCACAATTATAAAAGCAAATAAAAAAGTTCTATATTCTAAATAATTAATGTACTGAAATTGTATTTATTATGTAAATAAAACAAACTAATAAATACTTATTTATAAATCTTGCATATATACCTGGTTAGTACTGTGGGGTATTTGCACACCCCACTCAGAAAAATGACCTTCCAAACCACAAGAGTTTTTGCAGGACTGTTAAAATGTTTTAGCAGGTTCAATACACAGAATCATGAAGCTACTGATGAGAAAACTGATATTAGTTAAGAGATCTATGAAAGGCAGGACTTTTAAAAAGTTGGGGATTCCAAACACCCCATGGTACTAATGCAGGGTTAATGAAAGTATTGCAATGGATTTGAAAGTGTGGGGGTCAATGTTACTTCCTTGTGATAGTCGACATGGCTACAAGATTTTATACAGTAACAGCATTCAAAAATAAAACTGCTTCAACAATCATTAAAGGTTTGTTTGTGTTGGATTAGTCTATTTGGTTCTCCCCAGAAGATCCTCATTGATAATGGAGGAGGGGGGGGTAATAATGATGAGATGAGAGCCTGTGGAGCAACAGGACTTGTGAACGGCTCAATGCAGTCATTGGTAATCTAGTAAATAAAATTATGGCTGATTGTAGTTGTGACCTGGAGACCGCGCTTTCCCGGGCAATTTCTGCACATAATGCCTTGTTGATAATTCAGGATTTTCACCTAACCACTAGTATTTGGTTTTAACCCTGCTATGCCTAATATGTTTTGCAATAGACTTCCTGCATGCGAACCAGTGATGGCTTCCATTATTGTAAGAATAAATTTTAAAACTTACTCATATGGTCCAGCATCACAATCATACCAACATTCCCATCACTCGTTCTCGGCAAAGACACAGAGTCATTCACTACCATCTCATATGGCTCATTTACATGAATTTTCAACAACGGGGTTTTAGCCTGCACACCCTGAATTTTTGCCTCTGACAACTTTCATATGTGGTAGCAACATCATTCACAATAGTCAACATACATGGATGATGAAATACCCTTTCTTTCATACACTCCCATAACTTATTAAACTTACCCATGTGTCCAAGGCTATCATGCATAACTTTCACTAGCCATACATATCACAAAATCCCTTGCATACCTCTTAAACCCATTCAAATATTCAGGCCATTCATTCAAGCTAATCCTCTTTTCAATACGATCCTTAGCTCTTGAATTATTGGACGTATCTCTTGCATTTCCAAAATATCATCATCAGTCCAAACTTCATTTTCATCCACCATTTCCAATTGAATCATCACACTAAAATTCCTAACATACTTCGATCCATCCTTTATCTTAACAATCTCCTGATTCCCTTTCATCACACAATCCCTCTCAACACCCAAGGATAATCCATTCATTCTCAAGAAATCTACCTCCAGTAGGAAACATTCAATATCACAAATTCATGCTCTACCCTCAAACGTACTCTCTCCCATGCAATCACTCTACCTTCACCCAAACTACTTATTCTTAACTTCACTGGCATTCATATTCCATTCATTAATGCTTCATACTTTCCTACCATTCTTGCATTCACTAATGAGATCTGGGCCCCTGTGTCTACTAGTCCACAGAAGACACATTCACCTATTTTGACTTTAACTTCCATCATTCCAGGGCCTCCATGTTCACAATACACCATCGCTTTCGCATAGATCTCATTTGCCAAACATACATCCTCTTCCCAAAATTCATTCATTTCATTCTCCCCAATACATTCTTTCATTTCTTCTATGCTGTCATACACCCTTCTTTCATATTACTTTTTCTCAACAACCCAATTATAATGAATTCCACTCAAACATTACAAATGCAGTACATACTCAGTCATGCCATCTCTCAAATCCTTGTACACTAACGGTTTCTCACAACCATAATGCACATATATAACGACCCCATACATTCTACTCGACTACAATCAGGACTTATTGGAAAGGTAGAACTCCAGGCAGAATCATTGCCTTCAATTCCTTCATGTAGTACTGCACCTTGGCCACACCAATTACATTAGGCATCTTACATACCACTGTCCTTACCTCCTTCCTTATCTCATCCACTGTCTCAGGAACTCTTAACTTTCAACCCATCTGCTTTCAAATCTTGTAGTCCATTCTAAACACTGAAACAAAGAATCACCTCCACCCTTACTATCTCTCACTTTCATAATCCATTTTGGCAAGTATTCTGGATCATGCACAACACTCACTCACTTCTGCTGCAATAGGGAACCAAGACATTAAATCAGCCTCACCATTCCTTTCCCCTGGCACATATTCAATCACATACTCAAAATCACTCATATCTTCCAAAGTTCTTCCTACTCTACTGTCCACCAATCTCATTCTCTGCAGATACACTAATGGCTCGTGATCAGTCTTGATCACAAACTTCACCCCATACAAAAATGGTTGCAACACTTTTACACAATACCTTATAGCCGCTAACTCTCGCTCGACAGTCGAATACTTCTGCTCCGCCTCATTCAAAGCTTTTGACACATCCCAATTATTCTTTTTCCATACTCCCCATTCATATACTGCTTTTGTACCAAGCAGCCACCCATGCTATATCCACTTGCATCTGTACAAAACTCGAGTGGTCTGGCATTCTCACTGTAATCTGGGTATGCTAATTCAACATCCTCAACTGTAGCCTCTTTCAGTTCACTTAATCACTACACTTCCTTTCTTACCCATTTATTCAGTCAGTGGTTTCATAATGCCAGAGCAGTTCCTGATGAATTTCCTCTGAAATTTGATCAAGCCTAGGAATGCCTTAAGCTACCTTACTGTCACTGGCTTAGGAAAAGACTGCACTTTCCCAATAAACTTATCTGATTTTCGTATCCCATTCTCACTAACCTTTTGCCCAAGAAACTCTACTTTTTTTGCAAACCATTCACACTTACCTTCACTTTCACTCCAACTACTTCCAAAGCACACAACACCTTATTTACAAACTCCTTGTGTTCATCAAAACTTTCATTCATAATCAAAATATCAATAAATGGAATCACATTCCTGCTAGCAAATCCGCTCAAAACCACATTCATTGCATGTTGGAAAGCACTGGGAGCATTTGCCAAGCCAAAGCTGAGGTTTCAGAACTGGTAATGCTTCCTTGCTATAGAGAAAGCAGAAACCAGGCTACTATCCTCAGCATGGTCATCTGGTAATACACCCTGACAAAATCCAACTTTGTAAACAGAGGCATTCCATGCATACTGTACACACACACTCTGAGACCACACATATTGGAAAACGCTCTTTCATAGTTCTTTCATTCACCTTCCAATAATCCACATACAACCTCAATCTTCCATCTCGCTTTCGTATTGGGACAATTGGACTATTCCATGGACTTTCACTCTCTTCAATCACACCCAACTGTTTCAATTCCTCACTCTGCTCTTCTCTCTCCTCAGCTACTGGGTGAGGAAATTGTCATGGCCTCTGATAAATTGGAGTGTCATCCCTCAGCACAATTCTAAACTCTGGTAGCTGATCTCTCGCAAAATCATAATCACCCTTACTAAGCTCACTCTTTCATCCATGCAACATTATATATACATCCTCTTTCTCACTGTCATTCAAATTCTCTTTCAATCGTACTACCTCTCTCAATTCATCATTTGTCCACTCACTAACCGTCTCATTTTCCACATTCACACTCACCTCAGTCAAATCACTATCATCAATAACTGTGTACAGGTGGCCCATAACATCACCAGCCTGCACTGCTCTCAATCTAGACTGGCTATTCAATCCGGGACACACTTGCACACATTCAAAGGGATCAGTCAGATTCATCAATCCATCAAATACACACGCCACTCACCGTACCTTATATGCAGCTTTCTTTTCATCCACATACACACCCCGTAAGGGGCGCGGCGATTTGCCATCCTGGCCGCCGTGCTGACGGGACTCAGCACCCCGTCCGACCCCAGCTTAGCCTCTTCTTCTTCCTTCAAAACACTTGTTTCCTCGCTTTTCATACAACCTCTCCCACAACTTTCTCTGGTCAGCCTCTAATTTCACAGGGTAGATGCTGACCTTCCTCTCAGCCAACCGTCCCACATTGGGGCTGCGGGGGTGGGGGACAATGTTCCCTAACCCCTGAGCTCCGGTCTGGGGTGGCTGGTTTTTAACAACCTGCTTCATCCCCACCCATACCTTCCTCACATCCCTTTTCCTCTCCTCTTCACAATCTATATATTTTACGCCGTGCCTAAGGTGGAGCCGCCATGCCGATGGACTGCCAGGCCACCAGGCTGGAGGGGTGGTCCCAAATGGCGGCGCCTGGCTCTGCCAGGCTTGTAAGCACATCTCGGAGTGCGGGCTACAGGGGGGGGAACCTCCATATTTCTCTAACCCGAGAGGAGGCTTACTCCTCTCCTTCACCTACAGGTGCAGGGGACTTCCCCTCACCCCCTTCTCTGGAGGTGCTTTTGGGCACCTTTCTTTTTCCAGCGGCAGTCCCCTCTTTTCTTTCCAAGGGGACTGCCAAGAAAGCCAGCAGGCAGCCCTTAGCCAGCCGCTCCCCATCGAAGCGGCTCGGTAGGACAAACCCCCTTAGGGGGGAGAGGGAAGCCAGGCCCCTTCGGTCGCTTCCCTCAAAAGACCTGCTGGCAAGAATCTTAAACCTTGCCGGGGTCAAGGCCTGTGCCTCCCCACAAAAGACTGGTGAAGCTGCTAAGGGGACCTGCGATGTCCTGGGAGGGGGTGGCCAACTGGAGGCCCCTCCTGTGATAGACATGGTCCTTGAGGAAACCCAGGCTCAGAGGGTAGGGCCTTCCATGGGGGGGAATCCGGGCTCGGCGCCAAGCACTGAACCTGAATCTGCCCCTATGCAAGGTCCTCCTCAAATGGCTGGGGCCTCCAAGGCAGCATAAGGAAGGGAGGGATCTCTTCTGACCGGTGCCCCTGCGACCACCAGGACCTTTTCCATTTCGGAGAAGGACCTGGCTGAGGCCGGTCCATCTGGCCGAGGTGCTTCTGTCGGCGGAGGAGAGAAGCAGGTTCATTCCCCGCCCTCCTCTCCTAAAAAGAAGAAAAAGACTAAGAAGACTCGGGGCTCCTTTCCATCCACGGGGGCTGTGGGGACGGATGGCTCTGCTGCCACTTTGGCAAGCGACCAAGCCAAGACCGGCACATCTGGCCCCTCTGCCCCCCTGGGTATGGAGCTCCTGACTATGACAAAGACGAAAAGTTCACAGGGCGGAGCCTCGATGACATCAGGGCCCCTGATTCAGAGGTTACCTGGCGTTTTCGAGCCCGCTGGCTTCAAACGCTTCCTCGTTATTCGCTCCACTGATGGTACCATGTTGTCGAAGGGCAACATCATCCATCAGAGGAGAGGATTAGCTAGTGTAATTGCTACAGAGCCGAAGGTGACCCGTTTCTCGGACTGGAGCCTTCTGGCGAATGCGGCGAATCCCGCCGAGGCGGCCAAGATAAGTGCTCTTCGGACACTTCATGGCACCCCGGTGAGTGTGACGCCGTACTCTACCATGAACTTTGTGAAAGGAGTAGTTTATGCGAGGGAACTCGTTGACTACTCCATTGAGGACATCACCCTAGAGCTGGCCGACCATGGGGCGGTCAAGGTCGAATGTGTGATGAAAAAACAGGGAGGGGCCTCGAGACCCACCCTTACACTCTTCGTCACGTTCGACTGTGACAAGCTCCCTGAGTCGGTGCGTGCCGGTTGGTACCGCTACCGTGTGAAGGCATTCGTGCCACTGCCGCGGCGGTGCTATTACTGTCACCGCTTCGGCCATACCAATCGCTCATGTAGACGTGCAAAGTCAGAGTCACCCGAAGTCCAAGGTCGCACACGATAAGTCCAAATCGTGTGTGGCCAAGTGTGTCAATTGCGGAGAGCCGCACCCTGCTTCTTCGAAGCAATGTGGTGCATATCTCCTTGAGAAAGAAATCCTGGCCGTCCAGGCCCAGGATCGACTCTCATTCCGCGAGGCAAAGAACTTGGTCCTGGCGCGCCTGGCTCTGCCTGGGACGTCATATGCCTCAATAGTTAGAAAGACACCCTCTGCTCCTGGCCCATCCAGGTCAACGAGCATGGTTGTTTCCGCGCCCATTTGGAGCCCTTCTGCGGGCTCTATCCAACCCGGGCGCTCCCTTGGTAAAGCTGGCGGCAAAAAGGGTTCATACCCTGCTCCGGCTAAAACCAGGCTCCCCCCTCTTTCCCCAGCGTTACCGTTTCCCGTAAGGCGAAACGGCCACGCGCCTCCACCGAGTCATTAGACTCACAGCAGGAGGCAACACCCCTGAAGTTTGTCGCCATCTTCCGGGGTTCCTAAAGCTGTTCCCCGAAACAGCTTTCACTTAACGGGAAGACCCCTTTAGCTGAGGTGTGGAAGCGAGTCAAAAGGATTCGGGGCAAGTTCTCGCAGGACCCCCCTCCCGTTCTCTAGGAGAATGGGACTGCAATCTCGGACCCCGCGTCCGTGGCGGAATCCTTAGCGACCGCTTTTTCCGCATTCTCTAGCCGTGATGCTGCTCCGCCAGCATTCAATGCACGTCGTCATGTCGTGGAAGGCCGCCGGCTGGACTTTACCTCCAGAGGCGGAGAACCCTTCAACGACAAGTTTACTGTGAGTGAGTTGCGTTCCGCTCTCGCTTCGTGCGCAGACACCGCCCATGGTCCGGACGATGTCCCGTACGCCATGCTTCGACACCTGGGTGAGCGAGGCATGGCCTTTCTGTTAGATTTGTTCAAGAGGATCTGGGTGGAAGGTCTTCTCCCAGACTCCTGGCGAATCGCTACTGTGCTCGCCTTTCGCAAACCGGGGAGAGATCACTCTACTCCGACCGGTTTCCGCCCAATCTCTCTAACCTCTTGCGTGTGCAAGTTGATGGAGAAATTGGTAAATGTTAGATTAGCCTATTTCCTGGACAGCGTAGGCCATCTGTCTTCTGCACAGTGCGGCTTCCGTAAGTTCCACTCCACGTCGGATGCTCTGCTCCGACTTGAAAATACCGTCTGCGAGGCTTTCCTTTGTAGACAGCACTACGCCACGGTGTTTTTCGATCTGGACAAGGCCTATGATACCGCATGGCGATACGGTATCATGGAGACTCTCCACACGATGGGGGCGAGGGGACGCCTCCTAATGTTTATATCTGAATTTTTGCGAGATCGTGGATTCAGCGTACGGGTGGGGGGAGCCCTCTCCGGCCCAAAGGAGCAGGAAGAGGGTGTCCCGCAGGGAAGTGTCCTCAGTGTCACACTCTTTGCCCTGAGCATCAACGGCATCACCTCGGTGCTGCCGGAAGATGTTCTCGCTACGCTCTACGTGGACGACCTTTCAATCTCTTTTGGCGCGGCCCAGATGCCAACTCTGGAGCGTCGACTCCAACCGCGTCTCTCGCTATGCCGAAGCGCACAGGCTTCGGTTTTCTTTGGCCAAGACTAAGGTGGTGCACTTCTGCCGCCATCCACGGCTTCATCCCGACCCAGATTTGTTTCTTCATGGGGTGCGCCTGGATGTGGTTGAGTTGCACCGTTTCCTTGGTCTTGTATTCGACCGACGCCTCACCTGGGAGGCTCATATTCGCAGCCTTAGGGTCTCTTGTACCCGCGCCATGGACATTCTCCGTTCCGTGACGTTCAGAGCTTGGGGCGCTGATAGGGCTACTGCCTTACTTTTTTATAGATCCTTTGTTCGCTCGAAGCTCGACTACGGATGCGAGTTTTTTGCATCCGCAGCCGAGCGTTTATTGTTTATTGCGGAAGGTGGATTTGATCCACCACACCGCCCTTCGCCTTTCGCCGGTGCCTTCCGCACTTCCCCCATTGAGAGCCTGTTGGTCGATGCTGGGGAGATGCCACTCGCTCTGCGCCGCGTGCAGTGCATCACTCGCCTGTACGCGCGAGCCCGGCGCCTCCCTCAGTCGCCAACAGCTCTCACTGCATCCGCAGCTGATCTCGATGGTGCCTATGCCGCCGAGAGACGCCAGTCATACCCTAAGCCCTTTGGGTTTAGGGCCAGGAAACTCCTTCGAGAGGTAGATATAGCTCTCGGGCCGGTGGCGCCCCTGGTTCTGCCCAGGACGCCACCCTGGAGGGTACCACATTTGGCTATTTGTCGCCACGCCTCTGCTCCCAAAGCTTGTACTGCGCCGGGAGTATTGCGTTCGACCTTTTTGGAGCACACATCGTGTCACGCTGGTACCGTGCCAGTGTATACGGATGGCTCCAAGTCCCAAGAGGGGGTCGGTTTCCACGCCGTATCCCCTCTGTTTGAAGTCAGCGGGGCTCTACCGGGCGCTGCGTCTGTCTTCACGGCCGAGCTGGTGGCAATACACCACTCGGTACGGGAGATTACGCGACGTGCCCGGTTCGGAGACCGGATTGTGATCTATAGCGACTCACAAAGCGCCCTGAGTGCTCTCGGGGCATTGGAATCTCCGCATCCCCTGGTTCGCGAAATCCGTGACGCCACGGTTTTGGCGAGCCGGGCAGATGTCGAGATTATCTTCTGCTGGGTTCCTGGACATGTAGGAATTGCGGGGAATGAGCGCGCCGATGAGGGCGCCAAAGAGTCCGCGAAGACTCTGCGACCGGACCAGCGTTTCGCCCTTCCTCACACTGACTACATGGCAGGAATACAGGCAGCTCTTTGGACTGCTTGGCAAAGAAGATGGGAGACGGTCGAGGGGAACTTAAAGTTGCGTGCCATTGCGCCGCGACTGTTCCCATGGACCTATCCCCCAATGCCGCGGCGGCTTCAGGTTGCTTTCTGTCGTCTCCGAATCGGGCACACTCGTGTCACGCATCGCTATTTGATGGAGCGCTCGCCTGCGCCCTATTGCAACGACTTCGTCGTCCCCCAGACTGTTCGGCACATTCTTATCGAATGTCCCAGTCTGGGTGATCTTTGCGCACGATACCTGTCCCGGTACCGGGATGGGCGGGGTCGCTACCGCCTGTCCCTTGTATTCGGGACGAGTGCAGTGGTGGATTTATTGACTTTTTGGGGGAGGCTGGCCTTCTCCCTTTCATTTAACCCGGTTTAATTGTTGTTATTGTTATTTCTTTTTATTGTTGTTTCCTGTTCAATTTTTTAAAGTAGCCTAGAACTAGACTGTTTGTTTACGGCAACTTATGCCTAAGTCGGCAGTCGCCAGATAGCCCCTTAAATAAAAAAAAAAAAAAAATCCACATACACATTACTGCTATCTGACACACCTTCCTTATTCAATCTTACAGTTTCCTTCGCAATTACTCCAATCCTACTAAACACACATCCCTCCATCTTAACATCATTACCTACATACAATTCCCAACATCCATTCTTACTAAACTTTCTCTCAATCTTACGGTCTCTGGGATGCACAACCAGTCTATTCTCTTTCATAAACTCATACTTAAGAATCATTCCATACTCAGAACCCACTTTATTAATCACATAGAACTCAGATTTACTCATCAGCATCCCATGCAGTCTAACTGTCAAAAGGACTGCTCCAAGCACCGGGACTTTCAGATTTCCAATACCTACTAAATTTCCTCCACACTCTTCAACAGTCACAAGATCCTTCACGCTGTCATACACATCTTGATACATGAAACTCTTCTTACATCCTAAATCAAACAGAGCCAAGCACTCCAATCCTTTCACTTCAACCATAATGCTTATGCATTCATAAGTCACCCCTGTCAAAACTTTCACTCCGGACATACCAAGTCTCACATCATTCACACTCACAGAAGACACACCACCATGCATCCTCTCACATTCTAATTTCTGACACAACAGTTTCTTCATTCCCACCAACTCCAGGCTAGTTGGTCATACATCTTGCATACCAGCAAACTTAGGTCTTATGTCCACCTCTGCCACAATGTCCACATGACTGCCTTGCTTCTGTACACATTCTTGCATAATGCCCATTCTACCCACAATTACCTCATGCACGCTGTTAGTCATTTGATCCTCTAGAATTCATACCCGTCTGTCTCATTGGGCATTCTCTCACCATATGACCATTCTTGCTACAACCATAAGAACTAGTCCCACATGATTTACAATCTTTAATCATATGACCATTTGAGCTACACCTGAAACATGCGCCTGTTGTCTAATTACACCGTGCCAACACATGTCCTGCTTTCTTGCACCAATGACACACCACACTATTCACAGCACCCATACCATACTTATATCTTCCTTCATTCATAACTTTCATCTGTCCAACATTTCTACTCTTATTCTGCTGTCATACCTGATTCATACCAGGACTTCCATTCATTCTACTAAGTCCATTCACTCCTTGCTTAGTTCCACCATATTGACTAAGGAAGCTGGTCATTACCTCTATTGGGTTGACCTGCAAGGCATCTCAGTAACTTAATTGAGGTGGCTGAGGTCCCTTTGCTCCAGTTCTTCCTACATTTACCTGCTTCCATCTTTCAGTCATATCATCCATTCTTCTGTCATACTCCTCATACTGTCTATCTTCCACCATCTCAAGCACATCATCCTACGTTAATCTCTCACCTGCCCATCTCCTTTTGTTTCTTCCTCTCATTCACACATTCTGCTACATACTCCTGCACCATATCTAAAAACTTTTGTTACACACATTTATATTCTCATCACCATACCGCTTTCTTGCCATGCGCTCTGATCTATGTGCATACATGTCTACCCTTTCATTCTTATTCATCCTAGCCTTTCCAAATTCATTCACTTTCCAGTACTTCACTCCATCTTTTATTCGTCTCACTTACTCTATCATTCGTTCCCTCACAACTTTATACATGGGTTCTCCCACACTGGCAATCACATCATAAAATTCCTTCATTTTTCCTTCCAGACATTCTCCCAACTCCTTCACCCAATACTTCTTGTTATTCGGGAACTTCATTCTACAATTACTCTCAAATTCATGGAAAAACTCTTTTGTACGATACACATCAAACTTACCCATCCTTGGCATCTCGCGGATGTAAATACCACTTTTGATATTCATCTCATTTTCACTCACACTTTCATTCCCGCTTCCTGAACAGTCATCATCCTCTTCACTAGTTGAGTGAGACTCACTACCTTCATTCTTTCTCAGTTGTACATCCATTCTTGCTTTCATAACTTTCTTATTGTTCACTTTAGTCCAGCCTTCATTCTCACTGTCATACACTCCTGCAATCATATTTTCCCTCTATTGTACACCCTCAGTCATATGCACATCCAGGGGCAAAGTCTTTGGCTCCTTAACCAGACTCATTTTACTCATCTCTTTTGCTCTCTGTCAACCGTTGTGTGTTCGTTCAGTCATTCACATCTGTTGTCTCTGCAATCTTGTCATAAGTCCCACTCATCTTGTCCATTGTCCTGCCCATTCCCAGTCTTATATAGAGTTCTGTCATTTTGTCCTCCATTCTTGCCTCCAATTGCTCTGTTCTCTCCTTAAATCCTGTCTCTAACCCTTTCATTTCCTCTCTCATACTCCTCACTCTCTCTGTCAGCGACTCACATTCTTCATCCTTTCTTAACTCTAGCCTCAATCTTATAATCTCCTCTTTCATCTTATGCTCACTCACCATTCTCCATTAGTAGTATAGTATGAGAAAAATAAAACAATCGTGCTCCTCCTTTGCTGCGTTTCCCATCCTTCAAGTCGCTATTTGAACGCCAATTTTATGTGGCAGGATATAATGTACCTCCCATATTTTCACTAGGATTGGGGACTCAAATGATTGGGAAAGCAAAAGTCCACTTCTGGCAGCAAAGGAGACAGATAGACAACCTCTACCCTATTTCTTAAATTTATTTTCCCCAAAGAAAAATTTACAATATATACAATCAATATGTACAAAAATAAATTCGCGAGACAGCGCTGCTGAACTAATGGGCTCCAGGGGACTTGCTAAAACCCCCCCAAGAACTGGAGCAAGGTCAGCCAACTGAACCCCCTAAAAGACAGGCTGCCAAAGAGTGGGTTGGTGATGGCCACAATAAATGAGCCCATTGGCAAAAGATTTTAGCCCTGCAAAAGTTTTTAGCAAAAAAATAGTGGTCTTAAAATTAAATATCTTTGTCAAAAGATTTACAAAATAGTATTTCCTGAAATAAAGCATATATATAAAAAATATATAAAAAACAATCTACACTACTAATTTCTATCTACCACCTAATCTATCTCAAGCCCTCTTTCTAGCAAACAGTCACACTCTTCTATCATAAACAAAGAAAAGTAGGGTAAAAGGACAGACTAAGGCAAAGTGATGAAAAATCAATAGTGGACAAAATGGGGAGAATGGCTCCCAGATATACTCTCTATTCACACATCAGCCATCCACCACAAGGGCATCAGGATTAAACGCTTCTCTGGGCTGCCTCCACACATAAACTCCTCCTGCAGTGTGGAAAAGATAAAAACTGGACCTGTCGGAGAATATTACTTGCTTCCATTGGCCTGTCGACCAGCCCTTGTAATCTTTACACCAGTTCAGCCTTTTCTGAATGTTTTGATGAGAAAGCAGAGGTTTCTTAGTGGCGGCTCTTCCATTATATCTGGCTTTATTGAGCTCAGGGCGAACAGTTTTGGTTGAAACTGGGCTAATGAGATGTTGATTCAACTCTGCAGTCACTTTAGGGGCAGTTGTCCAGGGCTTTTTCATCACAATACCTTTTAACACTCATCAGTCTCTTTCAGTCAGCTTTGAAGTCCTGCTTGAGGTTTTGCCTTGTTTCTTGAATTCTGTCATGGTATTTGATATGGTAGCTCTTGACAAACCAAGGAGTTTAGCTGTTCTGGTGATAGAAGCTCCTGCAATTCGAGCTCCAACAATTTTCCCTTTTCAAACTCAGTGAGGTCATGCATCTTAGCATCTATATTATGATCTGAAAAAGAAATAAAAATAATAATCAATAAAGTTGCTAAATAAAACTATGTATCTATAATAAAAACAAAACACCCGCAATGAAATTTGGATGGATATTTGTAATATAATGGCTCATTGAAATATTGGTATTAAATTGTTAAATTTCTACTGTTCCAATTATTTTGTCCACGCACACACACACACACACACGCATACACACACTTTTGTCCATAATTGAAGGAACATCATGATAGTAACTAAAATATTTTTTTCAATTTTTCAATGAAGTCTACACAAAGAGCCTAAAGAATTTGCCAGCCATATGTTTATTTTCTTTGCTTGCTTTGTGTTTCAATAAATTATATTAATTTGAAAATATGCCTTTAATATCCTTAATCAACATAGAATATAAAAATATATTGTTTATTAAATAACAGTGAATGTCCATAAAATATATTGGATAAAACTAAATGTAGAAACATTGAAGAAATTATTATATTTATCAGCAGTCAATAGTAGTTGAATATTCAGAAGGGCTCATACATGAAACAGTATTACATATAGTTGGCAGTAAAATGTTTGTTTATCTTTGCTTGAGTATGAAGGTTTGCCTCCAATTATCTTCAATCAATATTATATTATGTTTATTAATTAGTAACTTTAGTAAAATTCAGTAAACCATATTCATTTGGATAAAACTAAAACAATACTGAAATAATATTTCATCCCTGAGGGTCACCAAGCCAAAATCATTTTATGTTCAGGGTCACAACAAAAAAAGTTTGAGAAACACTAACTAAATCATTCAGTTCTGCCTGGCTGAAATGTTCACATTTGTGAACCCATTGCTAACAAGTATTTGTGTAGCATGGTCAAGTTCTTTGTGTGTATCTTTCCATGCTGAGCAATGGGTGAATACGCAGTTGATGTATGCATTTATTACACTTTTTTTGTAACACTCGGGACATTCGATTTTTGCATTCATGCACAGTTCTGGATTTGTATTTTTTCACATAAACACTGGGAGTTATTTTGCAAATGGGGACTGGTATTTTGTCTGAGTGAAGCATGGGATGAATTACTGAATCCAGATTTGGGTAACTTAATTTCAGTCAAGGTCTCTTGCTATAACCAGAAGTCTTTGTAAGGCAAAAGTAGCAATCATCTACATGGTTCTTTTGCTCCTGATTGCCATAGGAATGCCAAATAATAGTCATTTCCTTGTGCCCTTTGTCCATTGGTGTAGATTTTCGACACATGGTTTACATACATTGTGCGGGTCCCACAATTTATCCTGATCACCAATTTTAAGCTTAAAGTAAGCTAAGTATGCTCTTTCCACAAACTCACTAATGTTCTTTTTCTGACTTAGTACTGTAAAACCCACATAACAAAAAGAGTCAGGGGAATTCACACATTTCCTCCAAAATGAATCTATGGTTATTTCCTAAAATCAACCTACAAAGAGAGAAAATATTATAATTAGATACAGAAATTTATATTTCTCTGTGTCTAAATAGATACTGTACATATATAGGTGTCTAAATAAATACATAGATCAAATAATATAACAGCATAATTGATTAGCTGTAATATCTCATCTACCTATGGGTGGGGCCATAGAATAAAAACCCTGATGTGATAGAATAAAACTATTGTAATTTTTAAACTGTGACCCCAAATTATTTAAGAACATGTCTTAAACTTAGGTCAGCAGAAAAAAAGTAAAAATTTGTTGACCTGTTTAATTGATTAATTTATTTAGAGACATGGAAATCATTACTAATGTATGTTAGGTTTTAATGACTTTTTCCATATATAAAAGGGCTTCATTTATAAATACATGGTTTATAATGTCACATCAGAGTTGGATCTAGTTTGCAAACTTGTTTTTTTATATTTGACTAATAATGCTTTATGAAAAAGATTAAATCCATGTATTTTTAATCCATTTTCAACTTATTAGTACTACCCCATATCTTTTGAATGAGGAGGCATAAAAATTGTCTTAAAAATTGCTTATATGGCTCTTTTATTGAACTAAATATATTTGTTTAAAGGTTAATCATTGGAAATGCTCAAAAGATTAATATATTTAAAAATAAATTATTTTAAAGGATGATGGTTAGAATTAGTTAAATTGGCAGATAAAGAGCAGTGTAAGGCCATCTGCTGCCAAGTCATACATGATTTTTAAGTTGATTTTGATTGTCAAATTTATATTTTGGGTTTTTGTATTCACTATCAACTTTATGTACTGAGTTTTCTTTTAACTAAAGGTCTTCAGCTTTTCATGTTTATTTTTGGCCAAGAATTTTCTGATTCATGAGTTTGACGGAAGTCTTGTCCATGATAAAATATATTAAATATTATAAATAGGAATTTTACCCCAGACCAAATATTATGTATCTGTTTTCAGGATTTTAATATACTCAGATTTTATTTACCTTTTCTCTTAAATATGTATTTGCTGTAATTCCACTTTTATTGTACACTTTTGTGCTTCCCTCTATGAATTTTAATGCCATCATCATTCACCATTCCTCCGCAAAAATTGTGGTGTCAGTGTGCATCAACATCATAGAATATATTGATGTAGTTGTAGTAGAAGAGTTTTTAGGGAGTTAGCTTCCCAGTATTCCCCATTGAGGCCTTTTATAGCACATGCCAGAAGATGGTATTCGTATTCTCCAGCCCCACTGCAAAGGGTGATAAACCTTTTGTTTTATCACTGTCTCCTGGTTGTGTATCTTTTGGATAAACACAGTTTTAACTTATAATTCTGATTACATTACTTTAGATTGATACGTAAGTCATAATGAATGCTCTTGTGAGCTTAATTGCTTTTATTTTCAGGCACTATCCAATCGGTGTATTGTTTGATCTACACACAAGAAGATCTGTTTTGCCATGGCCTGTAACTGTGCACTACTCTCAATTCCCTGAAAAGGAGTTGATAAGATGTCCCAACAGGTATAGTTCTTATTACAGGCTTAGGCCAACAAATAAGCTGGAAATAGAACATTCAGTTTTTAAAAATACACAAAGTAATTATATTATTTCATGATAACTGGAAAAATACATTCATGATTAATGTCATTATTGTTGTTTGTGGCTCCCCAAGAGCAGATGGGATCTCTGCTCCCTCTGACCACTTGTGAAGTGAAAGTTCCTCCATCTTTTTGGATTGCAACATAACCACATGTGTGATAAATCCAAGTGAGGTGGTCCCATTACAGGATTGCATCCCAGTGGGGTGATCGTGTCATATCCTCTTGAGATTGACTAACCCCCACTCTTCAACTCCTTTTCTCTTTCCCTACAGGGTGGCCACATTTTAAAAAACAGCCTTGTCTCCTGGGCTTGTTCATGATTAAGTCATGCCCGAAATAAAAACTTCTTCTTTTTTTTATCATCAGTTAATCAACTTAAGACCACCATTGTTCAATGAATTCTGATATTACATTTTTTGTTTCTTAATGAACAAAGGAATTGAAGACCCAATTCCTCTTTTTAATTTCTTCACCCCGTAAGGGGCGCGGCGATTTGCCATCCTGGCCGCCGTACTGACGGGATCCAGCGCTCCGTCCGGCCCCAGCTTAGCCTCTCTTCCTTCCTTCAGCTAGCTCGATTTCTCCCTTACCTCGTCGCTTTTCATACAACCTCTCCCACAACTTTCTCTGGTCAGCCTCTAATTTCACAGGGTAGATGCTGACCTTCTTCTCAAGCCAACCACCCCGGATCGGGGCTGGGGGGAGAGGGGACATTGTTCCCTAACCCCTGAGCTCCGGTTCTGGATGTTTTTTTTTTAACAACCGGCTTCATCCCCACCCATACCTTCCTTACATCCCCTTTTCTCTCCTCTTCACATTCTATCAATTTTACGCCATGTCCAAGGTGGAGCCGCCATGCCGATGGACTGCCAGGCCACCAGGCGGGAGGGGTGGTCCCGAATGGCGGCGCCTGGCTCTGCCGGGCTTGTAAGCACCTCTTGCAGTGCGGGCAACTGCGAGAGGTAATGAGCTATTGCGTCCCGTATTGAAAAGAGGGTCACCATGCCCATGTATGAAAAAAACAACAAAAAAACCCAACCCCCAACTTCCCCAAGAAAATCAACGGAGCCGCCCTCGGGCAGCTCCACCGAGAAAATGGAGGTCCCCCCCCTTGTGCTTGCGCAAGGGACCCTCCATAATTCTTTAACCGGAGAGGAGGCTTACTCCTCTCCTACGCCTATGGGTGTAGGGGACTCCCCCTCACCTCCTTCTCTGGAGGTGCTTTCGGGCACCTCCCTATCTCCAGCGGCAGTCCCTCCTTTGTTTTCTAAGGGGACTGCCAAGAAAGCCAGCAGGCAGCCCATTGCCGACCGCCCCTCGTGCAAGCGGCTCGGTAGGGCAAACCCCCTTAGTGGGGAGAGGGAAGCCAGGCCCCTTCGGTCAATTCCCTCAAAAGACCTGCTGGCAAGAATTTTAAACCTTGCTGGTGTCAAGGCCTGTGCCTCCCCACACAAGACTGGCGACACTGCCAAGGGGACCTGCGATGTCCTGGGAGGGGATGGCCAACTGGAGGCCCCTCCTGTGATAGACATGGTCCTTGAGGAGACCCAGCCTCAGACGGTAGGGCCTTCCATGCGGGGGAATCCGGGCTCGGCGCCAAGCACCGAACCCGAATCCGCCCGTATGCAAGGTCCCCCTCAAACGGCCGAGGGCTCCGAGGCAGTAAAAGGAGGGGAGGGATCTCCTCCGACAGGTGCCCCTACGACTACCAGGACCTTCTCCATTTCGGAGAGGGACCTGGCTGAGGCCGGCCCATCTGGCATGGGGGCTTCTGCCGGCGGAGGTGAGAAGCGGGTTCATTCCCCACCCTCCTCTCCTAAAAAGAAAAAAACTAAAAAGACGAAGAAGACTCGGGGCTCCCCTCCATCCGCAGGAGCTACGGGGACCGATGGGTCTGCTACAACTTTGGTAGGCGACCAAGACAAGATCGGCACATCCGGCCCATCTACCCCCTCGTGTGCGGAGCCCCTGACTAAGACTAACACCAAGAATGCACAGGGCGGAGCCTCGATGACATCGGGGCCCCTGATTCAGAGGTTACCTGGCGTTTTCGAGCCCGCTGGCTTCAAACGCTTCCTCGTTATTCGCTCCACTGATGGCACCATGTTGTCCAAGGGCAACATGATCCATCAGAGGAGAGGATTAGCTAGTGCAATTGGTAGAGAGCCGAAGGTAACCCGTTTCTCGGACGGGAGCCTTCTGGCGAATGCGGCGAATCCCGCCGAGGCGGCCAAGATAAGTGCTCTTCGGACACTTCATGGCACCCCGGTGAGTGTGACGCCGCACTCTACCATGAACTTTGTGAAAGGAGTAGTTTATGCGAGGGAACTCGTTGACTACTCCATTGAGGACATCACCCTAGAGCTGGCCGACCATGGGGCGGTCAAGGTCGAACGTGTGATGAGAAAACAGGGAGGGGCCTCGAGACCCACCCCTACACTCTTCGTCACGTTCGACTGTGACAAGCTCCCTGAGTCGGTGCGTGCCGGTTGGTACCGCTACCGCGTGAAGGCATTCGTGCCACTGCCGCGGCGGTGCTATTACTGTCACCGCTTCGGCCATACGAATCGATCATGTAGACGTGCAAAATCGGGGTCACCCGAAGTCTGTGTAAATTGCTCCAAGGTCGCACACGATAGGTCCAAATCGTGTGTGGCCAAGTGTGTCAATTGCGGAGAGCCGCACCCTGCTTCTTCGAAGCAATGTGGCGCATATCTCCTTGAGAAAGAAATCCTGGCCGTTCAGGCCCAGGATCGACTCTCATTCCGCGAGGCTAAGGACTTGGTCCTGGCGCGCCCGGCTCTGCCTAGGACGTCATATGCCTCAATAGTTAGAAAAGCACCCTCTGCTCCTGGCCGATCCAGGCCAACGAGCATGGTTGTTTCCGCGCCCATTCGGAGCCCTTCTGCGGGCTCTACCCAACCCGGGCGCTCCCCTGGTAAAGCTGGCGGCAAAAAGGGTTCATACCCTGCCCCGGCTAAAACCAGGGCTCCTCCCTCTTCCTCCATCGTGACCGTTTCCCGCAAGGCGAAACGGCCACGCGCCTCCACCGAGTCGTTAGACTCACAGGAGGCAACACCCCTGAAGATGGTCGCTAGGCCATCTTTGGGGGTTCCTAAAGCTGTCCCCCGAAAGGAGGACAGCAACAAAGGAGCTTCGGCTCCTTCGCCCACGCCCCGAGGTGGAGCGAGTGGCTCGGAGACGGTGGTTCCTCGAAAAGAGGGCCCCCTGCCTCCGAAGCCGCAGCGCCCGCCTAAGGTTTCGAGGCGGAGGGAGGAAAAGACTCGCATGGCGAGCCCAACCTCCCCCAATAAGTCCTCGAAGGCGACAGCGCCTCCAGCGCTTTGTCCGGCCAACAGCGCCCGGGGTTCTGCCCCCGGGAAGCGTACGGCCATTCCCGTGAGGGTCTTCAGTTCGAGGAGGGCCCCCGCCTCTCCTCCGAGCTAGGCCTGGAGGGCATATTCCTTCAATGGAATTGCCGTGGACTCTGGGCCAACTGGGAGGAGCTGCGGAGGCTCGTCTCGTCCCGCTCCCCGTTAGCTATCTTTTTGCAGGAGACATGCTAGGCGCGTGCCCCCTGCCCGCCCTCCCGGGGTACAAGGGTCTTGTGACCCCACCACCGTGGGATGGCCGGGCTGGGGGATGCGCGGTTTACACCCGGCATGATGTCTCCGTTCTTCCTTTCTCTTTAGATACCTCCTTTCAGGCAGTGGCTGTGCAGCTGCACCTGGATAGGAGGTATACTATCATTTCTGCGTACATTCCACCGTCAGCTGACTTCGACGCGGGGGACTTCCGCTGCGTCGTGGCACGGTTGCCGAGGCCCTATCTCCTGCTTGGAGATCTGAACGGCAGGCATCCTCTCTGGGGAGATTACTCCATAAATCCCAGGGGACAAGTCTTTGCCGATCTGATCGAAGAGCTTGAGATGGGTGTCCTAAACGTGGATGAGTTTACGCATCACTGTCCGAGAACCGCTTCTTTTTCTTGCCTTGACCTATCTTTGTGCTCTTCGGATGCACAGCCTGATTTTGATTGGGGGGTGGTCGATGACCTCCATGGTAGTGATCACTTTCCCATTCAAATATCATTTTCAGGGCAACTGCCGCCTGAGAGACCACCTCGGTTTCTTGGCGCGGGTGCGGTGGCCTGCATTTCAGGAAATGACTGAATTCTCTATCTCAGTCGAGGAGTTTAGGTCGGTAGATGAGGCCGTTAAGTTCTTCTCCGGCAACCTCATCGCCGTGGGCCTGACTACTATTCCTAGGACGTCTGGCTGTTTTGCACGCCGACTACCCCGTAAGGGGCGCGGCGATTTGCCATCCTGGCCGCCGTGCTGACGGGATCCAGCGCTCCGTCCGGCCCCAGCTTAGCCTCTCTTCCTTTCTTCAAAATACTTGTTTCCTCTCTTTTCACACAACCTCTCCCACAACTTTCTCTGGTCAGCCTCTAATTTCACAGGGTAGATGCTGACCTTCCTTTCAGCCAACCGTCCCGCATCGGGGCTGAGGGGGTGGGGGACAAAGTTCCCTAACCCCTGAGCTCCGGTCTGGGGTAGCTGGTTTTTAACAACCTGCTTCATCCCCACCCATACCTTCCACACATCCCTTTTCCTCTCCTCTTCACAATCTATATTTTTTACGCCGTGTCTAAGGTGGAGCCGCCATGCCGTTAGACTGCCAGGCCACCAGGCGGGAGGGGTGGTCCCAAATGGCGGCGCCTGGCTCTGCCGGGCTTGTAAGTACCTCTCGCAGTGCGGGCTACTGCGAGAGGTGTGCGCGATTGCATCCCGTGTTTAAAAAAGGGTCACCATGCCCAATGATTAAGATAAAAAAAAACAAACCCAACCCTCAACTTCCCCTGTTCCATCGACGGAGCCGCCCTCGGGCAGCTACAGCAAAAAAATTGGAGGTCTCTCCCCCCCTGTGCTTGCGCAGGGGGGGTGACCTCCATGGTAGTGATCACTTTCCCATTCAAATATAATTTTCAGGGCAACTGCCGCCTGAGAGACCACCTCAGTGGTGCTTGGCGCGGGCGCGGTGGCCTGCATTTCAGGAAATAACTGAATTCTCTATCTCAGTCGAGGAGTTTAGGTCGGTAGATGAGGCCGTTGAGTTCTTCTCCGGCAACCTCATCGCCGTGGGCCTGACTACTATTCCTAGGACGTCTGGCCGTTTTGCACGCCGACCACTCCCATGGTGGTCGGCCGAGTGTGAGACGGCCCTCAAACAGAAGCGTTATGCCTACATGCGCTATAAGCGCCGCCCGAACGATTTCACTGTCGCTGAATTTCGTCGGGCTAGGGCTAGGTTCCGGTATATTTCGAAGCACGCCCGCCGCTCTTCTTGGCGGGCATACGTGTCTTCACTTAACGGGAAGACCCCTTTAGCTGAGGTGTGGAAGCGAGTCAAAAGGATTCGGGACAAGTTCTCGCAGGACCCCCCTCCCGTTCTCCAGGAGAATGGGACCGCAATCTCGGACCCCGCGTCCGTGGCGGAATCCTTAGCGACCGCTTTTTCCGCATTCTCTAGCCGTGATGCTGCTTTGCCAGCATTCAATGCACGTCGTCATGTCGTGGAAGGCCGCCGGCTGGACTTTACCTCCAGAGGCGGAGAACCCTTCAACGACAAGTTTACTGTGAGTGAGTTGCGTTCGCTTTTGCTTCGTGCGCGGACACCGCCCATGGTCCGTACGATGTCCCGTACGCCATGCTTCGACACCTGGGTGAGCGAGGCATGGCCTTTCTGTTAGATTTGTTCAACAGGATCTGGGTGGAAGGTCTTCTCCCAGACTCCTGGCGAATCGCTACTGTGCTCGCCTTTCGCAAGCCGGAGAGAGATCACTCTACTCCGACCGGTTTCCGCCCAATCTTTCTAACCTCTTGCGTGTGCAAGTTGATGGAGAAATTGGTAAATGTTAGATTAGCCTATTTCCTGGACAGCGGAGGCCATCTGTCTTCTGCACAGTGCGGCTTCCGTAAGTTCCACTCCACGTCGGATGCTCTGCTCCGACTGGAAAATGCCGTCTGCGAGGCTTTCCTTCGTAGACACCACTACGCCACGGTGTTTTTTGATCTGGAGAAGGCCTATGATACCGCATGGCGATACGGTATCATGGAGACTCTCCACACGATGGGGGCGAGGGGACGCCTCCCAATGTTTATATCTGAATTTTTGCGAGATCGTCGATTCCGCGTACCGGTGGGGGGAGCCCTCTCCGTCCCAAAGGAGCAGGAAGAGGGTGTCCCGCAGGGAAGTGTCCTCAGTGTCACACTCTTTGCCCTGAGCATCAACGGCATCACCTCGGTGCTGCCGGAAGATGTTCTCGCTATGCTCTACGTGGACGACCTTTCGATCTCTTTTGGCGCGGCCCAGATGCCAACTCTGGAGCGTCGACTCCAACAGGCATTGAACCGCGTCTCTCGCTATGCCGAAGCGCACAGGTTTCGGTTTTCTTTGGCCAAGACTAAGGTGGTGCACTTGTGCCGCCATCCACGGCTTCACCCCGACCCAGATTTGTTTCTTAATGGGGTGCGCCTGGATGTGGTTGAGTCGCACCGTTTCCTTGGTCTTGTATTCGACCGACGCCTCACTTGGGAGGCTCATACTCGCAGCCTTAGGGTCTCTTGTACCCGCGCCATGGACATTCTCCGTTCCGTGACGTTCAGCGCTTGGGGCGCTGATAGGGCTACCGCCTTACTTTTTTATCGATCCTTTGTTCGCTCGAAGCTCGACTACGGATGCGAGTTTTATGCATCCGCAGCGGAGCGTTTATTGCGGAAGGTGGATTCGATCCACCACACCGGCCTTCGCCTTGCGACCGGTGCCTTCCGGACTTCCCCCATTGAGAGCCT
The DNA here is from genome assembly GCA_963969495.1 of Ceratothoa steindachneri. Taxonomy (NCBI): domain Eukaryota; kingdom Metazoa; phylum Arthropoda; class Malacostraca; order Isopoda; family Cymothoidae; genus Ceratothoa; species Ceratothoa steindachneri. The sequence continues at coordinate 225,664,879 of OZ018321.1, forward strand.
GTTGGTCGATGCTGGGGAGATGCCACTCGCTCTGCGCCGCGTGCAGTGCATCACTCGCCTGTACGCGCGAGCCCGGCGCCTCCCTCAGTCGCCAACAGCTCTCACTGCATCCGCAGCTGATCTCGATGGTGCCTATGCCGCCGAGAGACGCCAGTCATACCCTAAGCCCTTTGGGTTTAGGGCCAGGAAACTCCTTCGAGAGGTAGATATAGCTCTCGGGCCGGTGGCGCCCCTGGTTCTGCCCAGGACGCCACCCTGGAGGGTACCACATTTGGCTATTTGTCGCCACGCCTCTGCTCCCAAAGCTTGTACTGCGCCGGGAGTATTGCGTTCGACCTTTTTGGAGCACACATCGTGTCACGCTGGTACCGTGCCAGTGTATACGGATGGCTCCAAGTCCCAAGAGGGGGTCGGCTTCCACGCCGTATCCCCTCTGTTTGAAGTCAGCGGGGCTCTACCGGGCGCCCCCGTAAGGGGCGCGGCGATTTGCCATCCTGGCCGCCGTGCTGACGGGATCCAGCGCTCCGTCCGGCCCCAGCTTAGCCTCTCTTCCTTCCTTCAGATAGCCCGATTTATCCCCTACCTCGTCGCTTTTCATACAACCTCTCCCACAACTTTCTCTGGTCAGCCTCTAATTTCACAGGGTAGATGCTGACCTTCTTCTCAAGCCAACCACCCCGGATCGGGGCTGAGGGGGGAGGGGACATTGTTCCCTAACCCCTCAGCTCCGGTTCGGGATGGGTTTTTTTTAACAACCTGCTTCATCCCCACCCATACCTTCCTCACATCCCTTTTCCTCTCCTCTTCACAACCTATATTTTTTACGCCGTGTTCAAGGTGGAGCCGCCATGCCACCAGGCGGGAGGGGTGGTCCCGAATGGCGGCGCCTGGCTCTGCCGGGCTTGTAAGCACCTCTCGCAGTGCGGGCAACTGCGAGAGGTGATGAGCTATTGCGTCCCGTAATAAAAAGAGGGTCACCATGCCCATGAATGAAAAAACCCCCCAAAAAACCCAACCCCCAACTTCCCCAAGAAAATCGACGGAGCCGCCCTCGGGCAGCTCCACCGAGAAAATGGAGGTCCCCCCCCTTGTGCTTGCGCAAGGGACCCTCCATAACTCTTTAACCGGAGAGGAGGCTTACTCCTCTCCTACGCCTACGGGTGTAGGGGACTCCCCCTCACCCCCTTCTCTGGAGGTGCTTTCAGGCACCTCCCTATCTCCAGCGGCAGTCCCTCCTTTGCTTTCTAAGGGGACTGCCAAGAAAGCCAGCAGGCAGCCCATTGCCGACCGCCCCTCGTGCAAGCGGCTCGGTAGGGCAAACCCCCTTAGGGGGGAGAGGGAAGCCAGGCCCCTTCGGTCGCTTCCCTCAAAAGACCTGCTGGCAAGAATTTTAAACCTTGCTGGGGTCAAGGCCTGTGCCTCCCCACACCACCTGACTAGTGACAATACTGCCAAGGGGACCTGCGATGTCCTGGGAGGGAATGGCCAACTGGAGGCCCCTCCTGTGATAGACATGGTCCTTGAGGAGACCCAGCCTCAGACGGTAGGGCCTTCCATGGGGGGGAATTCGGGCTCGGCGCCAAGCACCGAACCCGAATCCGCCCCTATGCAAGGTCCTCCTCAAATGGCTGAGGGCTCCGAGGCAGTAAAAGGAGGGGAGGGATCTCCTCCGACAGGTGCCCCTACGACAACCAGGACCTTCTCCATTTCGGAGAGGGACCTGGCTGAGGCTGGTCCATCTGGCCTGGGGACTTCTGCCGGCGGAGGTGAAAAGCGGGTTCATTCCCCGCCCTCCTCTCCGAAAAAGAAAAAGAAAAAGACTAAAAAGACAAAAAAGACTCGGGGCTCTTCTCCATCCGCGGGGGCTGCGGGGACGGATGGGTCTGCTGCCACTCTGGCAAGCGACCAAGCCAAGATCGGCACATCCGCCCCCTCTGCCCCCCCGGTTGCGGAGCCCCTGACAAAGAAGACTAATACCAAGAGTGCACAGGGCGGAGCCTCGATGACATCGGGGCCCCTGATTCAGAGGTTACCTGGCGTTTTCGAGCCCGCTGGCTTCAAACGCTTCCTCGTTATTCGCTCCACTGATGGCACCATGTTGTCCAAGGGCAACATGATCCATCAGAGGAGAGGATTAGCTAGTGCAATTGGTAGAGAGCCGAAGGTAACCCGTTTCTCGGACGGGAGCCTTCTGGCGAATGCGGCGAATCCCGCCGAGGCGGCCAAGATAAGTGCTCTTCGGACACTTCATGGCACCCCGGTGAGTGTGACGCCGCACTCTACCATGAACTTTGTGAAAGGAGTAGTTTATGCGAGGGAACTCGTTGACTACTCCATTGAGGACATCACCTTAGAGCTGGCCGACCATGGGGCGGTCAAGGTCGAGCGTGTGATGAGAAAACAGGGAGGGGCCTCGAGACCCACCCCTACACTCTTCGTCACGTTCGACTGTGACAAGCTCCCTGAGTCGGTGCGTGCCGGTTGGTACCGCTACCGCGTGAAGGCATTCGTGCCACTGCCGCGGCGGTGCTATTACTGTCACCGCTTCGGCCATACGAATCGATCATGTAGACGTGCAAAATCGGGGTTACCCGAAGTCTGTGTAAATTGCTCCAAGGTCGCACACGATAAGTCCAAATCGTGTGTGGCCAAGTGTGTCAATTGCGGAGAGCCGCACCCTGCTTCTTCGAAGCAATGTGGTGCATATCTCCTTGAGAAAGAAATCCTGGCCGTTCAGGCCCAGGATCGACTCTCATTCCGCGAGGCTAAGGACTTGGTCCTGGCGCGCCCGGCTCTGCCTGGGACGTCATATGCCTCAATAGTTAGAAAAGCACCCTCTGCTCCTGGCCCATCCAGGCCAACGAGCACGGTTGTTTCCGCGCCCATTCGGAGCCCTTCTGCGGGCTCTACCCAACCCGGGCGCTCCCCTGGTAAAGCTGGCGGCAAAAAGGGTTCATACCCTGCCCCGGCTAAAACCAGGGCTCCCCCCTCTTCCCCCAGCGTGACCGGTTGCCGTAAGGCGAAACGGCCACGTGCCTCCACCGAGTCGTTAGACTCACAGGAGGCAACACCCCTGAAGATGGTCGCTAGGCCATCTTCCGGGGTTCCTAAAGCTGTCCCCTGAAAGGAGGACAGCAACAAAGGAGCTTCGGCTCCTTCGCCCACGCCCCGAGGTGGAGCGAGTGGCTTGGAGACGGTGGTTCCTCGAAAAGAGGGAACCCCGCCTCCGAAGCCGCAACGCCCGCCTAAGGTTTCGAGGCGGAGGGAGGAAAAGACTCGCATGGCGAGCCCAACCTCCCCCAATAAGTCCTCGAAGGCGACAGCGCTTTGTCCGGCCAACAGCGCCCGGGGTTCTGCCCCCGGGAAGCGTACGGCCATTCCCGTGAGGGTCTTCAATTCGAGGAGGGCCCCCGCGTCTCCTCCGAGCTAGGCCTGGAGGGCATATTCCTTCAATGGAATTGCCGTGGACTCCGGGCCAACTGGGAGGAGCTGCGGAGGCTCGTCTCGTCCCGTTCCCCGTTAGCTATTTTTTTGCAGGAGACCATGCTAGGTGCGTGTCCCCTCCCTGCCCTCCCGGGGTATAAGGGTCTTGCGACCCCACCACCGCGGGATGGCCGGGCTGGGGGATGCGCAGTTTACACCCGGCATGATGTCTCCGTTCTTCCTTTCTCTTTAGATACCTCCTTTCAGGCAGTGGCTGTGCAGCTGCACCTGGATAGGAGGTATACTATCATTTCTGCGTACATTCCACCGTCAGCTGACTTCGACGCGGGGGACTTCCGCCGCGTCGTTGCACGGTTGCCGAGGCCCTATCTCTTGCTTGGAGATCTGAACGGCAGGCATCCTCTCTGGGGAGATTACTCCATAAATCCCAGGGGACAAGTCCTTGCCGATCTGATCGAAGAGCTTGAGATGGGTGTCCTAAACGTGGATGAGTTTACGCATCACTGTCCGAGAACCGCTTCATTTTCTTGCCTTGACCTATCTTTGTGCTCTTCGGATGCACAGCCTGATTTTGATTGGGGGGTGGTCGATGACCTCCATGGTAGTGATCACTTTCCCATTCAAATATCATTTTCAGGGCAACTGCCGCCTGAGAGACCACCTCGATGGTGCTTGCCGCGGGCGCGGTGGCCTGCATTTCAGGAAATGACTGAATTCTCTATCTCAGTCGAGGAGTTTAGGTCGGTAGATGAGGCCGTTGAGTTCTTCTCCGGCAACCTCATCGCCGTGGGCCTGACTACTATTCCTAGGACGTCTGGCCGTTTTGCACGCCGACCACTCCCATGGTGGTCGGCCGAGTGTGAGACGGCCCTCAAACAGAAGCGTTATGCCTACATGCGCTATAAGCGCCGCCCGAACGATTTCACTGTCGCTGAATTTCGTCGGGCTAGGGCAAGTTTCCGGTATATTTCGAAGCACGCCCGCCGCTCTTCTTGGCGGGCATACGTGTCTTCACTTAACGGGAAGACCCCTTTAGCTGAGGTGTGGAAGCGAGTCAAAAGGATTCGGGGCAAGTTCTCGCAGGACCCCCCTCCCGTTCTCCAGGAGAATGGGACCGCAATCTCGGACCCCGCGTCCGTGGCGGAATCCTTAGCGACCGCTTTTTCCGCATTCTCTAGCCGTGATGCTGCTCCGCCAGCATTCAATGCACGTCGTGATGTCGCGGAAGGCCGCCGGCTGGACTTTACCTCCAGAGGCGGAGAACCCTTCAACGACAAGTTTACTGTGAGTGAGTTGCGTTCCGCTCTCGCTTCGTGCGCGGACACCGCCCATGGTCCGGACGATGTCCCGTACGCCATGCTTCGACACCTGGGTGAGCGAGGCATGGCCTTTCTGTTAGATTTGTTCAACAGGATCTGGGTGGAAGGTCTTCTCCCAGACTCCTGACGAATCGCTACTGTGCTCGCCTTTCGCAAACCGGGGAGAGATCACTCTACTCCGACCGGTTTCCGCCCAATCTCTCTAACCTCTTGCGTGTGCAAGTTGATGGAGAAATTGGTAAATGTTAGATTAGCCTTTTTCCTGGACAGCGGAGGCCATCTGTCTTTCGCACAGTGCGGCTTCCGCAAGTTCCACTCCACGTCGGATGCTCTGCTCCGACTGGAAAATGCAGTCTGCGAGGCTTTCCTTCGTAGACAGCACTACGCCACGGTCTTTTTCGATTTGGAGAAGGCCTATGATACCGCATGGCGATACGGTATCATGGAGACTCTCCACACGATGGGGGCGAGGGGACGCCTCCCAATGTTTATATCTGAATTTTTGCGAGATCGTCGATTCCGCGTACGGGTGGGGGGAGCTCTCTCCGGCCCAAAGGAGCAGGAAGAGGGTGTCCCGCAGGGAAGTGTCCTCAGTGTCACACTCTTTGCCCTGAGCATCAACGGCATCACCTCGGTGCTGCCGGAAGATGTTCTCGCTACGCTCTACGTGGACGACCTTTCGATCTCTTTTGGCGCGGCCCAGATGCCAACTCTGGAGCGTCGACTCCAACAGGCATTGAACCGCGTCTCTCGCTATGCCGAAGCGCACAGGTTTCGGTTTTCTTTGGCCAAGACTAAGGTGGTGCACTTGTGCCGCCATCCACGGCTTCACCCCGACCCAGATTTGTTTCTTAATGGGGTGCGCCTGGATGTGGTTGAGTCGCACCGTTTCCTTGGTCTTGTATTCGACCGACGCCTCACCTGGGAGGCTCATATTCGCAGCCTTAGGGTCTCTTGTACCCGCGCCATGGACATTCTCCGTTCCGTGACGTTCAGCGCTTGGGGCGCTGATAGGGCTACCGCCTTACTTTTTTATCGATCCTTTGTTCGTTCCAAGCACGACTACGGATGCGAGTTTTATGCATCCGCAGCCGAGCGTTTATTGCGGAAGGTGGATTCGATCCACCACACCGGCCTTCGCCTTGCGACCGGTGCCTTCCGGACTTCCCCCATTGAGAGCCTGTTGGTCGATGCTGGGGAGATGCCACTCGCTCTGCGCCGCGTGCAGTGTATCACTCGACTGTACGCGCGAGCCCGGCGCCTCCCTCAGTCGCCAACAGCTCTCACTGCATCCGCAGCTGATCTCGATGGTGCCTATGCCGTCGAGAGACGCCAGTCATATCCTAAGCCTTTTGGGTTTAGGGCCAGGAAACTCCTTCGAGAGGTAGATATCGCTCTCGGGCCGGTGGCGCCCCTGGTTTTGCCCAGGACGCCACCCTGGAGGGTACCACATTTGGCTATTTGTCGCCACGCCTCTGCTCCCAAAGCTTGTACTGCGCCGGGAGTATTGCGTTCGACCTTTTTGGAGCACACATCGTGTCACGCTGGAACCGTGCCAGTGTATACGGATGGCTCCAAGTCCCAAGAGGGGGTCGGCTTCCACGCCGTATCCCCTCTGTTTGAAGTCAGCGGGGCTCTACCAGGCGCTGCGTCTGTGTTCACGGCCGAGCTGGTGGCAATACACCACTCGGTACGGGAGATTACGCGACGTGCCCGGTTCGGAGACCGGATTGTGATCTATAGCTACTCACAAAGCGCCCTGAGTGCTCTCGGGGCATTGGAATCTCCGCATCCCCTGGTTCGCGATATCCGTGACGCCACGGTTTTGGCGAGCCGGGCAGATGTCGAGATTATCTTCTGCTGGGTTCTTGGACATGTAGGAATTGCGGGGAATGAGCGCGCCGATGAGGGCGCCAAAGAGTCTGCGAGGACTCTGCGACCGGACCAGCGTTTCGCTCTTCCTCACACCGACTACATGGCAGGAATACGGGCAGCTCTTCGGACTGCTTGGCAAAGAAGATGGGAGACGGTCGAAGGGAACTTAAAGTGTCGTGCCATTGCGCCGCGACTGTTCCCATGGACCTATCCCCCAATGCCGTGGCGGCTTCAGGTTGCTTTCTGTCGTCCTCGAATCGGACACACTCGTGTGACGCATCGCTACTTGATGGAGTGCTCGCTTGCGCCCTATTGCAACGACTGCGTCGTCCCCTAGACTGTTCGGCATATTCTGGTCGAATGTCTCAGTCTGGGTGATCTTCGCGCACGATACCTGTCTCGGTACCGGGATGGGCGGGGTCTCTACCGCCTGTCCCTTGTACTCGGGACGAGTGCGTGCACCATGACTGGTGGACTTATTGACTTTTTGGGGGAGGCCGGCCTTCTCCCTTTCATTTAACCCGGTTTTATTGTTGTTGTTGTTTTTGTTATTGCTTTGTTATTGTTATTTCTTTTTATTGTTGTTTCCTGTTGAATTTTTTTTAAGTAGCCTAGAACTAGGCTGTTTGTTTACGGCAACTTATGCCTAAGTCGGCAGTCGCCAGATAGCCCCTTAATAATAAAAATATATCGATCCTTTGTTCGTTCGAAGCTCCACTATGGGTACGAGTTTTATGCATCCGCAACCGAGCGTGTATTGCGGAAGGTGGACTTATCCAACACACCAGCCTTCGCCTGACGATCGGTGCCCTCCGCACTTTCCCCATTGAGAGCCTGTTGGTCGATGCTGGGGAGATGCCACTCGCTCTGCGCCTTGCACTGTGCATTATACGCCTGTACGCGCGAACCCGGCGCCTCCCTCAATCCCCAACAGCTCTTTCTGCATCCGCAGCTCATCTTGAAGGTGCCTATGCCGCTGAGAGACTCTAGCCATACCTTAAACCTTTGTGTTTAGGGCTAGGAAACTCCTTTGATAGCTCGGTAGAGCTTTTGGGCCGGTGACGCTTCTTGTTCTACCCAAAACGCCACCCCCGACGGTACCACCTTTGACTATTTTTCGCCATGCCTCTTTTCCCAAAGCTTCTACAGTGCCGGGAGTATTGCCTTCGGCCTTTTTGGAGCACAGTTTGTGTCATGCTAGAACCGTCCCAGTGTATATGGATGGTTCCAAGTCCCAACAAGAGCGGGGCGGTTTCCACGCCCTGTCCCCTCTGTTTTTCTCTGTCTTCACGGCCGAGCTGGTTGCAATACACCGCTCGGTATGGGAGATAACGCGACGTGCCAGGTTCCGAGACCGGATTGTGATCTATAGCGACTCACAAAGTGCCCTGAGTGCTCTCGGGGCATTGGAATCTCCGCATCCCCTGGTTCGCGATATCCGTGACACCACGGTTTTGGCGAGCCGGGCAGATGTCGAGATTATCTTTTGCTGGGTTCCTGGACATGTAGGAATTGCGGGAAATGAGGGCGCCAAAGTGTCCGCGAGGACTCTGCGACCGGACCAGCGTTTCGCTCTTCCTCACACCGACTACATGGCAGGAATACGGGCAGCTCTTCGGACTGCTTGGCAAAGAAGATGGGAGACGGTCGAAGGGAACTTAAAGTTGCGTGCCATTGCGCCGCGACTGTTCCCATGGACCTATCCCCCAATTCCGCGACGGCTTCAGGTCGCTTTCTATCGTCTCCGAATCGGACACACTCGTGTGGCGCATCGCTATTTGATGGAGCGCTCGCCTGCGCCCTATTGTGACGACTGCGTCGTCCCCCATTCTTGTCGAATGTCCCAGTCTGGGTGATTTTCGCGCACGTTACCTGTCCCGGTACTGGAATTGGCGGGGTCGCTACCGCCTGTCCCTTGTACTCGGGACGAGTTCGTGTACATTGACTTGTTGACTTTGGGTGGGAGGCAGGGCTTCTCCCCTTTATTTAAGTAGTTTTATTTTTTTTTGTTATTGTTTTCTTTGTAGGTTGCACGCTCCTGCGCCGGGGTGAGGGGGACCACCCCCGGACGCCGGAGATTGCTTTCTAATTGTTACCTTTTCCCCATTTTTATCGTTGTTTTGTTTTCATATTCTTATTTTAAAGTAGCCTAGTGCTAGGCTCTCGTGATTCCGGCGACTTATGCCCAAGTGGGCAGTCGCCAGATGGGGTCCTAAAAAAAAATGGCCCCCCATGCTGTATCTGCATGGCAGATTATTTTTGCCTGTTCCACTCTGTGGGATCTTTACACACGCTACCTTTCCGACTACGGGTACGACCACGGTCACTACCGCTTGTCCCTAGTACTTTGGATAGTGTGATAGAACGGGTTGAGGCCGCTTAATTTCAACCACTATCACATGTTATTTAAAACCACGATGCTACCCACGTGCATCTTCGCTTTGAAGCCGGGCCCCTTATCGCAGCCACCTGAGTCAATGTTTAAACAAGGAGGTTTATCTTCCCCCGTTCGCCCTATGTGCCGACCTCGCCAGATTGAGTTAGGCTTATGGGCAGATTTGGTATTGTTCTCAGGCTCGGCTGTGCATTCCCTCGAAGCCCCCACTCCATTGTCCCCAACGCCAAGGGGATGTCCCGACTATTTATTTGGAAACTTTACCATTAAGATCAGATTAGAGATCCAGATTTTCTTCGCGAGACATCACTACGGTCCAGTCTGACCTTGTGCACCAAAGGGCCCTCGACCTCGAGATCCACCATCACTTGTCCAGAAGAAGGACAATATCTCTTGAGTGCTAAGGTTCGAGCCTTCGTGACACCAAGTCCACAAGGCTTTCCCTGTTGTTCAGAAAGAGAACAACGTTAGAACAGCCATTGTTCTTTTGAGCCCGTTGACAAGAAACGGTTCTCCCCCCCCCCCCTCCTGTTGTTCAGAAGAAAACAAGTAGAAAAGCCATTGTTCTTCCAGCCCGTTTGCCAAGAAACGGTTCTCACCCTTTCCCCTTGTTGTTCAGAAGAGAACAACATTAGAACAGCCATTGTTCTCGAGCCCGTAGACAAGAGACGGTTCTCACCCCCCCCTGTTGTTCAGAAGAGAACAACGTAGAACAGCCATTGTTCTTCAAGCCTGTTCGTCAATAACGGTTCTCATTCCCAAGACGCCACATCAGGATCATTTAATTCCCCCCCCCCTTCGGCTGGAACTCGCCAGCGGACCGAAAATTCCTTCACGTCGCCTTCCTCTGCACAACAAGTGTAATTACGTAAGCCGAACGTTACCTTTGAGTATTTAACCCTTTTGTCAACTCTATCCTGTGCTTTAAATGGTTTAGCAAACCATCTTATCCCTTTAATTTATATTTGTTTTACCTTTTTAAATCTCTTAATCCTCGGATTAGCTAGATTTCCCACGACCCTTTCCAATTCTCTGTTTATGTCAATATTTTCCCCTTTGTGTGTTGTTGATAGTTTTTATTAATAAAACTATTTTATTAATGATAGCCATATTATTATCCTTGAGCTCAGTTCCACTTCTTAATATCGGTCAACCCAGACATCCACGCACTCTAAAGATAATTAAATAAGTTCCCTCAACGAATAGTTATATATGGTATATCGTCGAGAGTCCATTCTACGGCAGATAGATTCATGCATACAGACCTCTGCAATCGTGGACTTTCTGGAGGAAGCTGGCTTCTTCTACTCCCTTTCTTTTTGGTGTTGGCTGGAGGTGGGCCTCCTTTCAACCATGGAGCGTCTTTTTCTAATTTTTGGTCAAAGTTTCGGTTTGCTCTTTTCCTTTTTACATAGTTTATTAATAGGTTAAAGTGATTACTGCAGCTTATGCCCTTGGTGGCATGCGGCAGATAGACCTTTGAAAAATATCTCATTATTGGTTTGAATTCAATGGCATGGAAAATGGTTACGCACACCTGTGACACAAGGCATTATATAGCACTGTATGTATGTGTGTATCAGGCGTCTGCTGTAGTTAGCTTTGTTGCAGAATTGACAATATTTTGGTGCTGAAGCTCAAATATCTATGAATTGGGATTTCAATGTATTTTCAGAGAGGCGATTGAATCCCACTTTTTAGCATCTGTTAAGGAGGCGGATTCTTTTAAGCACCGGGGACAGGTTGTGAAAAGTATGCAAATGCAGGACCACAAACAACTCTGGAATGGCCTCTGTAATGGTATGTTACCATTCATTTTCATCAACCATCCAGCCAAATGTCTCCAGAGTTCGTGTATTAGTATGATAGAAAAGGTGAGCTAGAATATGAAAACTAAATCAATCTTCCCTTTTTCGTTTCCTACAGACCCCGCCTACGTCATTATTTATTCATTCAAAAGCCTCATTAAGCAAGAGAGCCAACACCTGGATGTCTTGTTCCCTTAAGCAGGTTACCGTAAGGGGCCCGGCGATTTGCTTTCCTGGCCGCCGTGCTGACGGGACTCAGCGCCCGGTCCGGCCCCAGCTTAGCCTCTTCTTTTTTCAGACGGCCTGTATTTCTCCCCTACTTCCTCATTTGCCCTACAACCGCTCACACAACTTTCTCTGGTAGGCCTTTATTTTCTCAGGGTAGATGCTGACCTTCTTCTCAGCCAACTATCCCAGATCGGGGCTGAGGGGGAAGGGGACAATGTTCCCTAACCCCTGAGCTCCGGTTTGGGATGGTGGGTTTTTAACAACCTGCTTCATTCCCACCCATACCTTCCTCACATACCTTTTCCTTCTCACTTCACTATCTATTTTCGTACGCCATGCCTAAGGTGGAGCCGCCATGCCGAACGGCTGCCAGGTCACCAGGCGGGAGGGGTGGCCATAAATGGCGGCATCTGGCTCTACCAGTATCATACGCACCCCTCGCAGAGCGGGCCTCTGCGAGGGGGGGATTAACATTTGCCTCCTGTAAAAAAAAATAGGGTCACCATGTCCAATGATGATAAAATAAAAAATATCTCAATTTCCCCTTTTCCATCGTCTGAGCCGCCCTCAGGCAGCTCCACAGAAAAAATGGGGGTTCCCCTTCCCCTCCCTGTGCTCTCGCAGGGGGCCCTTCAAGGCTTATTCCTCTCCTTCGCCTACGGGTGTAGTGGACTCCCCTCACCCCTTTGTCTGGAAAGACAAGGGGGTGCCCAAGGCACCTCCCTCTTTCCAGCGGCAGTCCCCCCTTTACTTTCCAAGGGAAGTGCCAAGAAAGCCAGCAGGCAGCCCATAGCCGACCGCTCCCCATTGAAGCGGCTCGGTAGGACAAACCCCCTTAGGGGGGAGAGGCAAGCCAGGCCCCATCGGTCGCTTCTCTCAAAAGACCTGCTGGCTAGAATATTAAACTTAGCGGGGATCAAGGCCTGTGACACCGCTGCCAATGGGACCTGTGATGTCCTCGAGGGGGAGGGGGGCAACTGGAGGCCCTCCCCGAGATAGACATGGTCCTTGAGGCAACCCAGCCTCAGATGGTCCCATCACGCGGTCCCACAAGATCTTTGGCGTCCCCAAGCCCAATGGATCCGCCCGCCTGGTATACGATATGTCGGCCGCATCGGATGCCTACGACCCTCCCTCCTTCCGCCTTCCCTCCGTCCCCAAAGTCTTGACCCAAGCACCGGAACGCTCCTACGCCATGAAGCTAGACCTCAGGGATGGCTTCTACCACGTTCGCCTTCACCCCTCGGCGCGACCGAGCTTTGGGTTCGTGGTGGATGGACGACGCTTCCGCTTCAAGCGTCTCCCGATGGGATTCTCTGGGGCCCCGTTTCTAATGCAGATGACGCTCTCCACCGTCGTCAACGGTTGGGCACGGTCGCCGGTGTCGTCGCACACACCTATCTGGACGACGTAATTTCAGTAGGTACCAAAGCGGGACTCAGAAGGTTCCTCACTCTGGCCCATGCCAGGATGCACTTTCTAAGGTTGAGGCGGATGCCTCAACCTTAGAAAGTGCATCCTGGCGCCCACTACTTCCTTGACTTACCTTGGAATCGAGATTAACCTCCGCAGCTACAAGACCATGATCATCCAGCAGCTGCGGGAAAAGACGACTAACGCCCTCCGGTACGTCGCCTCCTACCCAGTACCCGGTAAGTGCTGGCTGCGCCTTGCGGGCCTACTGAATTTTGTTGCCCCCGTCTTCCGCTTTCCATTCCTGTGGATACAACTGTGCTATAGCTAGATTACCACCCCTCGCCCCGAGATCTTCCACAACCTGATCCCTTTCATCCATCTGAAATGGACCCGCTGGAAGCTCCCGCGCCCTTCCCTCCTCCGTATAGCCGTCGACGCTTCGCCTTGGGGCATGGGCATCGTCGCCGGCTCATCCCAGCTCGCCTGGGATTGAATTGGGACCTTGGAATTTTCAGCCTGGAGTCCCTTGTCCTCCTCCTCGCCCTTCTCATCTTCCCCAAGGCCTAGCTATACTCTGATAATATCCTGGTAATTAGAAATGACTTCTGGGGTAAGATATACAGTGGCCTTGTGGAGTTCCTCTCCCCGGACTCCATCATCGAATTCACCAAGACCTTCCTCACGAGCTTGCATCACCTCACCTACATCAGAAGTTGTCGCAACCCAGTGGATGGCGCTTCGTGAACCTTTGCAGGAATCCTTCATTAGCCATCGGAGCATCTTCCCCGACCAGGTCTATATAGGAAGCTGTCCGCACCGCGGAGCGCCATTCGTTGTTTAGCGCTCGTCTCCGCCTTCCATGGGAGCGAATCCGGGTTCGGCGCCAAGCACAGAACTCGAGTCCGCCCCTATGCAAGGTCCTCCTTAAACGGCTAGGGTTTCCAAGGCAATACAAGGAGGGGAGGGATCTTCTCCGACCGGTCTCCCTGCGACTGCCAGGACCTTCTCCATCTTGGAGAAGGACCTTGCCGAAGTCGGTCCATCAGGCCTGCGGGCCCCTGCCCGCGGAGGGGAGAAGCGGGTTCATTCCCCGCCCTCCTCTCCTAAAAAGAAGAAAAAGACTAAGAAGACTCGGGACTCCTCTCCATCCGCGGGGGCTGCGGGGACGGATGTGTCTGCTGCCACTTCGGTAAGCGACCAAGCCAAGATCGGCACATCCGCCTTCTCTGCTTCCCCCGGGTGCAAAGCCCCTGACTAAGACCAAAAGTACTAGTGTGCAGAGCGGAGCCTCGATTACATCGGGGCCCCTCATTCAGAGATTAGCTGGCGTTTTCGAGCCCGCTGGCTTCAAAAGCTTCCTGGTTGTTCGCTCCACTGATTGCACCATGTTGATTAAGGGTAACATGATCCATCAGAGGAGAGCTTTAGCTAGTGTGATTGGTAGAGAGCCGAAGGTGACCCGTTTCTCGGACGGTAGCCTTGTGTCGAATCCCTCCGAGACGGCCATGATTAGTGCCCCTTCGGACACATGATGGCACGCCTGTGAGTGTGACGCCTCACTCTACCATGAACTTCGTGAAAGGGGTAGATTATGAGAGGGAACTCGTGGACTAGATAGATGACATCACGTTATAGCTGGCCCACCATGCGGCGGTCATGTTCGAGCGTGTCATGAGTAAACAGGGTGGGGCCTCGAGACACGCCTCTACACTCTTCATCACGTTCGACTGTGACAAGCTCGCTGAGTCGGTGCGTGCCGGTTTGTATCGCTACCGCGTGAAGGCATTCGTGCCACTGCCGCGGCGGTGATACTACTGTCACCGCTTCGGCAATATTAATCGATCGTGTAGATGTACAAAGTCAGGGTTACCCTAAGTGTATCCTACCCCTTTGATTTATCTCTTATTCCTTTCATCATAGCTTGTTAATAGGTCATTGTTGGTTATACCAACTTCCTCTCTTTTCTCACTAATTCCAATTTACCCAATTTATCATCACACTCATTTATTCTAAACTTTCTAACGAAATTTTTGCCACTCGTTATTTCTTACTCTCGTTTTTCAGACAAGTTTGATCAGTTTTGGGCAATCAACCGCAAATTAATGGACTGCCTCGGTGAGGAAGGCTTCAAGTACATTCCATTTCGCCTTTATTTACGAAGTGAAACTCCCATCCAGAAGTTACAGAAACCAATTGGAGAGGATGGGAGTACACTTAACTTGGAGAACCTTCTCTCCAACGCTATGCCCAGACTTCTTAACGAAAGTGAGCCAATTATTGGAATTCATACTCTGTACAATGCTAGTGTACAAGAGAACTATATTAATTTTAGCCTATACCACGAATATATATAGGATGATTCCTGGGAGATTGGGGAGCAGGTTTGTATGCGATTTTTTTTATCGTTTGTGGCAGGACGAATGGGATGGGTATTCATCCTTTAAATTATATGATATCAAAGATTAGGCCGTTCTTGGCCCTCTACCCTTTAGAGACTACTACGGTCTTTAGAAGCGTTTTTGTGGTGAGGACCAATCGGTCGCCCATCTTCAATTGGAATGTTCTTTTTTTGCCCCTTTCCACTCGTCTTTTTTCCCGCCCCTTTCGAGTATTCTTCGCCTGTCCCGCCTTCGTTTTCTTAGTAATCTTTAAAACCCTCTTTATTTTTTTTTATCTCATAGTCCCCCTCCCTCTCTGGGAGCTTTTCTTTTTTCACCGGTTGGTCCCCCTCGTGACGAGGGGCATTAGCCTTGGGGCCACTAAAGGTCCCCTGGTGCTGCGAACCATACTTTTAATACACCCCTCTTCACCCCTATTATTTTCTTTTACTGCCCTTTATTTCCCCCTCTTCTTTCTCCTATCTAGTGGGCCTGACGGTTACCTGACCTCTGCTTGTTTTTTTCGGACCGATTTTAAATTCTTTCGTGAAGGTCGGAGGTTGCTGATGCCCAAGGAGAAACTCATCCTTGTCTCTTTTTCTTTGCACGCAGGAGCACTCGGGCAACCCCTTCGGCCTATAAAGAGGGTGTGGTGGATCCGTATCCATTCTCATAGAGGATATACCAGACGCAACTGAATCGAGAGTTGCAATAGCGCCGGGTCCTTGTAGGCCTTCCTGGTGGGGAGTCCAGAGGGAGCCTGAAGTTAATTCTATTTGCAATGGCTTGTCATAAACCTAAAACTTCCCCTTCTCGTAAGGTTTCTCGTCCCAAACGTTTTTCAGTTCTCCTTTCAGCCTTCCCTCGCTCGTTTCATCCCCATGCCAACGATATGGACCTAAATTTAAATTATCCCCCCTTTCTCGTCATGAGTTCGTCAATTGACACCCCACTGTTCGTCAATTGACACCCCACTTGCAAAAGTGGATGTGTTTAACGTTAATGAATCATTTGACTCCCGCTGTGGTGAACCCCGCCAGATGTGGTCAACAGGTAGTGGTGATATTGGGGTCGAAATGTCATCGCACTCACAATATAATCTTGTGCGAAATCTGTCTTTGATTGCCGAAGTTCCCGTAAACGTTTCGCCAGATCCACGTCTCACTTCTGTCAAAGGTGCCGTCCGTTCAAACGAATTAAGGGACTACGACCTCATCCGTCTTCAGAGTAAGCTTAGTACCCAACGCGTCACACATGTACACAAGGTGACTAAAATTGTGGGCTCTCCTAGAGTCTCAACTGCCATATTGATTTTAACGTTCGAACATCAATAACTTCAACTACAATCACCTTTGACATGTTCGTCGTGCCTGTTGGCACTCACGTTCCTGTGTTTTGGCCCTGAATGCACCAAAACACCGCGCTTTGCCAACTGCGGTGATGCTCACACGCAGGAGCACTCGGGCAACCCCTTCGGCCTATAAAGAGGGTGTGGTGGATCCGTATCCATTCTCATAGAGGATATACCTTCACCTTGGTCAGCGTCCACCAATAATGCGGCCAGCCTCTGGAGTTGATTCGGCCGAGCCTCAAAATTCTTCAATGGATTCTTCTCCTGTTGCTGAATATTCTTTGCCCTTAAGCACGTCCCCCCCTTCACAGAACGTAGGCCCCCTACCAGTCCAAACGGTAGCAGAAATCCACCCAGTTCCTCGTGCTTTGCCCAGATCGCCAGCAGCGGTTATTGGATCAACCCCTCAGACATTGAAAGCGCCCTCGGCCCATGATTCCTGATCTACTGGGGCGGCTGTGCGCCCCAGTTACAGGCAGGGAGCTCGACAGGTTCCTCCAAATCCTCGCAAATATACCCTGTCACTGGACCTTCCAAGATCTCTTCTGATGCTACAGCAGGTTCTTTGAAATCTGCTCTTTGGGACGCACTTCAAATTTAACCTCAACCACAAAGGAGAAATAAATATCTACTGTGGTATCTAACCGTCCCACATAATATCCTTATTTTACAATGGAGTTCTCAAGGCGTTCTTAAAAGTTCTCTTGACAACTCTCCACCTAGCTTCCCTTAAGGGGAGCGGTGATTTGCCTTCCTGGTCGCTGTGCTGACGGAACTTAGCTTAGCCTCTTCTTCTCTTTTCTGAAAGCCTGTGTTTTTACCATACTTCCTCACTTTTCCTACAACCTCTCTCGCAACTGGTTGGCCCCCCATAAAGGGAGCGGCGATTTGCCTTCCTTGGCCGCCGTGCTGACGGGACTCAGAGCGCCGTCCGGCCACAGCTTGGCATTCTTTTTCTTCTTCCGCAAACCCCTATCTCGTCTTTTGTACCAATTCTCTTTCCCGTACGCGGCGCGGTGATTTGCCTTCCTGGCCGCCGTGCTGACGGGACTCAGCGCCCCGTCCGGCCACAGCTTAGCCTCTTCTCCTTTTCTTTCTTTTGCCTCTGTACGGGTCGACAGATGCGCCCACTGGATGGCATCGTCTGCAGGACCGTGCCTTAGAGGAGGTTTGGGTACCTGGGTCGTCATTTTGTTAAAGGGAGGTCTTAGCACCGCAGTCCAGAGAATCTCCGTTATGCAGCTCCGCTGTTTTTAAAACGACAGTGGGAGTCGGGGGGGGGGGGGGTTACCCCGTCTGGACTGTATGGGCGCTCTTTGGACTCACGATGACGATTTGGTACATGCCCTCGGCTCCAGGGGTAGCCCAAAATAAAATATATACTTATATGGGTAAATTTAACAAACATCGTGCCTTGGACCCTGACGGTAGACGCTTTGATCCTTTTGGGTCAGAAGTCGACCCTGAGTTGGATTACGACCGATTTTTAGTCTTGAAAGCGAACGATAGTCCTCTTAGTAAGGGTGACATCTTCGATGTCTACGAGGATTTTGTTGAGAAATGTGGTGAACCTGCCCAAATGTTACCACGTCATGATGGTGCATTGATAGTCAAGCATCAGCGGATTAAGACCCTACAGTCTTTAGCTTCTGTAGACATGTCCTCTGCTTCGCACCCGACATTTAACACCAGTAAAGGTGTTATCCGATCGGGAGAGGTAATAGATTACGATGTTGACAGGCTGGTATCAAAACTTACCAATCAGAAGGTTGTAAGTGCCCCCCGCATTTCCAGGTTTGTGAATGGCTCTAGGTTACCTACCGCCGCCATAATCCTGACCTTCAACAATTTGGAACCGCCCAAGTACGTTAAGGCTGGCTATCTTAACATCCCAGTCAAGCCTTACGTTGAAAACCCATGACGATGCTTCCATTGTCAACGCTTTGGCCATGTAAGCAAGTTTTGTAAACAGGCAAGGTTGTGTGTGAATTGTGGATCGGATTATCACGGGAAGCCCTGTTCTCAACAGCCGTTCTGCCCTAACTGTGGTAGAGAACACCCTGCAACATCACAACAATGCACTTTCTTTCTCTATGAGAGAGAAGTTATTGCCATTAGAAACAAGAACAGGGTCAGTTTTAAAGAGGCCAGAAGAAGAGTAAAGGAGATGTATGTCCACCCTGGTGTGAGTTTTTCTGATGCTCTGCGTTCTACCGGGCCAAAGAAGGGAGAAGCCAGAGACCTCCTACTGGTTCTCCTGTGCCTGACCAGGTAAAAAGTCCTCCCCGTCCTAAACATACATCTCGTGATGAACACTCTTAGTCAGCACCTAACAGTACTTCTGAGGTTACTGACAAGAAGAGGAACTTTCCATCCTCTCCAGGTTCCCCAAGGGTGGTTAACACCTTGCTACCGCTCCAGAACATGTAGATGTTGATCATGTTGGTCCTCAGGTGGTATCCATTCCACCTCTGGACACTCACCCTGCCCCTGAAGGACCAAGCTCTTCTTCAGCTTTGGAATTCCTTCGATCCCTGAATGAGAAGGAACCAACATTTGCTCCTTCCCAGGAGCCAGGTGTTGTGGAGGTTACCCCTTCATCTGAGGAGGACTCTCAAAAGCTGACTCCCATCCTTCTCTATCAGCATCGAATTCACAACTTTTGCCGATGTCCTCGCCACCACCATCGCCTCTACCATCCCAACCAATACCGCGAGCTGTGTCAAAATCGTCTGTTCCCTCGACACCTGAACTGACCCCTGGAGTTGCTTCCATTTCTGCTCCTCCAGTGAAGACAGTTCTCTCTTACAGCCACTTATCAAAATCTGATTCGCCACCTCTTAAAGAAAAACCAAAGACAAACTCAGGCTTCCGATGCCTCCGTTTTCATACTCCAAGCCTAAGGCTAGTATGGCACGAACTACTTCCGCTGGTAGTTCAAATCCAAAATCTCCTACCCCTAAGGGTAGGAAGAAATCTACCGTTATGCTTAAACGGTAACAATGTTTCCAATTATTCATTGGAACCTCCAAGGTCTCTTCCCTAAATGGGAAGAGTTCAAGCTCCTGCTTAAGGATTACAATCCCGATTGTATTGCTTTACAGGAAACTTGCCTGGGTACTCGCAGAGTACCCAACATTTCGGGTTTTGTGGGATATTATAAGAGCCCCGGAGAACCAATTCATGGTTCCGCTGTTTTTGTTAACAATAGGGTTCCCCACAACAAGCTCTCTCTTAACACAAACCTGCAGGCGGTTGCTGTCCGCCTGTTTTCCAGTCGCCATTATTCGGTCTGTTCGCTGTATCTTCCATACTAGCTGTTTTAGCTACAAAGTTAGCTAATTTAATTTCTCAACCTCCTCCTCCCTTTTTATTGATTGGTGACTTTAATGCTCGACACCCCCTTTGTGGGGACCATGATAACAACCCTATAGGAAATATGATTGAGAGATTTCTGGACA
The DNA here is from genome assembly GCA_963969495.1 of Ceratothoa steindachneri. NCBI lineage: Eukaryota > Metazoa > Arthropoda > Malacostraca > Isopoda > Cymothoidae > Ceratothoa > Ceratothoa steindachneri. The sequence goes on from OZ018321.1 coordinate 225,684,554, forward strand.
CTAATGATGTCTGCTTTCTTAACGATGGCAGTCACACATCATTTGACATCCAGACAAACAGCTTTACATGTTTGGACTTGTTTCTCTATTCACCAAGCTGTAGAGCTGATTTTGACTGGGCAGTGGATCCTGACTTGCGAGGTAGTGATCACTTCCCTATTGTAATAACACCATGTACAGGTATTCCTCCTCCACCACCTAGCAAAAGATGGAATACAAAAAATGCAAACTGGCCTAAGTTCAGCCACCTCTCGAGCCATGATGGGTCCTTCCCTCATGAAGATATTGAAGTGGCTATTGATGATCTTCTAGCCCACGTCACTCGTGCAACTAATTCCTCCATCCCGCTCTCCGGCTCAATTGCTCGTGGACCACAATTTCCCTGGTGGTCTGCTGAATGCTCGAGAGTTGTCACTGAATGTAAACAGGCTTGCCGACGTTACCATCGGTGCCTCACGATGGTAAAAAAAACTTGCTCATAATCGAGCAAGGGCAGCACGGCGACGCACCCTTCGACGAGGTCGAAAGACCTCGTTGGATGGTTACATCGCATCGATATGTTGGCAGACCCCTGTAGACAAAATCTGGAAGAGGGTAAAAAAGCTATTGGGGAAATACAATGGCTTTACAGCTTCCCACATTGTTCAGGCCTTGAGAACTGTTGGGAGACTTGTCCTATATTTCCGATGTTTTGGCCGGATCGTTTGCTAATATTTCAAGCCCAGACAAATATTCTATCCAATGCCAGCGCTTTCCGCTCGAACAGGAGCAGCATCCTATCAACTTTATGGAGCCTAACATGGATAATGAGCCTTATAACCGGCTCTTTTCCATCCATGAGCTCCATAATGCACTGAAGCACTGTGGATCCACTGCATCCGGATCAGATGGCATTTCCTATGATATGATTAGGAATATGCATCCATCCCTCCTCTCACATTTGCTGGACATCTATAACTTTATCTAGATTAGGGTCTGCTTACCTTCTATGTGGAGGGAGGCTGTGGTTTTACCTTTCCGAAAACCAGGAAAGGATGGGACGGAACCCACCCATTACCGCCCCATTTCCCTTACTAGTTGTCCATGTAAATTGTTTGAGAGGATGATAAATACAAGACTCGTCTGGTTTTTGGAGAGTACCATCGACCTGCTTGTTAGAATGGAGTCTTATATAAGATGCTTTTTCAAAGGGGCAGCATTCTGTTGCTGTTTTCTTTGATATTGAGAAAGCATATGATACTACTTGGAGGCGTGGTATTCTTAAGCAACTCCATGATTGGGGCCTGCGGGGCTTTTTCCCCAGGTTTGTCAAGCAATTCCTCATGTGGCGCACACTACGTGTAAAAGTTGGAAATGCCCTATCAGAGCACGTAAAGCAGGTTGAGGGTGTGCCACAGGGAAATGTCATCAATGTCACCTGCTTCTCTGTGGCCATCAATAGCATTATCGCAAATCTTCCAGCTGAGATTTCCTCAACTCTATATGTGAATGACTTAGCGCTTATCTGTTCATCGCCTAGACTTCCATTTGTCATCCGTAAGCTACAGCGGGTTATAAATACCGCAGCTGACTAATGCTTCTTCCAAAGGCTTCCGCTTTTCCGCAGTAAAGACCAAGGCTGTCCACTTTTACAATCATAGATCGGTGACATGGGACCCTCCCCATTTGTCACTATGGTGTCTCTGTCACCTTTGAGCCCCATTTCAGATTTCTTGGGGTGATCTTTGATTTGAGGCTTTCTTGGAGGCCTCATTTGGACTCTTTGAAAAGGTCTTGCCTGAAGAGAATGGATATAATGAAATTACTGTCATACACTTCTTGGGGAAGTGATCGACGCATCCTGTGGCTTCTGTATTCAGCATCGGTCCAGTCAAAGCTGGACTAGGGTCACAGGTGTACTCCTCTGCCTCGCCGTCCATCCTTGAAAAATTAAATACTGTGCGTAACCAGGGTGCGCGCGTGGCTTCTGGAGCCTTCAAGTCCTCCCCTGTGTGGAGTGTCTATGTGCAGATAATTGGGCTCTTCCTTTTCACAGGCTCAAGTCTAACCTCAAATATCTTTTTAGACTTTAACAATTACAATGGTCGCCAATATATGAGTGCACGTTCAATTTGCGAACAGTGGCCTCATATGATAGATTTCCATCCCTGACTCACCCCTTTGCTCTGTGCATGGCCGAGCGCACAGGACGTCTAAGGGAGTTTTCTGTTATTCCGTTTTCAATACTAAAGATTCTCCCATGGCTCATACCACCTGTAGTGGTATGCAAGGGGCTTACTGGTAGGCCCAGCACCTTTGTGTTCACCGACGGGTCCAAGTCATCGGACGGAGTTGGAGCTGCTGCTGTCTTCCCATCTCAGACAGCATTGGTTTGCCTACCAAGTGCAGCTTCTGTTTTCACAGCAGAACTTGTTGCCATTCTTGCTGCACTCTTTGTTATTGCTCCTATGCCATATGGTTGTCTTACGATTTTCTCTGACTCCCTTAGTTTTCTGGAGGCACTAAGTGCTTTTGGTTCTAGCTATTCGTTGGTTTCCAAGATCCAGCGGTGGCTTTTTTATCTTTCTCCTATTCATAAGATTTCTTTTTGCTGGGTGCCCAGTCACGTGGGCATCCCAGGTAATGAAAGGGCGGATGCTGCGGCCAAGGAGGCGGCATCATTGGGGACACCCCCATCAGCCCCAGTCCCACTTCGTGATGTCTATCCCCTCATCACTGAATATGTAGTCGCTTATGGCAGAAGATGCGGGATGAGCTTCCTCCCACCAAGCTCCATTCCATAAAACCTTCAGTCCTCCCATGGTCATGTTCCATGAGACCACGTAGACTGGAGGTTATTTTGTGCCGAGTGAGGATAGGTCATTGCCGCCCTCATGGGCACTTGATGAATTGGCAACCCCCACCTTTGTGCATCCTGTGCGGGGTGCAGCTGTCCATCCTTCACATCTTTGCCGAGTGTCCCCTTTTGAGAAATCTTGGGAGGAGGGTCTTTTCCTTTCATTACTGGGCAGATGGCCACCCAACAGGTTCTGTGGGGCATCTTGTCTGAGACTCGTGTCTCTTTTAGTGTGAATAGAATTTTTAAATTTTTAGAAGAATCTAATCTTTTAGCCAAAATTTAATATATTGTTTCATGATTTTATATTCTCTGTTCTTGTATCTATTGTTGATCCATTTATAGTCTATGTTTTTATCCTTTGTCGAGTTCTCAATAGTTTATTTTTATATCCTTTTACACCCCTTGATGGTTTTAAATTCCTACACTTCCATTCTATTGATCTTAATTTCATAGTTACATTTTTGTATATTCTCCAGATGTCTATATTTTTATTGCAATTTTCATGCAAATTACCCGTCCTTGAATTTGGCTGCAGGCTAGTCTGTTTGGGCCTTGCAGCATTTATTTTCGGCACTATTCATTCATTCTCTGGTTGGCCTCTAATTTCCTCTGCCCCCAACTATCACAGATCGGGGCTGAGGGTGGAGGGGACAACATTCCGTCACCCCTGAACTCCAGTCTGTGGTGGTGGGTTTTTAACAACCTGCTTCATCCCCACCCACACCTTCCTCACAGCCCCTTTCTCTCCGTTTCACAGTCTATCAATTTTATGCACTGCCTAAGGTGGAGCCGCCATGCCGATGGGCTTCCAGGTCACTAGGTGGGAGGAGTGGCCTCAAATGGTGGCAGCTGGTTCTGCCGGCCCCATATTCACCCCTCGCAGAGCGGGCTACTACGTGGGATGATTAGCGTTTGCGTCCCGCGAAAAGACCAGGCTCACCATTCCCATGTATGAAAAAAATTCGAGGGCGACTCGGCACCTACTGTCCAAAGTCGTGTGGGCACGAATATCGAGTTTATCTTACGTTTTGCCCCTCTCTCTTTCCCGACGGATGCCGGTTCGCCGGCCTAGGATACTACAAAAGGTACCTCGAAGTGGACCTGTGATGACTTGGTAAGGTGATGGCCACATGGAGCCCCCCCTCCCCTTTGATGGACATGGTCCCTGTGGGCGGTGACACAGCCACAGACAGTGGAATCTTTCTATGGGTCGAAGACGGGCTCGGTGCCAAGCTCAGAACCGAGTCCTGCCTTGTGAAGGCACAGGCGCCCGAGGCCTGTGAAAGGCAAGACCTTCTCCATTTCAAAGAAGGATCTTGCCGAGGCCGGCGCATCTGGCCTAGAGGGTCCTGCCGGCGAAGGGGAGAAGCGGGTTCATTACCCGCCCTCCTCTCCCAAAAAGAAAAGAAACTAAAAAAAAGACCAAAAAGACTCGGGGCTCCTCTCCCTCTGGCGGAAGCCACGGGGACGGACGGGGCGCTGCCGTTTCCGTATGCGACCAAGCCGAGAACGGCACGTCCGGCTCCGGTGCCATTCCTGGTAAGAGAGGTGCCTGACAAAGACCAAAAGTGCCCAGAGCGGAGCCTCGATTACGTCGGGGCTCCTCATTCACAGGTTTCCCGGTGTTTTCAAGCCCGCTGGCTTCAAATGCTTCCTCATTATTCGCTCCAATGATGTCAGCATGTTGCCTAAGGTCAACATCATTCATCAGAGGGGAGCTTTAGCTAGCGTGATTGGTAGAGAGCCGAAGGTGACCCGTTTCTCGGACGGGAGCCTTCTGGCGAATGCGTCGAATCCCTCCGAGGCGGCCCTGATTAGTGCCCTTCGAACACTTTATGGCACGTCGGTGAGTGTGACGCCGCACTCTACCATAAGCTACGTGAAAGGAGTAGTTTATGCGAGGGAACTCGTAGACTACTCCATAGAAGACATCACCATTGAGCGGTCAAGATCGAATGTGTGATGAGAAAACGGGGAGTGGCTTGAAACCCTCTACTACACTCTTCGTCACGTTCGACTGTGACAGGCGCTCTGAGTCGGTGCGTGCCGGTTGGTATCGCTACCGCATGAAGGCATTTGTGCTACTACTGCCACCGCTTCGGCCATAGGAATCGTTCATGTAGAAGTGCCAATTCGAGGTTACCCGAAGTCTGTGTAAGTTGCTCCAAGACCTCACACAATAAGTTCAAATCGTGTGTGGTAAAGTATGTCAATTGCGGAGAGCCGCATCCCGCTTCTTCGAAGCAATGTGGTGCGTATCTCCTTGATAAGGAAATCCTGGCCGTTCAAGCCCAGACTCGTCTCTGATTTCGCCAGGGTAAGGACTTGGTCATGGCGCGTCCGGCGCTGCCCGGGGCGGCGTCTTATGCCTCAATGTTAAGAAAAACACCTTCAGCTCCTAGCTTCTCCGGGCCTACGAGCACGGTCGTTTCCGCGCCCATTCGAAACCCTTCTGAGTGTTCTACACACCCCGGGCGCTCCCCTGGTAAAGCTCGTGGCACAAAGGGTTAACACTCAGCCCAGTCTAAAACCAGGGCTCCCCTCTCCTCCCTCAGCGTTACCATTTCCCGTAAGGCGAAACGGCCGCGCGTCTCCAAAAGAGGGACCTCCGCATCCCTGAGGCTCGTCTCCTCCCGTTCTCCGTTAGCTATCTTTTTGTAGGAGACCATGCTGAGAGCGTGCCCCCTGCCCACCCTCCCAGGGTATAAGTGTTTTGCAAGTTCTCGCTGGATCCCTCTCCCATTCTCCAGGAGAATGGGGCCGCAATCTCGGCCCCGGCGTCCTTGGGGGAATCATTCGCGACCGCTTTTTCGCATTCTCTAGCCGAGATCCTGCTCCGCCATCATTCAATGCGCGTCGTGATGTCGCGCAAGTCCGCCGACTGGACTTTATCTCCAGAGGTGGAGAACGCTTCAACGACAGGTTTACTCTCAGTGAGTTGCATTCCGCTCTCGCTTCGTTCGCGCACACCGCCACTTGGCCAGACGATGTCCAGAGAGATCACTCTACCCCGGCCGGTTTCCGCCCAATCTCTCTAACTTCCTGCGTGTGTAAGTTGACGGAGAAATTGGTAAATGTTAGATTTGCCTTTTTTCTGGACAGCGGAGGCCATCTGTCTTCTTCACACTGCGGCTTCCGCAAGTTCCACTCCACGGCGGATGCTCTGCTCCGACTGGAAAATGCCGTCTACGAGGCCTTCCTTCGTAGTCAGCACTTCGCCACGGTGTTTTTCGATCTGGAGAAGGCCTATGATACCGCATAGCGATCCGGTATCATGGAGACTCTCCACACGATGGGGTCGAGGGGACGCCTCGCAATCTTTATATTTGAATTTTTGCGAGATCGTTGATTCAGCCTACGGATTGGGGAGCCCTCTCCGGCCCAATAGAGCAGGAAGAGGGTGTCCTCAGTGTCACACTCTTTGCCCTAAGCATCAATGGCATCAACTCGATGGTGCCTGAAAATATTCTTGCTTTGCTATACGTGGACGACCTTTCGATCTCTTTTGGCGCGGCCAAGATGCCAACCCTGGAGCGTCGATCCCAACAGGCATTGAACCGAATCTCTCGCTAGGCCGAAGAGCACAGGTTTCGGTTTTCCTTGGCGAAGACTAAGGTGGTGCACCTTTGCTGCCATCCACGGCTCCACCCTGACCCAGACTTTTTTCTAAATTGGGTGCGCCTTTAAGTGGTGGACTCACACCGTTTCCTTGGTTTTGTATTTGACCGAGGCCTCACCTGGGAGGCTCATATTCGCAGCTTCAGGGTCTCTTGTACCCGCGCCATGGATATTCTTCGCTACTGCCTTACTTTTTTATCTATCCTTTCATCGTTTGAACCTCGAGCGTGTATTGGGGAAGGTGGACTCGATCCACCACACCGGCCTTTGCCTGGCGACCGGTGCCTTCCGCACTTCCCCTATTGAGAGCCTACTTTTCGATGCTGGGAGATGCCACTCGCTCTGCGCAGTGCACAGTGCATTATTAGCCTGTACGCGCGAGCCCGGCGCTTTCCTCAGTCGCCAACAGCTCTCACTGCAATCGCAGCTAATCTCCACGGTGCTATACCGCTGAGAGACACCAGTCATACCCTAAGCACTTCAGGTTTAGGCCAGGAAACTCCGAGAGCTAGGCCCGGTGGCACCCTTGGTTCTGCCTAGGACGCCACCCTGGATGGTACCACCTTTGACCATTTGTTGCTACGCCTCTGCTCCCAAAGCTTCTACAGCGCCGGGAGTATTGCGTTCGCCCTTTTTGGAGCCCACTTCGTATCACGCTGGAACCGTGCCAGTGTATACGGATGGCTTCAAGTCCCAAGAAGGGATCGGTTTCCACGCCGTACCCACTCTGTTTGAAGTTAGCTGGGCTCTGCCAGGCGCTCCGTCTGTCTTCACGGCTGAGCTGGTTGCAATTTACCGCTCGGTACGGGAGATTACTCTACGTGCCCTGTTTGGAGACCGGATTGTGATCTATAGCGATTCATAAAGCACCCTAAGTTCTCTCGGGGCATTGGAATCTCCACATTCCCTAGTTCGCGATATCCGTGACGTCATAGTTTGGCGAATCGAGCGGATATCAAGATTATCTTATGCTGGTTTCCTGGACATGTAGGAATTGCGGGGAATGAGCGCGCCGATGGTGGCGCCAAAGAATCCACGAGCACTGGGCGACCAGACCAGCGTTTTGCTCTTCCTCACACCGATTACATACCAGGAATACGGGCAGCTCTCCGGGCTACTTGGCAAAGAAGATGAGAGACGGTCGAGGGGAACCTAAACTTGCGTGCCATTTCGCGGGACTGTTCCCATGGACCTACCCCACAATGCCGCGACGGCTTCAGGTTTCTTACTGTCTTCTCCGAATTAGACACAGTCGCAGGGCTCACCGCCATTTGATGGAGCGCTCGCCTGCGCCATATTTTGATGACTGCATTGTTTCCCAGACTGTTCGGCACATTCTTGTTCAATGTCTCAGTCTGGGTGATCTTCGCGCACGTTATCTATCCCGGTGCCGGGACGTGCGGGGTCGTTACCACTTGTCCATTGTACTCGCAATTGGTTCGTACACACAGACTTGCGGACTATATTACTTTTCGGAGGAGGCTGGCACCCTCCACTCTATTTGACTATGTTGTATGTCTCATGTTCCTGCGGCGGGGGGAGGTGAGCCTTCCCAGACGCCGTAGCACGCTTCCTTCTTGTTTCCTTTTTGCTTTTTCTTTTTTTATTTGTTGCTCTTTGTTTGTTTGTTTGTTTTTTAGCTTGTTTTTTGCCTCTTTCCTTTTTTTATCTTTGTTATTTACTTGTTTTTTAAATCTAGCCTAGTAGTAGGCTGTGATGTGAGTACTGCGACTTTTGCCTTAGTAGGCGGGGTCTCCAGATGGGCTCTTAAATTTAAAAAAAACAAACCCCAAAACCTTTTTCTCTTCCACTGCCCTTAAAATGCTGAACCCCATTCACAACCTCTTAGTTCGTCTTTCCTTTCTACCCTTTCGCCCCTCCCCTGTAAACAGTCTTTACTGTGAGAGTAGGATGCTCCGCTTGCCCTATCATCGACTCCAGATCTGCATGCGATATATCTGTCGTGTATAGCAGGTCCCTGCATCAGAGGTCTACAGATACCTTTATGCACCAGAGTCAACGGCGTCATTGGATAGGTTGCCATCTTTACCCCAGCCCTTGAACATCCGGATAGATCATCTTTCCAACCTGGGTGCTCTAAAGCTCCTTGTCCTTTCGGCCTCGGCCACCCCTAATCGGCGTGCGCCACCTCGCAGAATTTGTACCAGCATGTGGAGCCTGGACAAGTCCTCCGCTGACCCTTGCCTCCTTAAGAGCATGCGACCTCATATATACAACACTGTCTGATATACAGAGATGGTTCCAAGTTATACCGTGACGTGGGTGCCGCAGCCACAGGAGAATTTTTAACTTTGTCTTTATCGCTGGCAGCTTCTATTATTACCGCTGAAATTTCAGCCATTCTTTTAGCTCTTACACTGATACAAATTTTACCTTTTAAAGATTTCGTTATTTTCTCTGACTTTAGGCTTGTTTTACAAGCAATTCGCTCTCTTAGTGCTTCCCATCTCTTAGTCGAGCAAATCTGCAACTGGCTGGTGCAGAATGCGTCCCGTTATTGAGTTCTATTTTGTTGGGTCCCCGCATAATTGCATTGCCTTTTCGTGATTTCTTTCCCTCTATAAGAGATTATATTTTTCAGTTGTGGCAGGACGAATGGGATGGGTGTTCATCCTTTAAATTATATAATATCAAAAAAGTCTGTTCTTTCTTGGCCCTCTAGCTTTCAGACTACTGTCCTAGAGGTGGCCCTTTGCCGCATTTGCATCGGCCACACGATACTTACCCACAGCCATCTTGTTTCGGCTGGCTCTCGAATCAGCCCTCGCTATCGTTTTTAAGGTGGGACCAATCAGTCGCCCATCTTCTACTAAAATGCACTCATTTCGCCATTCTGAGGTCGTCCTGTTTCCCGACCCTTTCAACTATCCATCGCTTGTCCCGCCTTCGTTTCATTCTACCAGAGGAATCTTTGAAACCTTCATTTTTACAATTTTTATCTCATAGTAGTCTTCTCCCTCTTTTATAATTAATTTCCCCTATTTATTCATGCTGCTATTTAGAATCCACTTGGATTGTTCAGCTGGCCAACTTGTTTCTTCTCATAGTGGGTTTCTCCCTCTTTTATTATTAATTTGTCCCAGTTTGTTTGTGCTACAATCTAGAATATGCTGGGATTTGGCAACTGTTTTTTTGTTCCTTCCTAAATCCCTACGTACGACTCTATGAGGTTATTGAAGTGAATGTGTAACGTGTGGTGAAAAAGAGGGCGTGGCAGTGCTTTAGAATGAGTAAGATTATGCCAATCGTTGGGTATAAATGTGTGAGCTTGAAACTTATGTAGGTGTATGAACCCTGCAATGATAGAAGAGAGCTTCTGAAATAACTTAGGTAATGATGGACATCGCGCCGCAACTCTTCCTTAAAAGGCCTCGATGGCTTCAGGTCGTTTTATGTCTCCCTCGAATTGGAGGACACACTCGCGGTACTCAGAGCCATCTGACGGAGCACCCACCCACCCACCCTGAACCTTAATGCGATGACTGCTTAATCCCAAAGACTCTCCGGCACCTTCTCGTTTAAATGTCCAAGTGTGGGGGAGCTTCCAGCGCGTTACCATGTCCGGCTCTTGGACGGGACGAGCGGAGTGGATGAGTTTTTTTGAGGAGGCGATCCTTGTTTATTGTGCTTAGATGTTGGGTGCACGCTCGGGCGTCAGAAGGAAGGCCCTCACCCCGGCGCCCGAACATGCTTTTTCCTTATTTTTTTTATTGACATGCTGGGTTGTGGTTTCTTTTGTTTTTTCTGTTAATTTTAATATAGGCTAATTTGTTGTCGGCGACTTAAGCTCTTAATGGCAATCGCCAGATGGGACCCCCTTTAATTTAAAAAAAAGAGGGTAATAATGAATGGTGGATGGAATTGGGAATGAGTATCGCTCGATGGTCTTAGGGGATAAGAATAGACGAACATGTGACAGGATGAGAGAGGTGTTCATGGACGCTGGATATGCGACCACTGCGTTAACGTCTCCAGACTGTTCGCCACATTCTTGTTGAATGTCTCAGTCTGGGTGATCTTCGCACACGTTACCTGTCCCGGTACCTCGACTAGCGGGTTCGCTACCGTTTATCCCTTGTACTTGAGGCGGGTTCGTGTACACAGATTTGCGGACCATCTGACTTTTTGGCCTCCTCCACTTTATTTGACTCTTTGTTGTAGGTCCCATGTTTCTGCGCCGGGGGAAGGCGGGCTTTCCCTAACGCTGAAACCCGTTTCCTTCTTGCTTTTTTGTTTATTTTTTTATCTTTATTTTTGTTTAGTACTTTTGTTATTTGTTTTTGCATGTTTTTTGTTTTTTAATCTAGCTTAGTATATTAGGCTGTAGCGTGATTACGGCGACTTTTGCCCTACTAAGTAGTCGTACAGATCCACGGGGAAAAGCGGTTGATGATGCCTTTTTTTTCAGGAGATCAGATTGTTGTACAAGGCATTGAACCCCCTTGGGATACGCCTTTGCAATGGCTAAGTTCACACCTCAGTCACGCAGATAATTTCCTCCATATTTGCGTATTTCCTGACTCTGGCTAGTGAGGTATCTCAGTGGGAGGAAATTCACACCTACGTAACACCCCCTTCCATTCCTTGTAATCCAAGAGTGATTTGGACGGCTGTTTCATCCTCACCTTGTCCCGATCGATACTGAATACTACTTAAAGGAATGTAATTTCGGATGCGTAGGCTCTTTATGCAGTCTTAGTCGTGTTTATTTTGTATGACCGTAGAACTTATTGATTGGTTGATATGAGGTCGAGCTTTTTACTATGCTGGGGCCCCTCTGGCCGGCGTTGGTAATCTTTGGGAGCTTCCTGCCGTTTTACGTTCGTGTAAATTCTTCGGTCTATAGCATACGCGGTATTTTCTGTTCAATTCAAATCAGAAATCTCCGGTTTTTTTATATTTTAAATTTATATGTATTTTTGAAGTTTGCAAGTTATTTAGGGCTTTATTCATATGTCAAATGTGATATCGTTAAATATTAGTGAATGGTGTTTCATTTCGCTCCTCTTATCCCTTTCCCACCTGCGGTGTTTTTGGGACTCTGTGGAGAGTGACTTGCCTTACAGCAGATTAAGGGTCCACCCTCACCTCAGTAGGGTTGGCAAAGTAGACTTTTAGAATATGCCTTTTCTGCTTTCACTACATTTTATATTTTTATTTATTAAGTTTTTATTTGTGTTTTGGCATTATATCCTTCATTTATATCTTACTCTCCTCACCTACCTTAATGACTTCTCTCCTGTTGCGGGCTTTGGCCTGCCCACCTTTCTTCTGCTACCACTCTTGGTCATGCACTTTTCTTCTCCCTTCTATCGTACAAATCTATGTTGAAGAGCCCTTTTGATCTTCGGTGAAGGTGGGCGCCACCATAATCCTTCATCTGCCCCCGTGCCTAAGGCAACAACCGGGCTACAATAGAGAAATAGCGGACTTCCAAAGATGAATGGAGCGCTGCCTACAAGCACGCCCTTTCCCAAAGTATCGGGGGAAGAAGAGGCAACCCGAGGCACCTCTTCGACCCTTTGGAAGCGCTTCCCTACAACCATATGATTGACTCAACTCAACTTCTAAAAGGGAGACAGTCCTCCCTCTCTTTCTCACAGGCTGTTCCGAGTCTCTTAGTGGAGGAAGGGGGGGGGCTCCCCGTCTGCTTTGTTTACCCCTGGAAAGGGGTTTCCCAATGCTCTTTCGGTGGTGGCCTCTAAGACCAAGAGCAGCCTGGAGTCACGGTCTTGGTGGGCGCAGCATAACTGACTGAATCTCCCTAGTCCAGTCGAGCCTCCAGGCCGATGGTCTGCGCCTGTTGACTGAGTGCGAAGGGTGGTCTTTAATGATGGCGACTGCCTGCTTAGCGTGTCTCCTATGTACCTGAACCATAGTAGACCCACTATGTTGAGTGTTTGCCAGATCTCTGGCAGGTACCCCTTAAATCCGACTAGGGTTCTCATGTCGAGAGTTCTTAGCCATACAACCGCTCACGTTCAGAGCACGACCATCTTACCCAGATGGCTCCTCCTTTTACAGTGTATCCGCTGCATTAGTGGTTGAGATAGGCTGGTTACTCCTTTCCCTTCTGCCTTCCTCCCGGCACTTCATACTCTGCAGAGTGGGAGGCCCTCCGCATCCCCTACCTATCATGTTCCACCGAATTCGTTTTATTCACAGTCTCGAAGTGCTACACTTCCCTATCTCACTACTCGCACCACTTGATCCCTGATATGCGACAGCTCTTACACGAACTTCGGTCACTTTCAATAAAGTTCTTACCTTCTGCTGGTTGCCCTTCCTCGTTGGGGTGCCTAATAACGAAGAAGCTGACCAAGCTGCCCGGTCACCCTCCGCTGCAGCACGCCCACTCTCCTACCTTTTAACGATCTTGCATGCGTTAAGACTTCGTTAATTCACAATGGCGTGGTGCCTATCTAACTCCGGCCTAATAAGGGGCACGGCGATTTGTTTTCCTGGCTGCCGTGCTGACGGGACTCAGTGCTTCGTCCGGCCATAGCTTAGCCTCTTTTTGTTCTTTCTGACACCTTATTCTGCTTGGTCACCTTCCATACAACTTTTTCTGGCCGCCCTCTAATTTTACAGGGTAGACACCGACCAGCTTCCTCTCATCCAACCATCCCGGCTGGGAGTGGGGACGAGAGCGTTCCCTCACCCCTGAGCTCTGGTTTAGGGTGGTAGGTTTTTAACAACCTTCCTCACATACCCTTTCTCTCTCCTTTCACAGTCTATTAATTTTTCGCCCAGCCCAATGTGGAGCCCTCATGTTGATGGGCTGCCTGGCCACCGGAGGGGGGAAGAGTGGTCTCTAATGGCGGCAGCTGGCTTTGCACCCTGTATTCACCCCTCGCAGAGCGGGCTACTGCGCGGGGTGATTAGCGTATGTATTCCGTTGAAATATAGCGTCACCATTTCCAATACTAACTCCACTTCATCTTTACCACCGTCTGAGCCGCTCTCTGGCAGGCCCACGGCAGAAAAGAAGATACCCCGCCCCCCTGTGCTTTCTCAGGGGACCCTCTAAACTCCTACCGGAGACGAAGTTTACTCTCCTAGGCCTATGGGTCCGGTGGACCTTCCCTCACCAAGGGCGATTCCATCACTTTACAGTGGCAGTCCCTCTTTTACTTACAGGGGGACTGCCATGAGAGCAAGCAGTCGGTCCATAATGAACCCTTCCCGGTGAGAGCTTAGGGGAGCAAGGGATAATAGGATCCGTCGGCCTTTGCCTCCTAATGTCTTGTTTGCATTCATGAGTTTACATGGGTGGTGGGGTAGTCTACCCCCTTCTCTTCGACGGATGCCGGTTCGCTGGCATTTGGCCTCACAAAGAGAGAAGGAAGCTTCTTCCCTGGCTGGTGCCTATGTGACAGCCAAGACCTTCACCATTTCAGAGATTGAGCTTGCTGATTGCGGCTTAAGGGCTTCCGACGGAGGGGAGAGCGGCTTCATTCCCCAACCCTCCTCTCCTAATCAAGAAAAGAAACAGGAAGACGGAAAAGACTGAGGGCTCTCCTCCGCGGGTCCACGGGGACAGACGGTGTACTATTGAATGATAGTCCGCCTCCCCTCCCCAAATGAATAATCCCTTCTCTTCCAAGACGCATAAAAGATGGAGAGAGGACGATCCGGTGGGGGACTCGATAAGGTTCTATTTTTTTTTAGCTAAAAGACTAGCGATTTTGGATGAATTTATTAAGTGAGAATTATTTTGTCTGTATTTGAAGTGAAAAGAAGAGCAAGCTGGACAGTCATCCAGTTAAGGGTCCTTGTGAATGAGTGTGTGTGTGTGTGCATGTTGGCGTTGATGATGTTGCAGTGAATCTGTGATTGAAACATAGGGCAATTTTTTTTTTTTAACTAAAAGACAGTTGCGATTTTGAATGATTTCATTAAGTGAGAATTTTCTTGTGCGAATTACTTTATGAGGGTGCTCTTGAAGGTCGTCCCTAATTATGGGCCATATTTCGGGTGATGTTCATATCAGCCCTTGCTGTCGTTTTTGCGGTGGGAACCAATCTGTTGCTCACCTTTTATTGGATTGTAGCCATTTTGCCATTCCCCGGTTGTCCTGTTTCCCAACCCTTTTAACTATTCTTAAACACACCCGTCTTCGATTCATATTGGCGGAGTAATCTTTTAACCCGTCGTTTTTTAAATTTTTGTCACAAAGTGGTCTCCTCCACCTTTTATAGATGATTTACCTCGTTTCATCCTAGCTGCCATATAGAATCCACTTGGATTGGGCAGCAACCCACTGGTTCCTTACCTTAAACCCCTAATTATGGGGAAACCTCGAAGGTAATCGTGAGGACAACCCAAAAGTTTGGAAGGGGGGGGACGCTGGTTGCCAGTAATGGTGATAGATTACCGAGTTATCGCGTAATCTTTTGGCAAGGACTCCGGTTTGCGTTGCCCTTCCTTATTTCCCACGAGAGTGATTTGTTGATTGCTATGGGGTGCCCTAAGCCGAGAGGCGGTCTTATTCTAGCGACGGGGTAAAATAGCCGGAGGATGGGGATAGACTACACCAGGGTAGAACACCGGTATTTCGGGAGTTATGTAATCGCGAGGAATTGCGATAAATGAGGAGAATGCGCAATGGCTGTTTTTCCGATTAAAAAGTCCTTGAAGCAGGGAGATTGAAGAACGTCAGGATATTGAAGTCACCAAAGCAAAAATAGAATCATTATTGAACTAGATCTTATTGAACTTTACAAAAGTTCTTTAATTAAGTTCTAAGTTATGATATAATTTAAGTTCGAGGTTAAGTGCGGGCAAAGTCTAAGGGAGGCCGAGCGAATAGAGCTTTTAAGATTTACACCTTAATGTCTGCGTTATGTACACGACTATATACAAAGATGAATTACGCGAATCCAACAGATGGGACTGTACGATATATTGCTATATAAAACAGTAATCTAATCCTTTGTTCTAGCTTCACACAAATATATATTCAATTTAAGCCACGCCCTACAAGTTCCTCGTCCAACTAAGCCACACCTCTCCCTTATGTACCGGCCTGTTGATTGGTCGGTATTAACATAACTCGACTTTTGATTGGCTACTGCCGAACATATTGACAAGGAAGGCATTCCGACTATTGTGTAAAATTCTCTGTGGGTGGTGGCATGTTGCCATGGAGACAGCTTCCTGAACTGGCTTTTATTTGTTTAATTGTGATAGCTAACGGGTTTATTCTGGATTCTGCCTTGATTATAACGTTTGCCTAAGATTGCCTCAATCAACTCTAACAGAGATAACTCTGCTCCGTTTAATACCGTGTGACATTCTCGTCAACAGCGCTAACTCTACTTTTCTCTCTCTACTTTATGTGTGTCCTATTTTGAATGTACACGCCGGTCGCTACAACTTTACATGTTTAGTGCTTGACGTTGCAGAGTCCGTAATTCCTTGCACTTGTCCCGCCTGGTCAGAACATCAGTTTCATTGGGGAATGCTGATTGCACCCGTGTGGTGGACACCTATCAAAAGGCTCATTCGCGGTTCCGCCTGAGCCAAACTCTTCCGAACCGTATTGATGGAAATCGAACTAGGGGCATTCGGCAGCGAACTTTACGTCAGTCGTGCACTGACTCCTGGAGGGCATATGAGTCCTTATCTACCACTACCTCGTCAGCTCAAGTGTGGAAAAGAATGAACAAAATCATGGGTAGGTATGCTGGTCATTCCACCTCTAGAATTGAAAAGAATGGCTCAATCATCTGAGACCCCGTCAGGGTCGCCGATATATTTGCATCCTTCTTGCCAATGTTAGCAGTGTTTAGCGCTACCGGGCGGAGTTTAGACGTACCCAAAGATTTAAACCCGGGGTGGAAGGCGAAGCCCTGCATTTCTTGCCCGGTGGACACGAACCCTACAACTTTCTGTTCACTACCGTCGAGATGCGCTCAGCGCTGTCCCGTTGCACCCCTATGTCTCTGCCTATACAATATCCGATAAGGCTCGGGCATCTCTATCCCCAGTACGGAATCACTCCGACTAGATGTTTTTAATGAGATATGAATCTTGGGATTCTACCCTACTACATGGAGAAGGGCGTTAGGCCTACCATTTTTTTTTTAAATCAGGTAGAGACTGTCTTGTTCCCATTATAGGCCAATAGCCCTCACAAGTTGTTGGGGAAAATTGTGAATGCTCGCTTATAATGGTTTCTGGAATACCATGGTCTCCTAACCCCATACCAGTGTGGCTTCCGTAAGAAGCAGAGTACGATAGATCTAGTCTGCATCGTGGGCATCCTCCGTGAGACTTGCTCGAGGCTGCTATGCGATGGCTGTCTTCGATATCGAGAAGGCTAATAACACCACATGGAGTCTTCCGCCAGTTGTATGAATGGGGATTGAAGGACTTTTACCAGTATTTTATCCACTCGCAATTTCCGGGTTAGAGTTGGTAACACTTAGCCTGATCTATATGTCCAGGAGGAGGGTGTTCTTGAGGCCAGTGTATTTAGTGTTACTTTATTTCTTATTGCAATAAATAGTTTCGTATCCTCTCTCCCCGAAGAGGTGTCTGCAACCGTGTTTGTAGATTACTTCGCTCTTTTATTGCTCCGCTTCCAGTTGGCGGTTGATACCATCCAGCACCGGGCCCTTCATAAAGGGTTCCCCTTTTCCGACTCAAAGACGAAAGCAATGCACTTTCACCGGAATGGGGTACAGCAAGTTAATCCCCCATTGTTCCTACAGACGTATGATAGTGTAGGAATTTGTGTCGGAGATCAGGTTCCTAGGGATGACCCTAGATCCCAAACTCACTTGGTGTCTCCATCTTCGTGAAGATGGAGACACTATCATACGCCTGTAGGAACAATGGGGGATTAACTTGCTGTACCCAATTCCGGTGAGAGTGCATTGCTTTCGTCTTTGAGTCGGAAAAGGGGAACCCTTTATGAAGATGGATCTACTAAAGATGCTCTCCCACACCTCCTGGAGGAAAGTGATAGATTCACGTTGTGGAAGTTATATACCTCTCTCGTGCAGTCCAAGTTGGACTATCGTAGTGAGGTGTAATTTCTCCGCCTCTTCATCTTCGTATGCCGGATCCTATCCGCAACCTGGCTATCCGTCTATCCAACGGTGCATTCCGCTCCTTCCCTATACCGAGCATTTATCCTGAAGCTGCCATTTTTCCGCTCCATCACCACCGCCTCTAGGTCTGTCTGCTATATTTTTCGTATTCAGCAGCTCCTTTGCGCAGAAGATACAAAAGTGTCTTTTTTCCCCTATGGTCTGTCGCCGCCTATGACAGATATCCATCCATGCACTGGCCTTTGGGACTTCGTGTAGCTGAGCAAGTTTCCAGTTTAGGACCACGCAACACAGTTTTGCCCTTCTCATTCCTGTCCGGCTCTAGTGGACATTTCTCTTGTCAAATATCTACATGACTCTCTTTGACATGCAGAAGTATCTATTTAACCCGCATGTGGCACTTGCTATGTTCATTGAACATACGGCATACCAAGAACTCTTCCAAATACAAAGTAGACTTTTGCTGGCTTCCTAGTCATTTCGGAGTTCGGGGCAACGAGCGAGCCGATGTGGCAGCTTGAATTGTGGTCACCCGCACACAACTCATGACAGTCTACCTTAACGTGACTTTTATCCTGTTACTAGGGACTATATTCGATCTGTGGCAGTCAGAATGGTATGGCTGCATCGGTAATAAATTGCATTCAATTAGGCCCTCGTTTTTACCGTGGGCTAACTGTTATAGTGTATGGTTATCTATGTGATTTATCTTGTGTTAATAAATCAGCCTAGATAGCGTTTCGTAAACCATAAACATAAATTTGTTTGATCGAAGTTGTCTGCCGTTAGTTTTAGGCCTAAAGGTGACAGCGAAATAAATTTTGGAATAATGACTTGGGTTTTAAGAAAGACAATTACACAAATATAAATATATTCATAAAATCAACGAATGTACAATGATATAAGTAGGTTAGGTAGACCTTGTAAGATATTTTAACATATGATTTACAGTAAAAAGATGCGAAGAGAATTGAAGTATGTGAAATTAATATGGTGAAACAATAAGGTGAATAATATATAATATAGTGTAGTAATGTAGAGTATCTATGATGGACTGAATTGGGACTTTCTACAAAGAAAGCTGCGAGTCGAGTAGGGCAGAATAGCGTGCTAATTTGATCGAGCTGGGAACGTGTGTTTGTTTGTTTGTGTGTGAAATTTATGAGATGTTGTTTGGAACAGTATACGTTAATTGAATTGACAAGTAAATAAATGAATTAATTAAGTTTAACATAAAATGATTTAATTTACAAAAGTTGAAGTAAATTAATTGAAAAATTAAATTGACAAAGTTAAAGTAAAATAATTGAATGATTAAATTAACAAAATTAAAGTAAAATAATTGAATGAATTTTATACATAATAAATGATATATATATATATATATATATATATATATATATATATATATATATATATATATATATATATATATATATATATATATATATATATATTTATATATATATATTTAAGTTTCCCAGGAGGTTTTTATTATAGGAATGCCCAGAGGCATTGCTATAACACTTCCCCCCCTAAGAAGGCTACCCCATCCTTTTTTACTATTTTGAGATTATAAGTCCGAGTACCGACGCGACCGGAGCGTGTGACAGTGCCATTGGTTTGGCTGCGGATACGAAGACACAGATTTGCTGTGGCAGTGACATTAGCGTTGAACGAGGCACTGGCACGGAGAAGGTTGACGGAGCGAAGGTGATCCGCTTGCTGGTTCCTTCCGAGATGGCGTCAAGCGGGATGTGGGAGTATTGAGTCTCGTTGTCCGCTGACGGAGTGACGAGTGGGAGAGAGATTTGCCTCTGACTATCCACTTCTGCCGACGAGGGTTCCTGCAACAAAAGAGGAGGAGGCAGCAAAACAGAAGGTGGAGTTGGAGAGGCAGTAGTTAAAAAGGTGGGGTTTAGGTTGTTTGGGGGGATTACTGTACCATAAAGGGGTATAGTAGGAGGAGAATGAGATGATTGTTGTTCTAGACGAACATTTTCGGTATAAGTGGGTTTAAGGCGGTCAATAGAGACATTATCTTGCCTGGTGCCAAGCTTTAGGACGAATAATTTCGGCTTCCTGGAGATAACGAGAAAGGGTCCGTCATAGACTGGTTGTAACGAAGTGCGAGCTGAATCGCGACGGACGAAATCATGGGAGCATGTTGACATCTCCTTTGGCACGAAGGTTATATAATTAGCAGGCACTCTAGGGGCAGTTGGCTTAATTTCAGCCATCACCCGTACAAGGTTATTTACGTATGAAGAAGGATCTAGGTGAGGAGTTAGAGGTCGGTCAGAGGAAGAAAAGAATTGACCGAGTAGACGAAGTTGAGTACCATAAACTAATTTCGCTGCAGAGCAAGCCAAATCCTCCTTGAAGGAGAAGCGAATGCCAAGGAGAATCAAATATAGCTTGTCCACCCAAGTTATGTTTGGATCGGTGGAGCGTTAGCTTGCTTTGATGGTCCGATGAAAACGTTCTACCTTAGAGTTACTCTGGGGGGGGATAGCTTGTAGTACGAAAGCAAAAGGAGTCAAGGACTGACATGAGTACATCCCATTGGTGGGTGTCGTTGTATGACATTATATTATATCAATACCATATTATATCTTGTGGAATGTGCCCATAACTTGCAGGCGAACCGACGAAGAGATGGAACACCACTAATTTAGACGTGCTGAGTAGCGTGAGAGAGTGCAACGAGGTCAGGTAAATTATAGACAATGGCAAAGCTCAAGGTTATTTAAAGAGGCATGTATAAAAATATAATTTTATTTACACAAAAATAATGAGAGAATTGATGGGTAAAATTACCTCAGAGAATTAACAGGCAAAATCACATCAGTAACGAAGGGGGGAGTTGTAGTTATAAATGAGACTATGAAGTTAGAACTTAAGGTATTACAGGAGGAGACTATTCAAATGAGGAGGGGAATTAACTCAATTGGGTTACTGAATGGGGGTGGGAGGGGTTGGCTTACGGATGTTTTCTGCACGTGAGGTGAGGTCACTCCGAACTTCTGAGCGCGATGTTAAAGTGATGACGGTTCTCCAAAATCAAGGGGGGGGGGGCAATTTCCGGTCCAGGGGAGAGTATTTCGGCCACCAGAAACGAGAGCCGAACGAAGGAGGGCTTCGACAGGAGTTGGTGAGAGAAGTCCAGAAAATTATTCGGTGGCGATCGTTATTTGGAATTACCTCAATGGCTGAGGCTAATTCCAAATACACAAAATAGTTCAGCTGTCACTTTGCTTTGTTGTTAGCACCTGACTTGGAACTATGGGGAATCTTCTGGAGTCCGGGCGAGACTTCTCAACTCTGTGTCTCTTCATGAGAGTCGAGCACTATTTATGTCCGAGGCTCTCCCCGGGGTTGGGGGGCGGTAAGCGGGAAACAGCTCTACTCTCGAACGGCCTCGAATCTTCTTGCAGAGGCTATTCTGCCCGTGTAAAAGTGAATCGTGGTGGACACGGTTCGAGGCTACGCTTGTGGAAGGGGGGAGGGGGAAGGCTTAGCAATTTAGGCCTAACTGGGCCTTCTGCAGCGCATGGAAGTTCCGTTCTGCTCAAGAGATTCCACGTGGGGTTTCCTCACACATCTCCCAACCGAAAGATTATGCTTTACAGAGCAGTTGCGTAGGAAAGGATCATCCCAACCCGTCAAACTAGAATTATCAAAGGTCTAGGGAAATTCTGACCTGCTACGACAGGTGTACACACACACAAAAAACAAACAAACACGTAAATCTGAGCTCAGAGGGCGATTTACGGACATAAGCCTTAAACATACAATTTTAAACAACAGAAAAATCACAGGACAACATTGGCGACATTTCAGTGGAACCTTCCCCCCCAACCCCCCCCACCAATTAAATGGATGCATAAATATGGGACTAAAGACTAAACAATTTAGTGGACGCCTCCCCCCCCAAAAAAATCATAATTAGGAACATTGATGATATAATATATATATATATATATATATATATATATATATATATATATATATATATATATATATATATATATATATATATATATATATATACACACACACACACACAATTCACGTGGAAAACCTTCGCTCCCGCCGGAGTATGGATGAGGTAATCCACGGGTCCTCTAGCCTCGAGGACGGGGCAGGGTCCCTTTCACTGGCTAAGGATTTTGTTGCTTCCCGTGGGAAGTAGCACCACCACCTTCGCGCCAGGCTTGAATTTTCGCTTTCGTGACTTAAGGTCCAATTAGGTCTCAAACCTATCAATAAGTCCTTCTTCACGGGACACGAGACTTGTTTGTTACCTCGAGTGGACTCACACTCGAGGGCTTTAGTTTTCTCCCAAGGCGGGGGGGTGGGGGGGGCGGTTGCGCACTCATTCTGGGCGCGGGAAAACTTATCGCTCCGGAGGGCTTCGAACTCCGGGTCGATAGGGGTTTTCAGGGAAACAGGTGCACGGGATTCTAGGGCTGCCTGTGTACGGGTAATCACGGGCTGGGCCACGGGATGGTCGTGAATTACGGGGTTCTGACCGAATAAAACGGAGCAGAACTGGATTGGGGCCGCTACCACTTCGGCTCAACCGGACATATAGTCACACTTTATGTGACAACGAATTACTGGGAAATGACTGACCCGGCCAAGGTAGTCGTGGACCACCGCAAATTTCTTGTGATCGGGCCCAACAGAGGGGAGTAGGTCCTCAGACACTATAATACAGGTGCACCTGGTGGCACGGACGAGGGTGGATACTCGGCGACCGTTCACAGTTCCGTTCTCGAATTTCAATCCACCAGGGTTGTTCTCATTAAAGAGAAAGTTTACCTGATGGACCGGGTCATTGGCGGGCAAGGGAGGATTGGGAGTCTCCTGAGGGGACGGAGGAGGATCAGGGGTGGCCCAGATTTGGTGCACTTGGTGGGACTGAGAGTTTGCGAATCGGGAGTTTTGAGGACAGTTCGTGCGGTAATGGCCGGGAACTCCGCAGGTGTAGCAGGCGATCGGGTTCTTTTGGTACGGCACAACCGGGGGAGAAGAAACTAGGGGCTTAACGTTTTGGTGTTCCGATGGGTGGAAGTTTCTTGGCTTCGAGGGACTAGGAACTTTGGTAAATCTTGGGCCATAAAATTTAGTTTTAGGCGGCGATTGGGGAGCCTTTTTAACATCCTTAGGCTATAAACGCGTGACTACCCGCGTATACATCGGTCTCCTCCAAGCACTCCTTGAAAGTGGCACAACATTTATCCTTAATTAAGGCGCGAATTTCGGGAGCCACGGCAGCTAAAATCTGATCCCTAAGGAAGAAGTCCAGAAGGGACTCGTATACCTGAGGAATCTTGCACGCATCCAGCCAACACTGAAGGTGTCTTTGGAGGATGTACCCGTGTTGTCGAAATGTTTGACCAGGGCGGATCCTTTCCTGGCGGAATCGGGAGTGGTAGAATTCGCTATTCATATGAACAACGGCTAACAATTGGGATTTTAACGTGGAATAGTCCAAAGTTGCTTCCGGGAGAAGGGATACGAAGATATCCCTTAACTTGGCATTTAGGAAGGGAAGTAAGCGAGTGACGCCATCATTTTCGAGATCCCATCTATTGATCTGAAAGATTCTCTCAAAATGGGTAAAAAATGACCCAAAGTCCTCTCCATCATTAAAAGCGGGAAGGTGGACTGGAGGAGTTTGGGGAAATTCAGCCCGGGAACCGATCGACTGAGAATCCATTTGATTTCGGCTCATTTCCATCTCATGCTGCCTAATTTGTTCACGTTCTTCAATCTCCATTTTGTTCTTCTCAATCTCCATCTCCGTTTTCAGTTTGTCCTCCTCCATCTTCAGTTTGTTCTCCTCCATCTAAATCTTCAGTTTGTTCTCCTCCATCTCCATCTTCAGTTTGTTCTCCTCCATCTCCATCTTCAGTTTGTTCTCCTCCATCTTGCCCTTCTCCATCTCCATTTCCCTTCGCTCTGCCCGTTCGTTCCTCTCTTCTTTCTGTACGTAATTTAGCAGGTCTTTGCCCGAAAGACCTAACATTTAACCCTGACTCTTGAATTTTTCGAAGGATGACATTTCTACGCAGTTAACTGAGGGAACACTGATACACGAACGAGCTAGGACACTACCAACGCGAAACGAATACTTGAATATTCGTGAAGGCCTTGATCACAAAAAAATTAAGATACAGCTACCTACCTCTGCTGTTTCTAAGCGGGGAAAAAAAAATTAAAATGGTCCTACCGGAATTAGGACACCAAAGACCTTAACTCTCTTGGATCAATAACCAGGAGAGTCTCCAAAATTCGAACACAATGAAAAAAAAAATAATTACATGAGGTCCAACACAAATGTTAAATAGATTAAGTTCCACTGCTCTTCAATTAACTTGAACTTGCCTTCTGCCAGTACAATACAAAAATAAAATAAAAGGGATGTACGTGAATCGTGAATAACAAGCGAACTTCTAATGTCGAAATTAAAATGACACGGGTTCGTAAAAACCCCAAACACACTTGACACCAGATTTATATAATAAGTATATTAATATATATATATATATATATATATATATATATATATATATATATATATATATATATATATATATATATATATATATATATATATGTCGTGTTATGTCATTATATTACATCAATACCATATTATATCTATGGGAAATGGGTCGATAACTTACAGGCGAACCGACGAAGAGACGGAACACCCTAATTTAGACGGGCTGAGTAGCGTGAGAGAGTGCAACGAGGTCAGGTAAATTATAGACAATGGCAAAGCTCAAGGTTATTTAAAGAGGCATGTATAAAAATATAATTTTATTTACACAAAAATAATGAGAGAATTGATGGGTAAAATTACCTCAGAGAATTAACAGGCAAAATCACATCAGTAACGAAGGGGGGAATTGTAGTTATAAATGAGACTGTGAAGTTAGAACTTAAGGTATTACAGGAGGAGACTATTCAAATGAGGAGGGGGAATTAACTCAATTGGGTTACTGAATAGGGGAGGGGGCAGAGGGGTTGGCTTACGGATGTCTTCTGCACGTGAGGTGAGGCAGCTCCGAACTTCTGAGCGGGATGTTAAAGTGATGACGGTTCTCCAAAATCAAGGGGGGGGGGGCAATTTCCAGTCCAGGGAAGAGTATTTCGGCCATCCGAAACGAGGGGCGAACGAAGGAGGGCTTCGACAGGAGTTGGTGAGAGAAGTCCAGAAAATTATTTGGTGGCGATCGTTATTTGGAATTACCTCAATGGCTGAGGCTAATTCCAAATACACAAAATAGTTCAGCTGTCACTTTGCTTTGTTGTTAGTACCTGACTTGGAACTATGGGGAATCTTCTGGGGTCCGGGCGGACTTCTCAACTCTGTGTCCCTTCATGAGAGTCGAGCACTATTTATGTCCGAGGCTCTCCCCGGGGTTGGGGGGCGGTAAGCGGGAAACAGCTCTACTCTCGAATGGCCTCGAATCTTCTTGCAGAAGCTATTCTGCCCGTGTAAAAGTGAATCGTGGTGGACACGGTTCGAGGCTACCGCTTGTGGAAGGGGTGGGGGGTAGGCTTACCAATTTAGGCCTAACCGGGCCTTCTGCAGCGCATGGAAGTTCCGTTCTGCTCAAGAGATTCCACGTGGGGTTTCTTTGTAGGGGTTTGATTCAGTTATGGTATTCTCTTTCTTTAGTTTTGTAGGCTGGGTTTAAGTGATCATCAGCTTCCTTACGGGATGAAGGAAAACATATATTTATATATGTATTCTTTATTCCTGTTTATTATAGCCGGAATAATCTTTTAAAATGATGAACAAGGAATATAATTTTTCTTATTAAAATAACCATAAATTTTCAGATTCTGACTGACTTTTACACGATCAACGATCAACGATGAAAAAGGTAGAAAATGTGTAAGAGTAGAGAGGATAAGTAGAAGAGGTGTATAATAGAGAGAAAGTGTGGTTGTGCCAGGTTCTCTGGCTACCTCAGTCGTTTATATCTTTATTAGCTGTAGTTATTATAACTAGTTTCTTATTGCAGCATTCAAGTCTTTGAATTCTTGTAGGCCTCTTGATGGTTGGTTGACTTTACTTATATTAATGTGTCCGCTTCGGATCTTTTGTTATATTTATTCATTTATTGTTATTTTGTTATATTTACCTATGTTTTGTCCACTTCGGATCTTTTATTTTATTTATTTATTATTTTTTTTAATTAATTTTTTTTTAATTTATTTTTTTTTAATTATGTTATCCACTTGGATCTTTTAGTTAATATTATACTTATGTTTATTTTATTTATTCCTCTTATTTAACTGTCCACTTAGGATCATTTATGATCAATCTGTTATCATTATTTACGTGAAATAAATCAGTTTTGTTTTCTTTATCCATCGTTTAATATTGAATTGTCAATGTGAATTGAAATAAGATTAATCTTCTGGTAGTTTCTCAATAAATCGGTTGGATTACTTGTCGAACTATTATTTGGCTGCTTTTAAAAGCTTGCCTGAACCTTAGGTTCTGCATGTCTAAATCAGGTAGTCTAATCGGGGTCAGCACCTCTTCTGGCATATTATCATAGACTTTCTGCCAAATGTTTTGTGCTCGTCTATTTGGGGTAATGTTTAATGGCTCGATGTCCGTCGCTTCATGTAGTAATCTAGTAGGAATGTAGTCAAGCAGTGACACGTTAGTAATAAATCTTATTGCCTTATTTTGGATATTTTGAGCTTTCTTAATAACTGTTTTGCTCAGGGTATTAAGGGGTATAGCCGGGTACAAGAGAAGTGGTCTCACCAACAACAGATAGAGTTTCCTTTTGTTGCTCGCCGAGAGATGTCTAAAGAGATAGAGAGACTGTAGCGTTTTCGCAGCAACGGCGATCTTTTGTAGGTAATGGGCCCTGTACCCATTCGATGTTAATCCCAAGCCTAGCACTCGGCCTTCTCTTGAGTACTCATAGAGCTCATCCTGCACTAGCACGTCCGATGTTTTCCGACGGCCAACTGGTATCACTCTGAACTTTTGGACATTTGTTTTTATCTTATTTCTTCTTTCGAAGTTGTTAACATTAACAATTCCCCTCACTGTCCTGTTAGCGATATCATTAGGATTTTTGTAAACCCTGGTAACGATTTGAGTGATATCATCTGCTAGTTGTACGTACTGGGTAAGGTCTTGAACAGGATGTGGTAAATCCCCAGTATACTCTGAATACAGGGTGGGACTGAGGCAGCCCCATTGAGGTACCCCAGCCTCGAGACTAAAGAATGTCCCTTCTTTACCATTTATCTTCATCACTGCTTCTCTTTCCTCCAGATAGTCACATAAAATCCTGGTTAAGTTTCCATCCATGGCTAGTTCACTCAGTTTGCTTTTAAGACCCGGTAGCTATACCATGTCGAATGCCGAGGCCACGTCGCGAAGTACGACATCGAAATTGCCATTCGTCGCTTTTCCAATCGCTATTCTCTCCGTAATTAATGCCAGAGCCGTTTCCGTACCTAATTTTCTCCTGAACCCATGTTGTTGAGAGTTGTATAAGTTATGGGTTTCCAGGAAGGTCCATAGTCTGGTGTTGAGAAGTTTTTCGAGTAATTTGCCCATAACCTCCAACAAGGAGATGGGCATATAGCTGCTGATTTCCTTTTTCGGTTTGCCAGGTTTCAAAATAAAGATCATACGGGCTTTTTTGAATTGGTCCGGGAAATATCCAACATTGAGGCAGGCATTAAATATCTCCAGTAGACCTTCATTGATGTTATTGGGGGCATACAACATGTGCATTTTAGTGATGCCTGTTATGCCTGGCGCTTTTTGTTTAAAGCTTTTGAGGGCCCTCTCGTATTCTTCATGCGTGAACGGTCTACTTTCATCTTGTGCAACGCGGGATCTGTCAACGAAGGGATGTGGAGTGAGGTAGGCACCTAGGTCCTGCAATCTAAGCAGAACATCTTCTTCATACCTCTCATCAAATAACTCATTGTCCTCATCGCTAATGCAAAAGCGGTTTTGCCAATATTGGCTAAATTCTCTCTCAATATCACGGTCTTCAGTATATTCTATGCCGTTGAATCTAATGCTGATGTTGTTTCTAGGAGGAGTGCCTCTCAGTTTCTTTATTTGACACCAAAACTTTCTGGGATCTCCTTCTGCGTCGATTTTAGCAATGATTTCATCCCACTGGCCTCTCGTCTTCTCAAGTATGAATGGCCTGATCTCGTTTCTCAACTCGCGCAGTTCATGGTACCGTTGTGCGGTGTTACCATGCATATCTATGAAGAAGACGACTGCCTTCAGCTGATCCATTTTCCGCTGTATATTTTCGTCCCATCTTGAACAAGGGAGAATTTTATGCTCCGTCCAGGGGATAACCAGGCGGTCAGCTTCCAAGATTTTCGAGGTGAGAAAATCGAGTTTCTCGTCGATCTCTTCTAAGGTTGCCCCCTCGAGATGCTTGATATGCACTTGGCGCAGGTGTTCACGGAATACATCCCAGTTAGCTTTTGCTAGGCCTCTTCGTTTGGGAATCTGTACTTATATTGGAGAAGTGGAGACGTGGGTAATCATACTTAAATGATATGACGGTATGAAAGGGCCCGGGAGAGTAACATGGTTAAGAGAAAAGTTACGATTTGTTAGCACAATGTCCGGTGTGGTTGACGATTTTGCTGTATGGAATGTGAAGAAGTTTGGCCCTTCTCTTTGCACAACTCCTCTGTCTATTAGGAGGCTCAGTGAGTTACCAGCTCCATTAAAGGACCTCGTATAGCCGGCCTCCCTGCACCGGGCATTCAAATCTCTGACAAGTATCGTTGATGCTTCTCTCCTAAACAGCCGCATAAAGTTGGGGATCGGTAAATACGGGCGCCTGGGAGGTTGATACCCGACTGCAACCACCAGGTCATCATATGTCATAGGGATCTTTACCGCCAAATACGATTCCTCTAGGTCCTGTATTTCTTTAAATCTGATGCCTTTTCTGATTGCAATTGCAGCCCCGTCGTACCTTCCCTTTGAGTGGCTAGCCATTAGAACTTCATAGTTATAAATCTTTATACGTTCTATTCTATCATCTAATCCATGCTCAGAAATAAGCACGATATCGGGATCAGCGTTTCTGATGATTTCATTATATACACCGCTTTTGTTCTTCCATCCGTTAACGTTCAGCGAGAAGATCTTAAGGTTCCTGATGAGTTTGGTAGAGATAGCCATGGTTAATTGATATTAGGATGCTTAACTTTAGTCCCTTTTTCTCTGGCCGGTGACCTTACCCTACCAGATCTTTTCTTCCTGTATTGTCCCTGGTTAAGGTTGAAGCAGGACTCGGGGCATATTTCTACTTTTCCCTTTCTGAAGGCGTCCAGGAGCGATTCTTCAGTAACGTCAGCATCATATTCCCATTTATATTTGCCTTTAGTGACTCTTTCTATGAGCTCATTGACATTGATTTTCATGCACAGATCTTGGGTCGTCCGATAAATTGGTGGAATGGAGGCAGATGTCGAAGCCACGGGTAAAACCTCATCGTTTTCTGGCAGAGTCTCTTTCAGTTGGTCACAGATTTCCATCTGGGAGTCCTCTTTCACGGCACGTTCTTTCTTGCGCAAGCGCGGATCGCAAGAAGCAGAGCGGGGTCTTGTCTCTGGTTGCTTTAGATTCGATCATTTGGCTTGAAATAGTTCTCCTGATGGTGGGTTTATCTGGGAACCACATTGGCTTTAGTTCATTCTGCACCAGCATCTTATTCAATTGAGTTGCATAACTGCCAGGGTTCGTTATGTTCACGAAATGCGCATGTAATATGCACATAATAAGGTCTGGTCTCATGTTCTGGTCTATCTAAATCGTGGTTTTCTGCTCGGAAACTTTCGTCGCCTGTGCATATGAAGTAGTCCTTCTTTCCTTCTTTGGTTCCTCTCCTCGATCATGGTCTTCTTCTTGTCCGTTATCAAGGCCTTCTTTATTGGGCAAGCCATTGATAGTGTACGATGTGAATTGCCACAATTGATGCATTTCGTATTGGAGCTAGTACACTCTATCCACGTGTGGCCAGATTCTGAGCACTCAGAACAGATTTTGACTGTAGCCTGACAGTCCTTAGTGGCATGCTTTTCGAAGGCCTAGCAGGAGAAGCAGATGTGCACCGGCACGAAAACCTCTCGCTCAATGCATATGGCGGATATTTTTCTATTGAATAGGACCAGTCCATTTTCTGCCGCCTTCGTTGCCATCTCAGTGGTTTGAAAAATTATTGTGAACACATGGAAGTGTTCCTCTCCTTCTCGGTTCCTGAACTTTATTGCTTTATCTCTTCAGCCGAGTGAGTACCAACGTAAGGGTCGATACGTCTGCAAACGATCGATCTCTTGGCTGATACATGTGGGGGAACTCGTGGTGTGAGGCCAATTTCTTCTAATTTCTCCCTTGAATTTGCGCTCAAAAGGTTGTCTAGGTCTTGATTCGTGTCGCAAAAGGCCAAGTAACCATAATATTGGTCCTTGAGTCGGCAGAGACCAATCCCAAGCGATGAGAAGATGGTTTTAAAGACCTTCTCGCGCGAAGGCTTCTGGCAGCGTTTAACATCCAATTATTTGGATATTTATTTTAATTGTTTTTTTTTGGTGAGAAATAGTTATCTGTAGATCGGTTCAAGGTATTCTTGCAACCGCTGTTGGCTGCTGGCGAATCCTCGTTTGTAATGTCTATCCAATTATTCTTTGACATGGCGAGTACCTAAATAGACTTTGGTTCACCCTTACTGCTCTACCTAACTAATATGTCTATCAGGGTCCTCCTATCTGTCCTGAACACTCCGCCCCAGAAAGGGGCTCCTTTCTTCGCGCCCCCTCGGGGCTTTCTTCCGGGGTTTGGACACGTCAGAGGCAGACGGCTCCTACAGACCTTAGCGGCAGAAAAGTTATCAGAACCAAAGTTGTGCTGGTGTTAAGGGAACAGACAAGATGCAGGCGAGAAACTCCAGTTCATCCAAAATCCCTCGTCGGCCGGGTTTACACCCTCGCGGGTGTGCACGCGCGCGCGCGCGTGCGCGTATATCCTTCGCAAAACCAGACGGTTTCCGTTGAACCCAAGCGGGCGTTCTTCAACAAGCCGTAGAAATTTTGTCACCTACTGGAGCAGCTGAGAATTCCAAGAATTGTAGAAGTAGGACTTTGCTTGTAAGAGGTAAAGTCTTCTTGGAGCGCAGTCGACTTTTACACAAGGATTCAAGGATCGTAAAAGATAGAAAGGGTGTGATAGTAAGAGAGGTAAAAGATAGAAAAAGTGGTATTTTAGTAAGAGAATGATGTGCCAGTACGTCTGGCTATGGCTTTCCATGCACTTGTATGATGCTTCCGTGCATGTTATTTAAGCATTCGAGCCTTTGTTTTCATGCTTTTGCATTTTTGTAGCGAGAGCTATCTCTATTCCTTGGTCACTTAGTTGTTTTGATGTAGTTTTATCCACTACAGATAATTTTATTGTGAATTATTCATTTATCATCTTGTCCACTACGGATCTTTTTCTTTTTTTTCCCCACTACAGATCTTTTTATTTTGTAATATTTAATTTAACATCGAATAATTCGGATATTTATTTTAATTGTTTTTCCGGTGAGAAATAGTTATCTGTAGATCGGTTCCAGGTATTCTTGCAACCGCTGTTGGATGCTGGCGAATCCTCGTTTGTAATGTCTATTCGGGTCGTAATTTTCGGGAATTTCTATGTCTTGCATGACTCTTTCGGGTAAGTAGTTATGCATGCTCCTCCATATTCTTGTCGCTTTTCTGTGCAATGTCACATTCAGGGGGTCGATATCTGTGAGTTCATGCAGTCTAATCGATGGGACCATGTCTAGTAAACTGAGATTAAGGATGAATCGTAGAGCTTGATTTTGCACTGCTTGTGCCGTGCGAATTTGTGTCTTGCTTGCCAAATGTAACGGAATGGCGGGGTATAGCAAGATTGGCCTAACTAAGGCCAAATACAACTTCATCTTATTGCGGAAGGAAAGTCTCCTGAACCTGTAACGTTGTCTAAGTCTGATCTTGGCTTGCGAGACTTTCTCCTTGATATGATTATTATACCCATTTGACGTAATCGACTTCTACGCAAAAATTTACCTATATAAATAGTAATTTCATCTAAACTTAACTCTATAACATTTCAACCAATCAGGCGCCAGGATAGATTTAAATGTTACTTACGCTTCAATCGTATACACATAAACACGGCCGAAGTCAGTTTTCCGAATTGCTGGGCGAATATTCGACTGCGTAGCATTGCCTTACTACCTTCTGAAGAGCGTTGTAATTTCACGCGTGCTTAATAACTACGGACTTTTGAGCCTCGCCATCTAAGAACACGACTGTCCTGGGAGTCTCTAGGATCCCAGTCGATCTGCAAAGATTTTCATATAATCTTTTCGCTGCGAGTGATGAAGTAAAATGATGGCCTAAACACCTCATTGCTCCCGTCCACCGCCCTGCGTGGGAACCTGCTCGGATGACTGCCCTTCATTAATTTAGTCTTAACTATGTCGGCCACTTGGACTGACATAATTAAGGGCTTGCGTGGAAACTGGTTTGAGGCCTATCCCACAGCAGAAGCACAAGTCAGAAATGTTCTCGAATCTGGGGCAAAACTGCGAGTCCCGGACGGAGGAGAAATCCTCATCGCCCGGGGGACCCGGCCATAATCATAGAGGGAAATACTCCCGTCTATATGTAGTTGGATGCAGTTTTGGCGTACGTACCCGTGAGGGGGTGGCAAAAACTTAGCGGTCGTTGATTCGGCCGCTATGCATTAAGTCCTCCAAGCTCAACCCTCTGAGGTCCCCACTCGAGAACCATTCCCCATCCATCATCACCCATCATCCCGGCACCATCCGAGCGGGGAAACAACAGGAAACTGGACGGGAGCGCTCTTCTCGCATCGAAGTCAAATCCAACGCTTGACTCTACCTCCTTTACCACTTCTGACATCACTTTTTTCACCCATAACATATTAACTACACATTTTTTTTACAGACGAAGAAAAAACTGCAGGAAAGAAGAAAGAAGACGCCCACGACGATGGAGGCCCTCCCTAAGAGGGTACACATACGGACCATAGCTGGAAACAGACCCCCGAGAAGAAGACTGTGTGCCAATCCTTATTTGCAAATTTAAGGATTGTACTTATCAAATTAATGGACATCTCCAATGGATTCATCGCTATATGCGGTGAAAATAAGGATATAGACCGGCTCCTAGCCGAAGAAGGGGCCGAAGTGCTAAAGGAAATGAACCTGGAAGCAAAAACCCCACCAGCAAATTCTGCCAATAGGAGCGTGATCTGCCGAAAGGTAGAGAGCTGGGTGGGAGAGAACTCCCCCGTGGACATAAGAAGCGAGGTGGAAAGGAACCACACATGGGCTCAGGTCAGGGAAGTCATCAAATTTCGTGACCATACCCATGTCTTCAAGGTGACCTTTCAAACTACCGAAATGGCTCACAAGGCGTCAACGGAGGAACTCCTCATTTTTAATATGAGGATCCCAGGCTGCAATATAGAACACGAGAGATACCACAGCATTCAGATGTGCTTCGTCTGTTATGCTTTATAAAAACATACAGCCGTCAATTGCACCCAAAAGGAAACAATTTTATGCAGCAAATGCGCCACACAGGGTCATAGATATGACTCCTGCAAAAGCACTGATAAAAAGTGTATGAACTGCAAGGGACCCCATCGAACGATGGCCCTTAACTGCCCAAAGAGAAAGGAAATAATCAAGAAAATGGAAGATGAAGAAAAGAAGAAGAAAACTACAACCTATGCAAGCACTGTGAAGAGAAGTGAAGGGATGGCCTCAGCAATGGCAACTCTCTCACCGATGGTCTTCACAAACGATCTAAGTGCAAAAATACTCATCTGCATTACACATGCAAACGTGGCAAATGTGGTAAAACCTGGATGCTACAACCAGGTTTTAAACGCGCTATTAAAAGCTAATAACTTGCGATCCATCATCGTGCCTGATCACCCAGAATGCTCCAAGGCATTCAAGGATAGCGTTATTAGAAATAGTAACAATCAGGAAAAAGTCACTGGACTGAAAGAGATCATTGAATCTCCCTCATCGGAGGAATCCGAAGAAGACGACGAGAATAATGACAAAGAGGAACAAGAATCCACATCTTCGGATAGTGACGAGGGCCCATGCACTCGCACAAGAGCGACGAAGAGTCTGTCAAAGACTCCTAGTCCTCCCCCGAAAAACGAAAAGCCTGAGCACTCCAGATCCGCCCCACAGGCCAAGAAAAGCAAAAAGACGAAGAAGAAACACAGGTAAATACATTTCACAATGGAACGGAACTCACTAAGAATCATGAAAATTAATACCAACGGCTAGACAGTGAAAAGAACTCTGTACGGAAATTTGTTCAGGGAGATTGATGCAGATATCTTTATTTCTGAACATGGGATTGACACTCGTAGCTCCGAAATGAAGATCTGGAACTACGACGTGTTAATCATGAATCACTCTCAAGAGCGATACGACGGTGCCGCCATTGCCATCAAAATAGGGATCAAGTATAAACCAATAAGAAACCTGGAAGAATTCTATCTTGCAATAGAGGTCGAACTCGATATAGGAAAGCTGGTCATCGCCACCGGGTACCAGCCGACGAGACGAGAATATTTGCCAATCCATTCTCTCTCTGGCCTATTTGGCAGAAGGATCCCCACCATATTATTGGGGGATCTTAATGCCAGATGTCGGGAATCTGGGTACAGGACCTTCAATGGAAATGGAAGGTGCCTGGATACTATGATGGACCGAAATATGGTCCTTAAAATAGGCCCGGACTTCCCAACCTATACTCGAGGAAGAAGTGCCACAAAACCAGACATTTGTCTGGTTAATCGTCAGCTGCCGTTCAATTACTACATGGAACCAGTCCAGGTACCATGTAGTGATCATATAGGGATCCTACTTACCATCAACAAGAACCCTATAAAAGTCCCAGCTCCAGTCAGAAAAGACTACAGGAGAGCAAACTGGGCACGGTACGCGGGTCTTCTCGAGGCCTATCGCCCACCAAATCTGGACGAGGCAATTCTCGAGGAGATAGACGAGGCACTCGACGACCTCAACGAACATCTTATGAATGCAGATAGGGCTTGCTTCCCCAAACTCCAGTATAAAACCATCTTCTCATACAGGTTGACTGTGTACATGAAAGAACTCTACGAAGAATTGAGAGTCATGTACGAGTTAAATATCAGAAATGCACCAGTTGACTCGCTACAACGATGTAGAGAGATCAAGGAAGAGCTCAACCAGTTGATCCTCGAACAACAACAGAGACAATGGCACGATGCGATCGAGAGCCTCGATCAAGATACATCTCCCCAAGACTTTTGGAAGAAAGTCAAAAGTCTCAGAGGATCATCTGGGAAAAAGAAGAAAATGGAAATCCAAAAAGAAGATGGATCCATTGAAACGGAAGAAAGAAACATCGAAGTAATACTCCGGCGTTATTGGGAAAAAATCTTCAGCATATCAGAAGAAGAAAACGAAGATTTTGATATAGAGTTCAAAAACAACATCGTAGACGAGCTTAACACGGAAATAAACCGAACGCATCCTCATCACCAGGTGGATAGACTGCGTGACGGAGACGCCGAGATCACCGAAGAAGAGATCCTTGGCGCACTCCGCTCATTCCGACAAAAAGCCCCAGGCCAATCGAGACTTACGAATGTAAACTTCGAAAAGGCACCAGCTAACATCATCGAAGGACTGAGACGTATTTTTAACGCATGTCTGAATTCATGGTACTTTCCAGATGCTTATAAGACGGCAAAGATGATCTTCTTGCCCAAGCATGGAAAGGACCCAACGTTGAGAGAGAGAGCTACCGCCCAATTTCACTTTTGGAATTTGGCGGGAAACTCTTTGAGAAGATCCTCAACGGGAGACTGGTGTCTCACCTGGAAGAAAACTCCCTCTACAACCCATGTTGACTCGGGTTTAGAAAGAAGCGAAGTACGGAAATGGCAATCAATGTCATAACGGAAAAGCTTTCCCAAGCCAAACGGGACAGGAGTTATGTGGATATCGTTTGTCGGGATGTATCAAAGGCGTTTGATAAGGTGTTGCAGCGGGGCATGCAGTATAAGATCTTACGGCTGGGTCTAAGTGAAAACTTAGGAAGAACTCTTTGTGACTATGTCATGGAGAGAGCGGCGTATGTCAGTCTAGGGTGCACGACGCACCAAAGTTTCCGCTCACTGCGGGCCTCCCGCAGGGGGGGGGGGGGGTCTGTCCCCCACCCTTTACTCGATATACACCGTGGATGTCCCAGCCCCTGTGTACCCCTCTTCCCTCAATATTCATTACGCCGATGATTTCAGCCAGATAATCGTATCTCCATGGAGGAATACGCCGTGGCAAGCTCGCATGACAGCGATGGAAATCGCGAACTTGAACAACTACGAGGCTCAGTGGAAGATAAGAACAAACCAAGAGAAGTTCAAGGTGGTCCCCATTGAACGCACCCTAAGAGCAGACGTGCGTGTGGGGGATACGCGATACCCCTACACCAACGAATGCAATGTACTCGGTATGAAAATCACCTCTACCGGGTACAAGAAGCACGTCGAAGAAAGAATTTCTCGAGCCTCGGCCGCTGTCAGAACTCTATATACATTTAGAAATCTACGTGAAAGCAACAAGAAGAATATCTACAATGCCCTTGTAAGATCTACGTTGCTTTACCCCGCCTCCACCCTCTCATGTGTCTCAAAAATACAAAAGAGGCGACTTCAAGTAGTGCAAAATAAATGCATGTACCTAATCACGGGTACACGCAGGCCAGAAAGAAGACGGCAAGAAGATCTGCACAGAGAGGCGGGGATAATTCTAATTAACAAAGTGTTCAAAGAACGGACCCGGAAAATGCAGGATCTGGTTAATCGGGAATTGAGTGATGAAATCACCCAGATGATTAACCAAAACAGAAGAGCTGACTGTCGCGCCAGATTTCCCAGCTCCACCAACCGAGTAGCTGGCGGGAACGAAGTGCCGTTCTATGCATAATGAGATGTAAAACCTGAACCTAAAGAAGAAGAAAACCGAACAAGACAAGAAACTCAAAACTACGACAACAAACCACCGATGAAGACAACTTTAAACCAAGATTGTGAAAAAACCCCGATTACGACAAGAACCCTACTAAAGACGAAGAAACAAAAAAAACTAAAACACACACGAATACAAATAATACCAACAACAATAAGCACGCACCTAAAATGTAATAAAAAAACACAAACATATAAGCAATGCATAACACACACAAAATTAAACAAAAAAATATTAAGAGAAATGGCTTGAACGCCATAAATAATTATTTATAATTATTAAAAATCTACAGAAACAACAAAGAATACACGCTAACAAAAAATAATAAAAGTAATAGGTCTGATCACCAGGCTCTAGGCATCTCTTTGCACCCTACCACACTTCTTTCTCTTTTCTCCGCTTGTCTATTTTCTCTATCTACCCACACGCCCTATCGTCCTCCCTTACATGCACCCACTTTAACTTAATCATATTCATAATCATAATTTTCCAAATTTTTAGACTTGGAAAAAATCAACAAAAATTTGAGCTGTCAGGAAAGTTCACAACCGGCAAAGGAGGAAAAGTAAAGGGTAAGCAAAGTCAAGAACGCTCTCGATTTTACCTTTTCTCCACGGGACTTCATGAACAAGATCTATTTTTGTACGGAGCTACGTATGGCCGACACAAGATATCGTACTGCGTACTGGGGAGTCTAACTTCCTGTTTACGAAGGAGAAATACTGCAAAGGGGGAAGTTTATCTTCCTATTTACAAAAAACGTTATTAACAGCGGGAAGTTTATCTTCCTATTTACAAAAGAGGGCTATTAACAGCAGGAAGTTTATCTTCCTATTTAAAAAGAGAGATATTAACAGCGGGAAGTTTATCTTCCTATTTATAAGGTTCAATGTGGGAACCGTTTAAATTTCAAACAAATGTTTCCTAGGTTCATGTGTGAACCGTTTAAACTTTTCACACAAATGTTTACCAGGTTCGATCTTCACCCGCCTCAAACTGGCTGCCACGATCAGTCATGCTCGTTGAGGGAACACCAAAACGAGCAACCCATGCTGAGACGAAAGCTCGAGTGACAGTGGAAGCTCTGATGTCCGATATAGGAACCGCCTCTGGCCAGCGAGTAAAACGATCGATCATGGTGAGAAGATAATTGCAACCACGGGAGTAAGGAAGAGGACCTACTAGATCGATGTGAACGGCGTCAAAACGTGACGAAAGAAGAGGAAAAGGGACCAGAGGAGATTTTGTGTGGGGGTGTACTTTAGCACGCTCGCATGGCAGGCATGAGCGAGTCCATTTGGACACGTCGGCATTCATACCTGGTCAAACGAAGCGTTGTGCAACGAGCTTGCGAGTGGCATTGGCGCCAGGATGAGAGAGGCCATGAATTTGGTCAAAGATGTGCCGACGGTAAGCGAGAGGAATGAAAGGACGAGGACAGTCAGGAATTGAATAGTCAACTAGGATACGCCGGGAATGACTGTCAGGCAAGTCCATCTCGCGAACGACGAGTTGAGAAGAGTGACGCAGTGTTTGCGGGTCTTCATCTTGTTCCTAGGCAAGCGCTATTGTTGCATGATCGATGGGCGCAGTGTAGGAGCGTTGCGTGCCTGAAATCGATGAAATGCGAGAGAGCGCGTCCGGTACCACGTTTGAAGAACCAGGAACGTAGTGAATATCGTTCGTCATCTGCAGGATGAAGTCAAGATGACGAGTGTCAACTGCAGTGTGTACTGACGAAGTACTACGAGACGAACATGCACCCACCAAGGGCTTATTGTCAGTAAAAATGGTAAATTCACGCCCTTCCAAATGATGGCGGAAGTGGCGGACATCGAGATATATTCCGAGGAGTTCTCGAGAGAACGTTGAATATCTCTTTTGACGGTTTGTAAGAGCGCGAGATAAGAAAGCAAGAGGTTGCCATTGGTCACCAACTTTCTGCTGCAAGGTTGCACCTACGTGGATTGATGAAGCATCTGAGGCGACGCTGATAGGGGCTCCTGGAGAAGGATGAGCCAATTCCAGAGCGCGGGCAATATCCTCTTTGGTGCGAGAGAATAAATCGCACGCCTCAGCAGACCATTCAAGAAGAGAGTTCTTTTTGGTCTTGGTGAGCATAGAGTTGAGAGGTTGCATGACCTGGGCACATTTAGGGATTAATCTGTGGTAGAAATTGATGATGCCACAAAAACTCCTGAGTTGTTTGCGTGATGTAGGACGAGAAAAGTTTCGCATCGCGCTAACTTTATCTTCGAGTGGGCTAATCCCTGCACTCGAGACATGGTGCCCCAAGAATGAGAGTTGCGGGACACCAAAGAGGCACTTGGAGGTGTTTAGTACTATACCGTACTCCTGAAGACGAGTAAAAACTTGGCGAAGGTAAGGAAGGTGTTCCTCCAGCGAGGAAGATGATATTAGGAGGTCATCGATGTAGCAAAATACAAACGGAAGACCCCTAAGGACTTGATCCATAAAGCACTGGAAAGTTTGCCCAGAGTTACGCAATCCATATGGCATCCTGACCATTTCAAAAGCACCAAACGGAGTAGTGATGTTAGTCTTTGCGACATCATCTGGGTGAATAGGGATCTGGTTGAAAGCACGAATCAGATCCAAGCGAGAAAAAATCGTACAGCCATGGAGAGAAGAGGTAAAATCAGCTAAGTACGGCAAGGAATAAAGATCAGGAATTGTTACAGCGTTAAGAGCTCTGTAATCCCCAACTGCTCTGAATTCCCCCGGTGTGGATTTGGGCACAATGTGAAGTGGAGAGGCCCACGGAGAAGAGGAAGGTCTACAAATGCTTGAATCAATCATGAATTGGAATTCATCACGCATAGCAGAGAGTTTATCCGGTACTAGACGGCGTGGCCGTGGGAATACAGGACATCCTGTTGTCTCGATCCGATGCACCACGCTATGTTTAATGAGCCTGGCCTTCGAAGGTGGAAGGGTGAGCTCAGGAAACTCCTGGAGAAGGCGCTGAAACGGGGGCTCGGTGGACGGGAGACGAATAGAGAGGAGGGAAGTCTGATAAGGTGAGTACGAAACTGAGACAGTGAGGAAAGCTTTGCTGTCGACAAGCTTGATTCGAGAATCGACCAGGAGGTCGTGAGCCGAAAGAAAGTCGAGGCCCAATATTGGACAATCTACCTCGGCCATAATGAAAGTCTATCGAAAAACCAGACGGAAACCGAGTGAGACTTGAAGTTCACGCCTTCCATAGGTCCTAATATTGGTCGAATTGGCTGCCTTTAGAACTAAATCTGAAGGGGCAGAAGCTATGTTGGCCTTAGAAATTGGTATGACACTGCATTCAGCACCAGTGTCCACCAGGAATGAAAATTCAGAAAGTGGATCAAAAATACGAAATGGACGAGCTACTTGAGGAAATGAGGTGTAGGCAGGGGATCTAGACCCTTTGGTCCCATGCCTTTCTAGTTAAAGTTTGTGATTGAGAGACTGGAGTGAGAGGAATGCCAGAATTTGAAGTTTGAGGATTTGGAGAAAGTGGTTGGGTTGGGTGAAGTGAGAAAACTGAAAGGTTGAGATTTGAAGATACTGGGTCCAAATATGTGCAGGGTTGCAAGCATTTTAGAGCTTGTGCACCATATTTGTTGTGGTACCAGCACCATTGAGTTGGATGAGAGGAAAGGGAAAAGTTATGCTTCGGGAGACTACTTGGCGCAGTATGTCAGAAGCATAACTGTGGCTACAAGGCTGTGTACAGTGTACAGCGTTGTGCCCGTACCTTTTATGATACCAGCATAGGCCCTGATGGTGTGGAAGATGGTGAAAAAGTTGGAAGAATGAGGGTAAAAATTTTGCTGTCTCTCACCTCTTGCATCCGGATTCTCTCGTTGGTTTCTCTTTCGTGAACCAGAGTGGGACCTGCGCCTTCGATCGTCAAACCCGTGTCCGTGCTCGCTCTGTGGTTCACGCTGCAGCTTTAACCGCTGGATGTCGGCTTCCATCCTCCGTATTGAAGCCTCAAGATCTCTCGATAGGGAAGATGGAACCCTTGAATTCTCTGCCCGTTCTTCAGAGGAGCTCGACGTGCCTCAAACCTGCAAAATTGAAGCATTGTTAAATGGGCCGTGAGTTTGGCCGTTGCCCCAATTCACACAAGGACT
The DNA here is from genome assembly GCA_963969495.1 of Ceratothoa steindachneri. NCBI lineage: Eukaryota > Metazoa > Arthropoda > Malacostraca > Isopoda > Cymothoidae > Ceratothoa > Ceratothoa steindachneri. Next base: position 225,725,370 of record OZ018321.1, read on the forward strand.
TTTATACATTTTATCTGCGGTCGAGCTTAGTATCAATGGCCTAATTCCCTCGGAGACTCCTCTCATGAAAATTTTGATGAGGAGAGGGCTAAAAAGTTTAATTTGAGCAGCTTTTACCCTGATAAGGTCCTTTAAATGAGATAAAAAGGAAGTAGGACTCTTATCTCCCATTTCCTGAGTATTCAGGAGCTCTCCCAGTTCATCATTTCGGGACCTACTATATGCATTGAGAAAAGCCTCATTCAGGCGGTCTAAAACATCAGCCTGTTCCCCGTTAATTAACACTTCCCTGAACTGAATAAATGTACTTATGGGTAACCACTGGATGATTGCTGCTGATACTTTCTCCTCCTCAGTGATGTTTTGTGGTTTAAGGAGGAGGGATGAGACTTCCAAGGTATGTGGTTGTCTATGCGCAGACGGTTGGTCATGATGAGATTGGGCATTAACTGATGCCCTTAGTTGGTGTGTCTGGTCCATCATAGACACCGTTTTATGTATATTTGTGCTAGTTGAATGAAGGTGTTTACGTGAGAAGTAGCTGTGGCTGTGTGCACGTGTGTGTGTGTGTGTGTGTGTGTGTGTGTAAATTGGTCACTAGCACAGGAATATGAAGAAATTTAAAATAATTGAGAAATAAAGGGAATTGTCCACTCGTTGAATATAGGGGATACTATTAAATTAAAATTGACGTGAATTATGATAATTGGAAGGATGATGTTAAAGATTACACGTGATATAAAAAAAAATGAACACGTGAATCAAAAAATGCTCATGCGAGGCTTTGGAACGAAATTGACGCGTGGAGTCAGAGTTATTTTAACGTTTAAACTAATTTATTGATTGACGGATATTACTAAACTTTAGACACTAATTTTATAGTGTATGGTTATCTATGTGATTTATCTTGTGTTAATAAATCAGCCTAGATAGTGTTTCAAAAACCATAACCATAAATTTGTTTGATCGAAGTTGTCTGCCGTTAGTTTTAGCCCTAAAGGTGACAGTGAAATAAATTTTGGAATAATGACTTGGGCTTTAAGAAAGACAATTATGCAAATATAAATATATTCATAAAATCAACCAATGTACAATGAGATAAGTAGGTTAGGTATACAATGTAATATATTTTAACATATGATTTACAGTAAAAAGATACGAAGAGAATTGAAGTATGTGAAATTAATATGGTGGAATAATATGGTGTAACAATAAGGTGAATAATATATAATATAATGTAGTAATGTAGAGTATCTATGATGGATTGAATTGGGGCTTTCTACGAAGAAAGCTGCGAGTCGAGTGGGGCAGAATAGCGTGCTAATTTGATCGAGCTGGAAACGTGTGTTTGTTTGTTTGTGTGAGAAATTTAAGAGATGTTGTTTGGAACAGTATACGTTAATTGAATTGACAAGTAAAATAAATGAATTACTTAATTATTAAGTTTAACATAAAGGATTTAATTTACAAAAGTTGAAGAAAATTAATTGAAAGACCATATTAACAAAGTTAAAGTAAAATAATTGAATAAATTTTATACATAATAAATGATATATATATATATATATATATATATATATATATATATATATATATATATATATATATATATATATATATATATATATATATATATATATATATATATATATATATAAGTTTACCAGGAGGATTTTATTATAGGAATGCCCAGAGGAATTGCTATACTGTTATCAACCTCGCCTGAGCTCTGAGGTGGTCCTTTGTCGCCTGCGAATTGGCCACACACGCCTCACACATGTGCATTTAATGAGTAGCGATGAACTCCCTCATGCCCTCTCAGTTCGTCCCCCATATCAGTACGCCATTTTTCGGTCGATTGCCAGCCCCTTTCTGCCTTACGTATGGAATGCTTCCCATCTATTTTACGTGTCCCATGTAACGATGCACTGCGCTTTCTATTAGCTGAGAGCCTCTCTCTTAGCACCAATTCCCTCTTCCGATTTTTAATACAACTTGTTTATTTCTCTCTTTTCTAGTTTGCAAATACTCGTTTAGTTAACTTGAAATGTAAATACTAGTAAACGTGCGTCATTTGTTTATTGCCCCTGTGCCGTTTCTTAATTTTTATAATCTTTTTTTTTTGCCTTTGCTTTAACCTTACCACTTTTTGTATTTTAGTGCCTTGTACCCTTTGCCGTCAGAGGGAACTCCACACAAGAAAGAAACTGGACCCTATCAACGTCTTCACCCAGAAATTGGGAAGAAGGGTCTGGTTAACTCTTACAAATGATGTCATTCCGGAACTACAGGGAACAGGTGGAAGACTTGGCATACCTGCACGACTACGTGGGAGTGTCACAATTCGTAACCGATTCCCAAGTACCAAACACTGTGCACAAGAAAACATTACATCAATGTACACATAACGGATACCCAAGAATCAACACAGTCCAAACGAAACAAACACAGAGTATCCATAACACCAAACATGGTAAAAACACAGGTAAATTGCCGAGCCAAAAGCTTTAAAAGGCTTGAATGCTCAAAGATTTAACTGGAAATAAGTATAATAACAATTGAAACACTAACAATAAGAAGAACACGTCAGCTACACGTAAATAAACCAATACATATTAGACACTAACTACAACATATAAGTAAACAAAAATCTACAAAAAGTATAAAGACTGCGATGCCCTCCTACTAGGGCAACCCCCCCTCCCCCCACTTAAAAAAATTTCACCTACTTTTATCTACTACTATCCCAAATTTTTCTAAGAGTGAATATACTATCAAAGTACCCTTTTATATCCTGCCGCTCCATAATCTTTTTAAATTTTAGTGGCGTACACCCTGCTCCGAATAATAATAATGATAATCTATTCTTGATATTTATATTGCGATTGGTTAAAGTTTGGTATTTGTTTCTTGCTTTTTTTATTATTTACCATCTTTTTGAAATAAAGGAAATGCATATTTGACTAGCCCCTCATTATCATTGACTCAAACACCCTGCTGCCCTGTTGGAGCGTCAGGGATTGTAGTGTGGGATCGCGACCCTGCCGGTACATATTGCTGGCGCCCGAACAGCAATATGTGTTCACCTTCGATTGAACACTTGAGCAGGCGCAGTCTTCTAAAGGGTCAGATTGACGCTCTAGAAGAGCACGCTTCAAGTCTCCAAGAGGCTATTTTTCAAGACTTTGTCTAGTCTTGACTTGAACTGCTCAACAGAATTGCTGTTGACAACTTTCACTGCAGGTGCGTTCCCACACATCACACTGGTAACGCTTCAGTTCAAGTTTGTAGCGGTGATTTCTTGTTCTGCTCTTGCTAAGCTGGAAAATATCCCTGTAGTCTACAATATCGAAGCCTCGAAGTATTTTTAACACTTCGATAAGCTGACCACACAGTCTCCGGGTCTCCAGCGATAACAAGTCTAATTCCCGTAATCTATCTTCGTAACTCTTGTGTCTGATAGAGGAAATCAGTTTGGTTGCTCTGGCTTGCACACGTTCTAATCTTGCGATGTCCTTTCGAAACGAAGGACTCCAAAATTGTACGGCCTACTCCAAGTGCGGTCGGACAAGGACATTATACAAACACAGTACTATCTCCTTGTTCCGATATCCAAACTGTCGCTTTATATAACCTCGTATCCTTTGGGCTTTCTTCTCCGCCTCGAGAACTTGAGATCACTAGCAATAGTTACACCCAAGTCCTTCTCAGTGTCGGTGGATTCAAGAGCAGTGCCCTTAAGCATATACTGAGTTTGGGGGTTTCGGTGACCGATATGCATCACTTTGCATTTGTTCACGTTAAAAGGCATTTGCCACGTGTCCGACCACTCCCCAATCTTCCGAAGATCATCTTGAAGGAGGGCAGTGTTTTTCCTTCTTTTGCGACGTTCATACCAAGCTTGGTATCATCGGCAAATTTAGAAATCTTCGCAACCATGTCACCGTCCATGTCGTTGACGTAGACGATGAACAGTAGTGGCTCCAGGACAGAACCTTGAGGAACACCGCTAGTAACGGGCACCCACTCAGAAGCCTGTCCATTCAACACTACCCGTTGCCATCTGCCACTTAGCCAGTTCTCTATCCAACTTGCTACATTTCCGTCTCTGCGCAGTGCACGCACCTTCCGGTGGAGGCGGCGGTGTGATACCTTATCGAAGGCTTTCTGAAAGTCTAAGTAGGTAACATCCAACGCCTTATCCCGGTCGTGCTCACTGAAAACGAAGTGGAAGAATTCCACAAGATTCGTTAGGCATGACCGATGCCTTCGGAACCCGTGCTGGGAACTCCTCAATCACGAGATTACCGAGTATTGGGGTTAAGCTAATAGGACGATAGTTAGACAGCTAGCTAGGTTTTCATTTCTCAAAGATAAGAGTCACCTCCGCTTCACGCCAGTCTCTGGGAACGCATTCAGTCCGGATTGACATGTTGAAGATTGTGCTCAGAAGTCGTGACACTTCATCGCTCACTTCTTTCAACACTTTAGCTAGAAACCTTTCCGGGCCGGGGAACTTTTTCGTCTTTGGATCAGTGATATTTCTTTAAATTTCTCCTTGGGTGAAGTTCATTTCCTCCAGTTTTTTCCCCAAGTAAGAATCCGTGGGCTGGGGGATGGGACCACACTCTTTAGTAAACACTGAAGAGAAGTAGTCGTTCAGGAGTTTAGCATTTTCTTTATTTGAGCGTTTTAATACCCCCCTCTTCATTCACTAAAAGGCCAATCGTGCGATGGATATATATATATATATATATATATATATATATATATATATATATATATATATATATATATATATATATAACCAAAGAACTCCATGGGATTCTCTTTGCAAAGTCTCGCCAGTCGGAGCTGATCGGCACACTTTGCCGCCCTTATGCTGGACTTCACTCTCCTAGCTAGCCTACGGTAGTCCTCAAAATCTCCATAAATCCTTGACTGCGGGTACACCGTTCTCTTCTCCCTCAGCAGTTGACCAATTTCTCGACTAAATCACTTTGGTTGAACAGAAGACCGACGAAGGCTTTTCAAAAGGATGAATCGCGATTGGAGACTCATGAACGTGGTTTTGAATCTATTTCACGAATCTTCCACACATTTGCACCAGTCAATCCAGCACGAAGACCTGCAAAGTCTGCTCTTCTCAAATCAAGTTTCCTCCATTTACTAGTCGCAGACTCTACCTTGGGAACCTTGACTATATATCTGACTAGTCGCTGATCACTGCCACCGAGCTCTTCTCCTACAGAGAGATCCTCAAAGATGTCATCCTCAGAGGTGAAAACCGAGTCGATATATATATATATAATTTTTTAGAATTCTTTGAACAAACTTTAACCTAAGGTTCCTTCAGGTTAAATAAGCATAATTTACTCTATGGAGGAGTATCCCAAAATGTATAGTTTAAAAGTTACTAAGACTTATGAGTGAGAGTGTGTCGTTTTGTAAATTAAAAATTAAATTCAGAACAAGTTTACATTTTAGGAATACAGAGTTTAAAGTTAGATTAGTAATCACAATGCGTGCTCGAAATTCCGCCCATCTGCTGTGATGCATGCGTGGAGGCGCCGGCGGAATGATTGCTGAACTTGTGCGAAGACACCAGGAGTTTCAGTAATCCTTGCACAGGCATCAACAATCATGCTGGTAAGTCCTTCTTTGGACGGAACTGGTCTTTCGTACACTAAACTCTTTAGCTGTTTCCAAAGGTAGAAGTATATGGGTGTCATGTCAGGAGACCTTGGTGGACAAAAGATTGGTCCACCACGACCAATCCAGCGGTTTGGATAACGATCATCTAATAACTTCCTAACAGCAATCGTGAAGCGTGCCGATGCTCCATCTTGTTGGAACCAGATTTTTTTGCGAATCGCCAGGGGAACATCTTCTAGCAACCCGGGTAGTACTTCATCAAGAAACGCCCAATAATTGCGTCCAGTGTCTTTTTGGCAGGATGTAGGGGCCAATGAAATAGTTGTCAATAATGCCCACCCACACATTTACGGAGAATCTATCTTGATGACTGCTTCCCCGTGTACCATGTGGATTGATGTGGGACCACAAATGTGAATGTTGCTTCATCCGTAAAATGAACTTTTGATCCAAAATCGGGTTCTTGTCCTTGTTGTAAAAACCACGTGGCAAATTGAACACGCCACGGATAATCACCAGCATTTAAGCTCTAAGCACGCTGAATGTGAAATGAATGTTGAAGTTTGTCGTGCAGCACGCGCCACACCGTACTGTGACTTGCAGAAAAAACATTTGCTCGAGCGCGTGTGCTTGTTGTTTGATTATTATGAAAATGTTCAAGTATGTCGTCCTCCATCTCAGGGTCTCTTGCACTTCTAGGGCGGCCTGCATCAGGTCTTGCAACGCGGAATGATCCGGTTTCACGCAGTCTCCTATGTATGGCTGCAAATGTTTGATGCACAGGCACATGTCTGTTGGGATATTTTTCACTGTACATTTTCGCAGCCCTCCTAGAATTGCCGTTTGCCATACCGTAAATTAAGTGCATATCCGCAAGTTCACTATTCGGTAGTTGGTCCATTGTCGTTCACTGCTCAGTGTAAACTACCGCCCCGAGTGCATCTGTATCTTCGCTGTCGAGTGCAGTAGCCTGCCAACCGGGAATTTAGATGCAAAGGCGAACAGTTTAATTAAATTGTACTTTAACATTTCAAGTCTTCGTAACTTTTAAACTAAACATTTTTGGATACCCATCCATAGAGTAAATTATGCTTATTTAACCTGAAGGAACCTTAGGTTAAAGTTTGTTCAAAGAATTCTGAAACACCCTGTATATATATATATATATATATATATATATATATATATATATATATATATATATATATATATATATATATTCTCATTAGTCAGTCAGAAGGATCAGAAGGATCATTATTCCTTATTCATTAACTCAATTCATTTCCTTAGTAGAGTTACGGAATCCCGCTTACTCGCCTAAGTCCTGTTGCCTTAAGACTCGATACTTCGCGTAAAACTGAAAGCCTACACATTGACCGCAAAGAACTCGCCAATTGAGGCAAATTTAAGAATAAAGTTATATTTTCTCTTTGCTGCGTCCTTTCAAAGTCCTTAACTTACCCTTATTACCGAGCCACCTTCGGTAAACCCAGCCTAATGCATACCCCTCGTGACAAATTATAAGGAGTCAGAACCCATTCAACAGAGGCATAAAGTTGGTCTACACCTTAAAGTCCTCTTTACCCGTCGAGCGCAATAGCAACGAAGACTCTTCAATTCACACCCTTATAATTACCGACTACGCACCCACAAACCAGTAGCCTATACCACCCCAAAACTGGTAACGTTCATCGGCAACATCGACCCCTATACATCCACCTAACCAAGTGCCTGCCTCTACTGAGGGGCCGATGCGTGTAGAAGCTGTTCCTGTCGCGACTAAGCAGCTTCCGGGCCCCTTCACTACAGGTTATTACTGCCAAATGTCATCCCCGATAGTGAATCTATGGTAGCTCGTCACCTGTTTATAGGGCGAATTTAAAGGTTACGAGTTTATGGTGGTATGCCGATTGGTCACTTGTTTACGGATGGTAGTCACCACCTTTGGGGTGACGATGGGTTACTAGAGTGTGGGTGTCGGTCTAAGGCAATTAAGGTCTTACCGTCGAGCTTGATCTAACTCCAAAAGTTCTTAACGAATAATCTGCTCGTAGGCTTGATTCAAAAGGTAACTTGGTTATCGCTTTGAAGAAGGAAGGACTCGTAAGAAAAATGGCTGTTTTTGTAGGCTTTAATCTTGGCTTAGGACTACCTCAGTCGGGCAAGCGAAATAGTCGACTCTTGGCTATCAGTGTTCCGTATATGTAAGTCTCCTTCTGCGTCAGAAGTCAGAAACGAGAATCATGAATCATACAGTGTTTCTACCCGTCTTATTTATACCAACGTACATTTAGCGGGGCGTGGCCTTTCTTCTCTTAATCTGAACGCGAGGCGTAGCTTATCGGGTCAAAGTGTGTTCGTGCGTTCTTTTTTAAGACTGCTGGGCGGAGTCAAACGGTGTGTACGTGTTCATTGTGGAGACGTGTATATTAAGAGTGTATTTGCATTTAGCCACCTGATTGTGACTTTATCAAACCAGCATTCATAGCAAGGTTGATTTCACCGTTTCACAGGTTGACACATAATCTGGCTGGTCAGAAGAGATTCCGCCCTAAGTTTGCCCAGCTGCCTGAGTTATCTGTTTCTAGACCTTTCAGCTCACATCTGTCATGTATGTATTTATGTTTGTACATTCGCGTGGGAGCCACAATGATTTCGCTTGCATCCTTACAATATTCTCTGGGTTTTTTTTCTTAATACATATTAAATTGCGGTTTAACATTATTTACAAATATTTGCTTCATTCTACATTAGTCCATTGCTACTACATGGCACATTATTTAAAAGGTTCAATATGTATGCCCAAATTCAAGATTTCAAGATATCCAAAAGGGTGCTCATTTGTGAGGTTCCTAGTTGGTCTACTCCACCTTGCAATTTGGGCGCTACAAATCCCTCATTTCCCCACGGACCAATCCTGAGGGAGGTGGAGATTGTAAGTACTCTCCTACCTTGTCTCTCCGGTTCCTCCGCTTTGAGCCCCTGAGACGACAAGCGCACCCTATTCGAGAATGGCGGTCCACTCTCGCCTGGAGCCATTTGCCCCTCAGAAAAAACGTGGCTTTACGACATAAAATCATATACCTCGTATAGCCCCTCGCAAAGATGCTATCAGAGAAAATACCTTCACCTGACGAGAGAGATCTTGTAGACCTCTCACTCGCTAAACTCAGTGGAATCGGTACACCAGATTACCTTACTGTATCGATAATGACACCACTCGGATATCTCCATGCTCAAATAAAACCACCGAGACTGCCCCAACTACTGACCCTTGTCAATCGTGTGATCACCTGGCCGACTCATTACCTTGCCTCATGCCCCTCATACTTCTTAACTGCACTTCTATGACTTCGGATTATGATCTGCCTCCGGGTTGTACAGATACCAAAATAGCATCCTACAACCCGATATCCTCCTCTCCAGATTCTTTTCCGACCGTCAAGAAAACTACCCACCAAACTCTTTTTCTCACGCTCGTGATGCACCTACATATAATATAATGCCCCTCTCTGAGTACGCCTGGACCAAAACGGATGAACCGTAGTCTCGCCCCTTTTACCTAACTCAACCTTTAATGCTCTTATGCCCTCAACCTTTTGTCTCCCACGGATTATATGCGGACTTTGGGACAATTATGGCTCGCTGCAAGACCTCTTAAATTATTTTTTTCCTGAAGCGGTTTGCCTCAGTGTAACAAAACTACTAGACCCCTATTACTTTTCTCCTGCTGGCTACTTCCAGGTCAGCATACTACTACCCCAATTTTATGGTAACCTCCTCTTAGTTCACACGGAAATATCATTTATCACCACCACCCTCCGTACAAACCTTTATCCTCGCTTTTCACTTTCACCGCTCTAACGCTCTGAACTGTGTGCTCAACCTACCTCCCACTCTCCAAGCCAATCACCTTTGCATCCCTGAATGAACTTGTCTCTTAACTCCCGAAACCATTACTTTTAACTAGACATTAATGCTCGTAACCTGTACTGGTATGATGTCATAAACAATAGCAAAAGACATGTTGCACTAGACGTATTTACGGAGCCTCGATTACATCGGGCCCTCATTTAGAGACTACCTGTCGTTTTCGACCCCTCTAGCAGATGTGGGGGATTGAGTCAAAAGGATTCGGGGCAAGTTCTCGCAGGATACCGATATGGTATCATGGAGACTCTACACACATTGGGGCCAAGGTAATGCCTCACAATCTTTATCTCTGAACTTTTGGTAGATAGTCGATTCCACGCAGGGTAGGGAGAGCCCTCTTCGGCCCAATGGAGTAGGAAAAGGGTGTCCCGTCGGGAACTGCCATTAGTGTCACATTCTTTGCTCTGAGCATCAACGGCATCACTTTGATACTGCCAGGAGATGTTCTCGCTCCGCCCTCCGTGGACGATCTTTTGATCTCTTTTGCTCCAGCCCAGATGCCAACCTGGAGCGTCGACTCCAACGGCCATAGAACCTTGTCTCTCCTCATGCCAAAGCGCACAATCTTCGGTTTTCTTCACCATTCCTAACGTGGTTCACTTCTGCCGCTATGGGGTTCACCTGGAAGTGGTGGACTCGCACCGTTTGCTTGGTCTTGTATTTGACTGACGCCCCACCTGGGAAGCCCGTATTCGCAGCCTTAGGGTATCTTTTACCCGCGCCATGGATATCCTTTGCTACGTGACGTTCAGTGGCTGGAGCACTGATAAGGGGCGCCTTACTTTTTATCGATTTTTTGTTCGTTCGAAGTTCGACTACGGATGCTAGTTTTAGGCATCATCAGCCAGGTGAGTATTGCGGAAGGTGGACTCGATCCACCACACAAGCCTTTACATGGCGACCGACGCCTTCCGCACATCCCCCATTGAGCGTCTACTTGTTGATGCTGGGGAGATGCCACTCGCTTTGCGCCGTGCACACTGCATTATTCACCTGTACGCACGACCCGCCGCCTCCATCAGGCGCCAACAGCTCTCAGTGCATCTGCAGCTTATCTCGACGGTGCCTATGTTACCGGGAGGCCCCAATCATACCCTACGTTGTTTGGGTTTAGGGCTAGAAAACTCGTTCTGGAGCTCGGTATATTTCTCGGGCCGCTGGCGCACTTGGTTCTGCCCAAGACGCCACCCCGGAGGGTGCCACCTTCGAATACTTTTCGCCACGCCTCTGCTCCCAAAGCTTCTACAGTGCCGGGAGTATTGTGTTCGGCCTCTTTGGAGCACACTTAGTGTCACGCTGGAACTGTGTCATGTACAAGGATCACTCCAAGTCCCAAGAGCGAATCGGTTTCCACGCCGTATCCCTTCTGTTTCAAGTCAGCGCTGAGTCTGTCTTCACGGCCGTGCTGGTTGCAATACACCGCTCAGTACAGAAGAAAACGCGACGTGCCAGGCTCGGAGACCGAATTGTGATTTTTATTAGCTACTCACAAAGCTATTTGATTGCTCTCGGGGCATTAGAATCTCCGCATCCCCTGGTTCACAATATCCATGACGCCACGGTTTTGGCGAGCTGTGCGTATTTCGAGATTATCTTCTGCTGGGTTCCTGGACATGTAGGAATTGCAGTGAATGAGCGCACCGGTGAGGGCGCCAACCATCCACAAGGACTGGGCGACCAGTACAGCGTGTCGCTCTTCCGCACACCGATTACATGGCAGAAATACGGCTAGCTCTCCGGGCTGCTTGGTAAAGGAGATGGGAGACGGTTGAGGGGAATTTACAGTTGCGTGTCATTGTGCAGCGCTGTTGCTATGGAACTTTTCCTGAATGCCACGCTGGCTTCATGTCTTTCTGTTGTCTCCGAATTGGACACACTCGCGGGACGCACCGCCATTTGATGGAGCGCTCACCTGCGCCTCATTGTAATGACTGCGTTGTCCCCCAGACTGTTCGGCACATTCTCTTTGAATGTCCCAGTCTGACTGATCCTCGCGCACGTTACCTGTTCCCCTACCATGACGAGCGAGGTGGCTACCGCTAGTCAATTTTTCTCAGGACTGGTTCGTGCACACAAACTTGCGGACTATACCCCCTTTTTGGAGAAGGCTGGCGTCCTCGATTTTATTTTACTCTTCGTTGTAGGTCGTCTGTTCCTAACCTAACCTAACCTTTGTTACGTCCTTACTGCCATATATTTTAATCATCTTATATTCTCCTTAGTTATATCCGAGCCTTGTCCATTCCTATTTTAACATTTAAAACTTTACGTAATCGTATTTTAGTGGTCTTTTATTGTGTTTTTAATCTTTTAACTTGGTTGATATGTCTACATTATTAGACCACCTCTTTTGCTTGCAGTACGTACTTTTATCTCTTGTTTTTAACACCAATTTAAGCGCTAGATGAGCCTATAGGGCAAAAAGGGCTATAAATCTTTAAAATTAAAATTACACAACGTAACCTTAACGCTCCCCCAAGATGTATGGGAACGCATCTTTACTAGGTCCTGTACCACTGCCAGATTTTTATAATCCGCACTACTCCAAAACTAAATAGAATAATGTGTAATATGTATAATTTAAATCAATTTATCCTTCAAAGTAATTTGTATCCAACTTAAGCGGAGTGAGAAGTCAAACAATATATATATATATATATATATATATATATATATATATATATATATATATATATATATATATATATATATATATATATATATGAAATGAATAACTCACAAAGTAGCACGTGAGAATGAATTGAATAAAGTTCGAAAGTACTTGGAAGCACATTTTCATTTTTCCTGCGGGACACTGCATTCATATATATATATATATATATATATATATATATATATATATATATATATATATATATATATATATATATATATATATATATATATATATGAAATGAATAACTCACAAAGTAGCACGTGAGAATGAATTGAATAAAGTTCGAAAGTACTTGGAAGCACATTTTCATTTTTCCTGCGGGACACTGCATTCATATATATATATATATATATATATATATATATATATATATATATATATATATATATATATATATATGTATAACTGAATCACGAAAATAAGGAACGTGAGGAATTTATGAATAACGTTACAGCCACGTTCTCCGTTGTTTCATTTTCCTCGTGGCTGTAACGTTATTCATATATATATATATATATATATATATATATATATATATATATACATATATATATATTAAACTCTCTCAAAAGGAGTTCCAATAATGCAAGTGCATAGCCTCACAAAAATTTGTAAACACAATTTGTAAACACAATGTGTAATATGTATAATTTAAATCAATTTATCCTTCAAAGTAATTTGTATCCAACTTAAGCGGAGTGAGAAGTCAAACAATATATATATATATATATATATATATATATATATATATATATATATATATATATATATATATATATATATATATATATATATATATATATATATATATATGAAATGAATAACTCACAAAGTAGCACGTGAGAATGAATTGAATAAAGTTCGAAAGTACTTGGAAGCACATTTTCATTTTTCCTGCGGGACACTGCATTCATATATATATATATATATATATATATATATATATATATATATATATATATATATATATATATATATATAGTTACAGCCACGTTCTCCGTTGTTTCATTTTCCTCGTGGCTGTAACGTTATTCATATATATATATATATATATATATATATATATATATATATATATATATATATATATATATATATATATATATATATATATATATATATATATATATACATATATATATATATTAAACTCTCTCAAAAGGAGTTCCAATAATGCAAGTGCATAGCCTCACAAAAATTTGTAAACACAATCTTCCACTCTCGCCTGCGTCTCCATCCTAAAAGGTTTGTTTTAGAAAATGGTTCCACTATCCAGGTCTGTATATTCATCTTAAACTCTAATTATATATATATATATATATATATATATATATATATATATATATATATATATATATATATATATATATATATATATATATATATATATATTAAACTCTCTCAAAAGGAGTTCCAATAATGCAAGTGCATAGCCTCACAGAAATTTGTAAACACAATCTTCCACTCTCGCCTGCGCCTCCATCCTAAAAGGTTTGTTTAGAAAATGGTTCCACTATCCAGGTCTGTATATTCATCTTAAACTCTAATTATATAATTTTCATCATTACAAACCCCAATTTGCTTATTACCATTGCGATTCCTTTAACATACCTTTTACATTGTTTGTTCTTTTAATATCATATTAAATAACTTTTACATCCACCTAATATCCTGTTAACATTATATATCTTATTAAAATCTATTTGATTTTCTGTTACTATTAATTCAATTACCAATTATTATCTTGTGAATTGCCATTTTAAATTCTTGTACGTATTCAGTAAATACTAACTCGCATTCTAATTTACATCTATTATTTAACCAATATGTGTTCCACTTGTTAATTCTAAAATACATTATGTAGATTTATCTACGATTGTCTATTCAATCCCCTCGTGTTCACTGAATTCCGTCACGCAGCCCGAATTTAAAATTCAACCTTCATTTCTATCAATATAATTTATGTGTACAGGATATTGTATTTATATACTATCTAGGTCAACAATATAATAACCAGTACACATAAGTCCATATTCCGAAGACATCTCTGTCGCAGGTCACGAAGATGAGGACACCAAGTAAGTTTTGGATTCAGAATCTTCCCGAGGAACCGTATCTCTGATAAAAAAAATCCAAGGAACCAGGGGGAGGGAGTGGAGTAACTTGCTGCCCCGCTTCCGGTGAAAGTGCATCTCCTTCTTCTTTGAGCGAAGCTAAACCTTTTATCAATGACCCCGTGATGGGTAGTATCAACCGCCAAATGGAGGCGGTGGAAGCTTATGGGTGCCGGTCGCTGGGCGCAGCAATAAAGAGCGAGGTCATCTACAAAAAAGGTTCAGATCCCTTCGGACAGAGTATACCAGGCTTTTTATCGTAATAACGAACAAAGTAGCACTTAATGAACTGCTGTGGGGAACACCCTCCTCCTAAACATAGAAATTAGAAAAAGTATATCTACAGAATCTCCAATTTTTTTACTAGTGAAAGAAGCGTTATGGAACTTTGACCAGTCGGCCCTTATAACATTCCATCTGTAGTGATTTGAAGGGAACGGCCAAAGGGTTGGTTGTTTCAAGACGATAGAGAAGTGATTGCTACCATGTAGGTCATCTAAAACAAACTATTTGAAATCAGAGATTCAGTTAAATCCACACGAAAGAATCCGTTTGAATGTGGTATGACATAACATGACCAGAGTTAAGAATGATAAAAGGATTAGTGAATAAAAGAGATTCAAGGAGACGGCCTTCACGGTTGCACACTCTAGAACTTATACGGGGGTTTGACAGTAAAGTCACCAAGAACTAGAAATGGGGTAGGCAATTGAGGTAAATGATCTAAAAATTGAGCCCTTGAAGGGTCTAGTCTGGGGGAATATAAATCGAACAAAAAGTATAAATTATATTCGTAAGATGGACATGGGCTGCGAATGCTTGAAGAAGAGTCTGCACAGTTGAAGGCGTGCAAAACTGGTTAGTGCTCAGCAAGAGTGTCATATCACTATGGCCCACCCCGCCAGGTGGTGGTAGAGAGTTAAAAACGATGAAATGACGAAACGTTAGGAAAGGACGTTTCCCAAGTTTGGTTTCCTGCAAGCAAATAACAAAGTGCTATTTCAGATACTAAAGATGAAAATTTCTCTCATTTGGGAAGAATCTCCTGGCAATTACATTAAAGAATTACTGCCATCACTCAAACCGGTGAGAGACCACGGTCGAGATAGATCGGGGCGCGGAGAAGCCCTCACCAACAGCACTGTGCAAGAGGAACCTCGACAGACCAAAGTCAGTGGGTTGTGACCTGGAGGATAGGGTAGACAATAGGGATTTGGGGGCATCGTTACACTCAGGGTGGGATCATTATCACTCCTAATGGGGGGTGTACAGCACATGTCCGAAGGAATGTCGGAAGTCGTAGTTACGGAGGTTTCAAAGGAACAGGGGGGGATGGGAAGGGAAGATTTGGTATGGTTGTGATCGGAAGGAAATTGTATGGATAAAGGAGAGTTACAGGCCTCGTTAACTTCTGAGAATTTGAGGTACATCACTAGGAGTGAAGGATATACAACCTCCGCCTGAGGGCAGGTTGGTAGTTACAGTTACAGGTGTCGAAGGAACGGGAATAGAGGGAAGAGAGGAAGGGATAGGTGCGGCTCTACACGATTTCCAAGATGTAGACCAAGCTATTCGCTTCTTTCAAGGCTAGTACAGATATCAGCATTAGCCTCCGTTCCAAAATCTAGTCCTGGCTCAAGGAAGAAATCAAACCCATTATAGAATAGTGACTGTGTACTAGCTGTTAACAACACTTAAATGACACGCAAATGATTCGGTAGGAATTCCGACGACAGAAAGCGCATTTCAATGCCTGAAACAGGGCCCGAGATATTCGACAGAGGATTTTACGTCAGGCCCGTATTGAGTCGTATAAAAGTTATGTATCATTTATTACTTCACTTATTCCATCCACCCGCATTTGGAAACGTGTTAATAAAATGCAGGGCAAATACGCCGAACATTCTTAAAACCTTGAAGTAAACGGATCAAATGTCAATGATCAAATTGAGGTCTCTAACATACTGGCCTCCTTTCTTTGTAAAAATTAACAGAATGAACAAATACACAGCGGATTTACAGCAGCTAAAGTTACATGAAAAACGTCCACTCTTAGATTTTTCAACCTAAAGTGACTACCCTGACAACCATTTGTTCTCTGTAAGTGAGCTACACTCGGCTCCTAAAGGCAGCAGCTCAACCTCACCTGAGCCAGATGGGATCCATTACCCCTTTATCCACCAACTTCACGTTCATACCGAAGCATTCTACTGGGCATTGAAAAGAGGATTTAAATCTTTCCCTCACCCGCGGAGATTTTCGTGGATCCCCGCGAATGGGATCCTGCATTTTCGTGGACAGGGGGATCAGTCCTCACTTTTGTGTTGGCCCCTTCCTGTCGCACTGAGACTTTAGGAGCTCCTCACGGGTGGGTTCCTGTCTTTTCGCCATTGGTTCGGTGTTGCCCCCTGGATTTCTTGTGGTTAGTGGAGTGTATTAGGTGTGGTACCACTGGGATATGAGCTCTTTACTCGCCGGCGCCGTTCCTCTCTATATTGAGCTCCGTGGTGGGTGGTGGGCCCGCCTGGTGATGTTATTTTTACTTAGTTTATGGGTAAATCTTCTCTCTAATCCCTTACCCCGACTCAAGGCAACTTCTCGAGTATGTGGCATTCCGGAAGGATTCATGATGATTCATGATAGTCTAACTATTCTCGCTCATTGGATTTCTGTGCTAGTGAGGTAGATCCTGAGGTTGACAATTTTTCGATTCCTTATATTGAAATCTAAGTCTGACTCTTCTTTTTTAACTCAATTTAAACGATGCCTCTGAATTGATGCGGTGAACCGCGTTGTATGTAGGCTCGTGGTGAGGGAGACATTTCGGTGGCGGTGTTCCGCACATAAAACGGTGCTGTTAAAAATGTGTCTTATGTTCCAGTGATTCCGATGTATGTATCCCTTCATCTCAAGATAAATTGGGAACACTCGCGGGACACACCGCCATTTGATGGATCGCTCCACTGCACCTTATTGCCACGCCAACTGCGTTGTTCTCGAGGATGTTCAGCATATTCACGCCAAATGTCCCATTCTGAGGGATCTTCGTGCATGTTACCTGACCCCGTATCGGGACGAGCGGGGTCGCTACTGGTTGTCCTTTGTACTCGAGATGGATGAGTATACACAGTCTCTAGGATTATCTAATATTTTGGTTGAGGCTGGCCTCCTTCATTTTATTTGACAGTCTTTGGTGTTGGTCGCATGATCCTGCCCCTCCTCCCCCGATGCCGGAGCGGGCTTCTTTCTTGTTTTGATTTTGTTTTTGTTTTTTTGTTTAGTGTTTTGGTGTGTTTTGCACGTTTGGTTTGTTTATTTAGTTTATAAAGTGGCTGTGGGACGATTGCAGAGACTTATGCCTTAGTAGGCACTCGGCAAATTGAAAAAACAAAAAAAAAACAAAACAAACAAACCCAGACTCAACTTTGTAGTAGGTGTTTTGGGAATAGAGCGGGTTAAAGGATTATGACTTGTCTCGACTTCTAACACGCTGGCAGCTCAACGTGTTATCAATGTTTTAGGGGTAAGCAACCGACCTGTTATACCCATTTCAATACCTGCATTTGTTCTGACGTTTGAGCGGCGAGAGCTCGCACTGTTATTGAGGCCGGGTATTTGCGAGTTCCAGTAAGTCGTTACTTTGAATTACCTATGCATCGCTTTAATTGCTATATGTTTGGATATGTGGGTCGTACGTGTCGGCATGCCCGTGCATTGATTAATTGCACCCCCTCCCACAATGAAGATGCATGTATCTGTTTCCCACTGCGCCAACTGCGCTAGTCCCCATAGCTCAGTGGAAGGGACCTGACTGGTGTCCCAGTCTGAGAAGGAATTATTTTTCTTGCATGACACGTTTCGCCTGAACATAGGGAAGGCCCGCAGTCGGGTTCAGGTTTAGGTTTTTATGCTACCCTTTGTAACGGAATATGGCGTACATTTTTGTTGAAAGAAATATTGATTATCACAGGGGAACAATTTTAATCACATTTATCTGCCAATTTTAATTCGTCTTTTCACTCTGATTTGAAATATATAATCCATTTTTACCTACATGCTATAGTTATTCTGTAATTTATATTTTCTTGTTTCCCCGAAAACTGCCCTGAGGACGGACAGAGAGGGTGCTTGTAGAAAGCAAATACTTCACAGTACATAGTAGTAAGATAGTAATAACTGTTATTGTGCAAAATATTGACATTATTGTTTCTTTTTTTCAGGTCTCATGTTAGAGTGATGGCTTCGTCAAGAGGAAATTGCGTTAATGATCCAAACACCTTCTGCTACATATGTGGCTGTTACATGCTAATTCGTCAAAGGCACAATATATCAAACTTTGTGATCCGCACTTATAAGGCATATTTTGATGTTCCTCTTGGCGATCAAGATAAGAATTGGGCCCCCCATGCTGTTTGCCATAGTTGTGTGGAACATCTTTGTGAGTGGACGAAAGGAAAGAGAAATGGTCTTCCTTTTGGAATCCTCATTGTGTGGTGAGAGCCAAACGATCATGTATCGGACTGTTATTTCTGTCTGGTGAATACTAAAGGGATTGGCAAGAAAAATCGGCACCGGGTCGACTACTTCAACATTACCTCGGCGATCCGGCCAGTACCTCATACTGAGTCTTTACTAGTTCCTATTTTCAGTGGATATGCTTCCTCCGAGGATGAAAATGATGTACCTATAAATAAATAACGCATAAGGATGATTCAAAATTACTTCAGGGCATGATGATAGGCGTGATAAAATGAAAATTATTGTATAATATTAGTTATTGATATTACGAAAAATCTGTAGCATTTATAGAGAATCTGATTTCAGATTTGAATTCAGTACGCTCGAATTAGGTAGGAAAATGTACTTTTGTCAATTCACCAAATACATTGTTCCCCAGTGTTATTCTCTCTTCTTCCAAACACTAAGCAAAAATCTCTTTATTGCCGGGACTGTTACTATTCTCTTATTATCTATTACATATTATTCATATTTAAACCCCAGAACCACAGATTCAATAGTCCTCTCTACTTCTTAATTTATCCTACTGTTCTTATCCTAACAGTGTTGCCATCTCTTCTTTCAGCCTCACTCTCTGCATACTTTCGCATTCTACCACCAAATGTTTTCTCTCCCTCTCAGCCCCCATGGACATTACTCGCAAGAGTCATTCCCTCTATTCCATCTATAAGTTCGTCCCTTTACATCCATGGAACCCATTGGTATATTTGAACAAAAGCTGGCTTCCATAACTTTCATCATATATTTCTTTCATTGAAGGCTCTCTTTTGCACCTATAGATATTCAGACTTCTTTTATCATTTACTAACATACATTCAGTATCATTTACTAGCCTACAGACTCTCCGTCCGTTCTCTAGTATTCTCTTCTTTGCTCCCTGCTCATCATATATTTCTCCTAATTCATACTTCTTATCTACTTGTCTCCTCCTCCTTGATTGTCAAGCCCACCCCAACCCAAAAGAAAAAAAATACCTCTTCTACGTCTTACTTTTTAATAGGCGGGCAGCACCCTGCGATGAAACCATGAGTATTGACTTGTTGATGTCAACGACAACTAACCTAAAAGCAAATACATCCCTACATGTGGCGTGTTTTTCAGTCTCGTTAACTTATTCTCAAGACGTGAGGCCTTCGCTCCTTCTGACTTCTGCTGAGATACATCCAGTCCGTAGTGCCATTCTTCCTACTCCTGATCTAACAACCAAGTTAAAAGATCGGAGGTTAACAGTGACTTTCGCAGACGTCCCTTCTCACCAAAAGAATATTTCCTTTGAGGTAGGTACCCCCCCCCCCTCCCAGTAATACACCAATTACCGCTCGACATGTGACTGACAGGAAGTCTATTTTGGATTTACCTTTCTCACCTAGTAGTGTATCTCATCATGCCAAGTCGACCATTATGAATTCAATTCCGCTTATTTCTTCGGCCTAGCCAACATCCAAATATAGACAAGGAAACAAATCGCTCCTGCCCCCGCTCCGTTCTTTGGAAGGCTCTGCCTTCCGCCAATAACATTATTACTTCCTAAGGTAACGTTATTGTGACAATCTAATTTAGATATCACAATACCTTCCTATATTATTTTAATAAGATGGAGAATGAAAGAAGATAATTTCTCTAAGAAAACACTCACGACCGAGAATAAGGGTCAGGTGAAATGGGGATACAAAAAGAATAAAACTATTTATTGAAAACACAAGAGATAGAATATAAATAACCTTTGAATGTATGTTGTACTAGATGAGATATTATTTTGTCTATTAAATACTTGTCAATTTTAGAAATACTAAGTATATAAATGGATAAATGAAATAAATTTAAAACAACTACCGCATTACGACAAGCTTACGTATATTAAGAATGAGACGCTAAGATACATGTGGAGAAAGAAAATATCACGACAACCTGTTGGAAATTCATAAACAAGAATATTAATTATTTAATATTTGAAAAGATTTATGCATGCATAAAATTTTTAGACTGGATAAATGTGGTCACGTGAAAAATGGAGAATATGTTCACGGGAAATTTATAAAATGACAATGTAAGGAAGTAATAATTGGTATGTGAAATAAAATAGGATCACGTATTTGGTAATACAAATGGGTAACTATAATAAGAAAACAGGAAATTAAGTTAATACTTACATTTGGCAGAAACAAATGATACTTAGCAATTCACAAAGTTAAATTTCTGGACAAACCTGTTGATATGATAACTGAGAGCATGAGAATGGTATAAACGAAAAGACTCCCTGGAGCATTCCAGAGTTTATCTTGCGTATGATTGTCTGGAATTCGAATCACTTGATGTGACAGATACGGATGATACAGAGGTAGGGTGCGCTAAGGCTTTTGCAACGGCTAGCTCCCTCATCGGAGGAATCCGAAGAGGACGACGAAGAAGAAAAAGCTGAAAATGAGGAGGGATCCTCCTCTTCTGACAACGAAGAGGGCCCTGCGCTCGTACACGAGTTACGAAGAGCAGGTCAAAAACCCCGAGTCCCCCTCCGAAAAAGGAAAACCCTGGGCAAAGTAAAACTGCCCAGCCAGCCCCCAAGAAGAAATAGAATAAGAAGAAGCATAGGTAAAAACAATTCACCATGTTACGGAACGCACTGAAGATATTGAAAATTAATACCAACGACTGGACAACGAAAAGACTTCTTCACGGAAATCTATTCAGGGAAATTGATGAAGATATCATCTTAATCTTGGAACACGGGATCGAAACGCGTAGTGCAGAAATGAAAATTTGGAACTACGATGGGTTGATCACAAATTATTCGCAGGATGGGTTCGACGGAGTCACTATTGCAATAAAGAAATAGATTAAATACAAGCAAATAAGAAATCTAGAAGAATCCTACCTCGCGATTGAGGTCGAACTCGACTTAAGAAAGTTGGTCATTGCTACCGGATATCAACCTCCAAGGAGAGATGTGTTACCGATTCACACTCTCACTGGCCTATTTGGCAGAAGAGCCCCCACTATATTAATGGGGGATCTGAACGCCAGATGACGAGAATCCGGTTACAGAACCTTCAACGGTATAGGAAGAAGCCTGGACCTATTGCTAGACAAAAATCTTGCTCAGCGAATAGACCTCGACTTCTTCCCCTTTGTCAGAGCAGGAAGTGCCACAAAACCAGGCAAATCGTCAGCTGCCGTTCAATTACTACATGAAACCAGTCCAGGTACCATGTAGTGACCATATAGGGATCCTACTCACTATCAACAGGAACCCTATACAAGTTCCAGCTGTAGTTAGAAAGAATTACAAAAGAGCAGGATGGACCGGATACGCGCGCCTTCTTGAGGTCTACGATCCGCTCAATTCGGACGAGGCAATTCTCGAGGAGATTGAAGATAGGACCCTCTCTACTTATAGATGGACCGAATATATGAAGGAATTATACCGTGAGTTGAAGTTATTGTATGAAATGAACACCAGGAATGCGTCAGTTCACTCAATACAGCGAAGTAAAGAAGTCAAAGAAGAACTGAAACAGTTGACCCTCGAATAACAATGGATAAGATGGGATGATGCGATCGATAGCCTCGATCACGAAGCAACTCCCAAAGGTTTTTGGAAAAAGATCAGAAATCTCAAAGGATCGACTGGGAAGAAGAAACACAAGATCGAGCTACAAAAGGAAGATAGAAACATCGAAACGGAAGAAGAAAGAATGGAAGAGCTATTCCGAAGATATTGGAAAAATTCTTCAGTATAACTGAGGAGAAAAACGAAGACTATGACGTAGATTTGAAAGCAACGTCATTGACGAGCTTGACGATCAAATACACAAGACGCACCCTCACCAACAGGCGGATAGAGAGCGCAACGGAGACGCCGAGATTACCGAAGAAGAATTACTCGGTGCGCTCCGCTCATTCCGATAAAAAGCCCTAGGATAATCGGGGCTTACAAAGCTAAACTTTGAAAAGGCACCAGCCAGTGTGATCGAAGGGATGAGAAGAATATATAATGCCTGTCTGAACACAGGATACTTTTCAGATGTTTATAAAACGGCTAAGATGATTTTCTTGCCTAAGTACGGAAAGGATCCAACGTTGAAGGAGAGCTACCGGCACATTTCATTTCTAGAATTTTACGGGAAGGTCTTCGAGAAGATCCTCTACAGAAGACTGGTGTCTCACCTTGAGGAGAACATCCTCTTCAACCCGCATCAATTCAGGTTTAGGAGGAAGCGAAGTACGGAGATGGCGATTAATGTCATCATGGAAAAGCTAAGCCCAAGCAAAACGGGAAAGGGGTTACGTGGACATTGTTTGTCGGGATGTAGCAAAGGCGTTTGATAAGGTGTGGCAACGGGGGATGCAGTACAAGATCTTACGACTGAGCCTAAGTAAAAACTTAGAAAGAACTCTCTGTTACTATGTCATGGAGAAAGCGGCGTACATCAGTTTAGGGTGCACGGACGGACCAAAGTTTCCGCTCACTCCGGGCCTCCCGCAGGGTGGGGGTGCCTGTTCCCCACTCTCTACTTGATTTACATCGCTGATGTTCCAGCCCCTATAAGGCCCACTTGTCTCAACATTCAATTCGCCGATGATTTCACCCAGATAATCACTTGTCCATGGAGTAATGCTCCTTGGCAAGCTTGTATGACAGCAGCAGAAATTGAAAATCTTAACACCTACGAGGCCCGGTGGAAAATCCATACCAACCAGGAAAAGTTCAAAGTAGTCCCCATAGGCAGGAGCCTACTTTACGACGTCAGGGCGGGAGATATATGTTATCCCTACACCACTGAGTGCAATGTACTCGGAATTAAGATATACCTCATCTGGGTACAGGAAGCACGTCCAAGAAATAATCACCAAGGCCATTGCTGCAGTCAAGACTCTATACAGGTTCAGAAATCTTCGTCAAAGCAATAAGAAAAAGATCTACAATGCACTTCTAAGATCGACGCTGCTATACCCCGCTTCCACCCTCTCGTGTGTCTCGAATACATAAAAGAGGCAACTACAAGTGGTTCAGAACAAATGTGTGTACCTGATTACAGGTACACTCAGGCGAGAAAAAAGACGCCAGGAAGAGCTGCACCGGGAGGCGGGGTTAAGTCCAATTCACATTGCCATAGAAGAACGGACAAGGAATATGCAGGAAATGGTTAATCGTAAATTGGACGATGATATCGTCCAAATGATTGATCAGAACAGAAGAGGAATAAGTCGTGCCGGATTTCCAAGCCTCGCCGGGGTTTTAGCTGGCGTAGCAGAAGTGCCGTTCTACACATGATAATAGAAATGTTTTTACCCTGAAAGAATAAAAAAAATCCGACTAAGAAATAGATTACCTAACTAAGAAACCTAACCGATTTCTACAAATTCACCGATGAAGCACCAAATCTACCGATGAAGACCAAAATTTACCGAAGAAGACATCCATGAAAAGACAAAAAAACACGAATTACACTCACTACAAGATATACGAAAAAACAAAGATCCTAAGCACAACACTAAAGTAATTAACAAAGTAATTATTACCGCAACATCAAATGCGAATATCATATCCAAGGACTTGAATTGTTTTTTGAAGAAAAAAAACCAATATATATATATATATATAAACTAACTCAAAGACAACAAAGGAACTACACAACCAAAAATACTTAAAAGCGATAGGCCTGATCACCAGGCTCTAGCATCTCTTTGCACCCTTCCACACTTCTTTCTCTTTTCACCACTGGTCTATTTTACGCTATTTGTCCGCACGCTCTTACTTTATCCCCTTCCCACACCTACTTTTACAACAATTCACAATTCTGACTATTTGTTGCTCCGATCTAGTTCCCTGGCAAACAAGGCAAAGAAAAATAAAGTTTGAAAACATGCTTCTTTAACAGCGATCAACTCGGAGACGCCGAGATGTCGATAGTATGGTTTTCGGCGGAAGTTGCACGTTAATTGCCGGTTTCTTCATTTGAATAATGACGGCTTTGGCCATCCGCAATCTTCTGCAGTTTTGGAGTCTCAGGACGATGGAGGTATCCTAAATCAGTTTTTCACGGGTTAGAGTAGTGTCATGAGAGTGGGCGTGTTTTTTAATCGCGCCATCTTGTAGGTGAGCTGTCAGTCGCCTTGACATGGTTGTGGATGTTACGCCGATGTACTTTGAATTGCGATGTTCGCAGTCACCGTCTTTGCACGAATATTCGTACACGACGTTAGTCTCTTGGAGTTCGCTCGTTGGAGGGAGATAGCTGTTCTTCATGATGCAACTACTTGTTTTCTTAGTCTTGTATATAATTAGATTAATATCCGTATTAGGGTTGGTTAGGGTCACGTTACGATGGAGAATGGCTTTGAGAGCCTTTTTGTCTTCACGGTAGCCGGTGTTCATATTGGCCTTGTAATAAAGGTCGATATTACTCTTCTTCGGAGTAGACCTGACGCCAGCGCCAGCAGCCAAGTTCATTTTCTCTTTCATGATGGCGTCGATGGATTCTTGTGGGTAACCGTTGTTAAAGAGAACTCGGGAAACCCTCTTAAGTTCGTGATCAACAGCCGTCCACGAGGATGAATGAGAAATTGCCCTGTTAACTAAGGCATTGATGACTGATCTCTTGTAACGTTTAGGACACTCAAAATAACCGTTTAAGCAGAAGCCCAAGTTCGTGGCCTTAACGTATACTTGGGTCACAAATTTGGACTGCTGGGCACTTATGAGGATATCAAGGAAGGGAAAGGATCCTTCATCTTCTTTTTCATGGGTTGAAATTCAGACATGAGTTTTTCTTGAATGTTTCAACTAAGCCGTTCACCTGTTCAAGGTTATTCGTATTCAAAATTATGTCATCGATATAACGCGATATAGCTCTTGAAAATCTTGTTCTCAACTGAGCCCATGTAAAACTTGGCAAAGAGGACGCCAAGGGGTGACCCCATCGCAACGCCATCGATTTGCACGTACATTTTCCCATCGGGACCGTAGAATGGGGCTTCTTTTGTGCATGCTTGGAGGAGCTGTCGCAATATTTCTTTGGGAATGGTGAGGGGTGTAGAGCCTTCAGTATGGTAAATGGCATTGGTTATCAATTCGAAGGTTTCATCAACGGCTACATTTGTGAATAGAGATTCTACGTCAATAGAAGCTAGTACGGTTGCTGGTTGAGAAGACGGAAGGATATCTAGAAGAGTTAAAGAGGACGGCAGCGTGTAGTCTAATGGGGTGTAGGGCACGATGATCGAGTTGAGAAATTTTGCCAGGTGATAAGTCACGCTTGGTGTTTGACTTATGATGGGGCGAAGTGTTCGTACATCATGCTTCTCAGTCTGATGTGCGTTGACTTGAACTCTTTGACGGGGCCATGGGAAGTTGAGGTGCCTTCCTTTCTTTCCCTCTCAACATTCCTTTTTTTCTAAGATTATCACCTTGAAAATTTGTCTAGGCTTAAGGACCTGAAAGCTACTTAATGCCGTGCCAAAAGAGAAGCTTTGGAACCTCTATAAGATACGCCCTTTATATCCTGTAAATCTCAAGAAACGAGAAGGTGGGGTGGAGGAGGGTGGTTACTGCCTTTGCGGGAGGGGCGATTAATGAGAAGACCCGTTTTTCCCCCAATAACCCCTTCCATGCGTGTAATGCGCTGACCACCTTCCCGCGGACGTTCTTGGGTGTATAAAGCTGTACTGCCTATAGGGATCGGGGTTTTTTTTTTGCCTTGTTGCCTGTCCAACCAAAGGTCTCGGGTCTCGATTATGTGTTTGGCAAGACAGACGATAGGTACGACCTAGTAAAGATATTCACCCTGTCACCCTACATATATGGCTGCTTAATTGAAAGTTGCGGCCTTTTGGCAATAACCGGTCCACTGAGAAACATCTGGTGTGTGTGCGTCGCGGCACAGGTACGAACACCATACATTAACGCACCTAGGGTGGATACGTGAAAAGTTCCAAAACCCGAGATGGGATAGGCAGGAGTGACTAGACGCGTGATATAGCCCACAACCCGACCACGGGGAAAAGAGGATGTTAAAACATACGGCAGAAGGATAAATCATACACAAAGTTTAATGACATCTCTTTACTGGGCCTCTACTGATATCAAAGAGTGAAAATATAGATGAAACTCTCTACTATGGGCTTTTGCATATGAGATCTTCTTAATATTGCACATCTAGGTATCTTTAGCCATATTTATTCGCACCTGTGCTTTAGCTAACATATTGGCCCTTGTCTTCGCCCCGAAGACTGAAAAAAATGAGAATATCACATGAATACCACAGCACGTTTGATTTTTAATTGCCAAAAGCATCGAATTAAGTATCGCTACACTAGAGTATTCAGGCTTTCATATTATAAAAATCCTCAATTACAGTTTAAATTAATTTTTATTCCCTAAAATTGACATTGGATTGGCCATTGATTACTTCGACTTAACCAGAAGTTCCAGTCTATTTTGACTAAAGGTTTCGTATGGGCAGGTTTCAATGGATTTATTCTATACATGATCAACGTCGCCTATTATACTCGTAAGTACTGTATTAAATCTTTAAGGATATAATTTTCGCCAATTGCCGCTTCAGTACAAAAAAAATCAGGATTATTTATTGTACCAGACTTGGCCTAAGATTTTAAGTTTGCTCTAAGAAAGAATGAAGGGGAAAAAAAAGAAACAAAATATAGAAAATCAAATCTGAATGAAAGGATGTGGTGAAAAGCTATCTGGTCACAGTTATAGGGGAGAGGGGTGATATACACAGCTGAAAAAATGCCTGCTCCAAATACTGGGAACTCCAGGGATAAGGGGGGCATTAAGAGTAAGCAGTAAAATCATCATAACGCCTCCTTGTGGGAGATTAAAAAAAAAAAATGAATGCCAGGCAAGGGTTGTCTTTTGACACTGGATTCGGAAATATACATTTACAAAAAAAATAAGAAAATAATTTGCTTCCTAAATACTCAAAAGAATTCGCTTTGAAAAAATTATGGATATAGTAAAGTTAAGCCAACTTTAAGATAAAAATATGACTCTTCTTTACTAGGTCAACTTAGAAATGGTAAATCTTTCATAGTGTGTAATGCGAGCTATATTGTTTGTGTTTTAAGTGTTTCAGCGACTTTTTAATTTGAGTTATATTTACTTGGATTTTTGACGATTATGTTACTAAAGATAAACACCTCTAGGTTGATCTAGCAAAGATATGTCATTTAGAAACTTACCGAGTAAAGATTTACGTGCAATTTAAGAAAACAACCTAACCTCCTTTTTGGCTAATTTGTTTTATTTTTTCTAATTCACAGGTAAATCTTCATTCGGTCAGATTAGAAATTTTATATTTTTGCTAGGTGACCTTAGAGATTGCTTATTCTTAATAGCTCAATTTAGAGATGGCTGATTTTTACTAGCTTAATTTAGAGATGGCTAATCTTAAACTATTATACAGTATTTAAATTTAGAGTGCTGATCTTTACAATCAAAATTTAGAGATGGCTCATGTTTACTAGCTTAACTTAAAGAAGTGGCTATTGGGGCAAAACAGATATTCCCATTATTCAAATCATATTGTCTGGTCTCTTGCAACCTATTGGCATTGTTTATAGAGGTTCTAAAGCCTCTTTCTGACACTGCTGATCTTTACTAGCTCAATTTAGAGATGGCTGATCTTTAATACTCATAATTGAGATGGCTTATTTTGATTGATCCATAATTATTTTCAAATATATTTTGCGATTCTGGTTATTACTTAGATAATTATTCAGAAAAAATATGGTACTTTTAAACAACAGATGACAATTGGCACCAGAACTTTGAAGACAAGTATATAAATTTGTCTTTAACTTGGCCTGAAAGTTTTCTCTTATATACATATATTCCATTTTCTTATAGATGAATACTAGTCAACTATGGAAGAAAAGATGTGAAGGTACGAGTGACATCAATCATTATTTAACTACTTATAAAAGTATACTTTGGAATGTTGGTGAGAACTGTATTTTAAACTAGAAGGGAAGTAATTTAAAGTTGAGTGGAAATGATGCGGTTACGTTTTAAGTTATAGAATATTTAACCCTTGGTCTAGTGAGCAATTGGATGGGATCCACATCAGGCTAGATTTGGTGAATTATAAATCGTACTCGATATTAAAATAAAATAGCTCTTCTCCAACTATTGCTTAGCTCTTTGCTTGAGAGTTAAGTTAATCTCCCATCCTTTTTCCGTTCATATGAAGTTTCTCGTTTTATCACCAAGAAATCATGGAATTGACCGCCAAAAAAGGTTCAATTATTCATTCTTTAAGGAGAAATTGCGTCCACCAACGAGGTTATTGGGCTTAGCTATAAGGGAAGAAGAAAAAATCACTGTGAAAGAGTTCGAGGATTAATAGAAATTGAAAATATCCCGGGGTGCTAAAGGGTGGAAACAGCTTACCTTTCGGTACTGGAATAGGGATATACTGCATAAAGGGGAGCAGCCACGTGAACAAGTATAGCAAATTAACTCGCCCGTATTGTAGAACACGGGTCAAAATTACTCGTCCTTTAAACCTATGTGCTGAGCAAAAGCTTTACATTTTAATATAACTTCTTCCTGTACTAAACTAAATGACATTGCTAAAACAGCTAAACCTACCAATACGTATAATGATAGAGCTACTAGTTTTATTTGAGCTTCTCTGGACTCATAGCCCAGATTTCCTGGCACTAGATCACCGAAGCCAATTGTGGAAAGTGTGATATAACAAAAATAAAATGAATCTAGAAAATGCCAAGATTCGAGGGATGAAAATAAAACTGCTCCCATAACTAAATAACTAAATACAAAGGAAAGAACGAGGAACATTGGGACGCGAGTATCTTTATCAGAAGGTTCTACCTCGATAGGGCGATAATTCAAACCCAGCATGTCCCCATTTACAGCTTGTCCCGAAACCGGATCGGTAAATACTGTAGTGACGTCATTTCTCATTTGTCCATGTTTAGATCGTTGCAGGGCCATCTTACGTTGGATTTTGGTTTGTTGTTTAAGAGCGTCCCCAGAGAGCGTGTTGTATACGACGACCGTCTTTCCGGCCGGGCGTTTATGATGGTGATGGTGTCGCTGATGGTACTTTTGATCCACGTGGGCCTCGCCACAATCAAGGGGAGGTACCCACGTTACGGAGGCACTCGAATCTTGCAACATCCATGGGCGCTCGTTGCTACTCATCGACATTATGGAATTTTGATCCACCCACCCAGATGACGGCGAGGCCGGGCGGGTAGATTGGGCTGAGTATGGTCCGTCGCCCATGGAAGGGACTGTCAAATATGGCTCTGCGCTCTCGTGGTCCGTGAACCACACCGTGGTTACTTCTTTTGAGAGGGGAGATGATGGCACTGAATGGTTAAGGGATGGGGCAGATACAGCCGGAGGAGAGGGAGAAGGTGTAATGGTCTTCTGAGTCGGGATGAAATCATAGTCGTGGCAGGGTGTCGCACGCTGCGAATCTGGGGACGGATTATAATCCGGGATTGAGGAGCCGGCGTAGGTTGCGCATTCCGCCAGAATAGAATTCACGTCGTACTCAACGCAAGGAGATAGATTGCTCGGTCTTGAGGGAGTTCGGGTCATTGCTGATGAGGAGAGTGAAGGGCCCCCAACCGGGCTTGCAGGTGGCTTGGGGTCTGTTGGAAGTTTAACGGGTAGGTCTGATCCCCTGTGGATGGTGGCTGAGATTGGCGGTGAGATGAGCATATTACTCCTCTTGGGTTTGTAATGGAGAGGCGGTTGATACGAGGAACGTTCTTTCCTGTGAAAAATAAATTAAAGATTTCAAGAAAATATTATGTAATGCAAGAATATGAAGTCAAATCACTTAATAAAAACAATTGGAGGAATCTATTTATTTGCACAAAACAAGTTTGGAGGTGTCTAGAGAGGCCACGAATAACAACCTAAAACTTATCGCTGCAGCGATTCTATAATGGACGAGTGAAATAAGCCTCGAGTTCGCAGTTACGGACTTTTTTCGGAAAGTTTAAATTTCCCCTACGCCATCTCGGTCCCAGATCCGCAAAGGAGGTAACCCGCGCAGACTGTTACACCTGGCATCTGGAAGAGCAGCACACCCTTCTGACCTCAGTGTCCCCGGCATCTGAAGTAAGATTGAAACTACCTAAGCTTTTTCCCTATACCTATATCCATTTCATAGTCCCGATCGACCTTGCGAAGCGTACCTTAAAAGCTTGTTTATTCGGACGATTTTTGTCTTCCGCATAGCCGAGTAATCTAAGGGACGGTTTAATTTAGATTAAAACGGTTGCTCGCTGCCTCAGTGTGCACGGTTCGAATCCTACCCCTGTACGGAATTTGCGAATTAGGAAATAACATTTCCCAAGAAAAGTTATCCTGTTTTTCTGTTTCGTGCGGTTTGCTGGATTCATATATATATATATATATATATATATATATATATATATATATATATATATATATATATCACTTCCCTACAGCTCTCTTTATGTTATATCATTACTTTCGTTATTCTATATTGATGCTCTACTCTTGCTATCTGTCACAAACTGAGATCAGGTGACATGCCCAGATTCTTTAAACCAAAAAGTTTAAAGCCAAGGATAGAAGACGCGACGACTTAAAACAAAACTTTATTTACAAAAAAGGATATAATGAAAAAGACGGATCTGTCCTAGGTTGAGTTTCGCTCCTGAAGGAAATAGTATTGCCCAAAATAAGGAAATTTACGGACTAAATTGTTAACTTTATTGTTAACTTAAATCTGACGGGCAGCTACGACAATTACCTATTATGATTCCAAATAGTCGTATCTCCTTCCCTCAAACAAATAAATGAATACTTACAGATGTACCGCAAACCCAAAAATGATATCTATATACATACATGCACATATAATATTCCTATCTATATGAGACCATGGAGAACGAAGGTTGAGCCACAAAGGGAAAAGGAAAGCACTCTCCGGTAACGTGACCACAATGCACCAACGCGCAATGACCGACCATATATATATATATATATATATATATATATATATATATATATATATATATATATATATATATATATATATATATATATATATATATATATATATATAGACATATACCAAAAATAAGTCACCCACGACCACCAAAATCAGGCCTCGTATGGGCCACAGAAAACAAGGACACCCCACACGGTTGTCCTACCAAAAATGCACGAGAGGTACAACACTCGCGGTAATCCCGCACTAAAATACAATGAAGGGTTACAACTCTGCCGGTTGTCTTCACCAAGTCAATAAATCACAATAGTTTTTCGAGACGCACGAAACCGGAAAATAAGTGCACGAAGTCCACTCTGCTCCTGAACACAACTTTCTTCTCCAAGCACAAAAAAAATGGTCTGTCTTCTGTGAAGAATGAGGGCCTCGACATCGAATTCCAGGAACCAATAATAAATATGGATCGTTTAAAACCCCGATGCTATATCAACATATAATGAAAATTCTTAACTCTAGATATCAAATAACTTTCTTTCATAACAAAATCGCAATAATTCTTAATCCAACTTTAATATTTAATTAAATAACTAGGAGGGAACTGGCCAATCAAGACGAACGAAAATTCTAGAATTTTTAGGATGACGTGTCAGCCTCAAAATAATCGAACGAAGGTCCTACGATATTACGTCATAGCCCTCATCAGGAAAAAAAAATGCAAACTATCAGATATTACGTGTGACACAATCCTATATAAATGTGAAGGCGTTGGATCTCGACTCTAAGGTACCGGGTTCGATTGCCGGCAAGACTAGGAACAAATCATTTCCGTGTTCGCTGCGAGCTGATACCACTTAGGCATGCGCGCAAACACCTCCTGCGTGTACGTCACAAGACAAAAAGCTAATAACAACACCGTTGTTTTTTTTATACTTCCTTCCTTCGCGCGATGATACATCACTCTTCCCTGTTGGAACCTCCTGGGGGGAAGGGAGTCCATATATTTTTACTTTTATGACCTCGTTGCTGCTTGTGGTTTTCACTTAGGCTGCGAAGGTTTTCCTGCTCGCTGGTTGGTGGCAAGAAGCAGCAA
This sequence comes from Ceratothoa steindachneri, assembly GCA_963969495.1. Taxonomy (NCBI): domain Eukaryota; kingdom Metazoa; phylum Arthropoda; class Malacostraca; order Isopoda; family Cymothoidae; genus Ceratothoa; species Ceratothoa steindachneri. The sequence continues at coordinate 225,758,340 of OZ018321.1, forward strand.
CTCAGCTCTCTTCAACCCTCCCTGCCCTCAATGAGAACCTTCGGGCTTACCAGCCATTGTAATTTTGATCTTAATGCGTGTTTTATTTTTCGGCTAGGTGACCTTATACATAATTTTAATGGGATTGGGATGAGTGGCGTTATTACCTACCTACCGCTGCTTTATATTATATTTGTTGAGCAAGATCCAGTCATCAAAATGGGGTATTAAATAGGCCGGGAGCATCATGAATTAATTAGTAAATTACTTACTCTTCGTCTTTTGCGTCTGGCCTTTGATCCGTTTTTTCTGATATCTCTGGAAGATTATCTTCCTGCTTTTTACTATGGCAGCAGAATATTCTCCTATAAGTGAATCTAGAAAAGAGATCAACCATTTGTTGATAAGAGTATATCTCCCAATATACTAGTTTATACCTATATAAAAAAACAAATACTCTGATACATCTCCTATTATTAAAACTACCTACATATTTATTTAACTAGCTATTTTGTATTCATTAAAAAAATAAAAAACTGATTAGAATACATCATCGCGAAAGATTTTGATTTTGCCAACTAAGAGATGGGAGTGGGGGCCAACTCTTTTTAACTTGCCTCTGTTCAGGAACAGCCTTTAAGTGAGAGCTTGCTAATTTCAGGTTTGATTACATATAATTAACTGCCACTTGAAGCAGATATTGTTGGTGTTGGACCACTTTAAGAAAATCAAAACATGAAGCAATGAACGCGAAGTCCACGGCTCGTGTAGTAACCGAAGCAAACATGGAAAGATGTTAGATCCCTTCACATAAATACGAAAATGCAAGCAAAGTTTGACCCCGTTAGACTTCTCCAATAAATTCTAGTATAATAAAGAAAGCAAATTTTGCGGACGATAAAAACATTCAATAAAATCAGAAGGTGAAGCAATTGGAAGGACAGTTTCAGGCTGTTCGTCCTACTATAAAAACAGAAGCATTTTTGTGGACTTTATATCCTTTAAATAGAATCAGAATAGGAAGTGATGACAGCAAACTTGACAACAATTATTAGATCACTACACCAATTACGAGAAGCAATGCAAGTAAATTTTCCTGACCAAGTCCATAAACATATTGCGTGGAGTTTTTCATATAAATTTATAGACTGGTCTAAGATAAAGTTTGTTAAAAATGCCAGAGCTCGGTTCAAAACCTGTCTGGACGAGGTTTAAAAACATTCAATATTGATAGGACGGTAGTAGAGTAGATTCGTTATTCGTTGAGTCGAGTTTATGTTGGCTCTAGGATTTTTTTTGAAAAGTCTATAAACGATATTCAGATTATTGACTGACCTAAATGTCGAGGCCATTGAATCGCCAATATTATTCAGGCATAAAAGCATCAGTGGAATTCCCAAAATAGAATAAAATATTGTCACTAATCTTCCGTTCGTCGTTCTTGGGGAGATGTGACCATACCCTGCAAACGTTAAAAAATAATAAGAGTGGTCATACAAGAGCTTATAAAACGGCGGTTTAAACGAAAAATGTTTCAACAATATATATATATATATATATATATATATATATATATATATATATATATATACCAGGTGATGGCTTCGGCAGCTTGCGCTTCGCTACTAAGATTAAAATCTAAAATAAAGCAGCCATGGTTAAATTTTTATAAATTTTCTGAACTTCGCCAATTATGATAATTTTAAAGAGGAACTCTAGGCTAAATTTTTCCCCTTTCAAAATATCATGTGGCTAAAATATAGAGTAGTATAGAATAGAAGATATATAAAAATAAATTTTCTGAACTTCACCATTTGTAATTCTTTAGGTTTTAAAAAATTCAGAAAATTGCGTTACTTATATTTATTTCAGAACTTGACCATTTTTCTTTTTACTATTCATCATCATCACTAACTTTATAATTTAGGAAGGGAATGTTTTTGAGTATTTGAATAATAATTTCATCTTAGTTTGGTTATGACTTATGTAAGTATGTTGAAAGATTTTATCAAGGTAGTTTCTATGAATTTCTTTAGAGTTTGAAAATCCAAAATGGTTAAGTTCAGAAGAAAATGAATTACAATTGGTGAATTAAAAAAAAAATATTAAAATCTAAGCAAGGCTGCTTTTTTTTATCTTCTTCTATCTATAACTATATTTTAAGCAACGTGATTTTTTGAAAGGGGTGAAATTTAGTTTAGAGTTCCTTTATAAAATTATTATAATTGGTGAAGTTCAGAAAATTTATAAAAATTTAACCATAGGTTAGATTTTAAATTTTAATCTTAGTAGCGAAGCGTAAGCTCCTTCCATGGGGGGAAGGGGGGGGCGTGGCGAAGCCATTGCAGGGTTGATATTATAAAAGAATTATTAGAAATAATTTTGATAATAAAACATAAATCATAGCCAAACTAAGATGAAATTATTTTTCAAATACTCAAAAACATCCCCTTCTTAAATTATAATTAGTGACATATATATATATATATATATATATATATATATATATATATATATATATATATATATATACAGAGAGAGAGAGAGAGAGAGAGAGAGAGAGAGAGAGAGAGATAAGAATGAGTGGAGGAAGTAAAAAAACTGGAAACACTTCCGGTTTTCCTTCCTCTACCCATTCTCACCTTTCGTCGTGAAATCCAATATATATATATATATATATATATATATATATATATATATATATTATTTGCAATATACTTGCAATTTCCATAATATTTTCTTCTCCTTGCAATTTAGTCGACTTAAAATTTTTAAAATAATAATAATAATTCGTCTACAGTATAAAGAATAGGTAAGTTGCGTAATCATTCTCTCGCATCGTGGAAGAGATCCTCTGTTAGTTAAAAATTTCCAATCTGTTAGCTCTATTTCCCCAAGTTAAGGAGCTAACCGAATGTTATAGAGAATGAGCTCTTTCATGAAGCATGAGAAAGATTGATTTTTTTCTAGAATGGAAAAGTTTATATGCCTTCCCTAAAGATGCTGTGAGACAAGTTGAGTCTCAAATTCTCTTGTTAGTTAGAAGGTAGTGTTAGAAAGAAGGGATTCGATTCTTTGAACGTTTGGAATAAAGCAATCAAAGATTTAAAGAGAAGTTTGAACAAGTTTGAATGCTTGAAAATATAGATACTTAAAAATTAATAAGGGGTCCTCTTGGTTGAGGATAGGCTATGAGAGCAAACCCAAAAAGTAAAACCTGCTGTGGAGCCTAGGATAGGCAAGACCCGGTAGACCGTGACCCTTGGCAGGCTCCTGTAACCATCGCAAGCTAATCGTTGTCTTGGGCTACTCTTGCCACCGCTATAGGTTGTGAATGGCCAAGATAGTGGGAGAAAGCACTGCGCAACCTGTCACCCACTCAAATATTCCTCCATGGCGCAGGCTCTCACTGTAATCATATTCAACATCATCATCACCTACTCAAAGTCCTGCGACGATGGGAATGGAGCGGTGAGCACAGGCTGTAGGTGCGGTTGGAAGTGCCTAGTTTCTATCTGCAAGTAGGTGGTGCAGGGGTGGTGGTCGTTGAGAAGTATGGGTAAAGCGGCAGCTCTTTTCGGCAGCTCCCTGCATCACTGAACAACTCCCACAATGCTCACCCCACATGGGAAAGGACCTAGAAAAGGTGGTCAAAAACTGCCCACTTCTCAGTTCTGAACGGTAACAAGGAGTACAAGGAAAGTAAGTACCCTAGGAGACCTTACGGTCCATTCAAAGAGGGTACCTTTAGGCTAGCAATCGAGCGGGCACATGGCTGCTCAATTGTTTTGCGTCCCTAAACGGCCACTTTTCAAGACTTTGTCTAGTCTTGACTTGAACTGGTCAACAGATTCACTGTTGACAACTTCCACTGGAAGTGCGTTCCACATACCGCAGATACTGTAGGTAAAAAAGTTTCCACAAAGATTGCGGTTGTAACGCTTCAGTTCAAGTTTGAAGCCGTGATTGCGCGTTCTGTTCTCACTCAGTGTGAAAATATCCCGGTAGTCAACATTGTCGAACCCTCGAAGTATTTTGAAGACCTGGATGAGCTGACCACGCAGTCTACGGGTTTCCAGCGAGAACAAATCTAACTCCCTTAGTCTATCCTCATAACTTTTATGTCGGATAGAGGGAATCAGTTTGGTTGCCCTAGCTTGTACGCGTTCCAATCTCGCGATGTCCTTTCGCAATGTAGGACTCCAAAATTGTACGGCATACTCCAGGTGCGGTCGGTCAAGTGAGTTGTACAGGCACAGTACAATCTCCTGGTTCCGATAACCAAACTGGCGCTTAATATAGCCTAGCATCCTTTGGGCCTTTTTCTCCGCCTCAATGCACTGTTTCGAGAACTTGAGGTCACTATTGATTGTTACACCAAAGTCCTTTTCAGTGTCACTCGATTCAAGAGCAGTGCCCTTAAGGATATACTGAGATTAGGGTTTTTTGTGGCCGATATGCATCACTTTGCATTTCCCCACGTTAAAAGGCATTTGCCACGTGTCCGACCACTCCCCAATCTTCCCAAGATCTTCCTGCAGGCGGGCAGTATTTCCATCCTTTGCAACGTTCATACCAAGCTTGGTATCGTCGGCAAATTTAGAAATCGTTGCAACCATGTCACCGTCCATGTCGTTGACGTAGATGATGAATAGTAGTGGTCCCAGGACAGAACCTTGAGGCACGCCGCTAGTAACGGGCACCCACTCAGAAGACTGTCCATTTACCACCACCCGTTGCCGTCTGCCACTTAGCCAGTTCTCGATCCAGCCAACTACCTTTCCGTCTATGCAAAGAGCTCGCACTTTCCGGAGAAGGCGGCAGTGTGGTACCTTATCAAAGGCTTTCTGAAAGTCTAGGTAGACCACATCCACCGCCTTGTCCCGATCGTGCTCACTGAACACGAAGTGGAAGAATTCTACAAGGTTCGTCAGGCATGACCGTTGCCTTCGGAAGCCGTGCTGGGAACTCCTCTGTAGCAGGTTAGACTCTAAATACGACGTCACTTTGTCCACCATGATGCTTTCCATGAGTTTACCGACTATCGATGTCAGACTGATAGGTCGGTAGTTCGACGGTTGGTTGCGGTCTCCTTTCTTGAAGATAGGAGTCACCTCCGCCTCACGCCAGTCTCTGGGAACGCATTTGGTCCGGATTGACATGTTGAAGATAGCGCACAGATGTCGTGATACTTCATCGCACACTTCCTTCAACACTTTAGGTAGAAACCCGTCCGGTCCAGGGGACTTATTCGTCTTTAGGTCAGCGATCTTTTTTTTTATTTCTCCTTCGGTGAATTCCATTGCCTCCAGCTTTTCCCCCGAGTAGGAATGCGTCGGCTGGGGAATGGGACCACACTCTTCAGTAAACACTGAAGAGAAGTAGTCGTTGAGGAGGTTGGCATTTTCTGCATCTGAATGCTTTAATGTCCCCTCCTCATTCCTCAAAGGGCCAATCGTTCGACGGATTGGTTTACGGCTGTTCACATATCCAAAAAACTCCTTGGGGATTCTCTTTACAGAGTCTAGCAACTCGGAGTTCCTCAGACCTCTTAGCCGCCCTTATGCTGGACTTCACTCTCCTGGCTAGCCTCCGGTATTCGTCAAAGTCACCCGAGATCTTCGATTGCCGGTACAAATTTCTCTTCTCCCTAAGCAGTTGCCCGATTTCTCGATTAAACCACTTTGGTTGAACAGAGGACCGACGGGGGCATTTCAGAGGGATAAAACGCGATTGAAGACTCATGAATGTGGTTTTAAAACTGTTCCAAGAGTCTTCAACAGCATCGCACTCTTCTAGCCTCGCTTCAGTCAGTCCCGCGCGTAGACCTGCAAAGTCTGCTCTTCTCAAATCCAGTTTTCTTGATTTACTAGTTGCAGGCTCTGCCTTGGGGACTTTGACTACAAATCGAATTAGTCGGTGGTCACTGCCACCGAGCTCTTCGCCAACAGAGAGGTCCTCAACGATGTCATCCTCAGAGGTGAAAACCAAGTCGAGGATATTGTCTCCTCTCGTTGGCTCTCTCACCCACTGAGTGAGGAACTCGTTGTTCGTGAACTCTAGGAGTAGTGCGTTCTCGCCACAGGGTTCTCTGGTTTCCCAGTCAACTTGTGTGTTGAAATAACCCATGACGATACACACTCTGTCTTCGAAAAGTTCTCCTAGCAGCTGATACAGATCTCTGTCCTTTTCAACGAGTTGGGCAGGAGGTCTATAAAGCACCAGGGTCCTGTATTTGGCAGGACCTATCTCTAGGTCAACACCTAGTAGTTCATGGTCGGATATGATGTTGCAATCCGTCGAGTTGAGAGTATCCTTGACATACAACATCACACCGCCACATTCTCTGTCTGGCCTATCTTTCAGGAAGAGCTGGTAACCGGAAATCGTGAATTCACCTTCAAAGTCTCGGTTTGAGGTTTTTATCCACGACTCCGTTATGGCCACCATCTCAGGTTCCTCTGTTACTACGAGGCCACGGAGCTCAAGAAACTTATTCCTGATTGACCTCGCATTGAACAGAAGAACTTTAAGGGAGTCCCCTAGTGTAGGACTCCCTACGCTCTTCCGTTTCCTGGCTTCTCTGTTTTCGTAGTCACACCCTTTTTGACGACCTCCGAGAAGGTCGTTCCAGGAATGACTCGGGCATGCTGACGCACGTCCGCTTTCGCTCTGTTTCAAATGCTCCTTTGGGTGCGTTCCACGACATCTTGAATTAGATTGGCGAGAAAGGCCTTCCCTTTAAAGGAGAGATGTACCCTGTCCCTTTGGTAGAGGTTGTCTCTACCGATAAAGGTACGATAGGGGTCCACGAAGAAGACTCCTTCTGCCGTGCAGAGATCCGCCAACCTTTTGTTCACTGCGACGTTTCTTTCGTGAGCGGTTCGGGGTGGACCTCTTCTCGGAAGCATCCCAACCACCACACGTTTGCGGGTTTTAAGCCCTATGTCGTTCACGGCTCCCATCACCGTTTGGATGGTCTTACCACTGAGGCCAACATTACCCCCTCTGAGGTAGAGGTCGTTGCCGCTCACCATCAGAGCAACAACAGAATTCTCAGAAATCTGAGCTTTCTCTGCCTCTACTCTGATGGTGTGGTTACCCCGTCCTGACAGGCAGCTTACCTTCACGCTAGTGCGAAGGCGGGCCGCTAGCAGCGGCTGCAGATCCCGTGTTTGCGAGTCACCAATGAGGATGGCCTTCGGACACTTGGTCTCTGAAGACGGGGTCTTCCCTTGTGGAAGAGGCCTCCCCTTTTCCTCTTTACTCTCCACATTCTTATCTTTCTTTTTCTTCTTCTTTATCTGTTTTTCTTCTATTTTGGGTTCTACTCTTGTTTCAACTATCTTTTTTTTTCTTCGTTTCTCCTTTCTTCTTTTTCTCCTTTTCTCTCGCCTCAGCTGGCTTAGCCTCAGATGATGCCGGAATGTCCGCTTCATTACCAGGGGATTCCGAAACGTTAGTGGGCGGCGCCTCTTCTAGGCATCGAACCTGAGCTACATTAAGAGTTTCGAGCTTCTCGAACTTTCCCTCAAGGACCTTAGCTTTCTTTTCTGAGGCTCTATAGAGGTCTTTTAATTTTTCCACCTCTCGCGTCAATATGCATGTAGTGCAGATACTTTCAGGGCTGCATTTTGAGTAGCAGCCCTCCGGAAAGTCAACGCACCACTTTTCTAACTGGCATATTGCACAGTTGTGTTTGAGACGAACGGGTCCTTTTTTGCCTGTCATTTTGAGCGCTTTCTCTCTCTCTCTCTGAAAACTCGTGACCAATCAATGATAAAAAGGGGGGTTGGTGAGTTCTCCCAGCGTGAGTCGCTCCCGCCTATCGATCGGAGAGGTTTCGGATCTTTCAGAAGGCACGCTCCATGTGCTGCTGTTCGTCCGACCGAGTCGTCAAACCTCGGCGTTCCGTGGCTCCCAACCAAGCAGCACTGACGGTCCCCGAAGGGGCCATCGATTTCTCACTAGGTGAAGCACGCCCCGTACGAAACTCCTACTAGTTCCCTTCACAACGGCCAGGATCTCGGAGTAGCGTTCAATGGATATCCCGCCACACCAAGGAACTCGACCCAAGGCTTTTTATTGGCCTGGAAACCAACATGGGAACAAAGGGCCGTCACCTTGGACCAATGCTACTATAAGCACCCGTCAACGGTCACTGGGAACGGTCAATAATTACGCGCCAGGAAAGGGGTTAACGAGGCACTACCCTCATCCCATTCATCGTGCCCCAACGCCTAGGACACCTCTAGTCCTAGTCTCTCGCAACCAGTGAGCGTCGATTAGCGTTGTTTATAGAGTTTCCAAAGCCTCTCTTCTGACGCATGAGGTAGCTACCAGGTCCTTATAGGTAGATAGAGGAAGAAAGGGAAAGCGTGACACGATAGGAGTAGGCTTCTTTTTTTTGTATGAGTGGGAGATAGCATAAAAGTAAAAAAAGGAGAGGGATAGAGTAGAAAAAGGAAGGAATGACGCACTTAGTCTGGAACCTCGTTTCCGACCAAATCGACAAGGGAAGCCCTACCAGGGGTACCCAGAAGAGGTACCCCCGCCGACATAGCTCGAAAAGTCCAAGGTCCACACAAGCTCTCTTCCCGCGACAAGGGGGCGTCACCTCTCCCTCTATTTTCGTTATCAAAAAAAAAAGAGAGAGGCCGTTATGACACCTTTACCATGCAGTCAACAAAATAAAAAGAATTTGTTTATTGCTACATAGAACATCAGAACGCTACTCGACCGTGAGGAAAATGACACCCGTTCAAAGAGAAGATCTGCGCTAGTGGCACATGATATACAGCGCCATAACATAGACATAGCAGCCCTTAGCGAAACACGACTGAGTGGCGAAGAGTCTATGACTGAGACAGGAGAAGGATGCACTTTCTTCTGGAAAGGACTCTCCGAAGTTGAACGATGGCTACATGGGGTCAGTTTTTAATCAAAACCTCTCTCTTCCAGCAGATCCACAGCACACCAGTCGGTATTAGTGAACCACTGATGACATGGCGCATACGGTATGCGGCATACCCCTGAGTAAAGGAAGGCACGTAACCATCATCAGTGTCTATGCTCCTACTTTGGTTACAAGAGAAGGAGACAAGGACGACTTTTACAGCTCTCTTGGTACATCTTTGCAAGCAATTCAACACACAGACCGAATCATTCTGCTTGGTGATTTTAATTCTATAGTTGGTTGTGAACATAACATCTGGCCAGATGTCCTTGGTAAATACGGGATTGGTAAGGCAAACAACAACGGCCTTATACTACTTACCCTTTGTTCAGAACACCATCTAAGCATCACTAATACAAACTTACAACTGAAATTGAGACACAAAACAAACATGGCAACACCCAAGATCAGGCCACTATCACCAACTAGACCACATCATAGTACGCTAGTCAGATAGAAAAGAAGTGCTTATAACAAAGGTTATGAGGGTGGCCAAGTGCTAGACAGACCATCTCCTACTCCATTACAAGATGCGCCTTTATGTTCGGCCTCAACAACGACGACATCCACCTGTAAGAAAGATTAACATCCAAGCTTTTCAGGACCAAGATACATACACATCCTTAAGAGGCCAAATAGCAGAAGCACTCTCTCACCATGAACAAGACTATGACCTCCAAACCAAAAGGCAGAAACTCCACTCAGATTTTTCAATTGTTGCCAAAGAAATCATTGGCTACTCCCAACGCAAAAACCAGGACTGGTTCGATGAATGAGCCCCTGGAATCTACGAGGGGTGGTCAATAAGTTTTGCGAATCGGTAGGGCAAAACAGAGGAAAAGGGATGGCTGTTTGTGGCGGTGTTAGGACAAGTTATGACAAGTCAAGACCTGCAGCTGCACGCTCCTCCCTCGTCTATTTAAGAAGCAGTAGCTGATCGCAGATCGTTAGTCACAAATTCTTCAACAATGGAGAAGGTTGAGCACCGCGCAGTGATCAAATATTTGACCAAGGAAGGCAAGAATGCAAAAGAGATCCATGAACACATGGTTGCAGTGTACACTGACACCGCCCCTTCCTATGCAACCATTGCTCGCTAGAATAGGAAATTCCGCCATGGTCGTGAGTCCCTAGAAGATGACCCCCGTCCAGGACGCCCGTCAGATGTGACCAACGAGGAAAATGTGGCCCGTGTGGAGAGGATGCTCCTCGAAAATCGACGGGTTAAGGTCGAAGAAATCGAGCGAGAACTTGGAATATCCCATAAAAGTGTTATCATAATGTTATTTTCTATAATGAATTGAAACCGAATTTCAAATGATTTCTACTCTTGGTTTTTATATGGCGCAGGAACAAAAATCCTCTTTCATATATATCGATAGCGAGATATTTTTAACATTACTTAAGCCATCAATAACCTTCAAATTTATCTTAAAAGCATAAATTTTCAAGAAAGAAGGATATTTCTTGAAAGTCATAATACACCAACTTATTAGTAAGATATGGACAACTGGAGAGGTGCCAAAGATTTTAAAAGATGCTAACATCGTGACCATCTTAAAGACAAAAGGTTACAGAGCAACCTGTGGGAAAAGCAGAGGCATTTCACTCCTGCCAATTTCTGGGAAGATACTCTCCAAGATCAAGTTGTCCCGCCTGGTCTGTCATATTACAGAACAAAACCTTACTGAGAGCCAGTGTGGTTTTAGAAAAGACTTAAGCACATCAGATATGGTATTTTGCTTACGCCAACTCCAGGAAAAAGCAAGAAAATAAAACAAATACCTGTTTGTTGCTTTCATAGACTTGAAAAAGGCTTTTGAGACCGTCAATCACCCTCTACTATGGAACCTTTTATTAAAGGCCCGCCCAAATTCCTTACCATCTTGAGACAGGTGCATGAAGGGATGCAATCCCGGGTCCAAGCCTGTGGATCATTATCAGAACCCTTCAATGTGGAAGTGGGAGTCAAACAGGGATGTGTGCTTGCCCCTGTTCTCTTAATGTTTACCTCATGGCTCTCATTAACCTACTCCATGCTGCTCTAGGAAGGGTTACAGGTATTACCATACAGTACCGCCTAGATGGCAGTTTACTCAACATCCGACGATTCCAGGCCAGAACTAAAGTCTCTTCCACCCAAGTAATAGATCTGAAATTTGCAGATGATTGTGCCATTGTTGCCCATGATGCTGAAGCACTCCAAGCCACCCTGGATGCTCTCTCATCCACATACTCTGCCATGAGTCTTAAAGTTAATGTACAAAAGAAAGAAATCTTGGCACAGGACATAAGCCAACCACAAGAACTATTTCACTTTAGCATAAATGATGATGACATCAAAGTGGTAGAAAATTTTATTTACTTAAGCAGTGGGATCTCTTCTAACTGTTCACTGGACCCAGAAATAAGGGAGAAGGATAAACTTCGCCTCTGCTGCCTTTGACCGTTTGAGGAAGAGTTTTCTCAAACAACAACTTGAGTACAGACACCAAAGGTGCAGTTTACAGGGCTGTCTGCCTATCCATCTTGCTGTATGGCTCTGAAAGCTGGAAAATATACAAACAACAGGTCCGCAGCTTAGAAACGTTCCACACTGGGTGTCTTCAAAGGATCCTAGGCATACCATAGAAAGACAAAATCACATACGATGAAATATATCACAGGACCCAAACCTGCAGTATAGAAACCCTCCTAGACCAACGATAACTCCGCTGGATGGGTCACACCATCAAGGTGTCAGACCACCGACTCCCAAAACAAATACTGTACGGTCTACTTAAGGAAAACAGAAATGCAGTAGGCCCCAAGAAGCGTTACGAAGACCAGCGCAAAATCCTGCTGAAAAAAAATCTACCATACAACCTCAACAACTGGGAACAATTGCAAGAGACAGACAGGCCTGGAAATCAGCCTGCTCAAAAGGGCTATCCAAAATAGAAGAAAGCAATTCAAGAAGAAGAGCAGAAAACCTCTGCACGCGACACCAGTGAAACGAAGGAGTAGTATCTGTGGAAAAATATCCCTGTCACAGATGCGAGAAAATTTGTGGATCTCAAATTGTACTGAACAGTCACCTTCGATGGCACCAACGAAATGACACCTGATCTTGACTTTCATCTTCATCATGCAGATCAACGTCATCATCGACATCGATGGACCGTCTTAAGCAAGTAAGCAAGCACCCACACAAATCTCCCGGCCTCCCTGAGCGGGAAGACCAGAAGCTCTACTCTCCTATGTGGGAGAAGGCTGCAGTTGTACGAGTGTGAGGAAACACTTTTTCAAGCCAGGACTCCTCCCAACCGCACAATAACACATATGTATTTAGAGCTCTAAGGCCTCAATCATTTGAGATTCGGACCCCTATCGGGCATAGGTGAGCGCCTTTTCCCGAGGAAACTTACCAAGATTTATGAGAAGGATGAACGTGACGAAAAATGTCAAAATAAATATACAGACAAAGAGGGTAAACTGATGAGAGTCGGAGGGCAGAAATCCACAGCTTGAAAATATAATTTTTATACTGACCGGGTAATGAAGTTCACATAAAGATCAGTATAGTAATCGCTTGCAAGCCCGAAGGTACCAGGACGAAGGATTCCAGCGCCTTTTCTTAAAAAGACTACTTACTACAAAATCTTTTAAATCAGTGATTCTTAACTAAGGGGGAAGATAAATCAATTGGGGGTTTGAGTATGTTACTGATATAATTAATTAGTCATAGAAAAAATGGCTCCTTTTTTGTATCATCGAGCCTCGGGAGCAGTTGATTTGCAACTTGTGCACTAGTTATGTCCCTCCAACCATGTACATATAATTTATTTCTAAATAATATAAGCTTACGTGCTTTATTAGTTTACTATATACATAGTAATTATGACTAGTATCATAAATTATTATTTTTATCATGACATATCTTTCTGAGATTAGTTTTTCCATCATTAAAATATGGAATTTAATAATTCTATATTAAAACTTTTACTCTTTCAGATTTTAGTAAACAAATAAATATCCTAATCTCACTAATTATGTTTCAAAGAGAAGCTTGATTATTATTCACTATTACAAAAATCCTTTTGTATGTAGGGTGTTCCATAAAGGGCGCCGAATTTGAATTGGGCGACACTTTTGTGTTTTGAAGTTTGAAAGCGAGTTTTTATCATGTTTGTTATCTCTCTTTACTTTGATTAATAGTTTTGTGTTTGTTTTTGAAAATACTTGTGTGCACTGCGTCATGAAGCAGTTTACAAGTGAGCAGCGCGTTCTCATCGTGAAGACATTTTACCAAAACGGGGAAAGAGCAACGCAAATAGATCGAACACGTTGTACCATTTAGGGAAGAAATGAAGCACCCAACGAGTCCACGGTTCGCAGACTAATGACGAAGTTTAAAACAACTAGTTCAGTTGCAATGGCCAAATCGCCTGGGTGGAATAGTTCTTGTCGGACAGAGCAACAAATGGCTGTTGTGCGAGACAGTGTCACTCTGAATCCGGGAAAATCGATTCGCCGACGTTTGCAGCTGTTGGACATTCCGACCACTTCCTTACATCGAATTTTGCATAAAGATCTCGAAATGCATGCTTACATTTTCAACTTACGCAGCATCTTCAGCCACGTGACCACGGGGGGCAGAAGCAATTACTGACTGGATTGTGGAGAGACTTTCAGTCAACGAAAGTTTTGAAGAGAAAATCATCTTCAGTGACGATACCTACTTGCACTTGAGTGGATTGTTAAAAAAACAGAACTTCCGGATTTGGAGAAATGAAAATCCTTGAATAATTCAAGAGGGTGAAATGCATCTAATTAAAGGGACTGTGTGGCGTAGTTTTTGGGCAGGAGGAGGGCTTGGACCGTTCTTCTTTGAATATGATGAGGGGAATGCAGTTACCATTAATGGAGAACGTTACCGAGACAACATGATATTCACTCACTTATATCAGAGCTTGGAAGATACGGAGATTGACAACCTCTGGTTTCAGCAGGATGGAGCGACCTGCCACCTTCGTGCCAAACACTTGCATTACTCCAAGAAAAATTCCCTCAACGAGTGATATCCTTGCATGGTACCAGAAATTGACACCAATGTCCTGCGATCTTACCTCTTGTGATTTCTTCATATGGGGCTATGTAAAATCACAGGTATACGCCAACAAATCACGCACAATTCCTGAACTCAAGGCTGAAATCGGGCGTGTGATTGGAGGCATCAAGCCACACATCTCTGAGATAGTTTTCGGAAATTTCGGGGAGCGCATAAATGTATGCAGACTCAGTGCAGGTGGACATATGGCCGACATTGTGTTGCATACCTAAACGGAAGACATAACTCATTAGAAATATACATGAAATAACCATGTTTATAAAATTTCGTTTTAATTATTCACCTTTCAAATTCGGCGCCCTCTATGGAACACCTTTTATATACTGGATGATTCAAAAAAGTCTACCAAATTGAAATCTGACTAACATTTAAAGAAGTTCGATATTTCAGGGCTAATTTTTTAATGCGGAAAATGATTCTACATTAAATCAAAATAGGGTTTCTGATTTAACGTTTTAGCATTTGTGCAACATGATTTGAATATTTAATAACGAACCTTTTTATGCTCTATGATTGAATTAATTTATGTATTAAACCATTTAAAATTAAAAAATATCGAAAACCTGGAAAAATTGGAGAACTTTTCTAATAAAAACTCTTAAAAATAAAAACAAAAGAAAATAATAGCAAAAGAAAAACAGCAACATAATGACCGAAGAATGGATTATTTACTTCTCTCGCCTGCCCCCAATTTTACCCTGCTCTGTTTGAGTAGGATGATATAAAATTTAAATAAATAAAGAATGTAGAGAATAAACTAGACGTAATAGCAAACAATGTGTTATTTATAATATTTAATTAGATAACTAACCAGACTTGACCATAGAATAAAGGAAATCTTGTTTTTGTTTCTTTAAATTACACATTTTTTTTAAATTTCTAAAAACTCATTCCTTCATTTTATTTTTACAATTTAGGTTTTTTTTCTGTTTGTTACCACATTTTCACATTTTTTGAAAGTCATGATTCATTTCCTTCCTCTTTTTCTTTTTTTTTCTAGAAAATGTCGCTTCACGTTACAGAGTTAACAAAATATTTTAAAAATTAAGATTAAAAATATCCTAATGTTTTAATTTATTTTTTAAGGATAGCCCTCAGAACGTCAAAAAAACGAAGGCTGATCGTTGACTATGTTCATATAGTTTTACGTGTATTACGGAAAAGGATGGTAGACAAACTCTATCGTGCCTTCCGTGCAGCGTCATCTTTTCGATTTCAAATTTGAAAGTTATTAAAATCAATGGACATTTTCAGCCCAACATGGTCACCGACATGCAGGAATCGACATTAAATGCCAAACAAGATAAGTTTAACCGTGGAGAAACTTTTCCAATGCTTGTTTTTTTTTGCGAGTAAAAAATCCTGTGCTACTTCCCTCTTTTCATGTTGCTGAGTAAAAAAAATAAAAAAAAATTGGCAGAAACTACCCACGCCGTGTGCTCTTGAAATAACGAAGATTATTCTTAGCAAAGAGGCAGAAAAAATGCAACAAATACCTTTATCAAATGATGGGATCAGTAATCGAATCACATATATATGAGTCTTGGTATTCTGAAACAGGTGGCACAAATATTAAAGATGGTCCAGTAAAGATTAGCCTCCAATTGGTAATAGCAACAGATGTGTCAAACTGTTGACCTCTACTGATAATGATTCGATGCATAAAGGACAAAGAAGTCGAAGAAAATTTTCCATTTTGTCAGTCATTGAAAGCAACTTTGCAAGATATGGATGTTTCCAATATGTTAAGAGAATTTTACATCAACTTGATCCAATCATGATTAGTTCGAGTTATACTGATGAAGCACCAGCCATGCCTGGCAACCGTTCAGGATTGACGTCACTAATCAGAAAAGAAATTCCAGACGTTAAGATCACCCACTGTTTTTAAATCGACATGCTCTCGTAACATGAGCATTTTCTCCAATTCTGAAGAAGACTGATGTTTTTGTTACTTTGCGAAGAAGTGCACCAAAAACATATTATGATTTTTTATCATATAGAAGTGAAGTGGCTTTCACGTAGCCCTGTATCATCCCTGGTGTTTGAACTGCGAGACGAAATCCAGCAGTTTGTCCGAAAGCAAAGAGAAGAAATAGCCGATTACTTTGATCTTCCTAAATTTGTTCAGATGTTTGCGTTGTCATTTTTTTTTACAGCACAAATAATTTAATCGCTCTTTACAGGTAAAGGGGTCTTCATTGTAAGTGGAAATGAGAAAATATTCCTATCAACTAGACGTGTGAGAAATTCAGAATTTGGTGAATTTTTCCTTTTGAGGGAGCGGTTATATAGAGTAATACTTCCTTGCAACCTGACGTTATTTTAAGTATCATCAAGCATCTACAAATGCTGCAGTAAATATTCAGTGGATATTTCTCGTGCAAAGAGCTACTCTTCTGTGGTCTGCTGGATGATAAGTCCTTTTAAGATAA
Organism: Ceratothoa steindachneri; assembly: GCA_963969495.1. Lineage (NCBI taxonomy): Eukaryota > Metazoa > Arthropoda > Malacostraca > Isopoda > Cymothoidae > Ceratothoa > Ceratothoa steindachneri. The sequence goes on from OZ018321.1 coordinate 225,774,820, forward strand.
ATTTGAAGGATATTGATTGCTGAAGTGACGTTAAAAAGATCTCATCGATTTGAGAACCATTCAAGAAATCCAAATCGAGTTCATTGAGGGGCATTTTGAGCACTTCGAGTGTCTCACCTAGAAAAATTCCCTTCCTAGTTAAAAAGACTCTCGTTGTGCTAACACCTGTCGCTATCACGTATATATATATATATATATATATATATATATATATATATATATATATATATATATATATATATATATATATGAAAGAGGATTTTTGTTCCTGCGCCATATAAAAACCAAGAGTAGAAATCGTTTGAAATTCGGTTTCAAGTCATTATGGAAAATAAGCAACAACTTCTAAGTCACCGGACTTGATGCTGAAATGCAACTTCTTACAAGACTCCATGCAAAATTATAGAAAATTTATTATTAATTTGAAAATATATATGTATTGTAATCCAATAATTTTTTTTTCTCTATATAAAATTGAAACGCAATAAATGAATATTAAAACCACAATGGATGTGTCATTGATACCAATGATAATATATTTCATTTTTTTCAAGACAATAGAGCGTGTGGTGCAGGTAGAGAAAAAGGTTAAGAACCACTGCATGAAATTTTCCGATTAAAATGAGTAAGCTATTATGCGTACATGTCTACATAAAAAAAAATAATCAACTCATTCAGTAAGAAGTAATAAAAATCCACAATTGACTTCTGAGCGACAGAGATGGAAACTAGGTCTAAATAGGCTAACGTCCTTTAGAAGTACTATAAAGACCGTTTGTTTATTTGGGCTTAATTATCCTCAGTTCTGCTCAGGAGTCAATTTGGATTTCTATTCTTCTTATTGGCACAATAATCAATTGCTCGAAGCCACATTATTTGATGGTAAGGTTAAATTTCGGATAATGCCCGCCCTTGATTTTTATGAGCGCTTTGTTATAAGTATCTCTATTTAAAAAAAACAAACCCCCAAACACACAAATGCTATATAGTGTATATCACTAATTAAGGCGGGCAAATTACTAATTATGATGTAATGACGGAAAGTAGATTGGCCACCATCTTGAGAGCCACATTGTTAATTGGAATCGCATCATATTGTATTATATATCATTTATAAGGAATTTTTCTGTATTAATATATGATATGGCCATTTTTATTAATCAATTTTAAAGAAAATATGATTGATTTAAATAGTATTCTGCGACGAGGCTTGTATGTCTGAAGTCAAGAAACACAGTATAATAACTAACGACATCTGGCAATCGCATTTAATTAGAATCTAATGCTAGGCTTTCGAATTCTAAATACTACGAGTTTATTAAAGAGGGATCAATATGATACGATTCCAATAACCTATCCCCTCCAACAAAAACAAAAGCAATTTTTTTTTAATTTGCCAAAGAAAAAAAGTCTAAATTAAAAAAAAACCTCACTTGTTTTAAGCACAAATATATGTGAATTATTAAAAAAAATCGAGGAGGGGCATTTTCCGAAATTTAGCCAATAGTAATTAATAAGACTAGAAATGCGAGCATGCTGTCGTTCATCATAACTCAATCTTAATAAATATTCAGAACAGTGAAACTCTTGATATATACTCGCACCATACCTATAGTTGTGATGACCGTGACGCAGAAAAACAAAGAATTGATGATGTTCCATCTTTCCTCTAAGTCTTCAGTGGTTTTGTTATATCGGTCTTCTTGCACTGCTTCAGTGACCTCCATTTCGTGCAGTTTGATGCTTTTCATAATCTCGAGACGCCAGACAGAAACATCCCCGCCGATACTAACCCCATAGCTTTCTGAAAAGATTCGATGGAAGGAGTGGGGGTGGATGGAACTATTACGTGTTCTTCCTTGCAAGTAATTAGTCTATCAGCCAGCTTTTTCCATCGGTCCTTCCGTCGTCGTAGCGGTAGGAAGAGTTGCGTTCTATTGAGCCCTACGGACCAGGGTTGACAAATAAAAAAACCTAGCCCTAAAATACTCTCGTTTATTCCCGACTTTTTTTTTGCCTTTTCAAGTGAAATTGAAAAAAACCCGGTTTGGTTTTTTTTTTTTCAAAATTACACTTTTTTTCAAGAAATGAATGCTACTTATCATTTTTTTATTCAAAATGCATATTTATGTTTAGAATTTCAACAAATAATTAAAATGTATCAAATTAAGATTATTTCTCTGAAACTAATTCATAATTTATCTCTTCTTCTACAGGTTATGGACATCATGGGTACCCAAAATTCTCGATCAGTGATCTGTTACTGTGATCTATTCTTACCTTAATATAATTATTAAACTAACCAGGCAATGGCTTTGCCACTTTAACTTTCTCTATCATATCCTCAGTTTCTTTAAATAAGGAGCTTAATTTTAAAATTAAAACGTTCATGAATATCTAACATCTAATATGATATAAAATGTAATCCATTTTAACTGATTAATCGTTTTACATATCTTTATGTAATAAAATTTATATTCAAAAACCTTTTTCAATTAAATTAGAAATAATTTTTGTATTAATAAGAATTAATCTACCTGTAGTCCATGCTAGATTTAATAATAATATTATGAAAAGGTTCATCTTAAATTGAATTACTTTGCAATCTTTGAATATTTCAGACCATAAAATTGAATTTGGCTTTAATTTATAATTTCGATTTTATACATTGTTGTTGTCAAACAAAACTCCATTGCCCAACTTTGTGTTCTCTTATTTTGGAACAGTTAGAGAGAGCCAAATGTTAAATTTGGAAAGTTATGAAAGCGCAATAAAAGCTGATATATTCATTCCCCAAACTAATAATTTTATATGAAGAAATTCACTTGCTTTATTTCTTCGTTAAATTGAAAATGTTCATTATAATCTTTTGTTTTACTAAGGTAAATTTAGAATTTTAAGTATTTGTTTTTATTCCAGTTTTAAAAAGACGAGGTGCGTCTTAACCAATCCCGTAAAATGACGTAATTTTTGATTACTTATTTTCTTTCTCGCTATTTCCCATTCTCCTTTCCGCACTGCGTAAACATGTCGTTATTGGATCATGACGGGTTCCTTTAATAGCCTAAAAAAGAATCTTACCAGTGATATTGAAAATTTCATCCATGCATTTTTCGAGGTGTTCTGTGGCGTTGTAAGGAATGGGAATTGCTTTCTGTTCGAGCCAAGAGAAAAGGAAGGCCCCGGCGATAGAATAGCCTAGGACCAGAGCGCAAAGGCCGACGTGACTAAACACAAAAGTAATTAAAGCTTTTACGCCGTTTATAAACGCAATCCAACTGCACTTGCCCATTTTCACGAGATCTGAAACAGTAAATATATAAATAAGTTAAATAACCCATTAAAAGCATGGTGGGCCTTTTAACGCAGGAGACGGGGGTTAAATTGCCTTATAAGGTTCTGTTTTTTTTAACAAAATGAAATAAAATTTAGACACGACATAGACATAAAAATAAAATGTTTTAAGGCGGTGGGGGTTATATTAAGGTCACAAGAAATTAGTGTCATTTTTAAAAGAAAAGTAAAATAATTTTAATAACCTAATGAAATAACCCATTAAGGCGGTGGGGGTTATATTAAGGTCACAAGAAATTAGTGTCATTTTTAAAAGAAAAGTAAAATAATTTTAATAACCTAATGAAATATTAATCAGATAGTGCAAGGTCTGGTGAATATGGAGGAGAACTTCCCAACTTAATGCAATAACTTTTTCCTAGGTCAAAAGTGTCACGTGTGAGCGTGCATTGTCATGGAAGAAGCGGAGGACACCCTTTCGGTTGGACAATAAAGAACAATTTTTTCTTCATTTAAGCGTTCGATGCTCAGCCTTCCATCCTGGTTCTCCTCGACCTGTGAGGAGTATTTACACACTGTCGAGGTATAGCCGATATATATCTATCTATCTATAGAGGGGGATTAGATTAGCCTAGTGGTGAGGAAAAGAGCGAAAGGACGCCTAAGAGACCTAACCTCGGCTCCGTTACCAAATGATGGGGTAAGATAATGAGGGGGAATAAATGGAGGGAAACTGTTCCACGAGTACGAAGGCAAATAACAAAAATCGAGTGCAGATTGTCCGTTAATTACTAGCTATGGCTGGCTACATGCTGCTCTGGGTTATTTAAAAGAGAAGTAGAAAAAAATAATATTTAATAACACAAGAAATAAATAAATATTTACACAAATGAAATGAAATGGGATTATCCTGTATTTGGGGGCTCGATAATTGGGCAAAAGGGCCAACTAATAAACTTAAGGCAGGTAAATGGCCAAACTCGGATTGAGTCTTGAATTGCTGCGCTCAGCCAAAATACAAATAAATATTTAGGGGATGACCAGATTAAAGGGATCCGCACACGTCAGCATTTTGCAGAAGTTAATGGTTGGACGACGAAGGAAAGGGGGACAATTCGAGGAGGAGAATTGCAGAAGGTTGAGATTTACCCTGGGTTTTCAAATATCGGCAGATTGAGTTTGAGAACCCGTCGCCTTCGGTTCAGATTGTGTCTGTTTTCCCAAGTCCATGGTATTCGCTTATACCATCGAGGTTAGATCTCACCAGGTAGATCCATCTCTTTTGTGAAGGCTTACTCTGTTCAAAGCAAGCCTCAAATTGTTTAATTCCCGAAGGATCGGCCGGGATTCCTCTCGTTTCATCTAGAACACCCCCTCAAGGCCCTCCAGTTTCCCATGTGAGACTTGGCGCCGAGCCGCGTCAGAGTCTCGATTTTTGGAGGTTGTACTTCTCTGGAGCAGAGGTGCCATTGCGAACTCGTCTTCTAATCCCCCCTCTTTCATCTTCGTCACCACCAGGATATTCAGCCAAAAATCACGCCCATTGTCCGTCTCCATTTCAACACGCTGACTCGCTACAAGATTTCTCTTCCTCAAGGTGACCTCTTTAAGGTAAAACGACCTTTGATTGTATCTTCCGTTAATCGACCCATTTCCCGACATATAAATATTCCCTCTGTATAACTGATTTATAGTATCCCATTTAAAAGCTGATTAACGAGTAATTAACGTTACCTGATTGCCAATTTATCTCTATTTTGTCAGAATTGTCCTTATTACATTACCTATATTTCCCGTATGTATATATATGTTAACTAGTGACTTATTAAAATTATATTTTGGTTTTCACTCTTTAAATATACCCTTGACTGCAACTTGGTAAACTCATTAAACGCTATTGGCCGCTGTAATAAATCACACTCTTATACCTCGTAATCAACGGATTACTCTTACGAAGTGAATGTACTTGCACTTAGTGAAGGACGCGTACGTACATTAGAGGATATATGTATATATAATTGTATATATACATATTCTCGTGGCTTTTAACTCTTTCCTCTTAACCAAGAGATACATATATGTATATATAGACGTATTGTCTGGGTAGGTGACCTATTCCTCGACATATATATATATATATATATATATATATATATATATATATATATATATATATATATATATATATATATATCAAATGAATTATGGTGTCAGGTTTATTGGGTTACTTGAGGCCTTTTTCATTTTCAAGTTCCTCAGTTGAATTAATAGAAAATTTATCAAGTTGAGTCAAGTTTAATTAAAGATAGGAAAATATTTTGAGTAATCGGTCTTTGGTGGTGCCCGTGGGGCCATATTTAGTAACAAGCCATTGTTTTTGTGTGTTTTGGGAGAAAATCTTTCAAACTCCCCTCCTTTTAATCCTCGTGTCGGATTAAGAGGTCCTATATCAGGTGCTCATATAGGAATTAGTATATTTATCATAATTTATTGCTTTTGTTCGTGTGTGTGATCACAAGGGTAAGATTTCATTTAGAATTTTTGGGAAGTATTGCGAGGGCCAAATTTTCTTTGCCGTAAGATTCTTGAACACGTCGAGTGGCTAAGGCTCGCGTAAGGAAACAAGATGACGTCCTTCGAGATATTTAGGCAACAGGGTGATATGCTTGGTATCTCCAGTACAGAGCTAGTCGCCTATATTCAGGATGAGGAGAGAAACGAAAGAGCTAAGAAGAAAGAACTAAGAGAAGCTGAGGGGAAACAAGAGAAGCTAAGGAAAGAAGAGAAGTTGAGGGGAGAAGAAGAGAAGCTGAGGAAAGAAGAGAAGCTGAAGAAAGAGAAAGGGTGAGGTACCATGAAAGGGAGTTAAATAGGAATAACTTAGAAACCCTCTCAGTTAGTTCCAGGAATTAAGCCCCCCAGATTCTTACTTTAAAGCTCCCGGCATTTAGGGACGGTGAGGATTTCAATGCTTATCTCACTCATTTTGAAAAGATTTTTGAGGTAAATCATTAGGATATCCAAACTGATGGAGTCGACCGACTTTTGCCTCTCCTTAATACTCAGCTGCAAGAAATTTTCATTTCGCTACCCACTGAGGCTACCCCCGACTATTCGACCCTGGGGTCCGAACTCTTGGCTGCGATCAATATGAATCCGGACTTTTACAGGGCAAAGTTTAATCAGGCAAGGTTGTTACCTGGCCAGACTTACCGCCAGTTTGAAATCACCCTCAGAAGAAGTCTGAGGTTTTGGTTAGACTCCGCCCAGGTAAACGGCGACTATGAGTCTGTGCCTGACTTCATTTTGAGGGATCAATTGATGGCTACGTTGCCCTCTGAAATCCATGCATTCGTGGATGACCGAAGAGTTACTTTCTTTAAAGAATGCATCGAAGAAGCGGATTTGCATGCGGCCAACCATAATCTCTACCCCAAAGATCCCAAGAAGAGTCATCCTCCCTCCCCCAAGGGTAAAGGCCACTTCCCTAAATTTCACCCGGAGAACGCTCGTAAATTCGTAAAGATCCCAGGTCCCTCCAAACCGAAATATCATTCTCTGTTTGAACCTAGGGATGTTAAACCACCCGCCTTCAATCCCCCTGCTTGGATTACCCCAGACGACCCATCGTCTGTTTTTCTTGCGGAACCCCGTGGCATGTGAGGACAAACTGTCCCCCAAATTCTCAATTCCGTTCTGTTCTCAGCCACCAAGTTCACCAAGTAAGCGCCCCTCTTTCTCCTCCGTCTGGTCGCCCCGAAACGCCTGCTTCCCCACCAGCAAATAACCCCCCGGGACCTCAAGTTATTTTTTTATTTAACAAGAGCTCCCCCGGTGGGCTCGAATTTGAAACCGGATCGGTTAAATGTTGCCGGGTTTCAACCCTGGTCAGAGATATGGGATGCACGTGCATCGTCGTATCGAAAAAGTTGCTGCCCCCAGTGAGCCCTGACCACGATAAATTTGCAGTAGTCCAGGACTACTTGGGACGAGCCAACCGCTTCCCAGTGGTCCGTTGTTTCATCGAATGCCAATATTTCACCGGTTGAGCTAACGTCGTAGCAGCCCCTATTAAATTCTGCGCCATATTAGTCGGCCAGAGCCAGCAGCTCTTCCCTAGTCGTGTTGCTCAGCCCGCCATCACGAGTACCCAAGCTATAAAGAACGAGGCACCCCCCATGAATTTCGAACCCTCTTTTCCACCCGACTACGAGACTCTGAACAACGAGTCTTTTGTAAAGGCCCAAAATGAGTGTCCTTTCCTACAGCCATTGTGGGAAAATTCGAGGACCAACGAGCTCGAATCCGTTCGTGGTTACAAGGAGGTCTCTTACCTCGTTGAAGGTGAACTGTTGTCCCGTTCCACCTCCATTCCTAACCACTCCCATACGCACTCGCTATATATCCCCTGCTCCAATGACAGAACCTATTTTGACATTAAGTCAAAAGAAAGATGGTTCAAACCCGGTGATGAGGTCCTGCTTCTCCTGCCCACGGACACAAATAAGCTTCTTTCCCAGTGGAAAGGCCCCTTTACAGTCCTCGAAGCCCGTGGCCCCGTGGACTATCTCACCCAAACGCCCTCCGGTAACAAATTGTTTCACATCAACATGCTCAAACGTTACCACCGCCGCGCCTGCATCAACAATATTGTATCCCTGGATGAAGAGGTCTTGATGGAAGCCTCTTATCTCCTCGAACCTCTTAACCTAGTACAGACAGTTTGAGTAGAAGCTGACGATGATAACCCACTCCCGTTGCTCCCCGGATCGTATAAAGACTCCCCAGGAGATCGATCTAATTTACCACCTGGAGCCCGCTCAGAAAGCCCAGTTATCCCGGTTATTAAAGGCCGACCCGGACGTCATTTCCGAGAAGCCTGGTTGCTCGAACCAATTCAAGCATGAAATAGTAGTGACAATGCAAGAACCGATCCAATCCAAGCCGTACCCTTTGCCCATTCATTTGCAATCAGCGTTCAATGCGGTCAAAAACTTACTAAAATTAGAAATAATCGCCCCCCCGTCGTCAGATTACTGTCCCCCCGTTTTTATGGTTTGGAATCCAGACCAGTCTTTTCGAATGTGTGTGTCGACTTTCTAAAACTTAACGCCATGACGGTTTTCGATGTCGAACCGATCCCGTTGATAGACCAGAGCCTACATTTGTTCGAGAGCGCCAAATTTATTTCTGAAATCGATTTATGCAAGGCGTACAATCAAATTCCCCTCAAGGATAGTGTTCGGAAATACACTGCCTTCAATACAGAAAAAGGGCTTATGCAATTTAAGCGCCTCCCAATCGGTTTACTTACTGCTTGTAGTAATTTCAACAGAATGATGCGCCGCATCTTAGATGGTCTGAACAATGTGTCATTCTATTTTGACAATGTGTACGTAGCTACACGTACATGGGATGAACCTCTAATCTCCCTTCGTTCCCTCTGTAATAGACTCCGAGAGCCCGGTCTGACCATGGGTCCTTCCAAGTTTAATTTTGCCTACGACACTATCAAGTACCTTGGACTTCACATTGGGGAAAATCAAATAACGCAGCTACGTTCCTTCTTGGGTTCAACGTCCTTCTACCGGCGCTTCATCCCCAACTTTGCTGCCTTAGCGTCCCCCCTGAACTCTCTCCTTAAGAAAAACTCCCCAGATTCCCTCGTTTGGAGTCCCAAAGCAATTTCCCACTTCCAGAAGATGAAGGATAGGTTAATATCTGCTCTCATATTGCGGCTCCCGAACCCGAACAAATTGTTTGGAATCCGTACGGATGCCAGCAACGATGGCATCGGTTGCGTGTTGCTTTAGTACGAAGAAGATGGGAATAGCTATCCTATCCCTTATGCAAGCCGGAAGCTGTTACCGCGCGAGAGAAACTATGCAGTAATATAACTTGAGGCTCTGTCAATAGTCTTTGGTGTCCGGAAGTTTAAAATGTATCTGATAGGTCAGGAGTTCGTGATCGAAACAGATCACCATCCTCTGGCGTACTTAAGAAATTGTAAAAGCCAAAACGGAAGGCTTATGTGCTGGAGTCTGCTATTGATGGAATATTAATTCCGAATTTTGTATTTAAAAGGTAGTGAAAACTGTGTAGCAGATAGTCTTAGTAGGAATCCAGTAGAGGACCCTCCTCCCTCAAAGTAGAACTCCATACATCCAATAAACTCATGTATATATTCGAGCTCGTTGCTCACCAATGTAAAATTTGTTTTTGTGCGTGTGTGAGTACGCCCGTATTTTAGTATATTGCTTGTATATACGTGTTGTCATTATTGATTTTTTTCTATTACTTCTTTGATTGTCCTTCCGCTTGATTGATTCTTTATTCTAAATTGTGGTATTGCTTTTAAATGAAACTATATATATTTTAATTATGTAATTAATTACCCATTAACCTAAATGTATGTGTAAGTTTTATCCGTCGTCTGGGATCAAACAGAGCAAATCCTTAACCTTGACAGTCTCAGTGTCGGCTGAAATTTTAATACAGATGGGTTTTGGTCAATGTAGGGGAATGGTCACTCCCCCCCCCATCCCGTTAACTCGTGATGCAGTCCCAAGGCGGTTGCCGCAAGGACATCCGCCCCAGGCATCGGCGAGTGTAAAGCGTAACCACAACGTGGCACCACTTGGTGCCATGAAAGACCCTAAAGGTCAAAAAGGTAAGATCTCCCCCAGGAGAGTGAGATCCAGTTTCACGTTGAACAAGAAATTGGAGACGGGTTTCTACCAATCTCGATGGCTAACGAGGAGCCGATGTTTGACTTCGTGGGAAAGACCGTTTGGAAAAAGAACTATCCTGGGGCCGTCCTCAAACCCCTCTCCCCATTACCATTCCCTCAGTGGGGGTGCGAGGTATAAATGAGGAACTCTGAGGAAAATCGGGGTAGTATACGTCAGGCCAGGTGACGAAGTCCTCGGATCCAAAACCGAGCTACCTAGACTGGATTGGTAGTATACGTCAGGCCAGGTGACGAAGTCCTCGGATCCAAAACCGAGCTACCTAGACTGGATTGGTAGTATACGTCAGGCCAGGTGACGAAGTCCTCGGATCCAAAACCGAGCTACCTAGACTGGATTGGTAGTATACGTCAGGCCAGGTGACGAAGTCCTCGGATCCAAAACCGAGCTACCTAGACTGGATTGGTAGTATACGTCAGGCCAGGTGACGAAGTCCTCGGATCCAAAACCGAGCTACCTAGACTGGATTGGTAGTATACGTCAGTCTCTAGGTGACGAAGTCCTCGGATCCAAAACCGAGCTACCGAGACTGGAGAGGTAGTTTACTTGGCTCGCCAGACCAAGAAGTACCCTGCAAGAGAGGCAGGGCTACCTACCTTAAGGGGCTAAGAAAAAGCTCATCCTTGAGCTAAGTCCCTGGTTATCAAACCAAACGATAAGTGAACTTTGGTAAGTTCGACTTACTCTCGCCAGAGAGACTCCTCATATCCTGGTGCACCTTAAACACCAGAGGTATTCCTCGTCCTTGAGGAATTAAGAAAAGAAGAAGGAAAAGGCTCCCCCTCGAGCCCGTTATTCGGTGGTCACACCAAACTTTAAGTAATTTATTCTCGCCAGAGAAACTCCCCTGCGTTATCCTCGTTCTTGAAGAAGACCCACCCCGAGTTCAGTCCTCGTCCATAAGGAAATAAGTAACGAAAGAGAAAAGCTCCTCCTCGAGCTCGTTACTCGGTGATCACACCGCACTCCTAGTTAACTTGATTTAAGAAAGAAGTTCGACTCACTCTCGCCAGAGAGACCACGACTGCCTAGGTGTTGCATAAAGCAACGTCTTGGTTCTCGTCCTTAAAGAACCCTTTCCCCCCGGAAGAACGTGTGGACCCCCCAGCTGCTACCCTCGCCAAAACAACCGTGGAATTTCGCCCATCTCGACACACGGCACGCGTCATGAGGCAATAACATTTCTGAGGCCTTTAAACTCCATATGAGTCCGTAAGCCTAATTCTTATATTATTGTTTTGTCTAGAGAAAACGTGAACTTAATTTTGTGGGTAAACTAATTTAATTAATTCTTGTTTATAATAATATTTAGAGTATTGCTGTAGCTAATGTATAAAGGTTGTGTATTCAATGGTTAAAGATAAAATATAAGTTTATTTTGTGAATTAGTGGGCGTTTCTTTTATATCCTTACGTGTTTGGGTAACGGCTCTGTTCTTTAAGATATTCTTATAATATCAATATATATTAGACACTCTTAGCACTCTTAGAGATAGAACAAAAAGAAGGGGAATTCTACGACACTAAATAAAAGTGGTGTCAGGTAAGTAGGGTTCTTATCAGAAAGAATTCTACGACATAATTAAAGTGGTGTCAGGTTTTGTAGGTTGTTATTAGAAAGAACCCAGCAGTGTCTAATTAAGAAAGAGCCAACACGTAAAGGAATATCAGGAACAAGAGAATAATTGACGAGAGCAAAATTGGTAGAGTTAGGGGTGGTAACAATCTGAAGGTAATTGGTAGGTCAAGTGGTAAATTTGTTGTCGGGAGTGGTATTTCAATCAGCATAGTAGTGGGATTAAGGGTGAGTTATGCTGAGCGCTACCTGGTGAGTGGTGGCATAATTGTCTGAAAATACAGAAAGGAAAAATCGACGGACCAACACGAAATGGATCCGGTCAAAAGATTTTACCTACAAGCCCAAATTCTGGGATTTGAAGGCGAGGATATGGATGCCTACATCCTCGAAGAATTGAGAATACAAAGAGAAGAAGAAGAAGAAATAATAGAGTTTGATAGAAAAAGGGAAAATATAGAAATACGGATGAACCGGAAAAGTGAAGAATCCCGAATACAGTGGAATTTAGAAACAGAGGAAAGAAGAATGCTGAGAGGAGGTAAAACAAGCGAAAGAATAATACTGTTGAAAAGAGAAGCACGAGGAAATTCAGAATAAGGATAGAAATAGAAGATGAAGAAAGAAGAATAAAGATAAAGCTGGAAGATGAAGAAAGAAGAATTCGACGGGAAAACGAAATAGCGAAAGCATAACAAGAAGCCGAGGAAAGGAGAATGAAGAGGGAAAAAGAGTCGAAAGAGAGGAGAATAAAGATTAAAAAAAAATAGATGAAAGAAAAATACAGAGGGAAAAAGAACGTGCTCAAGCTGAAAGAGAAGAGAGAGAAGAAAAGGAAAGATTGCTCGCACTCGAAAGAACACCTATCGAGAATCTCATAGAGGTCGAGGAAGTTGGAGCTCGGCCTGGACCTAAGAAAGGACCATCGAGGGAAACCCAGCCAAATGGGGTAACGATGGAAGAAGTTGGAAGTAGGGATGAGGTACCAGTAGGAGTACCTGAAGGAAAACCTACGAGGAGAACCCAGCCAAATGGGGTTATCAGGGAAGAAGAAGAAGGTAGAATAGAGGTACGAGCAGGTGTACATGAGGAACTACCTACTAAGAGATGTGAGTCAAATGAGTTGACAAGGAAGGAGGAAAGAGGTGCTATTGCGATACACCCGTGCAAGACTAATCAAATGGTAGAAGCGGATGAGTATCCCCTACCCCTAGTAGTCTCCTCCCCGAACGGAATGTCCACGGAGTTACCGCTAAATCACCAAGGCGTAGGGAGCGCCACGCCCATTAACGACCTCGCAGGGAAAAGTTTTCTCGATCCCCAAAGATCGAACCCAGACACGATCTTCCCGTGTACCTGGTTAAAGGAGAGCTATGGGACTCAAGTTCTCATCAATTATGCCCCGCTACAACAGGCCGCTCTAGCCATAATGTTCAATTTAAAGGTAGTCAAGTACCATAATATGGGTAAGTCGAGTAGGTTGAAATACCGCTACCATTTAGTACCATACTTGGGTAGACTCAATAACCAGAACGGCCGACTCAGGCGCGGTAGAATAATGGTCACAGAGCACCATTTTAGGATCAGCTACATCAAAGGAGCCGATAATGTGCAGCTGCTCTATAGGTGGAGACGAAAAACCATTGAGAGTTATTTCAGTACCTAATGAGCGTAAACCATATTTTCATTTGTTGTTCGTGTTAATATTTATCGGTAGGATTTAAGTTCTCAAAAACTTAGAAAGGTAAGGAAGTAGCTTGTTTTGTTTTTTTTTTGTGGGTAATCGATGAATTAAGGTTTTTTAATTTTCTATGTAAAATTGTATTGTGAGTAGGTCTAGCTCGACACATTGCCTGTGTAAACGCGCGCGTGGGCGCTCATGTGTAAGGAAACTTAATGTAAGAGAGGGCTCAAAGAAATACAACTTTGCTAAGCTCGACTAGGTTAAGTAAGTTGTTTTGAGTTCCCGGGAGCATCCCCCGCTTTACATTAAGTTCTTCGGTGGGAGGTGTGTAGGGGAATGGTCACTCCCCCCCCCCCCATCCCGTTCACTCGTGATGCAGTCCCAAGGCGGTTGCCGCAAGGACATCCGCCCCAGGCATCGGCGAGTCTAAAGCGTAACCACAACGTGGCACCACTTGGTGCCATGAAAGACCCTAAAGGTCAAAAAGGTAAGATCTCCCCCAGGAGAGTGAGATCCAGTTTCACGTTGAACAAGAAATTGGAGACGGGTTTCTCCCAATCTCGATGGCTAACGAGGAGCCGATGTTTGACTTCGTGGGAAAGACCGTTTGGAAAAAGAACTCTCCTGGGGCCGTCCTCAAACCCCTCTCCCCATTACCACTCCCCCAGTGGGGGTGCGAGGTATAAATGAGGAACTCTGAGGAAAATCGGGGTAGTATACGTCAGGCCAGGTGACGAAGTCCTCGGATCCAAAACCGAGCTACCTAGACTGGATTGGTAGTATACGTCAGGCCAGGTGACGAAGTCCTCGGATCCAAAACCGAGCTACCTAGACTGGATTGGTAGTATACGTCAGGCCAGGTGACGAAGTCCTCGGATCCAAAACCGAGCTACCTAGACTGGATTGGTAGTATACGTCAGGCCAGGTGACGAAGTCCTCGGATCCAAAACCGAGCTACCTAGACTGGATTGGTAGTATACGTCAGGCCAGGTGACGAAGTCCTCGGATCCAAAACCGAGCTACCTAGACTGGATTGGTAGTATACGTCAGTCTCTAGGTGACGAAGTCCTCGGATCCAAAACCGAGCTACCGAGACTGGAGAGGTAGTTTACTTGGCTCGCCAGATCAAGAAGTACCCTGCAAGAGAGGCAGGGCTACCTACCTTAAGGGGCTAAGAAAAAGCTCATCCTTGAGCTAAGTCCCTGGTTATCAAACCAAACGATAAGTGAACTTTGGTAAGTTCGACTTACTCTCGCCAGAGAGACTCCTCATATCCTGGTGCACCTTAAACACCAGAGGTATTCCTCGTCCTTGAGGAATTAAGAAAAGAAGAAGGAAAAGGCTCCCCCTCGAGCCCGTTATTCGGTGGTCACACCAAACTTTAAGTAATTTATTCTCGCCAGAGAAACTCCCCTGCGTTATCCTCGCCCTTGAAGAAGACCCTCCCCGAGTTCAGTCCTCGTCCATAAGGAAATAAGTAACGAAAGAGAAAAGCTCCTCCTCGAGCTCGTTACTCGGTGATCACACCGCACTCCTAGTTAACTTGATTTAAGAAAGAAGTTCGACTCACTCTCGCCAGAGAGACCACGACTGCCTAGGTGTTGCATAAAGCAACGTCTTGGTTCTCGTCCTTAAAGAACCCTTTCCCCCCGGAAGAACGTGTGGACCCCCCAGCTGCTACCCTCGCCAAAACAACCGTGGAATTTCGCCCATCTCGACACACGGCACGCGTCATGAGGCAATAACATTTCTGAGGCCTTTAAACTCCACATGAGTCCGTAAGCCTAATTCTTATATTATTGTTTTGTCTAGAGAAAACGTGAACTTAATTTTGTGGGTAAACTAATTTAATTAATTCTTGTTTTTAATAAAATTTAGAGTATTGCTGTAGCTAATGTATAAAGGTTGTGTATTCAATGGTTAAAGATAAAATATAAGTTTATTTTGTGAATTAGTGGGCGTTTCTTTTATATCCTTACGTGTTTGGGTAACGGCTCTGTTCTTTAAGATATTCTTATAATATCAATATATATTAGACACTCTTAGCACTCTTAGAGATAGAACAAAAAGGAGGGGAATTCTACGACACTAAATAAAAGTGGTGTCAGGTAAGTAGGGTTCTTATCAGAAAGAATTCTACGACATAATTAAAGTGGTGTCAGGTTTTGTAGGTTGTTATTAGAAAGAACCCAGCAGTGTCTAATTAAGAAAGAGCCAACACGTAAAGGAATATCAGGAACAAGAGAATAATTGACGAGAGCAAAATTGGTAGAGTTAGGGGTGGTAACAATCTGAAGGTAATTGGTAGGTCAAGTGGTAAATTTGTTGTCGGGAGTGGTATTTCAATCAGCATAGTAGTGGGATTAAGGGTGAGTTATGCTGAGCGCTACCTGGTGAGTGGTGGCATAATTGTCTGAAAATACAGAAAGGAAAAATCGACGGACCAACACGAAATGGATCCGGTCAAAAGATTTTACCTACAAGCCCAAATTCTGGGATTTGAAGGCGAGGATATGGATGCCTACATCCTCGAAGAATTGAGAATACAAAGAGAAGAAGAAGAAGAAATAATAGAGTTTGATAGAAAAAGGGAAAATATAGAAATACGGATGAACCGGAAAAGTGAAGAATCCCGAATACAGTGGAATTTAGAAACAGAGGAAAGAAGAATGCTGAGAGGAGGTAAAACAAGCGAAAGAATAATACTGTTGAAAAGAGAAGCACGAGGAAATTCAGAATAAGGATAGAAATAGAAGATGAAGAAAGAAGAATAAAGATAAAGCTGGAAGATGAAGAAAGAAGAATTCGACGGGAAAACGAAATAGCGAAAGCAGAACAAGAAGCCGAGGAAAGGAGAATGAAGAGGGAAAAAGAGTCGAAAGAGAGGAGAATAAAGATTAAAAAAAAATAGATGAAAGAAAAATACAGAGGGAAAAAGAACGTGCTCAAGCTGAAAGAGAAGAGAGAGAAGAAAAGGAAAGATTGCTCGCACTCGAAAGAGCACCTATCGAGAATCTCATAGAGGTCGAGGAAGTTGGAGCTCGGCCTGGACCTAAGAAAGGACCATCGAGGGAAACCCAGCCAAATGGGGTAACGATGGAAGAAGTTGGAAGTAGGGATGAGGTACCAGCAAGAGTACCTGAAGGAAAACCTACGAGGAGAACCCAGCCAAATGGGGTTATCAGGGAAGAAGAAGAAGGTAGAATAGAGGTACGAGCAGGTGTACATGAGGAACTACCTACTAAGAGATGTGAGTCAAATGAGTTGACAAGGAAGGAGGAAAGAGGTGCTATTGCGATACACCCGTGCAAGACTAATCAAATGGTAGAAGCGGATGAGTATCCCCTACCCCTAGTAGTCTCCTCCCCGAACGGAACGTCCACGGAGTTACCGCTAAATCACCAAGGCGTAGGGAGCGCCACGCCCATTAACGACCTCGCAGGGAAAAGTTTTCTCGATCCCCAAAGATCGAACCCAGACACGATCTTCCCGTGTACCTGGTTAAAGGAGAGCTATGGGACTCAAGTTCTCATCAATTATGCCCCGCTACAACAGGCCGCTCTAGCCATAATGTTCAATTTAAAGGTAGTCAAGTACCATAATATGGGTAAGTCGAGTAGGTTGAAATACCGCTACCATTTAGTACCATACTTGGGTAGACTCAATAACCAGAACGGCCGACTCAGGCGCGGTAGAATAATGGTCACAGAGCACCATTTTAGGATCAGCTACATCAAAGGAGCCGATAATGTGCAGCTGCTCTATAGGTGGAGACGAAAAACCATTGAGAGTTATTTCAGTACCTAATGAGCGTAAACCATATTTTCATTTGTTGTTCGTGTTAATATTTATCGGTAGGATTTAAGTTCTCAAAAACTTAGAAAGGTAAGGAAGTAGCTTGTTTTTTTTTTTTCTGTGGGTAATCGATGAATTAAGGTTTTTTAATTTTCTATGTAAAATTGTATTGTGAGTAGGTCTAGCTCGACACATTGCCTGTGTAAACGCGCGCGTGGGCGCTCATGTGTAAGGAAACTTAATGTAAGAGAGGGCTCAAAGAAATACAACTTTGCTAAGCTCGACTAGGTTAAGTAAGTTGTTTTGAGTTCCCGGGAGCATCCCCCGCTTTACATTAAGTTCTTCGGTGGGAGGTGTGTAGGGGAATGGTCACTCCCCCCCCCCATCCCGTTCACTCGTGATGCAGTCCCAAGGCGGTTGCCGCAAGGACATCCGCCCCAGGCATCGGCGAGTCTAAAGCGTAACCACAACGTGGCACCACTTGGTGCCATGAAAGACCCTAAAGGTCAAAAAGGTAAGATCTCCCCCAGGAGAGTGAGATCCAGTTTCACGTTGAACAAGAAATTGGAGACGGGTTTCTCCCAATCTCGATGGCTAACGAGGAGCCGATGTTTGACTTCGTGGGAAAGACCGTTTGGAAAAAGAACTCTCCTGGGGCCGTCCTCAAACCCCTCTCCCCATTACCACTCCCCCAGTGGGGGTGCGAGGTATAAATGAGGAACTCTGAGGAAAATCGGGGTAGTATACGTCAGGCCAGGTGACGAAGTCCTCGGATCCAAAACCGAGCTACCTAGACTGGATTGGTAGTATACGTCAGGCCAGGTGACGAAGTCCTCGGATCCAAAACCGAGCTACCTAGACTGGATTGGTAGTATACGTCAGGCCAGGTGACGAAGTCCTCGGATCCAAAACCGAGCTACCTAGACTGGATTGGTAGTATACGTCAGGCCAGGTGACGAAGTCCTCGGATCCAAAACCGAGCTACCTAGACTGGATTGGTAGTATACGTCAGTCTCTAGGTGACGAAGTCCTCGGATCCAAAACCGAGCTACCGAGACTGGAGAGGTAGTTTACTTGGCTCGCCAGATCAAGAAGTACCCTGCAAGAGAGGCAGGGCTACCTACCTTAAGGGGCTAAGAAAAGGCTCATCCTTGAGCTAAGTCCCTGGTTATCAAACCAAACGATAAGTGAACTTTGGTAAGTTCGACTTACTCTCGCCAGAGAGACTCCTCATATCCTGGTGCACCTTAAACACCAGAGGTATTCCTCGTCCTTGAGGGATTAAGAAAAGAAGAAGGAAAAGGCTCCCCCTCGAGCCCGTTATTCGGTGGTCACACCAAACTTTAAGTAATTTATTCTCGCCAGAGAAACTCCCCTGCGTTATCCTCGCCCTTGAAGAAGACCCACCCCGAGTTCAGTCCTCGTCCATAAGGAAATAAGTAACGAAGGAGAAAAGCTCCTCCTCGAGCTCGTTACTCGGTGATCACACCGCACTCCTAGTTAACTTGATTTAAGAAACAAGTTCGACTCACTCTCTCCAGAGAGACCACGACTGCCTAGGTGTTGCATAAAGCACCGTCTTGGTTCTCGTCCTTAAAGAACCCTTCCCCCCGGAAGAACGTGTGGACCCCCCAGCTGCTACCCTCGCCAAAACAACCGTGGAATTTCGCCCATCTCGACACACGGCACGCGTCGTGAGGCAATAACATTTCTGAGGCCTTTAAACTCCACATGAGTCCGTAAGCCTAATTCTTATATTATTGTTTTGTCTAGAGAAAACGTGAACTTAATTTTGTGGGTAAACTAATTTAATTAATTCTTGTTTATAATAATATTTAGAGTATTGCTGTAGCTAATGTATAAAGGTTGTGTATTCAATGGTTAAAGATAAAATATAAGTTTATTTTGTGAATTAGTGGGCGTTTCTTTTATATCCTTACGTGTTTGGGTAACGGCTCTGTTCTTTAAGATATTCTTATAATATCAATATATATTAGACACTCTTAGCACTCTTAGAGATAGAACAAAAAGGAGGGGAATTCTACGACACTAAATAAAAGTGGTGTCAGGTAAGTAGGGTTCTTATCAGAAAGAATTCTACGACAGTCAAGATACCTTTTTCTTTCCCCTTCGTGTCAAGAAAAACGCCATCTTTGTAAGGGAGGCATGTAAGGGAAAGGGACGCCAAGAAGAATACCCGGTTCATTTGTTTCATGAATTCCTTTCCTCTCTAGGTCTCCTAAGTATAACTCAACGTGGAGTAATCTCTAAATCCATAGAGAAAAATAAAAGAAAAAAGAATTTGAATATCCGTCAGCCGCTTCACAGGTGCAGTTAATTAAGTTGGGCGCTAAAAGCTTTAACCTCGCCGAGGAAGCGCTAATCTCCGAAGTGGGAAAACTGCTAGCCGAAAGTTTCCTGCCCACATCGTAAAGGCCATTAAGACTTGGGTCAGGCGACAGACGCTAATCCATCTGGCCGCTGGAAGTGGCCAGCCAGTCGTCTGAGTTTGCCAACGAGGAGAAACCGAAAAAATGGCCGTCATATAAATACCCTGGGTTTTCGAATATCGGCAGATTTAGTTTGAGAACCCGTAGCCTTCGGTTCAGATTGCGAGTCTGTTTCTCCAACTCCCTGGTATTCGCTTATACCATCGAGGTTGGATCTCACCAGGCAGATACATCTCTTTTGTGAAGGCTCACTTTGTTCAGAGCAAGCCTGGAATCGTTTCGTCACCGAAGGATTGGCCGGGATTCCTCTCGTCTCACCTGGAACCCCCCTTCAATGGTCTTCAGTTTCCCGCGTGAGACTTCGTGCCGAGTCGCGCCAGAGTCTCGATTTTTGGAGGTTGCACTTCTCTGGAGCAGAGGTGCCATCGTTTGTCTTCGAGGAGGATTGTGAACTCGTCTTCTGGTCCCTCCCCCCCCCTTCATCCTCGTCACCATCAAGATATTCGGCCGAGAATCACGTCCATTGTCCATCTTCATTTCCCCGCGCCGACTCGTTAAAGGATTCCCTTTCCTCGAGGTAACCCTTTTAAGGTAAAACAATCCTTGATTGTATCTCCTGTAAATCAGCCCACTTTCCGACATATAAATATTCCCTCTGTATAACTGATTTATAGTATCTAATTTAAAAGTTGATTAACGAGTAATTAACGTTACCCGATTGCCAATTAATCTATATTTTTTCCGAATTGTCCTTATTGTATTACATATATTTCCCGTATGTATATATATATATATATATATATATATATATATATATATATATATATATATATATATATATATATGTTAACTAGTGACTTATTCAAATTATATTTTGGTTTTCACTCTTTAAATATACCCTCGACTGCAACCTGGTAAACTCATTAAACGCTATCGTCCCCTGCGGTAAATCGCACTCTTATAACTCGTAATCAACGGATTACTTTTACGAAGTGAACGTACTTGTACGTAGCAAAGGATGCGTACCTACATTAGAGGATATATGTATATATAATTGTATACATACATATTCCGTTGCTTTTATCTCTTTCTTACCAACCAATAGATAAATATATGTATATATATACGTATTGTCTGGGGAGGTGACCTATTCCTCGACAATATCAGTAAGTTAAAATCCAGTAAATCTCCAGGTCCTGATTTAATTTATCTAGCGCATTTAAAAGAAATTCGAGACGTGTTAGTAGAACCACTAACGAAATTTTTTTAAAAAGGTTTAGAAG
This sequence comes from Ceratothoa steindachneri, assembly GCA_963969495.1. Classification (NCBI taxonomy): domain Eukaryota; kingdom Metazoa; phylum Arthropoda; class Malacostraca; order Isopoda; family Cymothoidae; genus Ceratothoa; species Ceratothoa steindachneri. The sequence continues at coordinate 225,795,650 of OZ018321.1, forward strand.
AAGGTGTCGTGCCATTATATTTTAAGTTAGTGAATGAAACTATTATTTTTAAGAAGGGAAATCGAGAACTTCCAACTAATTATCGACCCATAAGTTTGACATCCATCGTAGGTAAATTTATGCAATCCGTCATTTGCGATAGGCTGATCAATCATTTGGAAGCGCATAATTTCATAAATGATAGTCAACACGGCTTTAGACAGAAACGTTCATGTTTAACTAATCTTTTAGAATTTTACGACAACATGATTAAAAGCTATTACAAAACTAGCTCTTTGGAGATAGTTTACTTAGACTTCGCTAAGGCAATTCAATTAATTTCCTTGATTAGAAAGAAGCCGTATATCGAAAGATTAAATATAATAAAACTACCGACTCTCGAAACCAGGCGATTGCGAAATGAGTCTATCAAAGTATTCAATTTTCTAAATAAATTTGAAAACGTAAATTATGAAATTTATTTTAAGTACGACCATGGCATCACACGTAACAACGGAATTAAACTGAAAGGATCGAGGTTTCAAACGAACATAGCTAAAAACAATTTCACTCTTAAAATCATCGATAAATGGAACGTATTTCCCGCGGAAGTAGTAAATGCTAGTAGTGTAAATAGTTTTAAAAAACAAAATTGATAGTAATTTTACGAATAATGATATTGTTTAAATACTGAGCCCTCTTGTGGATTGAATTTCGCGTGAGAGCATCGTGGCGAAAATGTCCAAAGGAGGACTACTATGATATTAGTATAGAATAGAACTGGCCTATGAATGGACTAAGTCGTCTTTGCTGGCTCTCTGTAACTATGTAACTATATTATTACGTCCATTGGGACAGAGTGAACAAGAGACAAGGCAGCATGGATTCGACGCCTCGCCCATTTCGGTTATGATGAACAACTAAAGTAGATAGATTGCCTTTGATCCCAAATCCATTTTACAAATTTCACTGAAATTAGTTAGAATAAAAAATGGCCGCTTTAATTAACAATGTCCTGGACTATGTGAAGAAAATCACATATGTGTTCATTTTAACTAGTTTAAAGCTATCGTTCTTCTCTGGTTCGACTCACGCCAGGATGAAGAAGAATGGCGAGAGAAACGAGACATAAGAATAAATAAAGGTAATGTAATGATTTGAGAAATGGAAGGGGTAATTGTTCTATCAAACTTATTGGAATGTGGTGTTATTACCTCAGGAGGAAGGTATAGAGGAGAATCCGATTCCTTTCTATGGTACATAAAACGCAGCTCGTAAAAAATGACTGACGAAAATTTAAGGAGTGAGATATATGTTGAGAAAAGACCAATAGGCTCGTAAAACTAGAATAAATGAATAGAGAATAAAGCAAGAAATTTAAATAAATAAATAGACCAAGAAATATGTGTTGTTCTTCAGAAAACTCAGAAAGTTTGTTTAGTTCTAATAAATATTTTTTTGGCCTTAAATAATCTCGGGGCTTACCTTATAGATGCTTAAACTGTGTATATCTAATTTAATTTAAATTAGACACTTGGGAATTTAAAAAAAAATCTATCATTTTATACATTATCCATAACACTCTACTTTGGGGCTGCAAATTTTTTAACAGTTTGAATTTTAGTTTGAGTCACTTAGGTATATTTGAAGCTTATATCAAAGTTCTTTCAAAGATTTTCTTTACATTTCGAAAAACAACCCTGCGGGGTTTTTTTTTTATATTTGAAGTTTTTATCAAATTCTTTCTAAGAGTTTAGAAAAATATAAATATGATTATCGAATGTTTAGAATTAAAAAAAAAAAAATAATTACAAAGCGTGAAGTCCAGAGGATATATTTAAATTAAGGGCATGGCGAAAATATCCCGCATATAGCCAGAATTAATAGTATTTATTAGCACATCTTTCCTTTTCCTCCTTTTCCACGAATATGGGAAATATCACGAAAGTTAGCGCATGATAACTATAAATATGAATATGTACAACGGAAGGAAACTGAATATAAAGCAGATTGGATTTAGTACTTTCGTCTATTCGACATTTTCAAACTCGTATATATATATATATATATATATATATATATATATATATATATATATATATATATATATATATATATATAAGAGACGTTAGACATCACTGACCCCCAAACATCGGTGATCATTTACCGCTCAAGAGAAAACATATAGTAAGGATGAAGGGTCTCTCCAGCTACTCCCGCGGGGGGTGTGACGTGTAGATTGTTACACCTGGCAGCCGAAGGAGAGAGACGTCCTACCTACCTCAGTGCCAAGGTTACGACACTTAGTTTACAACCCCATTCTTACCTATTTCTCATGGCCGCCGTCTTATTTGTCAGTCTAGTCGCCGACCAGATTTCGTCCACTAATCCTTGGTTGGGATTGAAATTGTGTGAGAGGGGGAGGGAGGTTTATCCCTCATTTTTTGTTTGGTGAGGGTTGAGTGTTTTAAAATACGTGCTTTCTTCCCATCCTTTTTCATTCTACGTAACCATTTTCTTTTCTATTGCTAGTCTCGCATAGAAGGGGTAGTAACAACAAGGAGTAACAACAAGGAAAGAAGGTACCCTATGAGACCTTAAGGTCTATTCAAGGAGGGTACCTTTGGACTACCAATCGAGTGGGCACATGACTGCTCAATTGTTTTGCGTCCCTAAACGGCCACTTTTCAAGACCTTGTCTAGTCTTGACTTAAACTGGTCAACAGATTAACTGTTGACAACTTCCACTGGAAGTGCGTTCCACATACCGCAGATACTGTAAGTGAAAAAATTTCCACACAGATTGCGGTTGTAAGGCTTCAGTTCAAGTTTGAAGCCGTGATTGCGCGTTCTGTTCTCCCTCAGTGTGAAAATATCCCGGTAGTCAACATTGTCGAACCCTCGAATTATTTTGAAAACTTCGATGAGCTGACCACGCAGTCTACGGGTTGCCAGCGAGAACAGATCTAATTCCCTTAGTCTATCCTCATAACTTATATGTCGGATAGAGGGAATCAGCTTGGTTGCCCTGGCTTGTACGCGTTCCAATCTCGCGATGTCCTTTCACAATTAAGGACTCCAAAATTGTACGGCATACTCCAGGTGCGGTCGGACAAGTGAGTGTACAAGCACAGTACAATCTCCTGGTTCCGATCTCTAAACTGGCGCTTAATATAGCCTAGCATCCTTTGGGCCTTTTTCTCCGCCTCAATGCACTGTTTCGAGAACTTGAGGTTGCTAGTGATAGTTACACCCAAGTCTTTCTCAGTGTCACTCGATTCAAGAGCAGTGCCCTTAAGGATATACTGATATTGGGGGTTTCTGTGGCCGATATGCATCACTTTGCATTTCCCCACGTTAAAAGGCATTTGTCACGTGTCCGACCACTCCCCAATCTTCCCAAGATCTTCCTGCAGGCGGGTAGTATTTCCATCCTTTGCAACGTTCATACCAAGCTTGATATCGTCGGCAAATTTGGAAATCTTCGCAACCATGTCACCGTCCATGTCGTTGACGTAGATGATGAATGTTAGTGGTCCCAGAACAGAACCTTGAGGCACCCCGCTAGTAACGGGCACCAACTCAGAAGACTGTCCATTCACCACCACCCGTTGCCGTCTGCCCCTTAGCCAGTTCTCGATCCAGCCGTCTACTTTCCATCTATGCCCAGCGCTCTCACTTTCCGGAGAAGGTGGCGGTGTGGTACCTTATCAAAGGCTTTCTGAAAGTCTAAGTACACCACATCCACCGCCTTGTCCTGATCGTGCTCACTGAAGAGGAAGTGGAATAATTCCACTAGGTTTATCCGGCATGACCGTTGCCTTCGGAAGCCGTGCTGGGAACTCCTCTGTAGCAGGTTCGACTCTAAATACGACGTCATTTTGTCCACCACGATGCTTTTCATGAGTTTACCGACTATCGAAATCAGACTGATAGGTCGGTAGTTTGACGGATGGCTGGGGTCTCCTTTCTTGAAGATCGGAGCCACCTCCGCCCCACGCCAGTCTCTAGGAACGCATCCGGTCCGGATTGACATGTTAAAGATAGCGCACGGATTTCGTGATACTTCATCGCACACTTCCCTTAACAACTTGGATAGAAACCCGTCCAGTCCAGGGGACTTATTCGTCTTTAGGTCAGCGATCTTTTTCTTTATTTCTCCTTCAGTAAAGTCCATTGCCTCCAGCTTTTCCCCCAAGTAGGAATCCGTGGGCTGGGGGATGGGACCACACTCTTTAGTAAACACTGAAGATAATTAGTCATTGAGAAGGTTAGCATTTTCTGCATCTGAGTGAGTTAATGCACCCTCCTCGTCCTCTAAGGGCCCAATCCTACGATGGATTGGTTTACGGCTATTTACATAGCCGAAGAACTCCTTGGGATTCTCCTTGCAGAGTCTCGCCACTCGGAGTTCCTCAGTACGCTTAGCCACCCTTATGCTGGACTTCACTTCCCTGCCTAGCCTCCGGTACTCGTCAAAGGCACCCGAGATCTTCGATCGCCGGTACGCATTTCTCTTCTCCCTAAGCAGTTTGCCAATTTCTCGATTAAACCACTTTGGTTGAACAGAAAACCGACGGAGGCATTTCAGAGGGATGAAACGCGATTGAAGACTCATGAATGTGGTTTTGAAATTGTTCCACGAATCCTCAACCTCTTTGCATACCGCTAGCCTTACATCAGTCAACCCAGCATGAAGGCTTGCAAAGTCTGCTCTTCTCAAGTCAAGTTTCCTTGATTGACTGGTTATCGTCTTTACCTTCGGGATCTTGACGCAAAATCTAACTAGCTGGTGATCACTACCACCAAGTTCTTTGCCTACAGAGACATCCTCAACGATATCATCCTCAGAGGTGAACACCAAGTCGAGGATATTGTCTCCTTTCGTCGGTTCTCTGACCCATTGAGTGAGAAACTCGTTGTTGGTGAACTCCAGGAGTAGCGCGCTCTCGCCACAGGCTGCTCTGGTTTCCCAGTCAACTTGTCTGTTGAAGTCGCCCAAAACGATGCACACTCTGCTTTGAACAAGCTCACCCAGCAGCTGGTACAGTTCCCTGTCCTTCTCAACGGGTTGGGAAGGGGGCCTGTCAAGCACCAGGGTCCTGTATCTGACAGGACCTATCTCTAGGACAACGCCTAGGAGGGTAGGGTTTGAGGTGTAGCATCCAAACCAAGCTAAACCTCCATTCTACAGGATTGCGCCCCTTCTTCCCCTTCCGTTCTAACTTACGCGGATACGTTCTCTCCCTGCCTCAGTTTCTGTAGGAGTATCTTCGCCACTATACATTCCACAGATTTTGACTTCCTCTAACCTCACTATGTTCTTTAGATATCTCAACTTATAGATTATTTAGCATCCACCCTCGTTGGTTTTCGATTCAAATTTTAAAGAAATGTGCCTAAAATCAGGAAGGGCGGTAGAGAGTGAGCCGAGTGTTTGGGGTGGTAAGAAAGGTCACAGCGAACAAATGTACAAACTTCAAGCGAAGGCAAATGTTGTGACACGGGCTAAATTTACAGCTTTAACTATCCTTCCCATTGCTCCTGAGATTATTGCCTAACTTCGGTGACACTCTCGACCTCCCCTTAATTTCTCCATTTAAAAAGATTCGCTTCCCTCGAGAAGCCACAATGATTTCGTTATTCTTCTTCTTTATTTCTGAGCTCGAAATTCTCGGTTGTGTTCCTTTCGTCAGCAGAGTCGGGTGTGTAGCCTTTTCGCTTTTCCATATACGCAGTGGCAGCCGGAAGGATGTGGCCGGGGAGAACTTTTTTCAGAAATTAAAGAGAGACAACCAACGAGGGCGTAACCCTCAAAAAAACAATGAAAGGAGAGATCTCTAAAGAAAATGGTGAGGATTTCAGAAAGAGTAAAGGTATGGAAGATCTAGAACCGTAGGGGACTCTTACAGGGATTTGGCCCAGAGGGGACCCATATACGAGCAGTATTCGAGTCTAGAAGGCATGCGATAGTGCATATGTCAACTGCACCATGGTAGTCTATGCTACATACACTTGGCACCCCGTTGCTGGCACATTTTAAGAACAGCTGCTTCAAGTATTTGAATGCTAATTTAAAATCACCTTATCCTTCTCGATGCACTCTCACCAATGGTGTTTCAGTCATTCTCATTTTCTCTCTCATTCCCTTCATCTCTCCCATTTTCTCTCTCTCCCTCTTATTCTCTCTCATTCTGTCTCGTTCTCTTTCTCTTTCTCGCTTCTCTCATTATCGCTCTCTCACATTCTCTCTCCTTCTCGCACTCTCGTATTCTTTATCCCTCATTCTTTCTCTCATTCTCCCTCTAATTTTCATTTTCTCTCATTATCTCTCTCTTTCTCTATTTCTAATTCTTTCTCTCTCATTCTCCAACTCCCATTGTCGCTCCCATTTCGCTCTCTTTCTCACTCTCTATCTCTTATTTTCTCTCCCATTTCTCACTCTATCACTCTCCCTCACTCTCTCTCTCTCTCATCTCTATCTCTCGTTCTCTCTCTCATTCGCTATAGCTCATTATATCTCGCATTCACTATAGCTCATTCTCTCTCTATTTTGCTATATCTCATTATCTCTCTGATTCTCATATTTTTTCATTCTCTTTCTCATTCTCGCCTTTTCTCATTCTCTCTTATATTTTCTCTCATTCTCTCTCTCAATTTTGCTCTCATTCAAATAAAATGGTTCAATCGCAGCATTGCCTCAGCAATTCGCAACGGAAAAAGAGTTACGCTAATTAGAGAAGTAGTGGTAGCAACGAAAATCTCATGCAGTATAGACAAAATATTACAACTGTTAAAACACCTGTGCACCAAGCTAAACACAACGAGTAAATTCAGGTCGCGTCCTTCCGCAAGGAGAACCCAAAGGAATTCTACCTGCAAATAAATAGGCACAAACCAGTTCACCAGTGCATCGGCCCTCTAAGAGATGACGTTGGCGCGTTGCAAGAGTCGAATCTGGCTATCGCTAACGTGTTGAACTACTACTTCACCTCTGTGTTTACAAGGAAGGAAGATGGTCCCACCCTGAGGCCAGGGGTGTATCTCAATGAAGGGGAAAACATAAGCGAGATAACATTAGACGATGAGGAAGTGGAGACTAGAATTAAGACCTTAGCCCGTATAATCTCCAGGTCCAGATGGATTTTTTCCTGGAGTCCTTAGTGAGGTGAGCGGTGACGTTGCTCCCCAAGTTACTGTGATCTTTAACGAATCGTTAGAAACTGGGGAAGTACCAGAGGACTGGAGGACGGCGGACGTGACCCCCATATTTAAGAAAGGACAGCGCGAAAACCTGGGTAACTACCGGCCTATAAGTTTGACCTCCGTTGTGGGAAAAATGTTAAAGATCATGATAGCGGAAAAAATGGTAAAGCATCTAGAAACAAACAACTTGATCCTAGATTCCCAACACGGATTTCGCAGGAACCGAGCGTGTCTCACAAATCTACTAGAATTCTTTCATAGCATTCTGGGTCAGTACGATCGTAGTCGTGCTTTGGACATCTTATACCTGGACTTACAAAAGGCCTTTGATAAGGTGCCCCACCGCAAGTTAATGTGCAAGTCCGCGCGTTTGAGACTACAGGTAGAGTGGCCAGCTGGATTGATGACTGGTTGTCAGGCAGGCGACAAAGTGTGAGAATAAACGGGGCAGCCTCGAGATGGCCCTCCGTGAGTAGTGGGATACCCCAGGGTTCCGTGCTAGATCCTCTCTCGTTCATCATCTATATAAATTATATAAACAGCGGATTGCCTTGCTCGATATCCAAGTTTGCGGATGATACAAAATTAGAAGGCAGCGCGAGCCCACGCAAAAGGTGGAAAATCTACAAAGCAGCCTTCAGAGGTTAGGTGAGTTTTCGAAGACTTGGCAGATGCCATTTAACCTTCCCAAATGCAAGGTGATGCACATTGGCTTTGCCAATCCTCGAGAAGAGTACCACTTTTTAGGTAGAGTTCTGGAGGTGAAGGGCCTGGAAAACGACTTAAGTGTGCAAATCAGGAACGACCTAAAGTTTTCCAGGCTATCTGCCGATGTAGAAAAAAGGCACAAAGACTATTGTGTTACATAAAGAGTCAATTTCGCTTCCGTAACAAGGAGATTGTACAACTCTCTAGTCAGACCTCACCTGTAATACACCGTTCAATTCTGGTCCCCTACACTGCGTAAGGAGTAGCAAGGAGTTACAAGGAAAGGAAGTACCCTAGGAGACCTTACGGTCCATTCAAAGAGGGTACCTTTGGACTAGCAATCGAGCGGGTACATGGCTGCTCAATTGTTTTGCGTCCATAAACGGCCACTTTTCAAGACCTTGTCTAGTCTTGACTTAAACTGGTCAACAGATTAACTGTTGACAACTTCCACTGGAAGTGTGTTCCACTTACCGCAGATACTTTAAGTGAAGAAATTTCCACACAGATTGCGGTTGTAACGCTTTAGTTCAAGTTTGAAGCCGTGATTGCGCGTTCTGTTCTCACTCAGTGTGAAAATATCCCGGTAGTCAACAATGTCGAACCCTCGAAGTATTTTGAAAACTTCGATGAGCTGACCACGCAGTCTACGGGTTTCCAGCGAGAACAGATCTAATTCCCTTAGTCTATCCTCATAACTTTTATGTCGGATAGAGGGGATCAGCTTGGTTGCCCTGGTTTGTACGCGTTCGAACCTCGCGATATCCTTTCAAAACGAAGGACTAAAAAATTGTACGGCATACTCCATGTGCGGCCGAACGAGGGAGTTGTACAAACAAAGTACTATCTCCTTGTTACGGTATTCAAACTGGCGCTTTATGCCGCCCAACATCCTTTGGGCTTTCTTCTCTGCCTCGATGCACTGTTTCGAGGACTTGAGGTCGCTAGTGATAGTTACACCCAAGTCCTTCGCAGTTTCACTCGATTCAAGAGCAGTGCCCTTAAGGATATACTGAGATTGGGGGTTTATGTGGCCGATATGCATCACTTTTCATTTGTTCACGTTAAAAGGCATTTGCCACGTGTCCGATCAATCTTCCCAAGATCTTCTTGCAGGCGGGCAGTATTTCCATCCTTTTCAACGTTCATACCAAGCTTGGTATCGTCGGCAAATTTGGAAATCTTGGCAACCATGTCACCGTCCATGTCGTTGACGTAGATGATGAATAGTAGTGGTCCCAGGACATAACATTGAGGCACCCCGCTAGTAACGGCCACCCACTCAGAAACCTGTCCATTCACCACCACCTGTTGCCGTCTGCCACTTAGCCAGTTCTTGATCCAGCCTGCTACTTTTCCGTCTATTCCCAGCGCTCGCACTTTCCGGAGAAGGTGGTGGAATGGTACCTTATCAAAGGCTTTCTGAAAGTCTAAGTACACCACATCCACTGCCTTGTCCCGATCGTGCTCACTGAAGAGGAAGTGGAAGAATTCCACTAGGTTCATCCGGCATGACCGTTGCCTTCGAAAGCCGTGCTGGGAACTCCTCAGTAGCAGGTTTGACTCTAAATACGACGTCATTTTGTCCACCATCATGCTTTCTATGAGTTTACCGACTATCGAAGTCAGACTGATAGGTCGGTTGTTTGACGGTTGGCTACGGTCTCCTTTCTTGAAGATCAGAGTCACCTCCGCTTCACGCCAGTCTCTAGGAACGCATTTGGTCCGGATTGACATGTTGAAGATTGCGCTCAGGTGTCGTGAAACTTGATCGCGCACTTCTTTTAACACTTTAGGTAGAAACCCATTTGGGCCAGGTGACTTATTCGTCATTAGGTCACTGATCTTCTTTTTTATTTCCCCATTGGTGAAGTCCATATCCTCCAGCTTTTCCCCCGAGTAGGAATCCATTGGCTGGGTGATGGGACCAGACTCCAGTAAACACTGAAGAGAAGTAGTCGTTGAGGAGGTTAGCATTTTTTGCATCTAAGTGCAGAAAATGCCCCCTCCTCATTTCTCCTAGGGTCAATCGTTCGACGGATTGGCTTACGGCTGTTCACCTATCTAAAAAACTCCTTGGGATTCTCTTTACAGAGTCTCGTCACTCGGAGTTCCTCAGACCGCTAAGCCTCTCTTATGCTGGACTTCACTGCCCTGGCTAGCCTCCGGTATTCGTCAAAGTCACCCGAGATCTTCGATTGCCGGTACACATTTCTCTTCTTCCCAAGTAGTTTTCCAATTTCTCGATTAAACCACTTTGGTTGAACAGAAGACCGACGGCGATATTTCAGAGGGATGAAACGCGATTGAAGACTCATTAATGTGGTTTTGAAACTGTTCCACGAGTCTTCAACAACATAACACACTTCTAGCCTCGCGTCAGTCAGTCCAGCAGGAAGACCTGCAAAGTCTGCTCTTTTCAAATCGAGTTTCCTCGGTTTACTAGTTGCAGGCCCTGCCTTCGGGACTTTGACTACAAATCTAATTAGTCAGTGGCCACTGCCATAAATAGACTGGAACGTGTCCAAGCTAGAGCCACCAAGCTAATTCTCTCACCTAGACACAAAGGGTATCAGCATGGCCTTCATGAATTGGTACTTTTCTCTTTGGAGACCCGCCGATTACGAGACCAGCTAATAGAGTTTTTTAAGATTTTAAGGGGTGTCGAAAACATGGACTACAGAAGGATGTTCACGTTGAACACAAATCTGACTCGTAACCATGGTTATAAGCTGCATTTGCCCCCATTCCAGACTAGTATTTGTGGAAAATACTTATCGTATAAGATGTGCATTACATGGAACCGTCTTCCGGTCGAGGTGGTGAATAGTTCGTCTGTAGAATAATTCAAATCTAGAGTTAATGCTGTAATCCATGAAAATGTATCGAACGTAGATTATAGAAACAAGTAAAAGAAGTTTCAGCTATACTATACTATTAAAATTTCCTGATTTTGATCCTTTTCCTCATCACACACAATCAGGTTTCTTTTCTGCTTTCTCTGCCCGCAAAAGCGGATGGGAGAGGTGGGAGGAGAGAACCTTCGCCTGTGCTATGCTTTCTCTTAAGCTATAGGTTAGCGTCTTCCCAAAATAGTACCTCCACGGTATGGACAGCAATGTCCTTTGAGGTACAATTTCCCTGTGACTCCTTGTGATTCTCTCATTATCTTTCTCTCTAATTCTCATTCTCCCTCATTCTATAACTCTCATTATTTTTTGTTCTCTCTTCCTCTCATTCTATTTTGTTCTTATTATCTTTCTCTGTCATTTTCTCTCTTTCATTTCCTCTTATTCTCTTTCTCATTCTGTATCTCTCTTATCCCATTTTTCATTCTCTTTCTTCTTTTCTCTTTTTCTCTCTCACTCTGTCTATTTCTCTTTCAACTCTCTTTATTTCAGCTCTCTCTCTCATCCCTTTCTTTCAACTCTCCTTTTCAACTCTCAGCTCTCTTTTCTACTCTATCTTTAACTCTATTTCAAATCTCTTCTATCTCATTCTACCTCTCTTCGACGGGAAACAAAAGAGCATAGAGAGTCCTAAATTTGGGGACTTCCAGAAATTTCTTCTGTTTAATGCGAGGTAAATCAGAAACAGGTTTCTTGAACTTCGTGGCCTCGTAGCGACGGAAGAACCTGAAATGGTGGCCATAACAGAGTCGTGGATAAAAACCTCAAACCGAGATTTTGAAGGTGAATTCACGATTTCCGGTTACCAACTCTTCCAAAAAGATAGGCCAGACAGAGAGGGTAGCGGTGTGATGTTGTATGTCGAGGATACACTCAAATCGACGAACTGCAACATTGTATCCGACCACGAGCTAGTAGGGGTTGACCTAGATATAGGTCCTGCCAGATACAGGATCCTGCTGCTTTATAGACCCCCTCCCAACTCGTTGAAAAGGACACGGATCTGTACCGGCTACTGGGTGAACTTGTTCAAGACAGTGTGTGTATTGCCATGGGTGATTTCAATACCCAAGTTGACTGGAAAACGAGAGAACCCTGTGCCGAGAATGCACTACTCCTGCAGTTAGCTTAACTTCAATAGTCGGTAAACTCATGGAAAGCATCATGGTTGACAAAATAGCGTTATATTTAGAGTCCAAATTGCAATTAAGGAGTTCCCAGCACGGGTTCCGAAGGCAATGGTCATGCCTAACGAACTTGTGGAATTCTTCCACTTCGTTTTCAGTGAGCACGACTGGGATAAGGCAAGGGATGTTATCTACTTAGACTTTCAGAAAGCCTTCGATAAGGTACCACACCGCCGCCTCCTCAGGAAAGTGCGTGCGCTGGGCATAGACGGAAATGTAGCAAGTTGGATAGAGAACTGGCTAAGTGGCAGACGGCAACGGGTAGTATTGAATGGGCAGGCTTCTGAGTGGGTGCCCGTTACTAGCGGTGTTCCTCAAGGTTCTGTCCTGGGACTACTACTGTTCATCGTCTACGTCAACGACATGGACGGTGACATGGTTGCCAAGATTTTTAAATTTGCCGATGATACCAAGCTTGGTATGAACGTCGCAAAGAAGGAAATACTGCGCGCCTTCAAGATGATCTTCGGAAGATTGGGGAGTGGTCGGACACGTGGCAAAATGCCTTTTAACGTGAACAAATGCAAAGTGATGCATATCGGCCAGCGAAACACCCAATCTCAGTATATGCTTAAGGGCACTGCTCTTGAATCCACCGACACTGAGAAGAACTTGGGTGTAACTATAACTAGTGATCTCAAGTTATCGAGGCAGTTTATTGAGGCTGAGAAGAAAGCCCAAAGCATACGAGGTTGTATATAGCGACAGTTTGGATATCGGAACAAAAAGATAGTACTGTGTTTATATAACTCCCTTGTCCGACCGTAATTGGAGTATGCCGTACAATTTTGGAGTCCTTCGCTTCGAAATGATATCGCAAGATTAGAACGTATGCAATCCAGAGCAACCAAACTGATTCCCTCTATCAGACACAAGAGTTACGAAGATAGATTACGGGAATTAGACTTGTTCTCACCTGAGACCTGGAGACTGCGTGGTCAGCTTATCGAGGTGTTCAAAATACTTCGAGGCTTCGACATTGTAGACGGCAGGGATATGTTTCAGCTTAGCCAGAGCAGAACAAGAAATCACGGCTACAAACTTGAACTGAGGCGTTACCAGCGTGATATGTGTGGGAAATCTTTCACATATAGCATCTGCGGCTATTGGAACGCACTTCTAGTGGAAGTTGCCAACAGCAACTCTGTTGAACAGTTCAAGTCGAGACGAGACAAAGTCTTGAAAATTAGCCGTTTGGGGACTTGAAGCGTGGCATGAATGTTCTTCTAGAGCGACAATCTGACCCTTTAGAGGACTGCGACTGCTCAAGTGTTCACTTCAAGGTACCCTCTTTGAATGGATCGTAAGGTCTACTAGGGTACCTCTTTTCCTTGTTACTCCTTGTTACTCTTCATCTTTCCCGCTTTCACTAACTTTTCCTTCCCCTCTCATCTCACCCTCTCTCTCCCCCACAATCTGCTCCCATTTCTCTCCCTCATCTCTTTCCCACCGAATATTGACTGTCTAGAACCTCATTGTTTTCTGTATCGTTTCGTTTACATTTATTTGTTGTATATAATTTCTATTGACTCGCCAAGTACTTCGAACTAATTATGACAGTGTCTTTGCAGTCGCAGAACCGAACCGAACACAGCTGCATAAGTTTATCTTTTTTTTCTTTTATTATTATTATTTTTTCTCAATTTTTCTATTCTTACTTCTTTATTTAATTAAATATATAGCAATGCCTCTGGGCATTCCTATAATAAAAACATCCTGGGAAACTTAAATATATATATATATCATCATTTATTATGTATAAAATTCATTCAATTATTTTACTTTAACTTTGTTAATTTAATCATTCAATTAATTTAATTTAACTTTGTCAATTTAATCTTGCAATTAATTTACTTCAACTTTTGTAAATTAAATCATTTTATGTTAAACTTAATAATTAATTAATTCATTTATTTTACTTGCCAATTCGATTAACGTATACTGTTCCAAACAATATCTCTTAAATTTCACACACGAACTAACAAACACACGTTCCCAGCTCAATCAATATAGCACGCTATTCCGCCCACTCAACTCGCTGCTTTCTTCGTATAAAGATCGGTAATCATTCCTTCTACAATTATTCATTTACCTCCAAACAAATAATACTTATTTAATTCCATTTTCTCTCACAATTCTTTGAAAACGACCATACGAGAGTAGATCCTCATTATATTTACTTCTCATTGCAGCCCCAATTTAGTCCATCATAGATACTCTACATTACTACTCTATATTATATACTATATTATTATTTACTCTATATTATTCACCATATTATTCCACCATATTAATTTCACATACTTCAATTCTCTTCGTATCTTTTTACTGTAAATCATATGTTAAAATATGTTACATTGTATACCTATCCTACTTATCTCATTGTACATTCGTTGATTTTATGAATATATTTATATTTGTGTAATTGTCTTTCTTAAAGCCCAAGTCATGATTCCAAAATTTATTTGGCTGTCGCCTTAGGCCTAAAAATAACGGCAGACAACTTCGATCAAACAAATTTATGGTTATGATTTTCGAAACGCTATCTAGGCTGATTTATTAACAGAAGATAAATCACATAGATAACCATATACTATAAAGTAAATTTATTAAAATCACTTCAGTTTAGACTATGTTCTGTGAGTAGCTTTCATCGTGTCCTTTCTCTAAATTTAACAGTTTCCCGACCCTACTTCCTGTTTACGCGACATTCCATCTCAAAAACTTCGATTCAACTCCCTCCTCTTTATTCCTTTTGTACGAACACATGACAAACTACATATCTCTCACACAGTCACACAAGTAAGAGAATTAAGAATTACCCACGCATACACACATACATTTCCTCTCAGCTCTTCACATTAATACACATCTCTCAGCCAGTCACATAACTAAGGCAAATATGATTCACACACCCACGCACATACATTTCCTCGCCTAGCCTTTATCCTTTTCTTCCAATCTCAAGCGCACACAACTCACACAGTCACATAACTAAGAGAAATACTAATCGCACACTCACACATACATTTCCGCTCAGCACTTCTCCCCTTCTTCCAACCTTATACGCACACGTCACACAAAAACATATCCCTCGCACAGCCACATAAGTAAGATAAATACTAATTGCACTCTTCCACACACAAAAACACTCACACACATTTGCGCTAAGCACTTCTCTTTTTCTACCCATCTCATAGTCACACATCACAAATACACGTCCCTCACACAGTCCCATAGGTTGGAGAAATTTCTTTCAGCAAGAATATTATTGATTTTCCCCTTGTTTGGTTTCCGATATATAGACGATTGTAGAAGTCTAAATACCACGTACATTACTGTACGCAGAAATACCCTGACACAAGCTGCGTATCCCTCCCGTATTCCAAATTCGCCTTTCACCTCGAATTCCTTGCACCCCCTTTCGCACCAAAGAGACGACCAAATTTGCGGCCGGTCGCTCAGGAAAATGTCTGCCGTTAAAAGATACCCGAACCGACGAAAGGCCGAGTTTTCGCGCTGTCGTAAACCGCGACGTGGAACAAGAATAGCTCGAAGGTGTGAAGGATTTACTTTGTCTGGCGGTAGATAAAAAGGTCTTTTGCGCAGCGATACGGATTTTATGAGTATTGGGTGCTCTCTCTCGATAATTGCTCGTGGGGGTAATAAAAGGGAAAATTCTGCCTGGAGCTCGGCAGAAGATTTTGGACCTACGTTGAATATGGAGAGCTAGTCTCACGAAGGAAACAGTTCGCCGGTTGTAAGAAAGAAACTTCGGGGAATTTGTGTGTTTCCGTCACGGTACTTGTAAGTGCCAAACTTCTCGCAGACCCCCCCCCCCCGGCTTCAGAATCAGAGGTTACACAGGACCTCCCTCTGCGGATTACCCTAGACGTAGCTAGGTAATCGGTTTTGGCTACCCACTCCAGGAGCCGAATAATCGGACAGTCACTTTGAGGAAGAAGAAGTCCGATTTGAGCCACAGTTTGGCTCGCCTTCGTGATCCGGCATAGGATCATTATATCACCGGTCTAGGATTACCTTCTCATTCGGTAACCTCGGACGGCCGGACTAAGTGCGATCATCGTCACCAGAAGAAGATCTTCACCGTCATTCTAAAAAAATACTTACGAACTCAAAGGTATCGTTAAAGTGAAATATTCCCTCCCATAACTTCACCAGTTTATTCGTTAACTAGAATTTCCATACCAAGCCCATAACCTCGAGTATTAGAAGTGATAAATTAAGTGCTTAATTCAATAATATTATTCCATTTATTCTGTCGAGTGCCATTAAGACACAAGCATCCTAGTGAGTAATTTTCAAGTGTAATCCCCATACATTATGTAGACTTACTTATTCAATTCAAAGATTAATTCTATTTATACTTATATATGCTGTTTTATATTTTTAATTCATGTACATTAAAGATTATTTTTGTAGACGATCCTTCGGCAATTAATAAGCAATCCACTTGGCTTAAATCTCAATATTACACAGGTCCACCAATGACTGGCTTTTACTGAGTGAGGACACAATCAGGGGATTATTATCTTAATTTTGATCAAAAGAGAAGCACCGGGGTTATTCTTATTCACCGGGAGTGGATGCGGTAAGTGTATTGGATTCACTTCACCTTCAGTTCACTTTGGTGCAGTAATAAAATATATGTTCAGGAAGTGGGACTGGGATTACCCACTCACTAAACCTCGACAACGATATTATTTGTTTGTGGCCTACTTCTAAAGATGTCAATGTTTTTTTTTACTGAACTAAATTCTTTGGTTCCCCCTGTCAAATTTACCCTTGAACTCGAAGAAAATGGTGTCCTCACGTTCCTAGATCTACTCATTCACAGGGCTCCCTCTGGATTTAAATTTTCCATCTATCGGAAGACTATCAACGCCTGTTCTTATATTCATTTTTACTCAGGTCATAATGATATAGTCAAACGGTCTGTATTTATTTCAATGTTTCTCCGGGGGTTGCGGAATTCTTGGAACCTGAGATTTCTAAGATCTTTGAAATCGTAGGTAACAATCTTTGCTACCCTCAAAATATTTCTCGCAGGGTGCCTAGATTTGGCAAAAAAATCGTTTTTCATAACTGAAATCCATCCCACATACAATTTTAAGAACTTTCTTGTTTTACCGTTTTCTGAGTCCTTTTCCTTGCTTCCACGCCTCTTGAAATGTTTAAATGTTTCAGTCATATTCAAGTATGAGTATACTATGTACAAAATGTTGATCAAAATACTAACAAAAGTATAGGGTGGTTTATTCTGTCAATTGTGCCGTTTTCTCTAAGCAATACTTTGGGCAAACCGCAAAATCATTAAATGTACGTTTGACCCAAAATAAGTACATTATTAAAAGAGGTGAAAGTAATAGTGCTTTCTTTGTTCATTTATCTGAAAATAGTCACCCTAACAATTAGAGTTCAGCTAAAATTTTTTACAAATCTGATGACTATGTTAAAAGAAATATTGTCGAATGCTCATTCATTAATTCCTCTACTCACGCGCTACTTTGTGAGTTTCTCAGCAGTCTTGCGGTTTGCTGGATTCACATTAGTGTAAATGGGTAGCAGTCTTTCCTGAATGCAAATTTTGTTAAATACCATGGTATATTTCCCCTTGATCAATTTCCTTTGGCAACTTTCTCTTCTTCTGTCTATCTTTTTTAGTCCATCTTGTAGATGGTAGATCACTTGTCCTATATTCATCTCTCTTTCTAATAAATGCGTTTGGTAAAAACTAAACTTAAATTGCCTAGCTTTCAATTTATTCGATCCTTATCGGAGCGTCTTTATGTATTCTTTCCTCATTTAACGATAAGGTATAGTAGAGTCAGAATGTGGTATAATGAAAGAAAACAGTTTTTAGGGGATATTTATTCTTCCTCGTAACGTCAAAGGAAACGAGCCAATCTGGTGAGTGTTGATGGCTGGCTTCCCTTCGTTTATTAAGATGGCTTCTAAGATGTTTATCCTCGATTTTTTCCCCTATTTTCTTTTAATTGTGGTGTTTTCAACTAGAATATATCTAGTTAGGTTGATGCTATGCGCGTTCTCCATATGATTTTTAGGACCTCGGCTTTGCAGATGCATGGTTAAACGCCTCGAAAGGGTTGTTGTCATGCTAATATATTTTGAGTTATTATAAAGCTTGCAGTCTTTATTGGGGCAGATAAAATCGTAAACTATGTTGGTTGACTTTAGATTCGAAGAGGTTTGGCAGCTGTTGTTTTTCATAAGGAGATTGTTGACTTTTATCGTTTTATAGTATATAATAAATTGAATTTTGTCCATTTGATTCTTAACCTTGATGTTACGGTTGACAATCTCCTTGATGTTTTTTTCATCTATTTTATAGGCCGTAGACATCTGATTTCTGTAATACAGTTTGATGCTATTTACTGCTTCCTGATTACTTTCTGTTTTATCCGTATCTTTGAATTGCATACCTTCAAATGATTTGAGTTGATTTTCAATCATGCTGTTCGGAAAACCGTTGTTCACAAGTGTTGTTTTACACGGGAGATTTGTGGATGGAAAAGTTCCCACGTAGAGCAGCAGTTGTATGCTCATCAGATTCTGACGCCACCATACTTCATCGGTAAAGGAAGAAATAATACATAAAGACGCTCCGAAGATGATCAAATATATCGAAAGCTTAGCAATTTAACTTTGGTTTTTAACAAACCCATTTATTAGAAAGAGAGATTAATATAAGATAAGTCATCTACCATCTACAAGATGGACTAAAAAAGACAGTAGGAAGAATAGAAAGTTGCCAAAGGAAATTGATCAAGGCAAAATATACCATGGTCTTTGACAAAATTTTCATATATATATATATATATATATATATATATATATATATATATATACGAGTATCTCCAACATATCGCAAGCAAGAGAAAAAGGAATAATTTTTTCTTCGGAAATAGTTATTTCCTATTTCGAAAAAATCCATGCTTGGGTGGGATTCGAACCAAGCACACTAAGGCAGCGAGCAACCGCTTTGATATCAATAAAAGTAATCCTTTTATTGAGATCAAAGCAGTTGCGTGCCAATGAGGCTTCTGGGGAGGAGCTTTGTCTGAAGGAGATGCTAGTTGATGTTTGTTTGTGCGTGTGTGTGTGTAATATATATATATATATATATAAATATATATATATATATATATATATATATATATATATATATATATATATATATATATATATATATATATATATATATATATATATATATTCTATCAAACGAATGGGAAGAAGGAAATTTTGGGAAATGTTTATAGGTTTTATCCTTATAGATGACGTTAATAAATAAAATAAAACAACATGGTTAAATGACAATTTTGTGGGAACTGAGTTACTGTGACCTAGAAGGAAGATAAGGTGACCAACGGCAAAACTAATCGTCGGTCTGGTCGGAACACCGTTTACTAGTGTGTGTTTGTAATTAATATATATATATATATATATATATATATATATATATATATATATATATGTATATATATATATATATATATATATATATATATATATATATATATATATATATATATATATATATATATATATATATATATATATATATATATATTGACTATTCAAAGGCACAAATCATATATAATTGTAAAGATTTCCGTAAAAGAAAAATAGTAGAATCTATATTAATAGGAAAAATTCCCAATTTTAGTTTGTCAAATGGGCAATTAAAATGCAGCCCCCATTCTCGTAACTTCATCGTAAATAGCTTAGTCACGAACTTAGACTTACACCCCTTGATTAATGACCTTCCCCCCCCCCCTCGTTTTGTGTTTCTTTGTGTTTTTTCTTTTTGTTTTTTCTGATCTGTACGCTATTTATAGACTTTTGTAACAATTGCATTCTCAGTATACGACTGAAGAGGGTATGATAAACTACATATTGAAACTAGTCTCGTAAATTTAACTTTTGGCTCGTATACAGTTGTTTCACTCCCTTGGGAATCCTCTTTGCCAACTTCTATATGGGAGTGGTTTAAAAAAGGGTCTTCTCAAAAGTACCCAAGCCCCATATTTACTGCAGGTACATAGACGACATTTACATCAACGTACAACACAAGAAGAAATACATAATCTGGAAAAAGCTTTTAAAGAATGTTCTTCCCTCAACTACACCATCGAAGAGAGCTATAACAACCAATTAACATTCTTAGATATCCTTACTACTAATATCAATGAAACAATAACAACTAAAGTTTATGTTAAACCCACCACCCCGGGATTTTGCATGAATGGGGGCAGCGAATGTCCTAAACGCTACGGAACAAGCGTGATATCGTCCTACATCAATCGTGCTTTTACCTCCTGCACCACATGGAAGGACACACACAAACAACGAACTCGAGAGAGCCACTCAGGTACTCGTAAATAACGGATTCTCCAATAAAGAAATACAAACAGTCCTAAGAATTAAAATAGACAAATGGTACCTCTCAGAACCCCAGAAGAACAGGAATACGGATAATGAGGATATTATAAAACTGTTCTACAAGAGTACTATGACCACAGAACACCAAGCAGATGAAAGAGCCACCTAGGACATTATAGACCGAGGAATAAAACCCATAAACGCCGAGAAAAAGATCGCACTAATCATCTACTATCAAAATAAACGTACTTCAACCCTCTTTATGAAAAAATAATCCCAAACCCCCGCTACAACCGAAACAAAGGACACATCTAATATACGAATACACATGTAAACTAGGAAACTGTGAGCTCCTACCTAACTCGTATATCGGCATGACCGAAACCACTCTCTCAAGAAGAATGTCATACCATCTGTACAACGGTGCAGCTAAAAAACATTCACAGGAAGTACACGGAACATGCCTCAACCGAAAAATGATAGAAGAAAACACTAAAATTTTAGACTATGCTCCCAACAGGCGTCAACTGATCTTCCTTAAAGCTATATATATCCGAGAGAAGCTACAGAATTTAAACATACAGTCTAACTATAATGAAATCCAGCCCAGCACAAGAAAAGCTAACAGAGGGACAGGTGTATTCAGAGCTGCTCCTAGTCACTAATCCCCTCTGGCAAGCAACTTAATTCCCCCCTCCCCCCTCTCTGGCTACCTACTTCTCCCACCTTTTATCACCTGGATCCAACCTGCCTATACGTGTATATCTTCGTTCATAATTTTGTTGATACATTTTGAAACATATATAAATTGAATACTTTGTAATAATTCCCCATTGTAACTCTGAAGATGATACTCGATGTATCGAAGCGCGTCAGTTAAATTAAAGAAAGTGCTAAATTACATTAATTTACTTTTACCTTTGGCAAAATAACAAGCATCAGTCCCTGATGAACTTCGGTACGCTTATCCACAGGTTAAACAATGAAGAAAAGGCGAATATAAGACAAATCGAGAAGATTGAAAAAAAAAATATTAATTCGAAACTAGCGGTCGCTTTTAATAAAACATGCTATAATGAAAATATACCTCCCAAATTCAAACGTATATATATATATATATATATATATATATATATATATATATATATAATATGGAATGAAAAACTCATAAAGTATCCCGTGAGGGTAGCAAATGAATGCAATGTCCCGCAAGAAAAAATTAAATGGTGTTTCCAAGTACTTTCGAACTTTATTAAGTTCCTTATCAAGGATAACAACAAGAAAGAAAAGTATAAAAGGCCACCTCAAAAAAAGGGAAATCACCAATGAGGAAGAAGGAAGGGGGAAGGTAAAGATTCACATTAAGAATTACAAGAAGCAGGTAGTAAAGTCAAACTAAGAAGACGAAAGGGTAACAGATTAAAAGAAATGGAGATAGCCTAACAAGGGAGATTATAAGACACGAGGAGCGAAAGAGTAGGGAAAATACAATGAACATAATAGAGCAGTGACAATTAAAAAAAACAAAAGAAATGGGGCCACATAACTAAAGATTGTATATAAAACTAAATACAAAAGTCAGAACTAATTTCGTTAAGTATTAGTTTTTGAATTATAGCATCTATTTTATATAAGCCAGGGGAAAGGTTAAAATTAGCACATTGGCTTATAAAAGCACATTCAATGATATTCCTTTTTTATAGGGTCATTGGAACGATAAATAAATTTTGCCTAGTTCCAGTTAATTAGATGGTCTTTATCTGATCCAATTTTCATGACTTTTGAATTTGTTTCCTCCCATTCCATAATTCTTACCCATTTCCTGAAAAAAAATTTGGTGTAATTTTTATCACGATTCTTCAATATTTAGGGGGAACTCAAGGCATCTGAAAATCCAGGATATGATTTTTTTTACTTTCACTATTTATTTATGTATATTTACTGATACAAACAATATTCAATTGTTACTAACCCTAATAATGCCTTTATTATGGTTTCTGTTACAGCTAGAGATAAAAATATAATCTTTTTTATTTGTGTGATTTGAATCTATAAAAATATAAATCTATATATAAATATAGATAAAATTGCAAATCTATAAAAATATCATATACAGGATGTCAAAAAAGTGAGACTACTAGCTTGTTCCGACAGAAGAGTCCATCAAAGGAAGCAAATTGCTATCAAAAGAACAAGTTCTGGGAGTCCTCCTCCTCCACCATCACCAAAATCTGATTGGGTGCAACCTCAGTGCTGAGGCTGTAGTTAAGGAGATATGGACATACTGAGACAATGCGAGTCTCCCAACAAAAAGGGCATATCACGTCAAAGCAAAAGTATTTGGACTGTACAAAACATGGATTGAAATTAAAAAGAACCATAAGAGAATAACAGATACCCAGAAGAGGAAGGAGGAAAAGTTCAAGGAGGATATTGAAAACCTATTTAACATCGCTCATTAAAATGCACTCTCCCTCATGAAAAATGAGCAGGACAACCAGTTCTTCCTCGCACAGCGACAGACAGGAAGAATGGGTTGTATGACAGGCACTGTCGTAACTTTGGTGAGGAAGGATGAAGCAGCAAAGAATAAGATGGAAGCACATAGAAAGAGGAGAGATTGAGCTAAGGTGGAAGAGGAGGCATCGACAAGCCATGTTGAATTCGTGTCAAGCACCGACACCTCTTCTTATTCTGACGTCTCTGATGTATATTGTGTCGACATTGAAGCTGATTCTCCAAGAGAAAGAGGGTCCAGAATATAGTGACTCCTGGCCTAGTTGCTGCTCTCGATGGCTCAAAGACTACAGACCAAATGGTATCATATATTTTGGCATAAACAGCCCAAAGCCTCGGACATAACCCTGCTGAGCTAAACATCGTTCATTAATCCATCAAACGAAACAGAGAACGATATCGAGTGCAGAAGTGGAGATAACTTAAGGAGAGCTTCCATGGTACTCGATGTGTCGGCCACTGGAATGGAAAACTTTTGCCGTCTTTCTTAGACACAACAGAAACAGTTGATTGATTACCGGTTCTGGTAACGCCCAAATCAACTAGAGAAACTCAACTTCTAGGTGGTCCAAAGTTTCTGCCTGAAACCGGAGATCAACAAGCCAGTACTGTATACAATCTTCTCCAGGAAGCGGAACTACATGAAGCTGTGATTGGCCTTAGCTTTGACACCACTGCTGTGAACACCGGGAGACACAATGGAGCATGCATTGTCATATACCAGAAGTTTGGTCGTGATCTTTTCCATCTGGCATGCACGCATCACATCTTGGAGCTGATGTTGGGCGCCGTGTTTGCAGCTGTTGCTCCTTCTGCATCATCAGGACCTGATATAAAGTATTTAAGTCATTCCAGAAACAATGGAACTTTCTGGAAAAGGTGAAGTTGAGCATGGCTTAGACTGCGAAGAAATTCAGTCATTGCTTCAAAAGATCGTGAAGCTCATTGAGTTTGCCCACGACCAACTGTCAAGAAAGCAGTTCTGAGATGACTACAAGGATTTTTTTGTAACTAGCCATTATTTCCTTGGAGAAACAGTCCCCGGATTCTTCTTTAAGCGACCGGGAGCCATGCACAACGCTCGCTGGGTGGCAAAGGTGCTGTCTTGTCTTAAAATCTGGATGTTTCGTAATCAGCTCCAGGGAACTCACCAAAAGGGATGTTGAACTTGCCAAAACTGTAAACATTTTCTATCTCCAAGTCTACATGAAGCCCTGGTTCACAGCTTCAACATCAGCACCCAGGACAGACCTCACCCTCCTGGCACAACTCAGGAATATCACCACTCTGTTGGGAGTATTGCTGCTGAAAACTTGGAAGACATCTCTGGTACATTTCCCCAGAATTGGTATCAGTGGCTTTGTTTGATGACCTTGTTCCAAATATCACCAAGCAAGCAATGGTTCAGGCGATGCAAAAGAAGGAGGATAACGAGGATAACGAAGAGAACACTCCCAAAAGAGTCAATGTAGGGAAACGAGAGCTTCCAACAATGGAATCCTTGACATCTCCCACATCCTGGAAGCTCTCTGACCAGCTCCAAGTGCGCTCCTTCTTCTTGGGGGAAGATATAGAGTCATGGAAACTCAATGAGGGGTACTGCATTGCCGAGAAATGGTTCAGAGCCTTCCTACTGTCAGCGACTACGCAGAGAGAGAGGGGTTGCTCTTAACAAAGAGTTTAAATGCCGGCACACCACCGAGGAGAACCAGCTTCAATTTCTTCTCAAGGTTGTGGATCAACATCGGGAGGACTTCCTAACATCCTCAAAGGCTCATATGACATCTGGCTAATACTCAGACAGACATTTTGTCTGGGAGCGAGAGCTAGTCAGGACATATAAACTTAAGGTATCTTGAGCTACCTCTAAATATTCTTTGATTAATTTAGTATTTGACTCACGGTAGTTTCTTAGGTATAGGTCTAAAATAAGCACTTGGAAGAGAAAAAACCGCAACTTCATTTGGGCCCTATATGACTTGGATCACCCTAATATATATATATATATATATATATATATATATATATATATATATATATATATATATATATATATATATCCATATGGAGCTCAGCCGTGAAGCCTGCATTTAATATTGAAAATAAATCACAGAGCCACGAGAAACGGATGCAGCATCTTTTAATTTTTCACTACGTTTCGAAAACTACAAGTTTTCATCTTCAGGCTAGAATATGTTTACAAAGTTAATATATATGAAGAAAACTTGAAAAGGCCAACAAGACATTATTTTAAAGAGTGATCAATTATAAAATATCAGTAAAATGTACTATAAGTTAAAATTTTTAAATATGACTTAGCAACCGTTAGATTTGCTTTAAAACCGACTCAAAAATTGCTAATATATACAAAGAAAACTTAAAAAGGCTAACAAGATATTATTTTAAAAGGTGACCAATTATAAAATATCAGTAAAAAGTACTATAAGTTAAATTTTTTGTTATTAAATATGACTTGGCAACAGTTAAATTTGCTTTAAGACTGACTCAAAAATTAGTTAATAAATTTAAGGATTATTACAGAAATTAATTACAAACTATAAGAGAAATTTACCTGGCATTATTTAAAGATAGTAAATTTAAACTTGTTTCTAATTTTGTAAATAAGTTTTGCGAATCAGTAGGGCAAAACAGAGGAAGGGGGATGGCTGTTTGTGGGGGTGTTAGCACAAGTTATGACAAGTCAGAACCTGCAGCCGCACGCTCCTGCCTCGTCTATTTAAGAAGCAGTAGCTGATCGCAGATCGTCAGTCACAAATCTTTCAACAATGAAGAAGGTTGAGCTCCGCGCAGTGATCAAACTTTTGACCAAGGAAGGCAAGAACGCAAAAGAGATCCATGAACGCATGGTTGCAGTGTACACCGACACCGCCCCTTCATATGCAACCATTGCTCGCTAGAATAGGGAGTTCCGCCATGGTCGTGAGTCCCTTGAAGATGACCCCCGCCCAGGAAGCCCGTCAATCGTGACCAACGAGGAAAATGTGGCCCGTGTGGAGAGGATGATCCTCGAAAATCAAAGTGTGAAGGTCAAAGAAATCAAGCGAGAACTTGGAATATCACATGGAAGTGTTATCAACATCATCCACGACAATTTGGCCATGACCATGGTCTCTGCCCGTTGGGTCCCTAGAAACCTCACGCCCCATGATCGACTTCAACGTCGTCAAAGTTCGGAGAAGCTGCACCTCCTGTACAACCAAGACCCGGTGGGATTCGAGTCACGCATACTGACAGGTGATGAAACGTGTGTCCATCTTTGGGATCCCGAGACCAAGCTCGAAAGCATGGCCTGGAAGCACAAAAGCACAAGGGCTCTCTGACCCCCCTCAAGTTCCGGACCCAACCCTCAACCGGGAAGAACATGGCCACCGGCTTCTTGGATTCTGAGGGAGTGTTGATGGTGGACTATGCGCCTCGTGGAAGGACCATCACAGGCCAATATTATGCCGAGGAACTGGCTGGGTTGAAGAAGTGCATCCGACAGAAGCGGCGTGGCAAGTTGACATGCGGTGTCCTGCTCCTCCATGACAATGCCCCTGTCCACAAGGCCTGAGTTGTACAAGCTGCCCTGCGCAAGTGTGGATTCGAGGAGCTCAACCACCCACCCTACAGTCCAGATCTGGCCCCTAGCGACTATTTTTTATTCCGCCAGCTCAAGGCTTCACTGCGTGGACGCCGGTTTGGGGATGATGAAGATTCCAGCTCACCATCCAGGAGTGGATTGAACAGCAGTCGGGAGATTTCTGGTTGTCGGGAATTCGAAGCCTCAGGGACAAGTGGCGCAAGTGCATTGAAGTCGAGGGTAGTTATATTGCAAAATAATAAAACACTTTTCCTCATATCTCATTTCCTTATATCCGAATTGCAAAACTTATTGACCGCCCCTCGTATATATCGTGAGTGCGAGAGAATGATGAAATAAATCTAACACACCGCAAAAAATAAAAAAGAGAAAACGTAATATTTTTTCTTAGGAAATAGTTATTTCTTACTTCGAAAAGATCCGAGCTTGGGTGGGATTCGAACCAAGCGCACTGAGGCAGTAAGCAATTGCTTTGATCTCAATTAAACCGAGCCTTTAACCACTCGGCTACATAAAGCTACACTCATGGTCAAACGTTTTAAGACTACTATGAGTACTATACTTTTTCATGTAAGAAAATATATAGAACTAATCAAACATTGCATTGTGTTTTAGTATGTTTGTATCGTAATTCGAAGGTAAAAAAAGAGCCGAAATCCATTTTATTAATTATTCATTCAATTGAGGCGCGTAGTAAATATTTACTATTATGTCAATTGTTCTTCAGGACTGCTTCAATTTGTTTTGGCATGGTAGAGACCAAATTTGTGATTATATCTTGACTGAAATTGCCTAATTTTTGTTCATTATGCACCCACAACTGCTCAAAATTGGATGGTTTCTATTTATCAACGGCCAGTTTGATTATCGCCTACAAATTCTCTATTTGGTTAAAATCTGGCAAATTCCAGGGTCAAGGTCCCAAAAGTTCGATGTTTTTTTCAGCTAAGAACCTTTGTGAGTATGCTTGTCACTGTAGGCAAACCGATTCTTGAGCTGGACCTTACCATGAGTCGATTTCGACGTCCATTTGGAGCTCTTGGCCGTACAAAAAACTTAACGGGAGTGTAACCAGTCTTCTTAAAGTCATTAATGAGTCTAAAGATAGTGCTATTTGATGCAATAGCCTAGAGCAACTATCTCCTTGCATTTCACGACACTTTGGTGTAGAGCAAACATGTTTGCATGCTTTTCTTCGGAAAAAAACATTTCTCGAATTAAAAAAGATTCAAACATTGTTTTTACAAAAAATATTAAGAAATATATTATAATTACACAATATCATTCATTTTGTCCATAATTACGTTAGTTTTATCATTTTGATCGAATAGCAAAGCTCCAGGGACTAAAGCTCACCTTCTGTAGGAACAAATCCAGGGCGCAATTCTGGTTTCAGCGAAGGAATGCACTGCTTTTTCTTATCATTTTTGAACAGCTGACTTTTCTATCACACCCTTCCCATTTCTCTCCCATCCTTATCCATCACTTTATATCTCTATCTCCCATTACTTCTTTCTGTGGGAATCCACAGAAAGGATTCCCAACACAGTCATGGATTCTGTGGACGACTGTGGCTAAAAACACGTAGACGTGTAGTGGTCGGGATGCTCCCGAGAAGAGGTCCAATCCGGCCTGCTCACTCGAGGAACGTGTCCCTTAATCGACGTCTCAGAGATTTGTATACGGCGGAGGAGGTCTTTTTTTTGGACCCTTACCACACCTTCTATGGTAAAAATGATCTCTACCAAAAGGATGGAGTACATCTTTCCTTTAAAGGGGAGGCCGTACTCTGCAACATGATACAAGATGTCGTGGAACGGACCCTAAGTAGTGTCAGGCCTAAACTAAAGGCGGACGTACGCCAGTACGTCCGTGTCACTCATGGAACGACCTTCTCGGAGGTCACAAAGAGGAATGGCACCGCTCCAGCAAGCAAGCCAGGAAACCTAAGAGAGCAGGGAGTCCTACATTCGGGGACTCCCTCAAAGTTCTTCTGTTCAATGCGAGGTCAATTAGGAACAAGTTTCTTGAGCTCCGTGGCCTCGTAGCAACAAAAGAACCTGAGATGGTGGCCATAATGGAGTCGTGGATGAAAACCTCAAGCCCAGATTTTGAAGGTGAATTCACGATTCCCGGTTACCAGCTCTTCCTGAAAGATAGGCCAGACAGAGAGGGTGGCGGTGTGATGTTGTATGTCAAGAATACTCTCAACTCGAAGAATTGCAACATCATATCCGACCATGAACTACTAGGTGTTGACCTAGAGATAGGTCCTGCCAAATACAGGACCCTGGTGCTTTATAGACCTCCTGCCCAACTCGTTGAAAAGGTCAGAGATCTGTACCAGCTACTATGAGAACTTATCGAAGACAGAGTGTGTATCGTCATGGGGATTTCAACACACAAGTTGACTGGGAAACCAGAGAACCCTGTGGCGAGAACGCACTACTCCTGGAGTTCGCGAACAACGAGTTCTTCACTCAATGGGTGAGAGAGCCAACGAGAGGAGACAATATCCTCGACTTGGTTTTCACCTCTGAGGATGACATCGTTGAGGACCTCTCTGTTGGCGAAGAGTTCGGTGGCAGTGTCCACCGACTAATTAGATTTGTAGTCAAAGTCACGAAGGCAGGGTCTGCAACTAGTAAATCGAGGAAACTTGATTTGAGAAGAACAGACTTTGCAGGTCTACGCGCAGGACTGACTGGCCCGAGGATAGAAGAGTGTGAGGCTGTCGAAGACTCTTGGAACAGTTTCAAAACCACATTCATGAGTCTTCAATCGCGTTTCATCCCTCTGTTCAACCAAAGTGGTTTAATCGAGAAATCGGGCAACTGATAGGGAGAAGAGAAATGTGTACCGGCAATCGAAGATCTCGGGTGACTTTGACGAATACCGGAGGCTAGCCAGGAGAGTGAAGTCCAGCATAAGGGCGGCTAAGCGGTCTGAGGAACTCCAAGTAGCGAGACTCTGTAAAGAGAATCCCAAGGAGTTCTTTGGATATGTAAACAGCCGTAAACAAACCGTTGAACGATTGGCCCTTTGAGAAATGAGGAGGGGGCATTAAAGCATTCAGATGCAGAAAATGCTAACCTCCTCAACGACTACTTCTCTTCAGTGTTTACTGAAGAGTGTGCTCCCATTCACCAGCCGACGGATTCCTACTCGGGGGAAAAGCTGGAGGTACTGGACTTCACTGAAGGAGAAATAAAGAAAAAGATCGCTGACCTAAAGACGAATAAGTCCCCCGGACCGGACGTGTTTCTATCCAAGGTGAAAAGGAAGTGTGCGATGAAGTATCACGACATCTGTGCGCTATCTTTAACATGTTAATCCGGACCGGATGCGTTCCTAGAGACTGGCGTGAGGCGGAGGTTACTCCGATCTTCAAGAAAGGAGACCGTAGCCATCCGTCAAACTACCAACCCATCCGTTTGACTGTGATAGTCGGTAAACTCATGGAAAGCATGATAGTGGACAAGATAACGTCTTATTTAGAGTCAAACCCTCTACTGAAGAGTTCCCAGAACGTCTTCCGAAGGAAACAGGCATGCCTGACGAACCTTGTGGAATTCTTCCACTTCCTGTTCAGTGAGCATGATCGGGATAAAGCGGTGGATGTTGTGTACCTTGATTTCCAAAAGGCCTTTAATAAGTTACCACACCGCCACCTTCTCCGGAAAGTGCGTGTATAGGCATAGAAGACAACCTAGCAGGTTGGTTTGAGAGCTAGCTAAGTGACAGACGGCAACAAGTAGTGGTGAATAGACCAGCCTCTGAATGGGCACCCATATCTAGCGGTGTCCCTCAAGGTTCCGTCCTGGGACGACTACTGTTTATTATCTATGTCAACGACATGGACGGAGACATGGTTGCCAAAATCTCCAAATTTGCCGATGACACCAAGCTTGGTATCAATGTGGCAAAGGAGGGGAACACTGCCCGCCTCCAATAGGACCTTCAAAGATTGATGAGTGGTCGGACATGTGGCAAATGCCTTTCACCGTGGGAAAATGCAAAGTAATGCATATCGGCCACCGAAACCCCAAATCTCAGTACATCCTTAAGGGCACTGCTCTTGAATCGAGTGACACCGAGAAGGACTTGGGTGTTACTATCACTAGCGACCTCAAGTTCTCGAAACAGTGCATCGAGGCAGATAAGAAAGCCCAAAGGATGTTAGGCTACATAAAGCGCCAGTTTGGATACCGTAACAAGGAGATAGTACTTTGTCTGTACAACTCCCTCGTTTGGCCGCACCTGGAGTATGCCGTACAATTTTTGAGTCCTTCGTTTCGAAAGGACATCGCAAGGTTGGAACGCGTACAAGCTAGGGCAACCAAACTGATTCCCTCTATCCGACATAAAAGTTATGAGGATAGACTAAGGGAATTAGATCTGTTCTCGCTGGAAACCCGTAGACTGCGTGGTCAGCCCATCGAAGTTTTCAAAATACTTCGAGGGTTCGATAATGTTGACTACCGGGATATTTTCACACTGAGTGAGAACAGAACGCGCAATCACGGCTTCAAACTTGAACTGAAGCGTTACAACCGCAATCTGTGTGGAAATTTTTTCCCCTACAGTATCTGCGGTAAGTGGAACGCACTTCCAGTGGAAGTTGTCAACAGTGAATCTGTTGACCAGTTCAAGTCAAGACTAGACAAAGTCTTGAAAAGTGGCCGTTCAGGGACGCAAAACAATTGAGCAGCCATGTGCCCGTTCGATTGCTAGTCCAAAGGTATCCTCTTTGAATGGACCATAAGGTCTCCTAGAGTACTTTCTTTCCTTGTAACTCCTTGTAACTACCCTCTTTATCTTTTGCGGTGGCGCTCACACACACAAGCACACTCCGTCTCTTTAATTCTCTATCTAACTTTTTCTTTACCTCTCCCTACCTCTTCCTCTAAAATGTTTGCTCTTTCTACATTTCCCCTTAGTCCACTTATTGTCCCAATCTTGCTCTATTAGCAGAGAAAGTGTTTTTCCCCTTTACTATATCTAAGGGTGAAGTGGTTTAGCCCCCCATCTTCCCCATTAGATTGTCATCCGTGGGAGAAGATCTTCCCCACCACTTTTATTTCCCAGGTGTCTGTCAAGAATAGCAACTATCCGGATACAGCACCGCCTCGATTTCAGCTCTCGATTTGAGGCGTAAGACAGGAAAAACCATCTTAGAGGGGCAAGGGGTGGCAAGGTCAACCGGCCCTCCCCCAAATTTAATAGACCCTAGAGCTGTGACGATGCTAAAGGTCTGCATGCCTGTCCTCAGCCATTTGCCGATGGAACTCGGCATGCCCGTCCCCAGTGAGAGGGGGGATTGGTTAGATACAGGCCCTACTGATGTAGGCATGGACCCAGATGTCCCCCCGCCCCAGATGGTACGGTCTTCCCCGCTTGTGAATATTGACTCGGTGAGAAATATTCCCGAGTCTATGTCCTTCCCTATGCAAGATCCTCTGAAGGAAGCACATACCCTCAAGAAAGCCGAATCCTTCACCCTTTCGGAAAAAAATAAAGCTCAAGGTGGCCCGTCCGACCTCGTTCCCCTTTGGATGAGGGAGATAAAAGGGCCTTCTTCCCTCCCTCCGCTCAGAAGAAAAAGAAAAATGTAAAGAAACATATGGGTTTCTCTCCTTCTTGAAGTTTATATGGGCGTACTGGTCCCATGTCGATTTGGCGGGGAGCAAGGCCAAGGACGGTACGTCCGACCTCAGGGTGCCCCCCAGTGGGGAGATTAAGTCCAGAAAATACATGAGCAAAGGTAAGGTGAGGGGAGCTTTGGAACCATCCAAATGACGAGCGAGGGACTTCCGAATTTCAGGTCGCCCTCCACGCCAAAGGATTCAAGGCAGGCAGAGGAACTACTCGTCACCGGGCGAGCCCAACTTCATTTAATAAGTCCTCGAAGCCAGCGTCGTCAAAAAGCCTCAAGATTTTTGCCTCTGGAAAGGCTAAGTCCATTCTTACGAGGGTCTTCTTCTTGAAGAAGCCCTCCACGAATCCTCCAATTTAAGCCTTAGGGTACTTTTCTTCAATGGAATTGCAGTGAACTACTGGAAAATTGGGATGAGCTGCGAAAATAACTACTCCCACTCATCGTTATATTTTTGTTTCTAGGAGTGCATTCTGGGCGCGTGTACCTGCCAAACTCCAAGGGGTATAAGAGTTTTGCAATCCTGTAACCGCGGGATAGTGGTCTGGCAGGAGGATGCGAGATTTACACTCAAATGATGCCTGCGTTCTTTTTCTTGTTTTAAATACCTCCTTCCAGGCAGTGGCAGTGAAAATACACCTAGAGAGGAGACATACTTTCACTTCAACATACATTCCACCATCAGCTGACTTCGACTCGGTGCACTTACGCCACGCTGTGGCACTGTTACCGAAGCCCTTTCTCCTCCTCAAAGATTTGAACAGTAGGCACCCCCTCTAGGGGCGATACGATCAATTCCAGGGGGTCAAGTTCTTGCCAACCTGATTGAAGAGTTGGGATAGGTATCCTTACTGCGGATGGGTTTATTCATCACTGCCCGAGAACCGCTTCATTTTTCTATCTCGATCTTTCCTCTTGCTCTCCAGGTGTAGAGTATAATTTGTGGTGAGAGATGGCGATAACATTCATGAGATTGATCACTTCATCATTAGGATAGGATTTTCTAGTCCACTACCGCATAAGGAACCCTCTCGGTGGTGCTTGCATCTTGCGCGGTGGCCTGCATTTCAAGAAATTGATGCCGTTGACTTCTTCTGAGGCAATCACATCGTTCTGGGACTATCTACTATTCTTAGAACGTTTAAACGTTTGGCACGCCGTCCGCTCCCTTGGTGGTAGAACTATTGTGAAAATGCCTTCAGAAAGAAGCGATGCGCCTACGTGCTCTATAATCGACGTCAGAACGATTTCACCGTTGGGGATTTTCTTCTAACTAAGGTAAGGTCCCTGTATATTTCGAAGCATGCCAGCTGCTCTTCTTTGCATGTCTATGCGTCTTCACTCAACGAGAATATCCCCCTTGCAGAGGTCTGGTAGTGTGTCAAAAGTATTCATGGCAAGTTCTCACAGGGTCCCTCTTCCGTCTTCTAGGAAGATGAAACCGCAACCTCCGCTCAGTTGTCAGTGACAGAATCTTCGCGACTTTTTTCTTCGCATTCTCTAGTAGGATGTTCTTTCACCAGTATTTATTAAATATCGTGGCATCGCTGAAGTCCGCTGACTGGCCTATACCTCAAGATGTGAGGAACCCTACAACGGCTCGTTTACGCTGATGGAGATGCGTTCCGCTCTCACGTAATGCACAGATACCACTTCTGACCCAGACGATATCCCCTACGCCATGCTCCGAACTAATGGAAGAGAAGGATGGCCCTTCTGTTAAATTTGTTCAACACGATCTGGAATAACGGTATTCTCGCAGACTTTTGCTGAATGACTACCGTGCTTGTTTTTCGTAAAACAAAGAGAGATCACTACAACTGCCGATTTCTACCCAAATTCTCTAACATCCTTTCTTTCTCTCCCCTCTCTCTCCTTCCTCTTATATATCTCCATCGCTCACCCCTCCACACTCATCTTACCTAACTCGACCCCTCCCCCTTCCTAACTCTCCCTCTCACCCTTCCAAACCTTTGATAAGGTACCACACGGCCGCCTTCTCCGGAAAGTGCGAGCGCTTGGCATAGACGGAAAGGTAGCCGGCTGGATCGAGAACTGGATAAGTGGCAGACGGCAACGGGTGGTGGTAAATGGACAGTCTTCTCAGTGGGTGCCCGTTACTAGCGGGGTGCCTCAAGCTTCTGTCCTGGGACCACTACTATTCATCATCTACGTCAACGACATGGACGGTGACATGGTTGCCAAGATTTCTAAATTTGCCGACGATACCAAGCTTGGTATGAACGTTGCAAAGAATGGAAATACTGCCCGCCTGCAGGAAGATCTTGGGAAGATTGGGGAGTGCTCGGACACGTGGCAAATGCCTTTTAACGTGGGCAAATGCAAAGTGATGCATATCGGCCACAAAAACCCCCAATCTCAGTATATCCTTAAGGGCACTGCTCTTGAATCGAGTGACACTGAGAAGGACTTGGGTGTTACTATCACTAGTGACCTCAAGTTCTCGAAACAGTGCATTGAAGCGGAGAAAAAGGCCCAAAGGATGCTAGGCTATATTAAGCGCCAGTTTGGATATCGGAACCAGGAGATTGTACTGTGCCTGTACAACTCACTTGTCCGACCGCACCTGGAGTATGCCGTACAATTTTGGAGTCCTTCATTGCGAAAGGACATCGCGAGATTGGAACGCGTACAAGCCAGGGCAACCAAGCTGATTCCCTCTATCCGACATAAAAGTTATGAGGATAGACTAAGGGAATTAGATCTGTTCTCGCTGGAAACCCGTAGGCAGCGTGGTCAGCTCATCGAAGTTTTCAAAATACTTCGAGGGTTCGACAATGTTGACTACCGAGATATTTTCACACTGAGTGAGAACAGAACGCGCAATCACGGCTTCAAACTTGAACTGAAGCGTTACAACCGCAATCTGTGTGGAAATTTTTTCACTTACAGTATCTGCGGTATGTGGAACGCACTTCCAGTGGAAGTTGTCAACAGTGAATCTGTTGACCAGTTCAAGTCAAGACTAGACAAAGTCTTGAAAAGTGGCCGTTTAGGGACGCAAAACAATTGAGCAGCCTTGTGCCCGCTCGATTGCTACGATTGCTAGTCCAAAGGTACCCTCTTTGAATGGACCGTAAGGTCTCCTAGGGTACCTTCTTTCCTTGTTGTTACTCCTTGTTGTTACTCTCTCTCACCCTTCCTAACCCTCTCCGTACGTTTCCCACCCTTCTCACTTCCTCCACCACATTACCCCACCCCTCCAATCCCCGTTCTCCTAAGACATACATCCCCATCCCTTAACCCCTCTCTATATCTCCCTTCTTCTCTCACTCTAGCTCTCTCTCTCTTCCTCTGTCTCTCCTCCGTAAGGGGCACGGCGATTTGCTTCCCCAGCCGTCGTACTAACGGGCCTATTCTCTTTCTTTCTGACAACCTGTGTTTTTACCCTACTTCCTTACTCTCCCTGCAACCTCTTTCACAACTTTCTCTGGTCGTCTTCCAATTTCACGGGGTAGATGCCGACAAACTTCTTTTACCGGATAGGTAGCTTACTCCTCTCCCATTTCTTTCACGGGAAGGACTCCCCTCAACCCCTTCTTTGGAGTCGCTTAAGGTAGTCTCCCTCCTACTAGCGGCAGTCCCCCATTTACTTTCCCAGGGGACTGTCAAGAAAGTACGCTAGTGGCAAATAATTGATAGGGACAACCCTCTCATGGGGCGAAGGATGAAAGAGCCTGTCGTTACGGGCCCTCTAAAGTCCTGCTGGCGTATAGGGGATCACCGTACGTGCCTCTCTTTCCTTCCTGACGGATGCCGGCTTGCCGGTTCAAGAAAATGAGACGAAAGGTTCCTCGAATGGGATCTGTGATATCTCAGGGGCGAGGGGGGAGCAGATTAAGGCTCCCCTTGAGATGGGCAGGATTCCTAAGGTGACCCAGCCACAGACGGTAGGATCTTCCTTGGGGTCAAACCCACGCTCGTGCCAAGCATAGAACCCGACTCCGCTACTATGCAAGCTTCTCCTCAGACAGCTCGGGCCTCCGAGAATCCACAAGGAGAGGAGGGATCTCCTCTCCCATCTGGTGCCCATTTGAAAGCAAAGATCTTCATCTGCAAGAAGTATCTTGCTGTAGCCGGTCCATCCGGATTAAGGGCTCCTTCCGGCGGAGGAGAGAAGCGGGTTCATTCCCCACTCTCTTCTCCCATAAAGAAAGGGCGGGAAGAAGACTAAAAAGACTAAGAGCTCCTCTCCTTCCGCTGGAACCACGGGGACGGAGAGTGCCGCTACCGTTCCACAACCAAGCCAAGGTCGGCACGTCCGGCCCGAGTGCTCCCCCGGGCGGGAAGTCTTTGATAAAGACCACAATTGCGCATAGCTGAGCCTCACGGATAGCATGTTGGCTAAAGGCAACAAGATTTATCCGAGTAAAGCTCTAGCTAGCGTGATTATTAGAAAGCATAAGGTGATCTGTTTCTCGGATGGGCACCTTCTCCGAATGCGTCGAATTACTCCGAGGTGGCCATGATTAGTGCCCTTCAGGCACTTGATGCCACGCCAGTGATTCTGACGCCGCACGCTACCATAGACTTCGTGAAATGAATGGTTTATGCAAGGGAACTCGTGGATTACTCCATAAATGACATTATCGTAGAGCTGGCCGACCAAGGTCGAACGTGTGATAAGAAAACAGGAAGTGGCCTCGAGACCCACCCCTACACTCTTGGTCAAGTTCGACTGTGACAAGCTCCCTGATTCGGTGCGTGCCAGTTTGTATCGTTACCACGTGAAGGAATTCGTGCCACTGCCACGGAGATGCTACTACTGTCACTGATTCGTCCATACGAATCGCTCCTGTAGACGCGCAAAGTCGGGGTTACCAGAAGTCTGTGTAATTTGCTCCAAGGCAGCACACGATAAGTCGAAATAGTGTGTGGCAAAGTGTGTCAATTGTGAAGAGACGTACTCCGCTTCTTCTAGGCAATGTGGTTCCCATCTCATTGAGAAGAAAATCCTTGGTTCTCATGCTCAGAATCCTCTCAC
This sequence comes from Ceratothoa steindachneri, assembly GCA_963969495.1. Lineage (NCBI taxonomy): Eukaryota > Metazoa > Arthropoda > Malacostraca > Isopoda > Cymothoidae > Ceratothoa > Ceratothoa steindachneri. Next base: position 225,832,848 of record OZ018321.1, read on the forward strand.
ATTTCGTGAAGCTAAAGAATTGGTCCTGGTGCTTTCGGTGCTGCCTGTGACGTAGTATTCCTACTAGACGATGCAGGCTTATGAAGAAGGTTGTTTCTGCGCCCATTTAGATCCCTTCTGCGGGTTCTACCCACCCCGGGTACCACCCTTGTATAGTTGGCGGCATAAATGGTTCGCACCAAGAGGCGGCTAAAATGAGGGTTCCCCCTCCCTCCCCCACCGTGACAGTTTCCCGTAAGATGAAAAGGCCACGCGCCTCCACCAAGTCTTTAGACTCACAACAGGCAACACCCCTGAAGTTGGTAGTGAGGCCATCTTCTGGGGTTTCAAAGCTGCCTCCCGAAAGGAGGACAGCACTAAAGGAGTTTCGGTTTCTTTGCCCAAACCGAGTGCTAGGCTGGGTGACTCGAAGGAGGTTGGACTCAAAAGGAGGGCCCCCCGCCTGCCTAAGGTTTCGAGGCGAAGGGAGGAAAAGACTCGCATGGCGAGCCCAACCTTCCCTGATAAGTCCTCGAAGGCGACAGCGCCTTCAGCACATTGTCCGACCAAAAGCGCCCTGAATTCTGCCTCCGGGAAGCGTACAGCCATTCCCGTGAGGGTATTCTCTTTGAATATGTCCCCTGCATCGACTCCAAGCAAGGTCTGGAGGGCATATTCCTTCAATGGAATTGCGGCGGACTCTGGGCAAACTGGGAGGAGTTGAGAAGGTCCGTCTCCTCCCCTTTTCCCTTAGCTGTCTTTTTGTAGGAGACCATGCTGGGCGCGTGCTCATTGCCCACCCTCCCAGGTTATAAGGGTTTTGCGACCCCACCACCACGGGATGGGGGCCAAGAAGGAGGATGCGCCATTTACACCCGGTATGATGTCGCCGTTCTTCTCTTAGCTTTAAACACTTCCTTCCAGATAGTAGCTGTGCAACTGCACCTGGATAGAAGGTATACTGTTATTTCTGCGTACATTTCCCCGTCAACCGACTTCGACGCGGGGTCTTACGCCGCGTCGTGTCACGGTTTCGGAGGCCCTTTCTCTTCTCGGGGACTTGAACGGGAGACAACCCTGTGGGGAGACTACTCGATCAATCCCAGTGGGCAAGTCCTTGCCGATCTGATCAACGAGCTGGCGATAGGCGTGCTAAAAGTGGATGAGTTTACTCATCACTGCACGAGAACTGCTTACTTTCCTGTCTCGATCTATCCTTGTGCTCTCCGGATTCACAGCTTAATTTTAGGTGAAGAGTAGTCGATGACCTCCATGGCAGTGATCACTTTCACATTTAAATATTATTTCCTGGGCTGCTGATGACTGGGGGATCACCGCGGTGGTGCTTGGGTGGATATGATTGTCCGCGTTTCAGAAAATGACTGATTTCTATCTCTCTCAGTCGAGGAGTTTAGGTCGGTAAATGAGGTCGTTGAGTTCTTCTCCGTCAACCTCATCGCCATAGGCCTAACTTTGCCCTGAGAATCGATGGCATCACCTCGGTGCTACCGGAAGATGTTCTCGCTACGCTTTACGTAGACATTTCGATCATTTTTTACGCCACCCCGATGCCAACTCTAGAGCGTCGACTCGAACATGCATTGAACTGCTTCTCTCGCTTCCGAAGCGCACAGGTTTTGGTTTTCCTTGGCCAAAACTAAGGTGGTGCACTTCATCCGCCATCCACAGCTTCATTTCGAACCAGAGTTGTTTCTAAATGGGGTGCGCCTGTAAGTGTTACTCGCACCATTTCCTTAGTCTTGTATTTGACTGACGCCTCACCTGGGAGGCTCATATCGCAGCCTTAGAGTATATTGTACCTGCGCTATGGATATTCTTCATTCCGTGACGTTCAGTGCCTGGGGCGCTGATAGAGCTACTGCCTTACATTTTTATCGATCCTTTATTCGTTCAAAACTCGCCTACGGATGCCAGTTTTATGCATCCACAGCCAAAAGTGTATTGCTGAAGATGGAGTCGATCCACCTCACTGGCCCAGCCTTCGCCTGGCGACTGGTACCTTATGCACCCCTCCTCCCTTGAGAGCCTACTTTTCTATGCTGGGGAGATGCCACTTGCTCTGCGCCGTGCACAGTGCATCACTCGCCTGTACGCGCGAGTCCAGTACCTCCCTCAGTCGCCAACATCTCTCACTGCTTCCGAAACTGATCTCGACGGTGCCTATGACGCCGAGAGACGACAGTCATACCCTAAGCCCTTTGGGTTTAGGGATAGGAACCCTTTAAAGAGTTCGGTATAGCTCTGGGGCCCCTGTTGCCCCTGGTTCTTCACAGGATGCCACCCAGGAGTGTACTACATTTGACTATTTGCCGTCACGCAACTGCTCCCAAACCGTCTACCACGCTGGATGTATTGCGTTCGGCCTTTTTGGAGCACACTTCGTGTCACGCTGGAACCATGCCATTGTATACGGATGGCTCTAAGTCCAAATATGGGGTCAGTTTCCACGCTATATCTCCTCTGTTTGAAGTCAGCGGGTCTCTACCAGGCGCTGCGTCAGTCTTCACGGCGGAGCTGGTTGCAATACAACACTCGGTACGGGAGATAACGCAACGTGCTCTGTTAGGGGACCCGATTGTGATTTATAGCGACTCACAAAGCCCCCTTAGTGTACTCGGGACATTTGAATCTCTGCATCCCCTAGTTGGCGATATCCGTGAAGCCACGGTTTTAGCGAGCCGGGCCGATGTCAAGATTATCTTTTGCTGGGTTCCTGGACATGATGGAATTGGGGGGAATGAGGGCGCTAAAGAGTTCGTGAGGACTGGGCGACCAGAGTAGCCTTTTGCTGTTCCTCGCACTGATTACATGGCAGGAATATGTGCTGCCTTCCTGGAGGCTTAGGAAAGAAGATGAGAGCCGGTCTAGGGGAACTTAAAGTTACCTGCCATTGTGCTGCGACTATTCCCTTGGACGTACCCACCAATGCCACGACGGCTTCTGGTTGCTTTGTGTTGTCTCCGAATTGGACACACTCGCCGGACGCACTGCCATTTGATGGAACGCTCGCATGCGGCTTATTGCGACGACTCCGTTGTCGTCCAGACTTTTCGGTATATATTTTTGTTGAATTTCCCAGTCTGGATGATCTTCGAGAGCGTTACCTGTCACGGTACTAGGCCGAGCGGGGTCACTACCGTTTGTTTCTTGTACTCGGGACTGGTTCGTGTAAACAGACTTGCGGACTTACAACTTTTGGCAAGAAACTGGCCTCCTTTATTTCATTTGACTGTTGTGGGTCGCATAATCCATCGCAGGGGAGGGGGGGATGACGCGGACCTATCCTCAACGCTGGATGCGCTTCCTTCCTTTTGCCCTTTTTTGTTGTTTTTTTAACCAATGATCTTTATATCTTTTTTATTTTTATTTACATTTTTATTTGTTGCTTTTTTTTAATATAGCCTAGTCGTATGCTAGGATGTGTACATCGACTTATGCCAAGTCTCCCCTTCTCCCCCCTTTATCTTCCTCTCTCTCTTTGTCACCTCTCTTTCTCTCTCTCGATCTATCTCTATATAATGAAGGATATCACATTGACGTGATGTATATCAGTGGAAAATAATAGTAAACCACATTATTAGTTGAAAATGGCATGTTGCCGAAACTAGTCGGATAGTTATAAATAAAATCTTGATTCAAAATATTGTGGTTTACTATTATCTTCCACATATATATATATATATATATATATATATATATATATATATATATATATATATATATATATATATATATATTTATATATATATATATATATAATTGAAAATCCCATGACACGTGATTTATAGATTCATTTAAAGGCCCAAGAAAATGCAAATTGGTAACACAACCCGGAAAAACACTAAGGAGAATATTACATGAACCAATAAAAGGTTAAGAAGGAAAATGGGAAAGGTAGAGAATCGAAAGATAGGGCAAGCTATTTTAACCGTTATATGAAAATAAAACAAGAAGTTGGATTTGAACCTGTGTCATTAAGTGCTCATCGCTTACATGAGCGTCGTGGTCATATAAGCGATGAGCGCTTGATGATATAGGTTCAAATCCAACTTCTTTATTTATTTTCATATAACGGTTAAAATAGTTTGCCCTATATTTCCGTTTTCTACATCCCCATTTTCCTTCTTAAGCTTTTATTGGTTCATATAATATTCCCCTTAGTGTTTTTCCGGGTTGTGTCATCAATTTCCGTTTCCTCGGGCCTTCAAATACACACACACACACACACACACATATATATATATATATATATATATATATATATATATATATATATATATATATATATATATATATATATATATGAGGAATTAAACCACATTCTCCGAAGACAATTTAATTCAGAACAGTTTCGGTGTATCTCACACCCTTTTTCAACTGACACTGGGCAGAAAATATAAGAGAAATGCATATAAGCATAACACAAGATCCCCTCTTTATGGCAATCGTTGCATGGTACTGCAGTACCATGCAACGATTGCCATAAAGTTTATATAGGGGAAACGCGGAGAAATCTAGACAAGAGATTGTACGAACACAAAAGAGATATTAGAGTGGGCAGCGAAAGTAGTGGAATATTTTGCCATGTTAGAGACAAGAATCATACGATCGATTTCAATGGAAGTAAAATGTTATTTAAATCGGCTAACTATGTTGAGAAAAGAATCGTAGAATCGAGCTTGATATCGTCAGTTCCTAATTTAAATCTATCTGAGGGTCATTTTTCTTTTAATCCTGTAATAAGATCGCAAATAAACAAAATAGTAAAATGCCAGCCCTTCAATATGTTTAGGCCTACTTTCCCTCCTCCAGATTAGCCACAAGTAGGGGATTGGGGAAAAAAGAGGGGATGTTGTGTTATGCTTATATTTTCTGCCCAGTGTCAGTTGAAAAAGAGTGTGAGATACACCGAAACTGTTCTGAATTAAATTGTCTTCGGAGAATGAGGTTTAATTCCTCATCTTTTCTTGCGATATTGCATTAATTTTCATCATATATATATATATATATATATATATATATATATATATATATATATATATATATATATATATATGCAAATTTTGTTGAAGACCATGGTGTATTTCGTCTTAGTTAATTTCCTTTGGCAACTTTCTATTCTTCTAATTTGTCTTTTTAGTCCATCTTGTAGATGGTAGATCACTTGTCCTGTATTCATCTCGCTTTTAAATGAATGGATTTGGTATAAACCAAACTAAATTGCTGAGCTTTCGATCTTATTCGATCATCTTCGGAGCGTCTTGATATATTTTTTCCTCCTTTACCAATAAAATGTGGAGTCAGAATCAGACTTAGTGAAGAAAACGGTTTTTAGGGGATATTTATTCCTCCTAGCTTGAGCGCAGCGTTAAAGGAAACGAGCCAATTAATTCTGTTTATATTTACTCTTTACACATTTTCCCCACGTCTGGAAATACACGATTCGGAGTTAAAGATGGCGTTAGACACAATTCACAACTTTTCCAATCTATGAACTTCAAACCGCCGGTCCTACATCTTTCGTCACGGCACTTCATATACAAAGAGTCGGGGGATTAGTAGTGTCTTTGTTTTCATCACTTTCTGAGGCTTAGGACATAACTTCTCGTTATTGTCTGCCGAAAACTATTCAGTCACGTAACATGGGTAATCTTGGCGCTCGACTAAGGCATGATTGCCACTCTAATCCCAAATTATCTGGCCCTGCAATATGAGTTCTGAGAGAACCTTTAAGCCTATATTTGAGTAATATTCTTTTTTATAACGTTACCTGTCATTCCCTTGTGTGATCTTTACGTTTTTATTCATATTCCTCTTTTATTTATATATCTGTTAAAGTTATTTTCTTCGTTAGTAAACAAGAAGTTTGAAATTGTTTGGAACAAGACATTCTTGTTTACAAATACTTGTATATTTCTTAAAAAAATGTTTTTTGAATCATTTTATTCAAATGAATAGTTTGGGCTTTATTTATTTCTTTTAGTCGTTTAAAATAGTTTGTCCTTGAATTCATGAGTCATTTTGTCCCTTTAAACTGACGGTGGATAATCTCCAGAGATCGCTTTAAAGAAATCTCCGGGAAGATTACATATTTTCCTCCCGCCTATAACTTTACTCAGTTTCGCCTTTTAACTAGACGCTCGTCCTGTTGTGTCAGTGTGGTTGTTTCATTGTGTGCGTTAATTTTGGGTAAGGTTTGTTGATGATGATAAGCAGTTTTGTTATGAGGGTGTGTGAATTGGGGAGGGGGGGGGGGTGATTGATTCTATAATGATGTGTTTGTGTCAGGTTGCGTTTTTGCGTTGTGACTGCTAATATTTGCTCAAGTAAGAAATAGCAGAATTAATTTTATAAATACCGGGATTTTTATATTTTTGTTTGAGATTCTCTCATGTTTAGGATATAGTTTTTAACACAAACTGATTCACAATTAGCCCCGTGGTAATCTAGCCATTTTTAAGTCAAAATTAGGGAAGTATTGTACTGAATGGTTGTTATAGCAACGAGGAAGACCCTGCCTTTTTTATTTGTTTATTTAATGCTCCGCTTTGAATAAACAAACGAAAATATAGTAAAAGATAATTCGTTGAGGAACATTACAACAAACTTAATCAGGTCTTAATGCTAGGTCAGGGATGTGCAGTTCGAGATACTCCGGAACAAGTTAGTAAAATGAATCTCGGAATTCAGGACTCCAGTAACTCGAAGGTATCAATTTAATCAGGTAGTGGAAATGAGGGGAAGATTCTAACAACGGTTATGGGATGCTGGATACCATAGGTGAAAAGATGTACCCTGTGGGAGACTTACTTCCGAGAAATTTGAGGTTCGAATTTAGCATTCGGGTTCGAATTCTCCCTCCCAAGAAAAAATAACCTCAAAGAGATTTATGTTTGGTCTTTTAAAGGTATGTGTTCTTTGTACAAACTTGGTATTTCTTCTAGGTGGGTACATCCTGGCATGTAGAAGCGAGGTAAAATCGAATTAATTAAAATGAAAAAGAAGAAAGAAAAGTAATGATAATAAAAGTCTTGGATGAAAAGGACTGTCAAACATACCTTATCAAGACTACAAAACGTAAAATTGAGGATAGTAAGGGAGCATTTGAAACCCCAGGATTAATTCCTTATCAGAAACACATGCGGAAAATCTCAAATTTGGGCCACCTTTTGTGGGAGTGTTGAGATGAAAGGCAGAGTATCGTAATTAATCATTGGAGAGGGATAATAAAAAGTGTAGGAGAAAGCCATTGTTACGCGGTTTGATCTGGTGCAACCTGATGCATTACTACTATAGAGGAAAAGAGAAGAAAGAGGAAAGAGTACTGAGTATAGAAATTTAATTTAAATGTCAAACATTAATGAAAATTTAATGCCAAAGGCTTGTTGGACCTGTTTCAGTAACAGCAGATAATTCGGGCCCTGTATAAACGATACTCAAGAGTCGTAGAAAGATAGAAAGGTGCTAATAATCATCCTTATACAATCCAAATTTATCAGAAAGAGATCTGCAAATCAAAACCTGTTTCTTGCTTAAATTAGATTCATAACTATATTAATATAGAAAAAATATAAAGGTAAATATGAAGAGATTAAAGTGTCAGATACCCAAATTTCACCGTTCTAGTCAACTTGATAGAAAGACATTTCAAAATAGATAAAAATAAATTAAATGGGACAAAGACGAATAAAGGGAAAACAGTTTTTTTTCGATTAAATATCAGAACCGATGTAGTTTTGAACAAAGAACGAAAATATTATGTTATCATACACGAAAGAAGTACATGATGTTTAAAAGGAAAAAAAAACAACAACTCCTACATTTATCAAACTTTATTAAATATTAACTAAAAACAAGACATCTCTGATATAAAATCAACAATTATTAAGGTTAATGTTTTAGCAAATCAAGGTCACATTATATCAATATTTTTTCAACATTATTGATGTATTCTTTTTTATGTTTGTTATTTATTTTATCTTTATTATATTTGATTATGCAATGGAGGGTTCCATTTCTACTTGACAGCTAACGGAATAACACTGTCAATGAGGAAACCGACCAAAATATAAAGATGACAGTGTAGATCGTAAAATACGCCATAAAACAAAGGCCACAAAGGTACAGCCCTGGCTTTCTCTAGAGCTATGAAGTTTGAAGAATGCACGTGATATACAGTAATAAAATAATATAATATTTAAAGTCATTGTAATATAAGCTTTTGGAGGGGATAGTTAATAAAATCCACGTGTCAGAGCTTATCTCAGACAATTGTGAAGGAAAGGGCTACTTTGTTGAATTGTATGGAGTACATTCTAGAGTTGAACTTCCCAAGGGCAGTGTGTACTTGGGATGAGTAGGTAGAAAACACCACCAGGGAGTTATTGGTTCATTAGGGCAAGCGTCAGTGTGTCGACTCTCGTTTAGTATATCTTGTTACTAGACAGAGCTGATCCACCCATACTACGCTTTGCGATCGGAGGAACTATTCCTAACCACACTACCACAAGAGACTTTAAATGTAAGTTTCACGTTAGGGGGTGGGGGTATAACTTGTTCCTATCTTCTCTTTGGGTGAAGTGGGAGCTCTTTCTAAATAATTTTAAAAGTGCGTTCTTTTTGAGGTCTTTGTGACCCTCGATCTCCCTCCATACACCATCTGTGCTAACATTATGTAAAGACCATCATGTACACATTATGCACTCGCATTCAGCCATACGTTCAAACACTTATATATATACCTCAAAAAACTCACCCTAAATAACGGTGGCACCAATGCCTCAATACCTGTATAAACAAATGCTAATAAACACGCATCCATTCTTGTAAGTGCATCCATCGCATTCTAATTTTGCCGTCAGACCTGATTTCAAGTCTTCGCTCTCCCTCGTTCGCCACCTTCGGGAGCATCGGACAAATTGAGGTTTGTTTCTTGACTGATCCCTCGATTGCGCCACCATTTGGTAGACTTGAGGCGTGTGGATTTATTGTACCTGATTGGTATTTACTTTAGACTAAGCAACAAAACCTAACAAAGGCTTCCCGGTACAAAGTTTGGGAGGAGAGATTTCTAATGAAAATGGTAAAGTTGGAAGTGAAAAGTATTGATACCTTATACCATAATTGTTCTCCGTAGTTCATGAAACGTTTATTATAGGGTAACGAAATTTGGGGGCATTATAAAGAATGTATTAGTAGATATACAAAATATCAACCATTTTGATAGACAAATAAAGTAAGTATAGTTTACCCAAATCTGCAATCACAAAGTATTCATATTATGTATATATGTATAATTTGATAACTAATTGCCAATAATATAATAATTTTTACTAAATGACACTGCTCAGATTATTTATTATAGATTTGGACTAGGTTCAAACAAATTTCGGATGGAATTTTGTCCCACTCGTCTTGGGGGGCGGAGATGCATGGGCGTGGACGTTCACTTCATGCCACAAATTTTCTATCGGGTTGAAGTCTAGCGACTGAGATGGACATTCCAAAACGATTGTTTTAGCTTTCAAAAAAACCATTTCCATGTTTGCTTACAGTCATTTTCGCGTTGCAAAATCCATCTCCTTCCTAGGCAAAGCTTGCCAGCATCACTCTTCGTTTTCAATCACGGATCTTTTTGCTGATTTGATGAAGTGTACTAACCCCTGATGCACAGAAACTTCCCCATAGCATAATAGATACCTCCACGTTTTACTGTGCGAACAATGTTTTTTGGAAGACCAGCCTGATGACTTTTTCGCCAAACATACCTGGCGCCATTTTTGCCGAACAATTCATTCTTCGTTTCATCTAACCATGGCACGTGGCTCCAAAAATATAAATTTTTCTCAAATTGATAATTGGCCTAATTAAAATAAATGTTCTTCGATGAAAGTGTCTTCTTCGGATGACGTCGATACATTTCCGCTTTATGCAACATTTTGGACACTGTTCAAACTAAAATCCACACCTTACTCTCCTAAACGATCGTTCATTTCCCTTGTAGCCAATTTGGGTTATTTTTAACAGATCTTCCAAACTAGGGGTGGGGAACCTTTTGCACGCGTGCCAAACGTGGCACGCCAACGACTTCTACCGGCACGCGAAGCCAAATGCTTAACTTAAGAAAACTAAATAAATGTATCTCCAATTTATTTTATATAGCAACCGCATCGTGTACAACCTGTTATAAATTATGTTATCAGTGAGGCAGCAACAGAAGTCTCATTGATGGTAAATAAATGAAAAGGTGCACAATTTTTCTTTCTCTAGTTTGGATTTGTTGTTTTCTGCTTGAAATGATAAAGATTCAATTCTGTTTAATATAATATGATAATATGTATATTTTTAGGTAAAATGACTATCTTTTTCTTTTATTTTTTATGCATCATAAAGGGTTGGGAATAATAAAAAGAACATCTTTAATTTTATATCCTTTCATTGTGTTTTACTCAAGTATTGGCACGTGAGAAAATTTTGTAGCAAAGATTTCGCTAATTTTGGCACACCCACTTAAAAAGGTTGCCCACCCCTGTTCTAAGCCGTGCGAAATGTAGATTTCCTTGGACAACCGGCACGAGGGAGATTTTCAGTTGTCTCCACTTCCTTAACGTTTCTTATTATACACTGCTCTGTTGAATTTTCCAATTATCCTCGACTTGATTTAGGGAGATAGTTGACTACATTTTGTTAAGAAGATTAATAGTTTGTAAAGTAAATCTGTCGAGTTTACATTGCAGAAGAAAGGGTTGTTAGAATCTGCTAGATTATTCCTGACTAGCAGCCTATATAAAATCTAATCACCTTAGAATACGTGAACAATGGCAAAAAAGGGTAAGCCATGAATAATGACATTCTGTACTTTAAAAAAAAATGAAATTAAAGAGCAATTCTCAGTTTCTAATTTTATAACATAACATATTTTCAGGGATGACAAAAACTGCAAGGGCCTATAAAGGTCATCCGCATCCGTCACCCCTCCTCTCTCACAAACTGCATCTATAGGATTGGGCCAGGTCAATATACAATTTATTCTATCCACAGGGATACGTTGAAAACAAAAACCATCACCGTCAAGGATCGTCAAAATCCAAATCACCAATACAATAATAAAAAAAACTGCATCCACAAGAATGAGTCCAGAATATCCCCCTTCACCTCCCCATATAATCATCCAATGCCAGATACAATTTATACTATCCACAGGGATACGTCGAAAACAAAAACCATCACCGTCAAGGATCGTCAAAATCCAAATCACCCATACAATAATATTAAAAACTGCATCCACAGGAATGAGTCCAGAATACCCCCCATCTTCCCCATATAATCATCGAATATGCGTTTGAATACATTCAAGTCAGGACTGTCTACCGTCTCAGATGACAAACTATTCCAGTAATCTTCCACTCTATTGGTGAAAAAATATTTTCTAACATCCAACCTGAACCTCTGTTTTTTTTAAAATTTTAAATGGTGACTCCTAGTCCTATTACTACCTTCCAACTCAAATAACTTGCTAAAATCCAACTTATCGATCCCAGAACAAATTTTAAATACCTCAATCATATCTTCCCTCACACATCTTCTCTCAAATGAGAACATATTTAGTACCCTCTGTCTATCTTCATATTCAAGGTGCTTCAGGGAAGGTATTATTTTTGTTGCCCTCCTTTGTACTGACTCTAGCAGGTTGATGTCATGTCTAAAATGTTTTGACCATGCTTGTATACAGCACTCTAAATGTGGCCTAACATACGAGTTGTAGAGTTTATAGATAACCTCTTTACTCTTGTAGTTAACATACCTCTTAATGTATCCTAGCACCCTATTTGCTCTATTCTTTGCCTCAATACACTGCTTCAAAAACTTCAGTGACCTATCTACTACTACGCCTAAGTCCTTCTCATTCTCAACTGAATTCAGTCAATACCCATCCATTTCATCGATAAATTAATCTGAATGCCCTCAGCCCTACTTGACTCGTAACTTTTTCCTACATCCTATGGAGGATATGGCGGTAGTTATTGTACAAATTAAAAAAACAAAAACAACCCAGCCTCAGTAAAGTTTTATAATTTTTACGAATTTATCCCCCCGCCCCCCGATTATCATCACGTTAAACAGACTGAAAAAGAGAATAGAAACAATAGGCATGGTGACCGATAAAAAGATGAGTGGTAGACTTATATATTTACCCTTATATTTTAATGTTCAGCATACCGGTTCATATTGCTCTTATGGTGTTTTTTTTCGCGCTAATGAATGTTCAACGAAAGAAGTTGGCTCTGGCTACAATAGAAGATATGTTACAAGATAAGTGGAATCTAGACTCATTGCGAGGGCCTGTATCGATAGTTTGACTGTGATCTGACAGGGATAGTTTAGTTTGGTTTGGTTTGTATCGGATTTTTTGGTCCATTCTTGGATTGACATTGCACTGTGTACGCAGCAGAGCGTGCGCCATCAGCTAGGAGTATGCGCCATCAACGAATGCTGTATATGGAACTTTGGTTAGAAGCATTAGATTCTGTATAAATTCAACGTTAGGCTCTTATCAAAGGTTTGGTAATAGATGATCATTGATGGACATTGGTGGACTTTTGTCATCTGGAACTGTTAGGTTATCGAAATATAATTAAAGATAAGCTATCTAAATGATCATATTTTATTGAATTCATTTTCTTTTTACATCTTGCAAAATAATTTAATCTTAACATGTTTAGGTGCATACAGACACATACACACACACATATATATATATATATATATATATATATATATATATATATATATATATATATATATATATATACGAGCAGAGATACCCGTCGTTGTCGGGGTAAAATGTGCGTTCGGAAATAAAGTAAGACTGATTTTTTATTCCGGACCCAGGATAAAAGTCCTGTCACAAATAAATACAGATGCACATTGTTTGAAATTGTTATATTGTGGCGCAAAAAATAACTTTAATTGCTGATTATTATTATTATTATTATTAGTTTGAAGGCAGATTCAAGAGAGGTGCGCACTCTCACTATCATATAATTTAATTAAAATGAGTAAACGTTTCACCACGCGCGCCAGGCAATTTACGCTTACGCTTGACAGACAGTTAGTTATGAACGAATAACGTTGTGGCCACAGAAACAGATCGAACGTCTTATCTATAACTATATTTTAAGAACGGGATTTAAATTTTTATTTCTCTTAGTTTGGATGCCCTTTTGTAGGGGGGAGAGGAGGGGAGAGGGAGAGAAGAGATGGGGAGAGGGGAGATAGAGAGGGAGGGGGGAATAATTTATTTTTTCTTCGTTTGTATGTCCTTTTGTTTAGGGGAAGATAGGAGGGAAAGGTAAAGGGGGGGATAGGAAGAAGTGATACAGGGCAGAGAGAGAGAGGGTAGAGTGAGAGGAAAGTGAGGAGGGAGAGCGGTAGAGATGGGGAGAGGACGGAGGGTTAGAACGGGATTTTTTGATAACCAACGTGGAACTTCTCGGGAATCTTATTCTTATCAGGATAATGAAGACGTACGCGATGGTAGAGATCATGATTTATTATACCAGACGTTTCGGAACAAACCCTTTTCCTTATTCAGTAGCTACAGGCAATAAATAAATGTTATAACAAGTGTATCAGAAAACATTCAAGAACATATGACCTGTAAAAGAGCTCAAATTGAGATAGCAAAAACTCAAAATAAATAATATGACTAAAGGGGAACCAATAGGATTAAAGCTGAACCAAAGGACACAAACAAATTTAACTTACAATGATAAGATATTAAAAATAGACAAATATAGATAATTATTTCTCTGAGTTCTCTCTTTTTTCAAGTTACTGTTTTTGGTAAAAAACCAAACTTTAATTACTAAGCTTTCGATCTTGCGCGATCTTATGAGGTACTTTTCCTCCTTTACCGAGGCTCTCTAAGCCCTTTGAGATTTCGAAAAGAGCTGGTTTACCTATTCCCAGACCTCAGCAGTCCCATATTCATTCACATATCACCAATACTGTCCATTTTAGTGATACAGATAATTTCTATCTAATTCATAGTGCACCAAGCTCAATAGATTAAAAAAATTCTTGAATCCCTTTATATAAAAATAACCCCGAACTAAATGACTACGCTTCATCAATCAAATTAATAACCCAGTAAATATATTCCAATCAACCAATTTTCTCATATCTCACGGTACACAACTCACTCCGTCCTGATTCTTTTCCATACACGGATGAAAATCCCGAACTACCACGTCCTGGCAAAGAACTCCACACAAGATAGATTCGACGGTGTTGCACTCGCCATAAGGAGGAACATCACCTTCAAAAGGCTACCCGAACTTGATGAGTCCTTCGTAGCTGTCGAAATCCCTAAACTTATTTGGGGGACTCACGATTGCAGCAGCATACCAGCCACCATGCCGTCCATATTTGCCCATCAATAATCTTCTAACCCTAACTGCTCACCGCATGAATGTATTCATAGGGCGCGACCTCAATGCTAGACTGGGGGGCCTCTGGCTACACCAGAACAAACGAAAGGGGCAGAAACCTGAAGCTTGTCATTGACCAGGATAGGCTCGAGAGACCTGGGCCAGAATTTCCGACCCTCATCACTGAAAGATCAGCGACAGCCCCGGATATAATATTGACAATAACCAACTTCCCTTTCAATCTGTTCAGTATGCCTGGTTCCACGTTGCCAAGCGACCATATCTCCATCATGACCACCATCTCCCTCGCATCTATCCTGCTTCCTATCCCACCCAGGAAAAGCTTTGCAAAAGCAAACTGGGAGCTGTACAAGCGAATGCTCAACAGCTTTGAAACAGCCAACCTAAGCGAAGCTATCCTGGAAGATATTGACGAAGAAATAAACCGCATAATACACCTGATCATGGAAACGTACGAGAAATGTATTCCATACATCACAGATAAAAGCCTTCCGCAACCCAGGTGGACCGAGGAGATGCTAGATATTGCCTCAGAACACAGAAAGATCTATGAGGAAGTCAGGCAATTTGGCCCAAACAGAGATCGCACCAGAAGACTCCGACAACTCAGAGAGGAACTCAAAGCGTGGATCAACGAACAACAACAGACCATATTGGACGGAATTATCGAGAGGCCCAACACAGAGCAAAATCCTCGGAAATTCTGGAAGGATATAAAGTACCTGAGGGGTATGTCCCTAAAGGAGAAAATGAGCCTGGAAGAACATGGGGAAATCATAGAAGATCCAGAGACTTGAAAGGAGGTTTAGGAGGTACTGGCGACAAATATTCTTCATCACGCCAGAAGAAAACGAGGATTTCGACCTGGTATTCGAACGCCAGGTGACTTACGAACTCAATAATATAATCCACCGCACGCATCCTCACCCGCATGTTTCCGAGGAGAGGAGAATGGAGGGCCACGGCCGACCGATGACTGCTGAGGAGTTCCTGAGCACGCTCAAATCCTTCAAACAGAGAGCTCCTGGCTGGACAGGGATTACCAAAAACCATCTGGTAAATGCTCCCCCATGCCTGCTTCAGGGTATTACCATCGTAATGAATGCCGCACTGAACACTGGTTACTTCCCTGACGGATACAAGGTGGCAAAATTCATCTTCATACCAAAGGGAAAAAAGTTGACAGAACAGCGGTTGGACTACAAGCCCATCTCCCTCTTGGAAATCATCGGCAAGATTCTGGAAAAGATCCTAGCAAACAGGCATCAGAATCAACTTGACGAGAGGAGGCCCACAACCCACAACAACATGGGTTCCTCAGGAAGCGCGGAACGGACACCGCACTCGCGCTCCTAACCGAGAAAATCGCCAAGTGCTGAGCGGATGGAAAGTATATTGACATCGTACAAAGGGAAGCGCAAAAGGCCTTCGATAAGGTCTGGCTGAGGGGCCTTTAACATAATATCCTGAACCTTCAGCTAGACCCGATCCTGGAACAAATCATTTGCGACTTCGTCATGGAACGGCGCGCCCGAATCATGATAGAGGGTCACTAATGACCAAAGTTCCTCCTCGAGTGCGGAGTCCCAAAGGAAAGTTGTTTGAGCCCCCTCCTTTATCTAATCTACACAATAGATTTACCAAATCCGGTAAAGGACTCATTATATCTCCAGTTTGCGGATGCTATAACCCAGATGATTCCTGGTACATCCAGGAATCCAAGGGCTCAGGCTCTCGAGATTACAAATTAAATTCGCAACGTAAATGAGTACGAAAGAAAGTGGAAGATCCACACGAATAGCCAAAAATTCAAGATCCTCGGTCTCGGCTGCAGAAAAACAGCAGATGTAACAATAGGGGAGCTAATATTTTCCTATCACCAAGAAGGGAGTGTTCTGGGGCTCAACATCACTTCCGCCGGGTATAGCCATCACTTCATAACGCGGGAAAATCTGGCAAAGTTAGAACTCAGCTAACTTCACGGATTTAGAAATATAAGTTCTAACAAATCAGAAAAATATATCTTATGCATATTCGAGCAACACTCATATACCCCGCGGTGGTGACTGAAACCTTAAGTACGTCTCGCTTGAAGCGCCTGCAAAGAGTCCAGAGCGAGGTGACTCTCTCTATATAAACAAACACAGAAGGAGAGATCAAATACCCCAAAGAGAACTCCACCGGAGAGCCGCTTTGACATCAATCAATCTGGCGACCCAAAGTCTGACCAAAAAAACACCAGAGAGGATGCTGAATGAAACATCACCCAAACTAGCTGAGGGTCTAAACATCTCAGCGAACAAAAGAGAGAAAGTGACCAGAACAAGGCAACTTGCCAGCAAGAGACAATGCTCCAAGGAACAGTTGGCACCGTTGTCCACATAGAGACCACACTGAATAAACAACTACACACACTATATATTAACAAATACGTACAACAAACATGAATCAATGTTTGAATGAAAGCAATATAAATGTATATATTTCAATATAACTAGTAAATAAAAAAAAATAGTATAGAAGAATTAGATTACTTGATTAACTGAATATATTATTACTCTTCAAAATCTTATTTCTCTTAAAATAAGTATAGTATTAAGTAGCTAAATTATATAAAATTAGAAAAACAACCCCAAAAAAACAAACAAAATAAATAAATTAAAAAAGGCAGAGAAGAAATATATATGCAATGTCCCGCAGGAAAAATGAAAAGGTGAGTAAAAGATAAAGGACCGCCTCTAAGACAAGAAATCACTAATGAGGAAGTAGGAGAGGGATGGGTAAATTCACATTAAGATTTAGCTATAACAAGTAGCAAGGTCAAACCGAGGGGCAAGAAAGAGTCAAGAACAGAGCTAAAAGGGTTAAAATGATTAACGGTTAAAGCGATAGTCTAAAGAGGGAGATTAGGAGAGACACGAGAAGTAAATTGAAACGAAGGGGAGAGGGAAACCTACTAATTCAAACTCTTATATTCATTTTTACTCTCCGCATAGTCCCAAAGTCAAAAGTTCCGTTTTTTCCTCTATGTTTCTACGGGCTTTACGAGTTGTTAGTCCTGAATATATGGATTCTGAATTTTCAAATATCTTTGAAATTGGCCATAAACTATGTTACCCTTATACCTTTCCTATAAACTATCTTCTGCAAAAAAGACGTTCTAGAGTACAGTTTCTGCTATCCCTTGTAATGTTAAAAAAAATTTGTTATTACCATTCTTTGTATATATATATATATATATATATATATATATATATATATATATATATATATATATATATATATATATATACCGGGGGTCCCAGAAAAAAGTTAATCGTACTTTGAATTAGTATAACTCAAAAACTATTGGAGATGTTTGGGTCATGTAAAAAGTGTTTTATTTAAAAACTATTTATCTGTCGATTTCTGAAATTTCATTAAATTCCCTTTTATGATATTGATACACTAATGGGTTTAGTGGAGGCTATAAAAAATATGTTTGAGCGAGAAAGTAAAATAATGAAACGAAGCCTAGGAAGGCTAGGCCACCGTGCACTTTCAAGAGAAGCGTAGGTAGCCTAGGTCCCTGTGTTATTCTTCAAGCAAAGCCTAGACCATCTTACAATGGTTTTTCAGCCACGCTGTAGTATGGTCTCATCATTATTGCTTACTAAGCAAATCAAAGCGTTTCTTGGTAAAAGTTTACTTCCATAGAACCCTTTAATCATTCAGTTAACAAAAGATCAACGCGTATTTGTAGTCACAAACTTTATTAAGACTGGCAGGATTAAACAAGTACAAGATTCAATTGAACAACGTTTTCCAGGTAGGCACCCACCAAGCAAGCCCACAATTTGGAAAAATGTTCGCAAATACCAACATGAAGGAGAATGCTTAAATTTAAATAAAGGTCGTTCGGGTCGTATGAGAACCATAAGAACAAAGAAAAAATCGAAAATGTTCAGATGACACTTCTTCAAAATCCATATGCATCAGTCAGAAAGAATAGGTTACAATTGTTAAAGTCATCATTTAACCGCATTATTAAACATGACTTAAAATGGCCTTCCTATAAGATACATGCAAGACACCAGCTTCTTGAAATTGATTTTCCTCGTCGTAGACAATTTGCGAATGGCTTCTCCATAAACCTGTTCGTTTCTTGGAAAACATTGTGATTGGTGACGAGAAAGCTTTTTTCATGTATGGAAAGGTAAATAGCCATAACATTCGGCATGTACATATATACCTCGGACATTCCTCCGCCAGCTACATACGGGTGCCTAAATATACAGTTCGCAGATGACATCACACAGATTGTCGTCTTCCCTTATAGGAACCCTGATATGCAAGCAAGACTGACAGCAGAAGAAATACGACGGATCAACGCTAATGGAAAACAGTGGAAGATCAGCACCAACAGGAATAAATTTAAAATCGTTACAACAACAGCAACATTGTGATCGATGGAAACAGATACGAATACACAAACGAAGCTACAGTGCTAGGATTGACGATTACGAAGAGAGGATACACCAAGCATGCGAGAGAAAGAGTAGAAAAAGGAAGAACGAGACTCGGGCTACTATTTAGGCTCAGAGCACTTAAAAGAAAAAACAAGAAGAAAATTTATCAAGCCTTAATCCAGTCAACAATGGTATACCCGGTGTTACCATTGTATACAATCTCAAAAAGTAATGTTATCGCACTGCAACGAATACAAAACAAAAGAAGAATAGACAGAAGAAGACAGCAAGATTTGCATCGCGAAGCAAGAATTCAGCCAATCAACAAGATTATACAGAAAAGGGCCAAGAAACTCACTTAAACCACGCAACGCGAGATAGGAGAGGAAGTAATAGCCATGATCACCCAGATACAAGAAGGGGGAGCACGTAGAGACTGCCCCACCTATACTTCAAAGATCAACGAAGAAGAGGACGAAGTGTTCACATGATGAGAACAAACAGAGAGAGTAAGTAAACAAAGTTAGAAAAAGCTAGAAATAATAAAAAGAAACATAAAAGGATACACAAGAAACAGCTATAATAAAATAGAAAGGAGAAAACTTTATACCAGTGAAGGAAAACAACTAAAACAACGGTTTGAACGCCACATTACAGCAACAATAACACAGATTTAAAAACAGGACATAAAACGAACATAAAGGTTAAACCTGATACTCAGGCAACTATTTCTATTCATTTGAATTCGAAACTATAACATTTCTAAATGCCAGAGATTAGCGTGACCTCCACATATATTTTGCATTCAACTGCACATCTTCTACTTCCTTCTTT
This sequence comes from Ceratothoa steindachneri, assembly GCA_963969495.1. Taxonomy (NCBI): domain Eukaryota; kingdom Metazoa; phylum Arthropoda; class Malacostraca; order Isopoda; family Cymothoidae; genus Ceratothoa; species Ceratothoa steindachneri. The sequence continues at coordinate 225,852,583 of OZ018321.1, forward strand.
TCAATCTACATTTCCTTCTATCCTTCACACTGGGCTTAACACAGCATACGAGGGACAGGGCTACTAAATATAAAATGAATAGACACGATATACAACTAGGAGTAACAACTAGGAAAGAAGGTACCCTAGGAGACTTTACGGTCCATTCAAAGAGGGTATCTTTGGACTAGCAATAGAGCAGGCACATGGCTGCTCAATTGTTTTGCGTCCCTAAACGGCCACTTTTCAAGACCTTGTCTAGTCTTGACTTAAACTGGTCAACAGACTCACTGGTGATAACTTCCACTGGAAGTGCGTTCCACTTACCGCAGATACTGTAAGTGAAAAAATTTCCACACAGATTGCGGTTGTAAGGCTTCAGTTCAAGTTTGAAGCCGTGATTGCGCGTTCTGTTCTCACTCAGTGTGAAAATATCCCGGTAGTCAACATTGTCGAACCCTCGAAGTATTTTGAAAACTTCGATGAGCTGACCTCGCAGTCTACGGGTTGCCAGCGAGAACAGATCTAATTGCCTTAGTCTATCCTCATAACTTTTATGTCGAATAGAGGGAATCAGCTTGGTTGCCCTGGCTTGTACGCGTTCCAATCTTGCGATGTCCTTTCACAATTAAGGACTCCAAAATTGTACGGCATACTCCAGGTGCGGTCGGACAAGTGAGTGTACAAGCACAGTACAATCTCCTGGTTCCGATATCCAAACTGGCGCTTAATATAGCCTAGCATCCTTTGGACTTTCTTCTCTGCCTCGATGCACTGTTTCAAGAAATTGAGGTCGCTAGTGATAGTTACACCCAAGTCTTTCTCAGTGTCACTCGATTCAAGAGCAGTGCCCTGAAGGATATATTGAGATTGGGGGTTTTTGTAGCCGATATGCATCACTTTGCATTTGTTCACGTTAAAAGACATTTGCCACGTGTCTGACCACTCCCCAATCTTCCCAAGATCTTCCTGCAGGTGGGCAGTATTTCCCTCCTTTGCCACATTGATACCAAGCTTGGTATCGTCGGCAAATTTGAAAATCTTGGCAACCATGTCACCGTCCATGTCGTTGACGTAGATGATGAATAGTATTGGTCCCAGGACAGAACCTTGAGGAACCCTTCTAGTAACGGGCGCCAATTCTCGATCCAGCCGGCTACTTTTCCGTCTATGCCCAGCGCTCGCACTTTCTGGAGAAGGCGGCGGTGTAGTACATTATTAAAGGCTTTCTGAAAGTCTAAGTACACCACATCCACCGCCTTGTCCCGATCGTGCTCACTGAACATGAAGTGGAAGAATTCCACAAGGTTCGTCAGGCATGACCGTTGCCTTCGGAAGCCGTGCTGGGAACTCCTCAGTAGCAGATTTGACTTTAAATACGACGTGATTTTGTCCACCATCATGCTTTCCATGAGTTTACCGACTATCGAAGTCAGACTGATAGGTCGGTAGTTCGACGGTTGGCTACGGTCTCCTTTCTTGAATATAGGAGTCACCTCCGCTTCACGCCAGTCTCTAGGAACGCATTCGGTCCGGATTGACATGTTGAAGATTGCGCTCAGGTGTCGTGACACTTGATCTCGCACTTCTTTTAACACTTTAGGTAGAAACCCATCCGGGCCAGGTGACTTATTCGTCATTAGGCCAAGGATTTTCTTTTTGATTTCTCCTTCGGTGAAGTCCATATCCTCCAGCTTTTCCCCCGAGTAGGAATCCGTCGGCTGGGGGATGGGATCACACTTTTCAGTAAACACTGAAGAGAAGTAGTCGTTGAGGAGGTTAGCATTTTCAGCATCTGAGTGCTTTAATGTCCCCTCCTCATTTCTCAAAGGGACAATCGTTCGACGGATTGGTTTACGGCTGTTCACATATCCAAAAACCTCCTTGGGATTCTCTTTACAGATCTCCCAACTCGGAGTTCCTTAGACCGCTTAGCCGCCCTTATGCTGGAATTCACTCTCCTGGATAGCCTCCGGTATTTCTCAAAGTTACCCGAGATCTTCGATTGCCGGTACACGGTTCTCTTTTCCCTAAGCAGTTGGCTGATTTCTCGATTAAACCACTTTGGTTGAGCAGAAGACCGAAGGGGGCATTTCAGAGGGATAAAACGCGATTGAAGACTCATGAATGTGGTTTTGAAACTATTCCACGAGTCTTCAACAGCATCGCACACTTCTTGCCTCACGTTAGTCAGTCCAGCACGAAGACCTGCAAAGTCTGCTCTTCTCAAATCGAGTTTCCTTGATTTACTAGTTGCAGGCCCTGCCTTCGGGACTTTGACTACAAATCTAATTAGTCGGTGGTCAATGCCACCGAGCTCTTCGCCAACAGAGAGGTCCTCAACGATGTCATCCTCAGAGGTGAAAACCAAGTCGAGGATATTGTCTCCTCTCGTGGGCTCTCTCACCCATTGGGTGAAGAACTCGTTGTTCGCGAACTCCAGGAGTAGTGCGTTCTCGCCACAGGGTTCTCTGATTTCCCAGTCAACTTGTGTGTTGAAATCCCCCATGACGATACACACTCTGACTTCGACAAGTTCTCCTAGTAGCTGGTAAAGATCCTGTATTTGGCAGGACGTATCTCTAGGTCAACACCTAGTAGTTCATGGTTGGATACGATGTTGCAATCCGTCTAGTGTAGAGTATCCTTGACATACAACATCACACCGCCACCCTTTCTATCTGGCCTATCTTTTAGGGAGAGCTGGTAACCGGGAATCGTGAATTCACCTTCAAAGTCTCGGTTTGAGGTTTTTATCCACGACTCCGTTATGGCTACCATCTCAAGTTCTTCTGTTGCTACAAGGCCACGAAGTTAAAGAAACTGGTTTCTGATAGACCTCGCATTAAACAGCAGAACCTGGAGGGTGTCTCCCACTGTAGGACTCCCTACGCTCTTCCGTTTTACGCTTTGTTTCTCTGTGGCGGGGTCACTCCCCTCTTTGTGACCTCAGAAAAGGTAGTACACACCGTGATTCGGATTCCACGTTAAACTGTAGGTCCGCCAACCATTTGGTCTCCTTTTAATCTTCCACACTACTTCAAACTTTGCTATCCCCTTTTCCCTTTCCTCTTCCTCTCCCTGTCCTTCTCCATGTCTCCCTATCTCCTATCCAGAAGTCCAACAGGACTCTGGAGAGAGAGGGGAGACTGGGAGGGCCTAGTGCCCTCTGCTCCCCCTCTGGTCATCTTACGATGACCAGAGGGAGAGGGGTAGGGGCTTGGCGATCTTTTTCTAAATTACCTTCCACACCTATTCTACTATACTTTACTTAATTCCAACGACTGTTCGGAATTCTTGGCAGAACTACCTCGGAATATTCATCTCGCTACCTGGAAAAGAAGGAAATGTTTTGGGAAAATTTTTGCCTACGCCTCCGAAAATCTAGTTTCTCATTTTAGAATCAGATTTCACTAAAGAGAGGATTATACTGGTGTCACACTCATCTTTATCATCATTCACTACTAATCATTTTTCCTTTACATCGGCTCCACTTAGGCAGATGACTGCTTAAGTTCTCGGCCTATCCCCTGCGTAAACTGTCGTCAGATGTGAAAGGGGGATCGCCATTCATGTTTCATCCCAACTAAGCTAGGCAGTTGCGTGACATAATTGGAGGCATTGGAGAAAGCTGGTTTGAGGAATAGCCCAGAGCTGATAACAATGTCAGAAACTCTTTCGGATAAGGGACGGACTGCTACCTCCGCTGCTCATCCCAATGAATGTGAATGGATGGAAGGGAAAGTCCATACCTTACGGTAACATCTTCCGTAAGGTGGACCCAGACATCATTCTCATATTAGAACACGGCGTCAATACAAACACGGACACTATAAAAATACATAATTACACAGTAATATAAAATAATCACACACAAGAAAGGTAAGATGGCGCAGCTATCGCTATCAGGAAAAACATAAAATTCAAAACACTACCGGACTTAAACGAATCATTCGTGGCTGTCGAGATCCTGACCCTGGTTGGAGGCCTAACTGTGGCGGCAGCATACCAACTGCCCAGGCGACAATACCTACCGATTAACAACTTCTTCACCCTCTTCGGACACAAAATGCTAGCGTTGCTAGACGGGGACCTAAACGCCAGTTGCCGTGCATCTGGCTACAGTCGCGTCGACCAAAAGGGGACGAAACCTGGAACTACTATTTGAAAGAAATAGGTTCCGGAGAGTTGGACCAGACTTTTCAACATGTCTAACACGATGCTCGGCGACAAAATCGGACATTGTGTTAGCAAGTCCAGAATTCCCCTTCAACATCACCCATGCCCCAGACCCAGTGGTCCCGAGCGTTCATATCCCAATTATTACCACCATTTCGCTTGCGCCAATGCTCAATCCCGTCACACTTAGGAAAGGTTGCGCGAAAGCTCACTGGGAGCAGTACAGAGAAATGCTCAGCACCTACCGGCCAGCTTACCTGGATGACGCAAATCTTGACGAAATTGATGAGGAGATTGACAAGATCACTAATCTCCTCAATCAAGCTGAAGAAAGATACGTCCCAAGAATCTCGTACAAAATGCTCCCACAACCTAGGTGGACGGACAAAATGAGGGAAATCGCCAGGGAACACAGGGACATTTACGAGGAAGTCGGTAGGACAGGACCAAACCGGGAAAGGGCAGCCCTAATGAGACAGCTAAGCAAGGAGCTAAATAACATAATCCTTGAGAAACAGAAGGAAATCTGGGACGATATCATAGGCAAACTAGAGAGGGAGAGAAATCCTGTAAGTTTTTGGAATATCATCCGAAGACTTAGGGGATTGCCTCCCAAGTCTGGGATAAAAATAAAGGAAGGCGACATCATCATAGAGGATCCGGATTCTCTCGAAAGGAGATTCAGGAGGCATTGGATAGACGTCTTTGCAATATCACCTGAGGAGAACGACGATTTCGACCAGAACTTCGAAGATCAACTGCTCGAGAACCTCGGAGCGATGATACATAGGACCCACCCACAACCGCAAATATCTAGAGAAAGAGAGATGGTTAACCACGGGCGCCCTATCACCATTGAAGATACCATTAACACCATAAGGTCCTTCAAACAAAGGGTTCTCGGTTGGTCTGGGCTAACTAAGAACAACTTAGTGAATGCCCCACGGCAAATTATTCAAGGCATGGTGAACACCATGAACGCATCCCTGAATACAGGCTACTTCCCTGACGGGTATAAGGTGGCGAAAATCATCTTTATCCCGAAAAGGAACAAGCCCCCAGACCAAGTGGCTAACTATCGACCAATCTCTCTCCTAGAAATACCCGGCAAGATCTTCGAGAAGATTATAGCCGACAGGCTAAAAAATCAACTCGACGAGTTAGGAGCGCATAACCCACAACAACAGGGGTTCCGACCAAAAAGGGGCACGGAAACGGCCCTGGCGCTCCTAACAGAAAAGATCGCACACTGCCGAGCGAGGGGGCACTATGTAGACATCGTGATGAGGGACGTGCAGAAGGCATTCGACAAAGTTTGGTTGAGGGGACTACAATACAAGATCCTAGGTCTCCAGCTAAACCTAGTCCTGGAAAGGATACTTTGTGACTTCATCATAAACAGAAGGGCGCGTATCATGTTCGAAGAGCACAAAGGACCAAAAATCGAGCTCAAAGCGAGTGTTTCCCAGGGAAACTGCCTGAGTCCTTTGCTTTACCTGGTCTTCACTATCGACCTACCTACTCCAATACGCAGGGACACGATGTATCTGCAGTACGCAGATGACGTCGCGCAGATCGTCCACAGTAGGGTTAGGAAAGCAAGGGTTCAGGCGATCAAGACTATTGCAGAGATCTCGAACATCAATCAATATGAGAGAAGATGGAAAATCCGGACAAACAAGGAGAAATTTAAGATCCCCCCGCTATGCCGCAAGTTGACGTGGCCCATTGTAATAGATGGGAGGAGACATGGCTACTCCGCCGAAGGCACCATCTTGGGCCTAAAAATCTCCGACCACGGATAGTCGAGTCACTACAAGGAGAGCCAGAATATGGCGAAGAGATAAATATCTAAGCTATATAGGTTAAGAAATCTTAGCTCGGCGAATATCAGGAAAATATACCTGATGTTTATCCGGGCTAAGCTCATCTACCCTGCAGTAGTGACTCCAACATCCAGCAAGACCGCGATGAGGAGGTTCCAGCGAGTGCAGAACTCTGCATCCCTCTGCATAAATAAAACCAGACCAAGAGAGTATCTTCGGCAGAGGGACCTGCACCGCAACCAACGTCTGGAGCCCATTAATATCGCAACTCAGAAACTGTTGAAAAAGGTCTGGTCTATAATGGCCAATGATATCATCCCAGAACTAAGAAGAACTGATGGCAGAATAAACATCCCTGCCAGATTGCGCGGGAAGGTCTCTCGAAACCGTCGTTTTCCAAGCACTAGACTCTGTTCCGAGGAAAACACAATACCAATCTACACATAGACATAAATAACAGAGTACGACACAAAAACTACGATACAGAGATTAAACTCACAATTAATGACGAACAAGCAAATACAACAGATCAAAATACGAGGTAATACACTAAATTTGAGCACAAATAAGGGCTCGAAAGCTCAACATTGCAAGAAAACTAAGTAAACAAAACGAGGAGAAAAATACACAGAACACAAAGAAGAACGCACACACAGACAAACACAAGTCAACATTAATAAAACAAAAAGGAAAAATAAGTAGTTCGAGAATAAAAATGCCTGCGATGCCCCTTAAACAAGGGAAACCCTACCTTTCTTTCACCATCTATCGTCTACCACTATCTAAATCTTCCACTATTGAGTACACCAGAATTCCGACGACGGGCTGAATTTGCATTCCTTTTTTTTTACAACGGAGAGCTGTGAGCTCGCTTAAGGAAAAGTTGACTTTTCATTAAATTTAACGTTAAATTCAGGAATGAAGAAATATATGCGCCCTCTGGACTGATTGGAGATTCCTCCTGTTTCCAATGGGCGGGGTTCTTACTCTAAACGGGTAATTCATCCTTAATTTTTACTTATTCCACGTTTTGCCTTCCACTTACTTCACCAACTAGAAGCAACGCGACCACCGCTGCGCCCAGAGCCACTTAAAGTAGGGTAGTGAACCCTGGAAGAAGGGAGATCCTTAAGACCACGAGCCTGAAATTCTATGGAAGCGCTTCCTAGCTTAGGTCTATTTAGGTAGGGTGGTCGTGAAGTGCTAAAATAAGTAGGTAAATAGGGAACCATAGGCGGCTAGGTGATAGGAAACGTTTTCACTTCATTTTTTACAGATTTAGAGAAGAAGGAAGAAAACAAACATAGGCTTCGGAGGAAGGAACGAAGAAAAGAGCGCCTAGGCGCTCGACTAGTAAAAGGATGGGGGATCATCCCCCTCTAGGAAAAAGAGGCAGCTTGGAATGCCTACGACCTCTACGGGCAATTGGCTAGGAGATCAAATCGGACAAAGGAAAACTCTGCGAGACATTATTTTGACAGATAAAAGTAGCCCTCATCAAAATTATCGACATCCCAAATGGCTACGTGGTAATTGCAAATAAGGAAAAAGAAGTAGAAAAATTAGTGTCCCAGGAAGGAATAGAGACACTAAAAGAATATGACCAACGCCCAAAATCTAGCCCCAGATAACTGCAAACAGAAGTATCATATGCAGGAAAGTCGACATTTGGGTAGGTTCTTATAACAAAGAGGAAATGAAAGAAGAAATAGATAAAAAAATCATGAAGGCATAAAAATAAATGAAATAATTAAATTTGGCCGCCATACACATGTCTTTAAAATTGTGTGTGCAACAACAGATATTGCAGAAAAGATATTTCAACGAGGACTGCTCATGTTTAACATGAGAATTCCACCAAAGAACATCGAGCGCGAGAAACATATTAATATTCAAATGTGCTTCCACTGCTATAAGATGGAGGACCACTTGACACGTGACTGCACTGAGAAAGATACAGTATGTTCTGAGTGCGGACAGAAGAACCACGAATGGAGACAGTGCAAGGAAAGTATTAAGAAATGCGTGAATTGTCATGGGCCACATAGGACTATGGCAATGACATCCCCCGAAAGAAAGGAGATAATAGAACGAAAGAAAAGAGAAGCGAGAAACGAAGAAGAAACTAGAAGAAATGCAACATACGCAGGAGTGGCTAAAGCAACTGTGAAGAAAATGCAGGAGGTACATACCCATCTAACTGTGCCACAAGGGGTATCAGCAGAAGTGCTCATAATCAACCAAGACACCAGATTGATAGCCTAATAAGACAACCGAATTTAAACAGATCAAAAGTGTAAACAGAAATAATGCGAACAAAATGAGCTAAAAGTGTAATAAGTGAACTACAGTATATTAGAAAATTAAACAAAAATGATAGTGAAGTGAAAGTAAAGAGTAAAACAGAAATAAACCAAACATAGTAAACTAAAAGTGTAATAAGTGAACTATAGTATTAAAAAGTTTAACAAAAATGATAGTGAAGTGGAAGTTAATAGTAAAACAAGTGAACAAAGTGAAAAAGAGGACAACAAGAGAAAGTGAAACAAAGTAAGGAAAGTAAAAACAAGTAACATAACAATACATAAACAAAGGTCATAGCTAAGATAACTCAAAACGGCATGAATGCTACAATAAACACATGAATGAAAGATGAAGAGAATGAGGGAACAGAGATTAGGCGGTCCTCTCGCTTCTGTATGAGGAACATAGGTGCTAAAGTGTGAGAAAGGAAGTAAGAATCATGAATAATGAGTAAATGCATGACGTTGGTTCGGAATCCACGTTAATCAGCAGGTCCCCCTTGTCCCTCGGGCAGGGGTATTCCACCCTTTCCACCTTAGACTACCGAGGTTGCTCAATCTGCCTCCTCACTAATCTATCCTCTTTTAACTCAAAACGTTCCGTCTCCTACTATAAACCCTCTTCTAAAGCTTGTTCCGGACTTCCCATTAAGCACTTCACTATCGGTTACTTGAACTAAGAGTCATAAGTGTGGGGAGTTGCTCCAGGAGCAAGTCGGCCACGGGCCTCCTCGTCTTTGTGCCCCCCGATCGTGGGAGGGGTACAAAGGGGAGGAGTAACCACGAGCCGTACCTTTTCTCTCCCTAAAAAAAAAATTCCGACGGTTGAAGAATTCTTTGAGTAAACTACGCTAATCTACACATCTCTTACCCGATTAACGAGGCAAAGAAAAGGGGAAGACTGCCTCAAAAACGTGAACATTCTTTTCACTTTCCTCATGGAGATTCTCGAGAAGACATTTAGAAGCTGCTCCTAGGCGACTTTATGTCGACCTAACAACGAGGAGTTACGAAGCTGAAATGAACTGTACTGCCACTCATTTGGTCTCGATCCAACTATGTCGTTCTCTTTGATAGTCATAATTGGAGGGGTTGAAGAAATCCGGTTTGAGGATTAGCCCATTCTGGAACTTAGCATCAGAGGCAGCCCGGTTAAGAGGCGATGCTGAAAGCTTTGGAGAAGAGCTCGCTCTAGTCCCTAAGGGTAGTTTCAAGCTAGAACCACAGGGTACATGCAAGCGTCCCTGTGTAAGTTGTAAGCAGCAAAGATAACCGATCCCCAGACGGGGTGGTACCACCGGGTGGTGGTAGTTGATTCGATCACCACCTATCATTACGTCCGCCACATTTCACTCGTCTGAGGGGCCTCCGCGGGTTCACCCATCATCATTCATCTTCCCCATTTGGCAGTTCACGTTAATGGAAGCTAAGTTACGAAGTAGAGGGAGTCACCACAAACGAATACTGAACACCATCACAAGAAGAAAGGGTGCACGAATCATTTACTATCGGACCAAGTCGCCACAACCAAAAGATTAGAGAGCCGAAAAAGATTACAGCCTAGAGGGGACACTCTCTCGAAGAGATGGCCCAAGATAACACAACCAGTTTACCTCTGCGGGCATTCGATGGACAGCCCAAGCCCATCAGAGAAAAAGTATTCGAGGTTGTGTATGGCAAATTGGGAATTGCCATGTGAGACTGCTGGATGTGGCCTCGGGATATGTCGCAATTTGTGAAAAAGAAAAGGACATCGAGTCTGTCACCAAAGAAAAGGCAGTTGAGTTCCTTAGAGGAATTGGGCTGCAGCCCGCCGTACCACTACAGATCCTGGCCCACAGGAGCGTGGTATGCCAGTGACTCGACCCATGGATTGGGCAACACTCGAAAGATCAAATTGGGCATTGCCATAATGAGACTGCTGGAGGTGGCCTCGGGATATATCGCAATTTGTGAAAAAGAAAAGGACATCGAGGCTATCATCAAAGAAAAGGCAGTTGAGGTCCTTAGAGGAATTGGGCTGCAGCCCGCCGTACCCCTACAGATCCTGGCCCACAGGAGCGTGGTATGCCGGCGACTCGTTCATGGATTGGGCAACACTCGAAAGAGAAGATCAAGGAGGAAATCCAACTTCGACAAACCTGGGCCAAGGTAGCTGAAGTGATCAAAGTTAAGAACAGAAGGGACAACAGCGACTACACTCACGTGTTTAAGGTAGTGTTTGCTGAAACCTCAATGGCCCAAAAGGTATAAGAACATGGTCTACTCATGTTCAATGCCAAAGTTAGTGGGGACCAAATCGAGAAAGGAGAGTTCACTCCAGTTCAGTTCTGTTTTAGATGCTATAAAATGGAGGAACACGCGAATAAGGACTGCAAGGAGCCACTGGAAACATGCTCACAAATACAGCGAAAAGGGACACAATTGGAGGACATGCACGAATAATTACGAAAAGGGCGTTAACTGTGGGCAGGGACACAGGTCAATGACCATGGTCTGCCCTGTCAAAAAAGAGGTTATACAAAGGAAAAATGAATCTAAGAAGCAAGAGTAAACGCGTAGAGCAAACACAACCTACGCTCAAGCAGCAAAAGTAGCCCTCTCAGAAGTGGACACATAAAAAACATACCTTAAGCTGCAGAATGAGAATTCAACAAAGATTATGACGGGCATTCTTCACGCGCATGTCATGAATCTCACACGCCCTGGCACATTCGCTAAAGAGCTAAACCAAATGCTCGCCAAAAACGGTATAGACCAAATGTGGTTCCTGGACAACCCCCCTTCTGGGGATGTCCTGCAATTACAGTTGGTCCCAAACCCACAAACAAATGGACAAGACAACCCGAAAATTCGAAACAAGAAAGAAAAGAAACAAGCAGTCGAAGTGAAAACTCCTGCCCCTAAACAGAGACAAGAAAAGAGGAAAAATGCTGGGTCTGATACTAATGGTTTCTCGGAGTCCTCAGACTCATCGGACACCGAAGCCCGACAAACAAAGAAGGCCAAGGGGAAGAAACGGAAAAACAAAAGATTGCGTGCGGATAATATTAACTTAAAATTTCCCTTTCCCGAAGAGATGGAACCCAGGGAAATATTCCACGGAATTAAAGCAAAAGTGTTTATATGGAAAAACGACTTTGAAGTAGACGCTGAAACGGTAGAAGAAGCTCTGCTTTGCCAGAATGTGACCCTACATCACAACACCTGCGAGCAGATTTCTAACGCCGAGTTCAGGAAGAAGAGAAAGGGGAGGAAGAAGAACGTAACCAAGAAACACTAAAGAGACAACATGGAAAGTGGACGCAATAAAATAAGGATTCTGACACTCAACGTAAACGGATGGAAGGGGACAAAAACGGCATATGGAAACATATTCCGGGTGCTTGACCCCAACATCGTTCTTATAACGGAGCACGGCATTGGTCAAATTAAAATACCGGGCTACAGTGTGGTCATGGAGAATCATTCTCAGGAAAGGTTTGATGGTGCTGCAATAGCTATCAAGGGGAACATCTCGTTCAAACATCTACCACAACTGGATGAATCCTTTGTGGCTGTTGAACTCCACACATTGGTAGGAGACCTCGTGATAGCTGCAGCTTATCAACCCTCTCGTCGAGCCTATCTCCCGTTAAATAACTTCTACACACTGTTTGGGCACCGCAGAATCGCAATCTTAGAGGGCGACCTCAATGCCAGATACCATGTGGTGGGCTATGGTAGTACCAACGAAAGAGGCCGAAACTTGGAACTGATTATGGGAAGAAAAAACATCCAAAGAATATGGCCGGATTTTCCGACCTATATCACTTCCACATCAGCAACCAAACCTGACATAATCTTAACAAGTGAAGGCTTCCCCTTCAATTACCATAGTGAGCCGGGCCCAACAGTCACATTTCTATTCATTCCCTGAAGATGACCTATCATGGTAGAAAGACGTCTAGGAATAAAGAATGTCGTCCGCGGATGTTTTTTTCTTGCCTCGAAGACCCCGTTAATAAACTTGTAAGAAGTATTAAGAAAATACAAGTTAAAATTAATAACGCTGCCACAACTGTGGACTTCAATGGTACCTCTTTCTCTCTCTCTCTCTCTCTTTCTCTCTCTCTCTCTCTCTCTCTCTCTCTCTCTCTCTCTCTCTATATATATATATATATATATATATATATATATATATATATATTCTCATAGTATTCGTGAGCGAATATCGCTGCAGAGAATGCACTCTACTTACGTTGCAGGCGGCCAGAAGGATAGACCAGCTGCACAGGGCTAATAAAAGGTGAGTGCGTAAGGAGATTAATCGTTGATCAAAGGGAAGATTTAAATACCAGGTTTCATTCAAGGTTATTGAAAGATTAACAACAAAAATAAACTTTAATTACACTAATAATGCTAATTATGGAAATGTCTAGAAAGGCAAAGGAATAGGAGAATAATGTCGCTCCCAATGAAATAATAAATTAAATTTTAATTAGTTTAACGGGGATCAAAATATGGGACTTGGTCTGACAGGAAAATGTTGGTAAACACTGGGAAGTCCAATTAAAGAGTCGGGAGGAGGATATCAGGTGACGAGGACAATAGGGGAATTATCATCGAAAAGGGCTAAAATGGGTTTACCTTGACATCTTGACTCCTGGTGAGAGGAGCGATTCTTACGAGGCGAGCTAGTCTTGTGGCTCGAGGGGGGTTGTACTCTTAACGGAGGGGTTCGAAATTACCTGGGGCACGAGTAAAGTAATTTCAGGCTGGGTGAGACACTCTCGAATTGGGATGAGTAATCTCAAACCAGGCGCGAGGCTTTCTTGACCGGATGAGAAGAGTGGTCGGGTCGACCCTGGTCTCCAGGCAGGGGAGGGTCCAAAAAATGCGTCTCAGCGGGGGATAGGCCGACTGATCAAACACAGGTGTTACCAGCAGCTTTGAAGTTTTCCCACGCGAGAATAGTTCTCTCTCCTTGCGTTTAGAGATCTAACTTAGGTCCACGTGGTCTCTGTTTGAAAGTAGGGGCTCAAGGTGGACTTTAGGGTTCGTTCCATCGCACTCCTCCTTTCCGGAAGATGACCTTTTATTGGAGCGAAGGGGAGAGAAAAGGATATCCAAAACTTTGAAAAGGGGTCGGGCTCCTAGGGTATCACGAGTGGGGACAGGGAATTCTTAACCTGCTTTGAACAGGTGTACACCTGTATGACTATCCTACCAAACCAATACAAGTAATAAAAGAATTCATTACTTCTAAATTTTGTTTTACTTAAACAAACAAACATGCAAATAGTAGTGGAACGGAAACGACAAAACATTATATTATTAACAAATGCGGAGGATTACAACATACCCCCCCAAATGAAAATTACATAAACATCAAATGGTATACATAGAATGGGTAAATATAACAACAGACTTGAGGCTTATAACGCGAGCACGCAGACCTGGCGACAAAATTTGATGTACAAAGTGAGGATAATATAGGACTAAGTATTTCTACTTTAGATGGGGGTCCTCTACGGGGTTTCTACTGGGACCATCTGCTAGGACATTGGCATTTACTTTAATATAGAGAATTCGAAATTGATATTCTTGAATGAGCAAGCTCCATCTCATCAAACAACCATTTGACTTTTAGAGTTCTTTAGATAGGCTAGGGGGCGATTATCAGTTTCTACAATAAATTCCTTTCCTATTAAATACATGCAAAATCTATGTACACTCCAAACAATCGCGAGAGCTTCACGTTCGATAACCAAGTAGTTCTTTTCTTGCGTCAGGAACTTCCGGCTGGCGTAAGCAACAGGGTGACTTTCGCCCTCCTCTCTACATTGGAGGAGTACACACCCGAACACCCGATGCCATCATTACTAGCGTCGGTTCGAATGCCAAAAGGCTTGTTTGGGTTTGGGAGCCTTAAAATGGAGGTGGACGCAAGCTGGTCTTTCAACTTATGAAAATGGGTGGTAGCTTTTGAGTTCCTGGCAAGGGGATCGAGTAACTTCTTTTCATGCAGTGAGCAAAGGGGAGCAGTGAGTGGGGCAAAGTTTGGGACGAATCGCCGGTAAAAATAAATAGATCCATGAAAGAGCGTAACTATACTTTGTACGCGGGAGGGGCATGCTGACTATGGCCCTTATCTTTTTTTCTTGGGGAGCAATTTGATTCTCTCCGACGTTGAATTCTAAATATCTAATTGTGCCGTACGCAAAGTGGCATTTACTGGGGCCTAAAGTGAGTCCGTGCTCACAGAGCCTACTTAAGAGGGATTGGAGGGAGATCAGAAGTTGATCCTAAGTGTGGGTGTCAACGTAAATGTTGTCCAAGTAGAACGAGACATTTTGCAACCCGGCCAGTATTCGACGCATCATTCGGTTATAGTTATTGCAAGCAGTAACTAGTCCAAATGGAAGGCGCCGAAATTGCATAAGTCCTTTCTCGGTTGGGAAAGCAATATATTTATGGGCATTTTCCTTCAGTGGGATTTGGTAATAAGCCTTATATAGGTCTATTTCCGAAATAAATTTGCTCCTTCGAATAGGTGTAGATTTTGGTCTATCCGGGGAATAGGTTCAGCGTCCAAAACGGTGTCAGTGGTAAGCTTCCGAAAATCTACACACATACGGAAAGACTTGGCAGATTTTCGGACAATAACGATGGGGGAGCAGTAATCCAAATTAGAAAGTTCTATGATTCGCAAATTTACCAGATTTTCCACTTCGTCGTTGAAAGCCTGACGCAAATGGATTAGAAGAGGATAGGGTTTTGATCGAATGGGCTCTTGGGGGGTGAGTGTGATCGAGTGCTCAAAGTGGATCGAGCAACCGGGTTTTTTCGAGATCACGTCGGGGAATTTATTTAACACGCCTAATAATTGTGTGTTTTGGGATGATGCCAGTTGGGGGTTCATATCTAATACAGGGGCGGAATTTTCTAGGGAGCCTGGTAAATAGGGGAGAAGATAATCATTATCCTGCTCAACACACACAGTTTGGACTACGTTAAGGGAGTCGGAGGGGTAAGAGGCATTCATCACTGTCTCTTCTTTAAGGGCGACTATATTATTGATACAGGTGCTGCGGTGGTATCGCTTTAACATGTTCACGTGGAACAGCTTATCTCCGGAGTTGGTTTTAATAATATAATCCAGGAAGCCATGAGCCTCGAGGACGGGAAAGGGACCCTTCCATTGACTGAGGAGCTTGTTCGTCTCCGTGGGCAAAAGAAGGAGTACTTCACCACCGGGCCTAAATCGTCTTTCTTCTGACTTGACATCAACGGAGGTGCAATATTTTTCTAAATTTAGATCGGCATTCTTGTAGTCTATGTCGGCACACTCTTCTAGACGATTGCGGAGGTCTGTCCAATAAATAAGAGTAGGATTATTTTATTTGTTCATCTAAGCGGTGGTTGGCAAATAGCTCGTTAAGGATGTTCATGGGGCTTCTTATATTTCGGCCATAGAGGAGCTCAAATGGGACAAATCCTAGGGTACGATGAGGGATTCCTTTGCAAGCGAAGAGGGCAATGGGAGGGTACCGATGCCATTCTAGGGGTTTAGCATGACACAGCTTCTTTAATACGCCTTTTAAGGTACCGTTCAATTTTTCGCAAATCCCATTCGCTGAGGGGTGAAATATGGTTGTAAATAGGGGCGTAATCAAGAGGGGATTGCCGATGTATTCCATCAATTGTGAGGTGAATTGCCTACCTCTGTCGGACAAGATCTCCTTCGGGATACCGACGCGAGAGAAAATAAAGATTAGGGCTTCTGCACAGGTAACGCTATCTATTTTCTTGAGGGCGGACTGCTTCGAGAAATCGCGTCGCGAAATCTACTGAAGTTAAGACGTAAGAGTGTCCTTCGCTCGACGAGGGTTAAACCGGACCAATTAAATCATTGGCCACCCTGAAAAGGAGCTCCGAAAATTTGGGGGTCTTCAGAAGGGGGGCAGGTCGTATACGGGCTTTTTCCGCAGTCTTCTGGCAGGTGTCACAAGACCTGCAAAAAGTTGGCAATTTATTTGGCAGTGCTGGGCCCCCCAAAATATCTAAATATTCTTTGAGCCGTTTTGTTATGGCTGAAATGACCAGCCAACAGACCATCATAAGCAAGATTGAGGACTTGAGGGACGTAAGATTGGGGGATATACAATGTATGAATAGCGGGGCTGATCCCATCCGAGCAGGCGCCAACGGGTAAGGTAGAGTAGGCCTTCCTTAATAAGGTAGGAGCCCTCTATTTGTCCGCGGGCAGAGCCTAGCTCGTGACTCTTCGCTTTTTCCAAAGGGGCAGGAGAGTTACGCACTCCTTTTGGGCTTGCACAAAGGCTTCGTTACTGAGGGCTGCAAATTCCGGGTCAGAGGGGAACACTAGGGGAACGGGAGGCGCGGAATCCTTCTGAGCCTGGACCCGGGGTAATGACTGGCTGGGTCACCGGATTAGGGGTTATGTGGGAGCTCTGGCCTACCAACACGGCACATAATTTGATCTCGGCAGCGACTACCTCAACCAATCCAGTAAAATACTGGCATTCCAGGTAACACCGGACGACGGGGAATCGGTTAGCTCGTCCAAGGTAGTCGTGGACCACAGCATACTTAGTATAATTAGGGCCTACTGGGGGAGGTAATTTCTCGGACACTACTATACAAGTACAGTCAGTATCCCTCACGAGGGTGGATACCTGGCATCCATTTGCAGATCCATATTCGAACTGTAATCCGCCAGGGAAGCTCTTATTGAAAAGGAAGTTCGCCTGTTGTCCCAGGGGACAATTCGTTGAGAGAGTTGTGGGAGATTTGGGGCTAGAAGGCAGGAGAATTGGAGCAGCATTGATTTGATGGACTTGGTGGTTGGGAGGAGATCTGAATTGTGAATTTTTGGGGCAGATATATTTTACGCTGCCCTCCACGCCACACGAAAAAATGATGACGGTCCTCCTGGGGTACGTCGAAAAGGGGGGAGTCGAAATGAGGGGCTTGATATCCCACGACTCAGCCGGGGGGTGGTCTTTGGTTTGGGGGGACCGAGAATTTCACAAAATTGGGAGCCTTCTTCGGGGGGAACCGGGAGTTATTAGTCTTACCTTTCAGGTTCCGAGGATGGGATTTCTTGGGGTCCTTCGGGTACAGATTATGGCTGGCCGCGTACACATCTGCTTCTTCGATACATTCTTTGAAAGTAGGGTTTCGCCTATCTTTCACGAATGCGTGGATTTCCGGGGAAGGCGCTGCCATCAATTAGTCTCTAAGAAAGAAATCTACGAGAGACTCATATTCACTGGTAATCTGAGATCAATCTAGCCAGAAATTAAAACTTCGTTGGAGAGTGAACCCAAACTGACGGAATGTCTGTCCGTGCTGGATTCTGGCGTGACGGAATTTTGATCGGTAGAAGTCGGGGTTCATGTTGATTGCCGATAGTAGTTCTGATTTAAGGGTGGAGTAGTCTATCGTTGCTTCGGCGGGAAGGGTAATAAAAATCTCTCTGAGCTGCGTATTGAGGGGGTGGAAGCAACATAGAGACACCATCTGCTTCGATATCCCAATGGTTAACCTCAAATATCTTCTCGAAATGTGTGAGGTATGCACAGAAGTCCTCACCAACTTTGAATACTGGCAGTTTTACTGAGGAGGACTGTGGGGCTTCGGTTCTAGAACTGACGGAAAGGGCTTCTATTTGGTTGCAATTAAGTTCGCGTTCATGTGGCTGAATCCTTTTCCTCTCTCTCTCTGTTCCTTTCTTCAAATTCTTGCTCTCTTTTCCTTTCTTCCATTTCTCTCTTCTTATCTTCCAATTCTCTCTATTTTTTTCGGGCTCTTTCGTTTCTTTATTCTTCTTGGATATCGGACATTAAGTCCTTGCCGGACAGTCCCAAAGCTTCCCCCTGACTCTTGAAGTGTTCAAAGAAGACATCTTCTTTTGTGTGAAAGCTCGTTTTAGCCGTTTGACCCGAAATGAACCTGCGGTTACGATCGTGGGGCTGTTTCGAAAACAAAATTAAAATAAAAGTACTTAACGATATCCTATCCTTTAGTGCACACAACACGTTAATTAATCACTATATGCAAACACGGGATTCAAGATTTATAATCCTGTTCTGGATTAATATGATTTGAGGAGATGCTCGTCTCCGAAACGGTTACCAAATTCCGGTCACAAGGACACATGCAATTACAATTAAAAAAATCAGTCCATAAGAAGATTGTTGGCTTTTGTCGTTTTATGAAAAACAACAGCTGCCAAAACTCATCGAATCTAAATTCACCCAACATAGTTTACGAGTTCATCTGCACCAATAAAGACTGCAAGCTTTATAATAACTCAAAATATATTGGCAAGGCAACTACCATCCTTTCGAGACGTTTAACCATGCATCTGCAAAGCGGAGGGCCTAAAACTCATTTGGAGAGCGCGCACAACATCAACCTAACGAGAGATATTCCAGTTGACAATACCGTAATTAAAAGAAAAGAGGGAAATAAAGCTAGGCTGAACATCTTAAAAGCCATCTTAATAAACGCAGAAAAGCCGCCCTAAACAGTCGAACGATGAGCTGTAATCGAACATTAAAGTTGTTCTAAAAATTACAATCACCGGATTGACTCGTTTTCTTTAACGCTACGCTCAAGCGAGGCGGAATAAATATCCGCTAAAAACCGTTTTCTTTTTATTCAGCCAGATTCTGACTCCACCCTATTTCATAGGTAAAGGAGGAAAGAATACATAAAGACGCTCCGAAGATGATCGAATAAGATCGAAAGCTTAGCAATTTAGTTTGTTTTTTACCAAACTCATTCATTTAAAAGACAGGTGAATATAGGACAAGTGATCTACAAGATGGACTAAAAAAGACAGTTAGAATAATAGAAAGTTGCTATAGGAAATTGATCAAGGCACATTATACCATATCTTCAACAAAATTTGCATTCAAGAAAGACTGCTAAGTATAGTAGCGTACGTGTAACTATAGGGATAAAACCACAGTAATAGGACTAATTTTATATTTGAAACCTGGTTTGGCATATAAAATTAGTCCTATTGCTGTAGTTTTATCCATATATATATATATATATATATATATATATATATATATATATATATATATAAATATATATATATAAATATATATATATATATAAATATATATATATATATAAATATATATATATATATATATATATATATATATATATATATATATATATATATATATATATATATATATATATATATATATATATATATATAAATATATATATATAAATATATATATATATAAATATATATATATATAAATATATATATATATATATATATATATATATATATATATATATATATATATAAATATATATATATATATAAATATATATATATATATATATATATATATATATATATATATATATATATATATATATATATATATATATATATATATATATATATATATATATATATATATATATATAAATATATATATATATATATATATATATATATATATATATATATATATATATATATATATATATATATATATATAGTGTAAGAGACCGAACTAAAGGCAGGAAAATAAATATAAGAAAAAGTTATCAAGTGGCTTAATGCATATATAAAATAACTAAAAACTGGCTGAGAAATACGAGTAAACACCTTGAAGGAAATTTGCAATACATAAAGCAGATGATGGGAACCAGAAGAAAAATACCATGGCAAGTGATAAATCATCCTTTTTTGTTTTTAGATGTAAACTGCATCATAAAAACAAATTAAAAAAAGATTAAGTGTGAAACATACCTCAGTGCTGTCAACTAAAATCATTTGTTCATCCTCTATGAAGAGTGACAGGATTAGTTGTACAGCAAAAAACAATCCAATCTCTGAAATACAAATTAAGCATATATATAATAAATTACATAAACAATTCATGAAATATATTTTTCCTCAATAAAGCATGATGCACAACTGTTTATAACACTAAAAATGAATGCATGAGTAGATTATATGTTGCACACTGCATGTATGACCCAAGGTATAAGACCGCAATACTTGTAGAACTGTACACAACAAAAAGGAAAGCATTGTGGACAAATGTTTATATGGATACACACACACATACACACCCGGTGGTGTAATTCATTTCCTGTGCATTGTTTTTCAATTTTCACTGTTACCGAAGCCCGGTCAGGGTTGGGGGAGGTCTACGTAGGACCCACAGTCATTATTCGGTCAAGATTGGAAAGAAATGCACAATAAATTAATTATGCCACCGTGTAGAGGAAAAAAAGACTTCCTTAGGTGTAAGAATTCCATTGAAGTATTGAGTCGGATCTAATATCACTTGACCCTAATATTATGTAACGGCTACTAGAATAATAATCTTGTGAAAACGGATGGAAAAGGTTTCATGCCTTTGATTAGAGTTGCTGCTGGTCTGATATGTAAAGAAAGCCAGTCTTGCTCTGCTAGGATGTAACAGCAGTGTCGGTGTGCGGACGTTTGCTGAAGAATGTCCGAGTGCCTGGCTCAGCTTTGAGGGCAAAACAAAGAAACTACACACGTGGAGGACGAGGAAGCGTAGATGGCTGGTGGGGCGGAAATTTTAAATTATCTAGATCTCCATTGCAGTGTGTGTGGGGGGGGGGGAAGCTCCCAACGGTGCTGTAAGTCGAATTTCTTTTCGAAATATTCATCTTTTGGCGATGATGCCTAAGGTGTTGATATTACTTAATATGATTTCATTATTTTCATCGCTTTCTTTTCGTAAAAGTGTAATTATATATCTATGATTAACGGATGCACTTTTCACCAAAAAGAGACACCTGGCAATACTCTTGGAAGAGTTAGCTGATAATATTCAAATGCTTTTTCACCAATTTTCTAAGTTCTTAATCACAGATACATTACATTTCGATTATGTATGCATTCTTTATGTATTTTTCTGTTTTTCCAACGAAAATTTCCATTCTAACTTACTAATGAAATATCTAAATTCTTGATTTAAGAGTGAATTGAAAAAGGCTAGTTATAGAAACATTTACCTCTTCCTAAAAGGTAAATCGTGGAACAAGGGTAAACCATCAACATAAATACACTTTTTTATCTTAGATTACCCTATGCTTTTGTAATTTATCATTATCTTATCCCGCATTTTAAACATTGCACAGACTTCATGAGGGCAGTTAAATTCATAAATTACAAAGGTCCTAAGCCAAGAGGGACTGCGTATGAGCCCCTTACGGATAGTCTCCACCTTTTTAGGAAATATAAAGAATGGACTGTTGAAGGATATATTTTCTGAGGAAGCTCCTTTTCGCTTGGTTAGAGCTTCTGGAAGATCTTACGTTCGGAGGAGAAAAAGGGAGAACTTTTACGAGGCCTGCATCGTGCCCACGGCGAAGTATCTGGACACTCCATGTGTGGGGCTGCTTCTCATCTAAGGGAAATGGATTACTAACAATTTTGTCCAAGAACACTGTCATGAACTCAAAATGGTACCAAAATGTTCTTCATTTTCACCTTTCCCAACAGTTCAGGACAAATTTGGGAATTATAACTGTATTTTATAGCATGAAGGTGCACATTGTCCCAAGCAAAAGCCATAACAAAGTTCTTGGCGGAAAATAACATCGAATTTTGATACCTTGGCACAAGAATTTGCCAGATTTGAACGAAATAGAGAATCTGTTGGCGATAATCAAAGTGGCAGTTAATAAACAGAATTGGCCAGAAATGACTAAACTCAAGTGATCGTTTCATCTGAAGGTCAAGGACAACTGTGGCATTAGGTTTTGATTAAAAATACGAGGCTATAATTAGCGGTTTAAAGGTATTTAGTTAGGGTAGTAGCTTAGCGCCGACTTGGAGCTGTTAAATATCTGTCAATACGTGACATACTTTACGCATTCAGATAAACGTCATTTTACCTAGAGCTAAATTGAGAGGTGATGGCAGTCCTTACGTATCGCTGCTCTCTTGCCTGCAGATATAATCTATACAATCGGCGCCACTTTTACGATATCGACTGATATTTAAAATCTCCTTTTATCCACTTAAAGTGATTCTCAGTCGAAGGCTTTGTCATCTCCGATTCATTTGACCTTAAACTGGACTTTCTTTGGTTCTTCATTTTTTATTTATCCTTCTGTTATCCAATTTTTTCATTTATATCACATTCACTTTCGACTTGTATCAATCTTATAAAGAGCTCTCTAAGTGCCGACGTATCTTTTTTTCTCATTGAACCTAACTCCTGCTAGGAATAGATATTGTACTTGGTCCTTGGTCATAGGAGCATAGGGGTATTTCTGAGATCATCAACACCGATATACTTGCATGAATGGGCCTACTATTCTTGTCTTCTTTAATAGGTTAATCCGTTAGTTTCTCTTTCAAGCACGGGCTAGTCTTACATAGAGTGGACACAAAGGTTTACGCTAATCTGTTGTTGTTGTTGTTATTGTTGTTGTTCTTATTATTATTATGAGCTACGAACTAGCCAGGTTGAAGCACCACTTCCAATTAAAACCAAGTTACGCCACATCGGGTGTGGTATTTCGCAGGATGGAGTCCCATTTCAGATCGCCTTTTCGGCGGCTCCCCCACACTATATATCCCCGTGGTTCCGATGTCACGTTAATCAGTAAGTCTCCACTGAGAAATAAAAGGATTAAAGCGGAGATCGGTGATAAAACCCAAATGATTATTATAAATTCTTCTTCTTATTTGGGCAAGAGCTCCGTCCGTCCGTTTTGGACATGGACGATGCATCCTTGTTGTTCTGATTGGTTGCTTGGTTGGGGTCAGCGTTTGTTGCCCCAATCTCTGTTGCGCAAGTGCACATCTGTGTGCGGTTCTGGTCCTTTACGGTTGCGATGTTCTTCTTTTCCGCGTGTTCAGTTTCATCTCCCCTCTCCTTACAAGAGTTGTCCTTTAGCTGCAAAGACTTATTGGTAATGGACAACGCCTTAACCAAACTCTCCTTACAGACCCCCTTGGGGCACAATTGAGGACGGAACCAAATTTTACTTCTAGATGCCCAATGTTCCTTGCGTAGGTGACCATCCTCACTTCTTGCCGGAACAAGAATTGAAATTTTAGGCTGTTTTTTTTTGCGTTTTACCCTCGTATTCGAAGAAAATTGCCCTCGGGAAACGGAAAATGTAATTTCAAGTGCCCACCTTTTTAAAGGGGCATCGTTTAGGCCTATAGAACAAGAACACATGCAAGAAAATATGCTAAAGATGAAGAACTAGCGAAGATGACAAAGGTCGAATCCCTTGGCCTAAATTTGCAGTAAAGAACTCACGTACATGTATGACAGCTGCGAGCCAAATTTAATGAGGCTTTGGGTGTATTTTTCCTAAGTTTCATTAAGGGCCTTGTTTTCATTTAATATTTTGGTTTCTACCTTATTCGTCGGGATGAACGACGAGTCATCATGAGGCTTCACTAAAACGAGCTTATAACTAGCGGGCAAATAAATCACGTTAAAAATTATAAATGGACCTTCGTGGAATAAAAATTAATCCTTTTGTTTTTATAGTAATTTCAAGCATAAAGTGATAATTCTCTTTGTCATGATATTTTTTAAGTTGAGTAATAGAATGAGAGCATTTTTTTATTTAGCTTAAATAGACAGGCTCTTTGCGAAACGAATAATACCATATTTAACTTTCATTTCAACCATATCATTTGATTGTGCTAATACTACTTCTTATGTACTGCACCTGTAAGACCTATACAGGTAAAATTATAACTTAGTATTTTATTCAAATCAAGGCAGAGAAGAAATTTTCTTAAATGACACTCAAAGCTACAGTCCCATGCAAAACTAAAGAAAAAAGAAGCAAAATTTATATTTTTTTAAATGTTTAATTTCGATGAAAATTGCACAGAATTTTCTTTGAAATTTGCCTTTGACAGCATCCAAGTTTAGTTTCATTTCATAGAACCAGATAAAAAATTGTTATGAAGAAAATTATGTGTATTTGAAGATAGGAGGCACACCTTCTGCCGCAGGAGTTCAACAATTTGTCGCATTGTTCTGTCCTAATTTTATTCCATTCTTCTTCCAATATTTGGTTTAAATCTTGGTTCTGCGCAGGCGAGTTAATCACGTCGATATTTTCCGCATACAAGAACAGCTTTATCGTCTATGCGCTGTAGCATGGAACATTGAGTTCCATGAAAAGAGGTCTACGGACTCTCGATGTTCGGAAAAAGGAGATAAAGTTTTTTCCTGAAGGAGACTTTTGTATGCTGCAGTGTTGACTGACTTGGTAGCGTAAACCGACGAACGGATAGGCTCCAGCGCCTCGAAACATACCCCACAATATAACGCTACCAATTTAAAATTTAACTGTTATTTTCGTACATGTGGGGTTCAACCTTTTACCTGCACGAAGCCTTGCATGCTGCTTCATATCCAATCCGATCAAATTAAATTTGCTAAAAAAATATCCTTCCCTCTTTTCAGCATCCTATATGACATGTTTAATAATGAAGGCCAACCCAGCTGGTTATTCTTTTTATTTGTGAATGTTTTTTTAGCAGAGGGCCGTTACTTGTGTGCGCCATATCTCGCAAGTAACGTGAGACAGTCTGGTAATGCACAATCAAGCTCAGGTTCTAGGCAGCTAATGCGAAATGCTGGTCCTTCTTGGACATCGTTTGTATTGTGCGATCCTCTTTGGGAGTTATTTTTTTAGGGAGACCATTTTTTTCACATAATCACAGGACCCGGTATGCGCATGTAGCTTTATTATGCGTGAACTCACACTTTTTGACCAATTACAATACGTTGAGTTGAGATCTCAGACACTGTCATTCCTTGAAGCTTCCACTGAATGACTTGCTTTCTGAATGATTTGTCGGCCTTAACTCGTCTCTGATCCTGATAAATGAGGAATACCATCAGTAGCACCCTTACTAATACACGTTGGGCAGTGTTGCCATACATATGTTATGAATGTGTATGTGTAAACTGAAAGTTATAAATTGTCGTTTTCTAGTTTCGGACGCATCCCATCTCCAAATACACATTACTTTCTTCATAACTTTTTTATTTGCTGTTCTATGAAATTTTCGCACTTAAAAAGACAAATTTCTAAGAATATTCTGTGTAATTTTCATCAAAATTAAACATCTAAAAAAATGTAAATTTACACTACTGTATACCTGTTGCTAAATGGTTGCCCGCTCTTTCAATCTCCCCTGCCCTCTAGTAGTCACCCCTTTCGGGTGATCTAAGTGCTTTTACACGTTTTAACTTCTTCCAACTTTATGAATTTCATTCTAACCACGTTATCAAATCTTTCTTTCATATACCACATTGGCTATCGCCTTCATAAATAACAAATAGTTGCAAAAACTTCCTGATACAATGTCACTTAGGTCAAATATTTATCATCCGATAAATCGAATCTTAGAGAAGATACATTACGCCTCACAATGACGTGAGTTCGGGATTAATTTTCCGTAATTTTATCTACGTAAGAAAACTCTGGTACAATTAAATCTAAAACAGATTCTGATATAATTAAACACTAAACAGAGTTAGCTTTATGTACGCAAGCAATCTGCAACTTTGCCACAATAACATAGCGTTATGAGAAAGTAAAGAAACATACCTACTTCTATATTTAAAATAAATACATATTATATTCAGGTTTATGGCATAAGTTCATTAGCGCTATAAAATTACGGTCATAGATTATCTGATTTATGGTACCAAGTGTGAATAGAAAGTGAATGGGTATTGCAATTAATGCCATTAACAGTCTCATGACAAAACTATTTTTTCAAATAGACCGCGAACTAGTTCCAAAACAAACAGACTTCATACGTACTCAAGATCCCTTGCAAGATCCTCTGGTTAAATTGCAATCCGCAAACAAAATATCATATAAGAGAAATGAACACATGCTATAGATTTAAACCACAAGTAGCAGGAAGTACATTGCTATGGTACCCCTACATACTGCTAACACACACACTCACACACACACACACATATATATATATATATATATATATATATATATATATATATATATATATATATATATATATATATATATATATATATATATATATATAGGCACTCGAATGGAATGAAGTAATCGACTCCCCATGGTGCAAATAAAAAAATCTCTCTATAGCGCCCATATGGCGACTGACACTAAGTGCATAAGTCGCCACAATTACTTTTTAACCTATTAGTAGGTTACATTAAAACAAGGTCCTGCTGACCAAAAAGTCCGCGTGCTCTCACTTATTCTGATTTATGACCTTACGACCTTCAAATCTTTCAATAATTTGCGGACTAACCTTGTGAGGACCTTGACAAATCTATCATTCGAAAGAGAATGTTTAACAACATAGGTTTCAAATTTCGTTAGAATCGGGCCAAGATTTATGATGTTATTGCCAAAACAAAATAATTCCCGGATTAAACTTAGGAGGACTTTAGCAATTATATTATTTGAAAGAGAGTGTAAAATAATATAAGGGTTTCAAATTTCGTTTTATTCGGCCGAATAATTATGATTTTATTGCCAAAACAATATAATTGCCTGGCTAACTTTGGGAGGACTTTGGCAATTATATCATTCGAAAGAGAATGTGAAACAACATAAGGGTTTCAAATTTCGTTAGAATCGGCCGAATAGTTACAATGTTATTAAAAAAAAAAAGAAAAACGGACACCGACCAACCAATCGACTGACAGAGTGAGATGTAGAGTCGCCCGCGACTAAACTCGCACGCGCCTAAAAACTAAGACAAAAAAAAGACCAAAACAAACAAAAGCCAAACCAAATCCAACAAGAAACATTCTTTGAAGATGTTGACACTATTAATCAGCAACGTCAAATAGTCATTCATAACTCGGTATCAGACAACTAGTTGAATAATTGCTCTTTCTCACCCGTCTCCAAATGTTCATCAACCTGCTCACTTCCAATTACACCTCCTACCTCTACTCTCACCTGCTGCCTCACCATTAAGTCATTTGCGCGTGAGCTAATTGCACCTTTTAAAACGACCGCAGAGCAGCGGTGTAAGGCTTAAATAAGTGAAGCCGGGTGCTGTTCAATACCGAACACTTTCTGGTGAACACTTACGGATGAAATTGAAGGAAGGGGGCTCTCGGTGAAGGAAAAATACCCCCAGCCCAATGAAGACCCCTAGAAACGGGTGTGCGTATGCGGTAGGGTTTGGACTTATTTTTCATATTCTTTTTTTCGAAGGCGTAAACGCAACTTGGTCACCTCTCCAAGCATAAAGTAGTGAAGTTATGGAATGGCAAAATGTGAGGAAGGTATATTGCCAGATTAGTCAAAAGAGGGGAGTATTGGGGGGTTTAGACGACCAGGAGGGGCCGAATCTATCTTAAATAAAAAGTACCCGTTTATTAGGGACTGAAAGACCAAGGGTAAATGGAGCCCGAATAATGGGGGAAAATCAAGAAGAACAGAAACTAAAAAACTCATTATAGTAGTCCAAAAATATATTCGTTCAGGGAGCACATAAAGATTCAGAACTACGAACGTCACCACGCTAAGTACTGAGAAGTACGAGGAGATTTTTTTTTTTTTTACCAATGACTTCGCTTAGAGGCAGAGGGGACCTACTGATTAACGGGGAATCAGAGCCACGGGACACGGCAGCGTATGCCATCCTCCGTGAAGGCGACTCGAATCAGACTCCATCCGGCCACTAATCAAACCCTGTGTGGGTTAACTTTGCTCTCCTCGAAAACGGCGTTTACACTCGACTAGGGCGTTGCCCGATATATTGTAACTTTTACACACATTTATTTTTACTATTCTATTTAGAATTTTTTTTCATTTCGTTTTCTTTCTTCTAATAAATTTCCAAGCTGTTTTATATGTTTGTTCTTTTTTATTTTGCATAGTTAATTTTCACTAAATTTTTGCCTAAAACTAGAAATATTCGTTTGTATATCTGTTTTATCAAATCTTGTCGTGATGTATTTTTTTATCGGATGAAGTAAACTGTCTGGAATTTTCGAAACGTTGTTAAAATAAATGGTGATGATGAGGCATTTCTTCCTGGCTATCTGGTTATTTCCTGGTGGCCATAATGCTTCAGTTATGTGTCCTTCCAATGTTATGTGGTTCCATCACGGTTCCAAGCATGGCGAATTGCATTCCGACTAGAGTTCCATTTTAGTCTCATCAGACCAAAGCACATTCATAAAAAATGATTTGGCTTCTCTACTTGCTCCTGACCAAGCTTGTGTCGTGCTAACAAGTAAGCCTTCTTCAAAAAAGGAGTCTTGATGGTGATCGAGATCTGAGAGCTTGTCTATTGAACTAATTACTAATTATTGGTTACGTAACTGATGCATCATCCTTAAGCAGATCATCTTTGCAGTTAGGCCATTGCTATTATAGGTTTTTTTCCTATCGACCTCAGCATCCTTCAACGAGCATGATTAAATATTTTCCTCGGAGTTCCACTGAGAGCGGTTGCGGGATGACCAATGGTACCGTACACTCACAATTAATATTTATAAACAAAGTCATGTTGGAAATCTATCTTCTTGCTTGGAGGTTGGTGTGAAGGCTGGCACTTGCGGTGGAGCGATGCTGTCAACGAGAGCGTTGTGTGTACGATGATCAAGTGCTTGCTTGTTGTGTATAGAAAGAACACAGAGGGACCGCTGTATGTGATACGGCAGTCAGGTAGTCAGAGAGGAGCGTTGCGGAAAACATTTACGAAAAGGACAGCGAGAGTTGATTGGTCAGTGGCTATACACCGATGCATTGTGTTGTTGTGGGGGCGTAGGTTATGTGGTATTGACTGTGCGAGGGTTGGGGGTAGGTCAGGAGGGGGAGGCTGACTGCTCATCCGGAAACGCGCTATTCATGATGCCTACTGGTTTATGCGAAGAATGGTACGGGCAGCGGGTGTTCGTGGGCCGCGGGATATCGCGGCGCCATCGCGTACCTTCTCACGTGTAGCGAGGTGTATAGTGGGTCTGTGGTGAGTTTGACGAGTTGTTTAGTGAGTCTGGTGTGAGCGTAAGTGTTGAGAGGAGCTAGTTTATTGTTGTTGTGTAGTGCGTTCATTCTCGAGTACCGCGGCGAACGGCAAGCGCACTTCAGAGCAGAGTTCTGAATGCGCTGAGCCTTTCGCTTCCACGTGTCGCTCGCAGCTACGAGCGACAGCGGGGCGTACGTGAGAATGGGACGCACGAGTGCTTTATATAAGTGTAGTTTTAGTTTTTTGCTCGCAGGGTAGACCCTACCCAGCGATGTGTTTGTGCGTGAGGCTCTTGCTTGTATTCTGTTCTGGTGTAAATTGAACCTGAGGGACTTGTCGAAAGTTAGCCCCAGGATTTTGGTGCGTTGAGTGTATGCGAGCCTTGTTGGGTTTTGGTGGATCATGTCTGGTGTGTGTGAGTAGATTTGTAGGTTGTGCATGAAGTGATCTCTAGCGCCGTAGAGTGTCATCTGTGTCTTCTAGGGATTCGTGGCAATCAGCCATTTATCCTCGTAATCTGTCTTCTCGTCTAGTATTCTTTGTGCGTGGAGCGCGATTTCTTCTGGGGCCCGGCCGCTGACGAGAATGGTCTCGTCATCGGCGTAGGCCACTATGTAGGTGTAAACGCAGTTTACTGGTGGGCGTGGGGTGTCCTTTTTAAACATGATGTAGAGTGTGGGTGCCAGTACGCTTCCTTGGGGAACGCCTGAGCGTGGTGTGAAAGGTCTTGATAGGGTGTTGTTGTATCCAAGTGGCAGCACCGTTCAGTGAGGTAGTGCGAGAGGAGCCTTCTGGTGCAGAGAGGTAACTCCGTGTTGTTGGCGAGTTTCCAAAGGAGTCCCTCGTGCCACACCTTGTCGAAGGCCTTCTCCACGTCAGTACTGACGGAGAGAGTCTTTTGGTGTATCTGTCGTTTCTTTTGTATTCTGTCGTGAACGATGGTCACGGCCGCCTGAGTGGACCTGCCTCTCCTGAACCCGTATTGATGGGGAAAGAACCAGTCCCTCTCTTTCAGGAACTCCCGTAGGCGGCAGTTGACCATACGTTTGAGTATTTTTCCTAGGTACTCTAATATAGCAATAGGCCTGTAGTTGTTTGGGTGTTTCGGGTCTTTGTGCTATTTATATAGGAGTATGTTGTGAGAGACTTTGAATATTTAGGGGGAAGTGGCCTGAGGCTAGTGAGGCGTTGAATAGGTGTGTGAGTGTGGGGTATATGTCTGCGGGGAGGTTGTGTATTAGTGTGGTTGGTAAGCCGGGGGGCCGGGGGCGCGTTTTGGTGTCGTTTTTGTGTAGTGTTTTGTTTCCTCGACGGTGATTGGAGTGGTTAGTGTGGACGTGTAATCTAACACCTCCATTCGTACCAGGGGGGCAGCTCGTGAGCGTGAGCCCGACACCACTCCTGGATTTCCTGGAAGTGCTCCTGCGCATGTGGTTTTGGTGGGTTGTGCGTGTGTACTGTATCCCAATGGGACCTAAATGCGTCGAGGATGTCGTTAGTGTCTGTGAGTGTGTGGTTTTATATTTTGAGTGTGATCGGTTTGCATGGTTCAGTGCCCAGAATCCTTTTTACGTGCCGCCAGAAGAAGGAAGGGTCTGTGCAACGGGTGTCGTCCGCAATGCGGACGACCTCACGCCACTGCCGGTTCCTATCTAGCTGCACGCACTAAAGGATGCGGGCACGTAGTTGATTTATGTTGTATTGTCGTGGGGCTCTGGTGTAGTGGTCATTGTAGAGTGTGATGAGTCTTTGTGTGTGTATTGAGAATGTGGAGGGATTTATGCAGGTGTAGTTTTTTGTGGTGAGTGTAGGTTTCGTGAGGTGGTGATGGTGTCTAGAAGTGAGCACCAGTGGTGGTCTATTAGTCCTGGATTTGTGTCCTCCAGGTCGAGGTTATGTGGCGTATTTGTGGATATGTGACTCCTGAATTCTCTTAGGTTCGTGTTCTTGTAGTCGTATAGAAGTGATGTAGGGATGAGTATGGGAGATGTGGATATGAGAAAGCATATCGGTATGTGGTCAGATAGTACGTGGGGACTGGGTGATATGTGAGTGTAGAATCGTGTGGCATGGTCGTTGCGGAAGACCACATCCGGGGATGTGGTGCCTCCATGCGAACCGAAGAACGTGTGGAAGGCAGGGCCGATGTGCTCGCAGCGGTAGCCCCACAAGGCACCGGCCAAGTAACTTCCCGCATCGTTTGTGTTGTTGGAAAGGAGTGTCAGGTGGAAAGCGTTGAGGTCCCCTGCAAAGAAGATAGGCAGATTGTAGTTTGATAGGGCCCGGAGTGGGACTTCTAAGTTTAACTGTATACGTGGTGGTCTGTAGTGAGTGGCCACTATTATGGGGCCGGAGCTTGTTTCAATCTTGCAGGCTAGAAAGGAGGTGTCATGTGTGTTGACGAGGGAGTGGTGTATGTTGCGCTTTACTAGGATCGCAGATCCTAGGTGCCGTGCCTGTTGAGATAGGTGCGTGTGATAGCCTGCAATGCGGAGTCTGTTGTTGGGCGGGTGTAGGCTGGTGGAGTTCAGGACTACTATGTCGGGTATTTGTGTGTTGAGTAACCAGTTATCGACCGTATGGCGAATACCGTGCCAGCTGCGTACGTTTAATTGTATTAGGCTAAGTCGACCTATTGTCGTGGGTGGAGTGCGCGGGAGGCTGAATTGCCTGGTACCGTCCCCTTCTCCTTGGTAATTGCCCAGGAGGCATGACGAGCGAGTACCTTAACGCGTGTAGACTGTTGTTTTGTGTGAGTCACGGTGGTGTTGTTGGGTGGGGGAGCCGTAGTGGATGGAGGAGTGTGTTCTGTGAGCGGAGACGTCGAGGTGGTGGCTTTGGAGGGGGTAGAGTCTTGGTGGGGGGAGTTTGTGGCGGAGGTGGGTGGCGTAGAGCTGGGAGAT
Organism: Ceratothoa steindachneri; assembly: GCA_963969495.1. Taxonomy (NCBI): domain Eukaryota; kingdom Metazoa; phylum Arthropoda; class Malacostraca; order Isopoda; family Cymothoidae; genus Ceratothoa; species Ceratothoa steindachneri. The sequence goes on from OZ018321.1 coordinate 225,884,789, forward strand.
GAGGGGCTAGAGATAGTTGGAGAGGTGCAGATTATGAGAGGAGGGGTGTCGGGGGAGTGAGGCGGTTGGGTCAGCGGAGGGGTGGAAGGAGGGGGGGTTGAGGGGAAAGGAGTCGGAGGAGAAAAAGTGGAAGAGGGATGAGCGGAAGGAGGAGGAGTGGAGAGAGAATGAGTGGGAGGAGAAAGAGTGGGGTTGAGGAGTGGGGGGAGGAGGAGTGGAAACGACAGGAGAGGGGGAGGTTTATTTGTCCCGTGTCTGTGTGCGCGGGTGGGGATTTGGAGTGGGGTTTTTTGGATTGGCATGGGGTGTGGTGGACTGAGTGAGAGTGGGGGTTGGAATGATGGTGGGAGCTGTGGGAGAGGGGGCGGAGATGGGTGGGAGAGGGGTGGTGGCAGTGGAAGGAAGGCGGGGTTTTGATAGAGAGGTGGAAGGGGTGCGGGCAGGAGAGGTGGTTGGGAGAGAGGCGGGAGCAGTGGCTAAAGAAGGTGCAGGGACAAGACAGGCGGCGGGGAGAGCGTCATGAAAGTAGGGGCCAGTGGTTGCCGGAGGGGGGGAAGGTGTATCCATCGGGGGTGGGGAGGAGTGCGGGTCTGCTTGTGTGTTCGTCTATTAGAGCGAACACCTTCTCAGGGAAGGTGATATGCTCTATGCCATTGGAGGCGAATAGTGTGCTGAGTAGTTTTGCGTATAAGCGAGGGTCGCCCCTCGACATGTCTTTTGCCACCGCTGAGAGCAGGGTGGCCAGGTTTAGTTTTGTTTTTTTGTTGTTGCTTGTGCGATGTGGGTTCGGGTTGGGCGTGTAGAGTGGGGTGGGGGTGGTTGTGTGATGTGTGGGTGTTGGTAGTAGTGGGGGTCTGTGAGTGTTGTGTGTAGGAGTGGGGGGAGATGGGATGTGTGGGTGAGGTGTGGTTGCTGCAGGGGGGGTTGGGTGCGTCTGGGGTAGGACAGGGGGAGCAGGCAGCGTTGCGCCGGCAGCTGCGGTGAATCTTCTGGTGAGGGGAGGGGGGGGGGCGGAGTGTGTGGCTGTATGTGTTTGTTGTGGGCACCGAATAGCCTCCACGGCGTCATGGCGGGCCTTACTCAGGTAAGGACATCTGGGGTTGACGGCGACGTGGTTGCCGCCACAGTTTACACAGAGGGCTGTGGTTGAGGTGCAAGACGTGTAGTGGTGCCCCACTACACTGCACTTTCAGCAGATTAAGTCTGCTGAACATGTGCTGGTGTTGTGTCCGGTCTTGTAGCACCGGTGGCATTGTGTGGGTCTTATGTTATGTTGTTCTTCAATGTTTTGTGAGTTTGTGAGGGTGCCGCAGACCTTGATGCCTTGGTCTAGCAGCATATTCTTTGTAGTGTCGCTGGATAGTGTGATCACTGCCCAGTTCTTCAACCTGTTGAAATACAGGTCCTTGATGACCTCCTTCCCATACTCCTGACGGAGGTGAGTGCGAAGGTCATCATTTATAAACGCCAGCCACAAAGGGTTGGTCCTTGTCACCCGAATCTGGTATCTCTTTAGGATACCGTCAGCGAGTTTTGTTGTGAGGTTGTGTGTGTTGGGTACGGTGGTTGTTTTTTCGTGGAAGGTTAGCGCGTCCTCCTGTGAGCGGTAGACAAGCTTGTGGCTTGTGCGTAGTTTGATGATGTTGGTGATCGGGGTGTCGTGAGTGGCGGTTAGGTTTAGTAGCGTGTGGTGGTCGATTGTGGCGGGTGTTGTTTCGGAGGTATGTGATAGTATTAGGTGTGTGTTGGTTGCCAAGGTTGTAACTTAAACGGTTTTTCTATTTGATTTAGGGGTACCCCCGCCCCGCCGATGAGGACCCGTGAACATGAATCGGATGTGGTGAAGGGTTATGGATGAGTATGGACCTGGTTGGGGTCCTTAGAGGGTGTACAAACATGGCGGACTTAATGATGACTGAAACCAGAATCAACTGACTCAGTCGGTGTGCCGCCCCCTCTATTGGGTTTTGGGTATTTAACAGTTACGTCCGACTTCTCACAGAGACGGTAGTGTCTCCCTCTGTGGTCTCGGACGGTCGCCGCAGGGTAGGTTGTTATGCCTCCACGCGTTTGTAACTGAAATCCCGATCCAGGTTGCTTCTTCCTCTGGTTTCCGCAGCGGAGTAAGCCTCAGACCTCCTTTCCCCAGAGTTTTCAATTAGGCCTTTCTTAAGTAGAACGGCATAGTTGCAACGAAGCTATATGTGTAGAGTCACGTTCACGGAGCCAGAAATCACGGCGGAGCAGGGAGGGGGGGGGGGGCACGTCATATCAGGATGACGCGCCTGGAAAATAAAGAATTTTTTATTCGAGGGGGGGGAGGCAGGGGCAGGGGAGTGACTGAAGGTCCTATTTAGGGCCGGAGGTATCCTGCAGGTCGATGAATGCTACCATCCTCAGTATGGCTGTTGATCAGGAGTGGTCTTGGATGTGACTTTCCCTCGATCGACTTTACCTCCTTTGCAGGCTAAGACTTCTCTTAGGTCGTATAGATCTCGAGGATTTCTGATGCTGTATGATCAAGTGCCGAGGGAGCCACAATAAGTAGACTTGAATAACGCGAAATTGCCAGGTGTCGCCATCAAGGGGTTGCCAGTGGTAGCTAGTTGCATCAAACCCTTCTTCTAAATATTTTCGCACAGTATGTTGTCTTTCTAATGAAGTTGAAGTTTTGATGCAATCAACGAAGACATTCTTTAAATCAACTTTGATTGCTTCCCAAAGGTAATTTTTGTTGTTAAATTGCCTAGCATTTGCGTAAATCTCTAACTTCAGGATGTGATACAAGTTTTCTATTGGATTTAGGTCGCAACTGTTGAGACGCTAGTCCATGATTTAGTATTTCAGGAGAATTGTTCCATTGGTCGTTGGCCCGTAAACCGTGGTTTGAAGTTGAGGAAAACTAACGAGGGGTGATAATTCTCTGAAAAGTTATAATTCAAGTTGAGCCCCTCTGGAGATTCAACCACTCAAGAAAGCTAAAGCAACTTGTGCAGTATTTAACTCTGGAATAGATATGGCTTCAATCCATCTTTTAGCTCTATCAATGTAGGAAAACAGGTAGCGATGATGTGATGGATATGACTATACAAGCAGTGTACATGGAGGTAGCGAACTAGCAACATCAATATTTACTGTTTAAACTCGCGATCTAGGAATACAAATGGACAGGATTGGAAATTGTGCGAGGATAGACCTTGGCTGATTGATATTCTAGACATTCTCGTATCCAAGAACGTATATCTCTGTCCATATTTGGTCAAGAGTACTTCGCTTTGACTAACCGAAATGATATTAATTCTAGGATGGGAGATATTATGGAGTTGCTTGAAAATGGACACTGCAGACCAAATGAACAGATGGCCGTGGATATTGCGAGGAGACATTGCACTAACGTTTAATATTCCGGAGAAATGTAAATGATTTCAATGTAGATAGAAAAGATTTCGATTCTTCATCTTGCTCCTGAGATGTCGCCAAAGAACGGAGGTCAAATGAATCTGTTTGGACCGAGTTGACATTCAGAAATACACAATCTGCAAATACATTATCTTCGCCACGGACATATGTGATGGAGTTAATATACTTTATTATCACAGTCTAGTTACAATGTTGTCCGTCAGTCTTTGCACGTAACAATGATGAAAATGCAGAGATTGATGGTTTATGGTCCGTACATAAAGTCACATAACAACATACAATTATGTCTCTGAGGTGAAGAACAGCTATATATTCAGCCTAGAGTTCCCTATCATAAGTGGAGTATCCCTTTTGCGTGTTAATAGCTTTTGGGAGAAAAATGCAAGTGGCTGAAGAGAAATATTTACCATTTGATGAATAACAGCACCCACTGCAAATTAAAAGCTATCTGTAACTACTTTCATTTAGGATACAATATAGAGATTGGATGCTCTTTGGTTTATATTTAAATTAGGTTTTAATTTTAGGATGAAAAACGATTTTAATTTTCGTCGTTCTTTGTGATGTGTGGTATTACTGAGTATTTAAAAATTTCAAAACTAATTTTAACCAAATAGCATTAAAATTCTACATTGTACCCGGGGCTGGGGTTGACGTGTTGTGGTAGGAGTTAAATAGTGTCGTTAGGTCTTTGTAGGCGCGAAACTAGTTACTAATAGTGGTCGGGAAAATACAAGAGTACAGGGTGGGGAAGGGAAAGGAAGGAGATGCAGAGGAGATAGAGCGGAAGGTATACAGGCTAAAGAGGTGCTTCAGGGATAGGAGGGCTGAGTTGTCTTTATGCCAATGCTCGTAGTCTTAGAAATAAGAAAGATGAGTTATTTAGTTATATTATTGATAAAGATCTAGATATAATATATGTAATAGAATCATGGGTTAATGAAAATAAATTTAATGACAATGTGAGTGAATTTGAACTACAGGGTTATCAAATGCACATTAATCAAAGGAGAGATAGGACTGGTGTGGGTTGATTATTTATATCACAAATAGCATTTCTTCAAATCTAAATAATTCTATAAAGCAAGGAGAAGTTGAGTCACTGTAGATCGATATTAGGTTCAGTAAAAATAGGATAATACCCTTGGGAGCCTTTTACAGACCACCCAGATAGACTGATTTTATTGTTGATTTAATGATCGGGTAAATAGGTAAAGGCTGTGAAGTAGATACAGTTATTCTTGTGATCTTAATTTAAATTCTGTTGACTTGGAAAATATGATAGGAAGAAATAGAGCAAGTTGTTAGTTTATAGAATGCTTTGTGGATAATCTTTTGACTCAATTTGTTAATAAACCAACAAGGGAAGCCAATATATTAGATCTGGTTCTCTCAAATGATGATCATTGGTTGTTCAGGAATTGACTGTCTGGGAAGCAGTAGGAAATAGTTATCATAAGGTGGTTCATTTTAACTTGGGAATAGTGAAAGGTAGAACATCAACAAATTCCACGAAAATTTCAAATTTTTATAGGGGCGATTATGATAAATTATGCAACTTGCTAAATCAGATTAGGTGGGATATAGAATTCAGTGGAAAGAATACTTATGAGATGTGGGACACTTTTAAGACTATATTAAACATAGTCCAGGAGCAGTGTATTGCAATGAAGGCTATTAGAAAGCCATTGTGGTGGAATCAGGAAATAGATAGGAAAATTTCTGAGAAGAAAAGAGCATACCAGAGATGAGAGAGAGAAATTAATTTTGCTAATTCAAATCATTATAGGTCGACCAGACATGAGCTAAATAAGATTAAGTAGAGTAAAAGGTGGCAGAAATGAATTTGGCTCAGAATAATAATAAGGATACAAGAAAATTATTTAGCTATTATAGAATCAATAAAAAATATAACAGCGATAAAATTGGGCCTATTAGATATGAGGAGGTTTTGAATGAATTTGATGAAGAAATAGTAGAGGTTCTTAATGATCATTTTACTTCCGTATTTACAGAAGAGAATTCAGATAGATAAATTAATGATAATTCTAGGTCAAGGGAAGTAGTGTTGAATATTATTAATGTAAACAAGGAAATAATTAAAGGGCTTATATTGGAGTTAAATACTAGTACGGCATTTGGCCCAGACAACATTCATTCTAGGTTACTCAAAGAATGTTTAGAAAGTATTGCAGTAGCTCTTGATAAGATATATACTAGATCAATAGAGTTTGGAGAGATTCCTAATGATTGGAAATTAGCGAATGTACGAGTAGTACCAATTTTTAAAAAGGGAAGTAAAGAGGACCCAAATAACTTTAGAACGGTAAGCTTAACTTCTATAATTTGTAAAATTCTTGAGAAGATAGTTAAAAAGTGAATTTCTGACAATCTAGTGAGTAGTAGGTTAATAAATAATGCTCAGCATGGGTTTAGAAAAGGTAGATCGCGTGTAACAAATTTACTGGATTTAAGGATTATGTAACTGAACAATTAGATAAGGAGAGAATGTTGATGTAATTTACTTAGATTTTAGCAAAGCTTTTGATAAGGTTTCACATAGGAGACTAGTTCACAAATTAAAAATGCATGTGATATGTGGGTAAGTTTTGAATTGGATAGCTAAATGGCTGAAAGATAGGGAACAGAGAGTTGTACTCAATGGGGTGAGGTCACAGTGAAGGCACGTTATCAGTGGCGTACCTCAGGTATCCTTTCTAGGCCCTCAAATTATTCATAGTTTATATAAATGATCTTGGGGAGGCTGTAAATAGCAAAGTGTCAATTTTGGCTGATGACACTAAATTGGCAGCTGTAGTCAAAGAAGTTGAGGGTAGCTTGAAAGTGCAGAGTGACTTAAATAAATTATTAGCTTGGGCTCAGAAGTGGCATATGACTTTTAACTTTAAAAAATGCAAAGTTTTTAACATGGGAAGGGATAATACAGAATTTAGCTATGAAATTAATGGGCATTGGCTGAATTCAATTGAGGATGAGAAGGACTTAGGCTAGTAGAAGATAGGTCACTAAAGTTTTCGAAGCAGTGTATTGAGGCCAAAAAATAGAGTAAATAGGGTGCTAGGATACATTAAAAGGAATGTTAGCTACAAGAGTAAAGAGGTTATCCTTAAACTCTACAACTTATATGTTTAGCCACATTTAGAGTATGTATACAAGCATGGTCACCACCTTTTAGACATGATATTAACCTGCTAGAGTCAGTACAAATGAGGGTAACAAAGATAATACCTTCCCTGAACCACCTTGAATATGAAGATAGACTGAGAGTATTAAATATGTTCTCATTTGAAAGAAGATGTTTGAGGGGAGATATGATTGAGCTATTTAAATTCTCTTCTAGATGGATAAGTTGGATGTTAGCAAGTTATTTGAGCCAAAGGTACGAGTACTAATCGGACTAGGGGTCACCATTTAAAAATTAAAAAACAGAGATGCAGGTTGGATGTTAGAAAATATTTCTTCACCAATAGAGTGGTAGATTACTGGAATAGTTTGGCAATTGAGACAGTAGAGAGTCCAAACTTGAATGTTTTCAAACGCAGAATAGATGTATATATGGGGAGGAAAGGTTAACTTTGGGGGTATTCTGGACTTATTCCTGTGGATGCAGTTTTTTATTATTGTATATTATGATTGATTTGGATTTTGACGAGTCTTTATGACGATGATTTTTGTTTTTGGAACATTCATGTGGATGGTTTAAATTGTATATTGTAGATGCATGATCTGGCACCATCCTAAGGATGCATTTTATGAGTATGTTTCGACAGATGCGGATGATATTTGATAGGTCCTTGTGGCTTTTGTCATCCGTGAAATTATGTTATGCTATGTTAAATAAATGGAATTTATTCGTTTTGCATAAGTAACTGACCCTAAATTGCACTACTCTCTTTTAATATTGTATTAAATTATTAATTTTAACCATAAATTTTCTTGTTTCTAGTGCCGATGATGAAGTTATGTAGGTGTCCGAAACGGCCAAATATAGATGATTATATCAATAGCGCGCTTGGTTTTCACCTTTATATATTAAAGTTCACAGCAACAGCAGCCTTGTATAATTTTAACTGCACTTTCTTTATAACTTTAACTATAATTTCGATGGATGACTCTAGGTGAGGAAAATTACTCGGAAGAGGCATAACTTTATTTGCATAGACGTCTTTCGACATGGTAGTAGGCCATCTTCGGGGCTGAATGGTGAACATGATATTAAAGGTAATATATATAGGAAAAAAATGCATCCTTTTGTATGTTCTGAAGATTACAAAAATTAACTTTTTATTTCCGAAAATAAGAATCTAGTCTTAAATTCTACGTTAAAATCTACATAAGAAAGTAGCCTTATATTTTCAAGTTAACTGATAAAGAAGCTGCAATTTAAATTAAACAATGCAATCTTTGTTGTGGACATTAGTGAATCCTGCATAAAAAATGTATATATATATATATATATATATATACTCTTTTCCATTTCGTTTTCTCTCTCACTCACGTACACACACATACACACACACACGCACACTTTCTATCATGTGTTTAGCTGCACAAACACTTTTCCACGTAATACGGTCAAGTAAACAAACTTTTCTCACCTCCCTCTGTCTGTCTAAATGATGAAAGCAAATTAAAGAAAGTCGTGTGCCCCACTCTTTTTTTTCTCTCTCATTCACTTATACATAAAGAGTTGATTCAAATCACGTCTGCTACGAATGGATTTAAATGAAAATCTCATCTCTTCGCTCATCTCTCAGAACAAGTTTGATGGACGGGGCCACACACTCACTCAAAAATGAGAGAAAAACAGAAAAAAACATAGAATAATTACATATTTAGATACAAATCTTGCAAGTCATGTAAATCTCTCATACAAATAGGAAATTGCATAAAACCCTGCCTGCACACGTAAAAATGTAACATAAATCTTCGAAACAAAAACGCAAAAATCATAAGATCCCCGTGAAAACACAAAATAACTGTCGTGGTATTGCAAGGACCGAGTGGTGGTGTACGTACGTGCAGGTTTGTTACGTACTTCAAAAACTCCTTGATTATGTTTTCTCTAAGAGTGCTATATTATTATTATTATTATTATTATTATTATTATTATTATTATTATTATTATTATTATTATTATTATCACGTTATTTTAATCTCTGAGGATTTCTAGTGCCATGCTCAGCGTTTCGATGATTGAATTTAATACTTCTAAGAAATTAGGCCTTTAATTGCAACATAAAAAAATGAAATCTAACAAAACAAACTATACACTACGAATTAAACGAGTTTAAGTGAGACATACTAATTTAAACAAATGGATATAAAATAATGGTTGACCCAAAGCTCGCTTTAATATTGGACGCTAATTGACCTTCAAAAAAATAATGAAATTTCTTTACCTTTAAAACAACCACTCGTGAATCTGGCTGGAGACTGACCTTGGCCTCAATTTTTATGTAGGCACAAGAATGTTTTTGCGGCCAGGCGCGTGAAAGTATTCACAGGCACTCCAGCTGTTTGGCTGGCGCGGGGACCGGCTTGAAGCAACAGGTGATTTTGGTACGGGCGACGGATGCCGTTAAGCACGTTGTCTTAATCAGATGATTTCAACAACGGGACCGTAAAAGTATGCTTATTCCAATCACATGGTTACTCTTGGAATGATTCGCACTGACGAGCGATGAGCAAACAAGTGAATCCTTTGACGAATGGGGAGTGTTTGAGGGAGTTCACTTTGGGGTATTCCTCAATGGCGAGGACTATCTCTGGGTTTTTGTTGTAAACTGGGATAGGGGGTTTCTCTGACGAGAGATGATTGAGCTTGTTTCTCAATACAAGCTAAACTAAATTTCAGTGTGACCACCAGGAACTAGCTCAGCATGAGCTTCTTCTGTGTTCCTTTCGTTGGGTTGCCGGGCACACGAGCCGGACTTCGTCGTCTCGATCGCTAACTCGATCTTCCCAAGACAAGATGCTAATTTTCGGTGTGACCACCAGGAACTGGCTCAGGATGAGCTTCTTCTCTGTCCCTTTTTTTGGGTTGCCGGGCACTCTAGCTGGACTTCGTCGTCTCGATCGCTAACTCAATCTTTCTCGTTCTTCTACAGTTATCCGTCTATATACTTTACCACTCCACTGGTGGTAGGTGGAGGGGGGGTGAGGTCATAGGAATTGAGCCTCTCTCCTCTAACGGCGCTTCTCCGAGCCCTAAAGTCATATTCTGGCTTTTGGTCAACGCTCCTCTAATTTCGTCTATGAAATGAAATTAAATCCCAACCTTTAGGGGAAATATTGCCGGTTTAACTAATGTTAGGCTCGCCGGACCCGAAATCTGATGATTCGAGCATCTCGTTGTTGTGGGAATGCCTTTCCGGTGATCCTCGAGGCGAGTGGAGAGAGGGGAAAGGGGTTAAGTAATCGAGTTACTCTGCCAAATGCTAGGACGTTGTGGTGACGGAACGGGGCCTCTGCTTTAGGGTGGGATATCGATTTTCCTACAATAACATAAACCCCCAGTACAAACACAAAATTGCATGTAAAACGACGTTCAAACAGTATAAACATTCACATGTAGACAGAACTCCAACAAAAACCGACATACAAAAATTCGCATAAACCCCTGATAGAAAAACCCCAAAGTCCAATGTCTCTCAAATAAAAACACCCTTAATAACAGAAAACCCCTTATACAAACACATCCATAAACACCTTGATTCAGACTCACCTACACCCCCCAAAACCCAGATGCAAGACGAAGAGTTGCAGAGATAAAAACACATAAATGTGCCCTCATCAATGCATATAAATAGACGCGTATCATAAGTTGATCTTTTTCCCATGAACCGTCGGTTAAATAAAGACCAATCATGGTTCTCGCTAATGGATCGAATAGTTGAAATTCGATCCTTTTGTAAGTAGCTCCTGTTTCCAAGTGCTGATAACGTTGTGACATACGCATAGAAAGATACAAACACAAACATTTATAACTCATAGAAATACAAAGCCATTATAGCACGACAATGGCCAAGTTCCTATTTCCATATGTCTGTTATCTTTGTACGAATTTGTTCCCATATGTTTATAGTTTACCCTATTTGTCCCTATTTGCGCTCTTTATCGGTTTCATTATTCCCTTTCTCTTTATTCGCTTTTGTAAAATGTTCGTTCCTAACCCTAATAATTTCCTAGAAAGGGAGATTCCCTCCTTGATCACAACATCTTCTCTTCGTACTCACGATTTATGCATACTACATATATAAGAACGATAAACATGAACGAATCCACACAGGCACAAATACCACCTACATCATATTTTCCCTTCCTGTATTTTTGTCACTCATCCGTTTCACCACGAACCTGGCGAGGAGGGCCCTATTCTCCCCAGGATTTGCTCAGCCTACAAGCATGCACACATACATACCAACCGATACAAATACACATCAGCAAGATCACACACGAATAACCGGTTATATATGGGTACAAATATACGTCGATGAGGTAACATACGAGTAAATAAGCAAGAACAAGCTTACACACATGCCCACAAGTATTTTTATTCAGCGCATATACATAACTTTGTAGAATCTTATTAAGTAATTAATCTGACGAGGTTTGTAAGGCCCTCAACCAAGATTTCCCTTCGTAATTTTAAGCTTATTATCGTCTTTGTACAAACACAGTGATGTGAAATGCGCCCCTCTGATTTCAAATACCAGGAGCTGCAAATGTCTTCACTCATGTTTGACTACTTTTTGTTATTCATTTGCCCATTCCTCTAGAATATTTTCGGCAGGGACCATATACAAGAGTTGGACAAATTAATTGGAACACGTGTTACATTCAATGAATATTTATTTAATACGGAGTTGAATATTTATTTAATACGGAGTTGGTCCTCCTTCTGCTTTCCGAACAGCGTCGATGCGTCTTGAAATTGATTCATACAGCTTCCTGAATTCATTGAGAGGAATCTTGAGCTATTCTTCATGCAATACCTGCTCCAGCTGATTCAGAAACGACGGTGGAAGGTAACGACTTCTAACTTGTCGCTCCAAGACGCACCATAAATGCTCAATAATATTAATATCTGGATATTATGGGGGTTACTCTATGTGTTGTAGCTCACTCCTATGCTCTTCATACCAATTCTTAACCACATGTGAAGTGTGTATTGGGGCATTTTCATCTTAGAAAAAGCACTCACCATCAGGGAATAATGTCTGGACCAAGAGATGGACTTAATCTTCCAAAATCTGCAGGGCAACGATTGGACCAAGAGAATTCCAAGATATGGCTGCCCAAACCATCACTGCCTCTCCTCCTTGTTTCACTGTAAGAAGAAGGTAGTCAGGATTAAAAGCATCCTCAGTCTGCCTCCACTCATAAACCTGCCCTGCAGTGAGAGAAAGAAAAAAACTGGACTCGTCGGAGAATATTAATTGCTTCCATTGGTCTATCAACGAGCCTTTGCGATCTACACACCAGTTCAGCCTTTTCTGAATGTTTTGATGAGAAAGCAAAGGTTTCTTGATGGCGGCTTTTTCATGATATCCGACTTTATTGAGCTCTCGGCGAACAGTTTTGGTCGAAACTGGGCTAGTGAGATGTTGATTCAACTCTGCAGTCACATTAGTGGCAGTTGTCCGCGAATTTTTCATCACAATGCGTTTCAACACTCGTCGGTCTCTTTTAGCGAGCTTCGAAATTCTACCGGAATTACTCCTCCTGATAGAGGTTTTGCCCTGCTACTTGAATTCTGTCATGGTTCTTGATATGGTATCTCTCGAAAAACTAAGGAGTTTAGCTGTTCTAGTGAGGGAAGCTCCTGCAATTCGAGCTCCAACAATTTGCCGTTTTTCGAACTCTGTGAGGTCACGCATCTTAGCCTCTATGCCATGATCTGAAAAAGAAATACAAATAATCATTAGGGTTGATAAATAAAACTATGTATCTACAATAAAAAAATACTCACAATGAAATTTAGATGGATATTAGTAATATAATGGCTCATTGAAATATTAGTGTTAAATTTATACTGTTCCAAATGGGGGTCTTGGTCCGTTTGAATTCGTCACAGATTGTAAACTGTGAGCTGGGATTCCTCAAGAGTTTAGGGATGGTTGGGTGAGAGGTAAATGAACTTATTAAATACACAAGAAAGATTTTTCATCGTAATCAATAGTTTTCCTTTGCCTTGCAATATATTAGGTAACTAGATTCGCTCGCATTATTTCTAATTACCACATTTTTATTTCTTTGGTCAGCTTCGATCGCCTAGGATAGATTAGGTTATATTTATCTCTAGTTATCTTGAGTTATCCCAAATGCCATGAATTACGCCATGTTATCTTTTGTTATCAACATGTCAAATTGATGAATCTTTATCAGAGACGGAAGATTCCATTCGATTCTATCGATTATTGAAATCGAGAATGAGATGAACCACTGTAAGTTCCATCCGCGGCTAGCCGCAATGCTTGACACTACGGAGGATCCATTCAAAATATTTGGCAACATAAAGATCAAGGCACAAGGACTCGAACATACAAACTTGAAAATTCGTATTTATTGCTTAGTAACAAACCCCAACGAGGTGTTTTTAAACAAATTTTTTAAATAACTACTGTAATTATTATTACAATCGTTAAATTTTGCCATCAACACACAACGTATCTGTAAATGAAATTATATAGGTGGGAAAAAGAGCCGAGCTATAAAACCCTATTTCGCTCTCACCTTGAGAAACACCAATAAAGTATACACAAACCTGAGCATCAGTTTTCACCGACAGGAAAGATCTCACACGCTGTGATTAGGTGAATATTCCTCTTGTTTTTACCCCAAAACCTAAATACGAATAATTCTGCTAACTCATATTACTTAGAATTGCTTTTTAATTTTGTATAATTATTATTATTATTATTATTATTTACTATTATTATGCATATTTATTATTATTAATATTTATTAATATTACTACTGGAGTGTTGTTGCAGACATGTCTAGTGTCTAATAATTCAAGGAAGGAATGGAGATTGAACTTTTTTTTTCATCCTTGCACCTTTTAGCACAAGATGTGGTACGTGCACATCGTCTCTACTAAAAATCAATGGGTTTTTGTCCGCATGTAAGTAGGCAGAGGAATTAAGGGGGATTTATTACTCAAAACTAGGCCGAGAAGACCGATAAAAACATCCTTGGGGAAATCGGGGGGGGGGGGGGGATTTGGGGGGATCGTATGCGAAGTTACGCAACTCTACAGGGCCTGCCTAACCTCTACAATGAGGCAACTTCCCTTACGTGTGTTGGTGCTGGGGAAGACAGCGTGGTTCCATATACTTCAAGAACAGCATTGCGCGAATTTCTCAGGCAAATACTACCATTTCTCCTGATTTAGTCCCCGAAGATTTTCAGTGAATTTCTACCATTGATAAAAAGAGCTTAAATGGATTCGTTTTAAGCCACTAATGGAGGCCAACAGAAGAGCATTGAGATGACATCAATCATAAGATTCGGAGTTATGTTAAAAATTAATATTAAGATCAGAAACGCCCTCTAGTAGAATATGCCCGCCCCAAAAAATAAAACAGAGCAGATTGCATTGAATCTATATATTCTTCCTACGAGGGGCGGTCAATAAGTTTTGCGAATCGGTAGGGCAAAACAGAGGAAGGGGGATGGCTGTTTGTGGGGGTGTTGGGACAAGTTATGACAAGTCAGGACCTGCAGCCGCACGCTCCTGCCTAGTCTATTTAAGAAGCAGTAGCTGATCGCAGATCGTCAGTCACAAATTTTTCAACAATGGAAAAGGTTGAGCACCGCGCAGTGATCAACTTTTTGACCAAGGAAGGCAAGAATGAAAAAGAGATCCATGAACGCATGGTTGCAGTGTACACCGACACCACCCCTTCCTATGCAACCATTTCTCGCTGGAATAGGGAGTTCCGCCATGGTCGTGAGTCCCTTGAAGATGACCCCACCTGTCCAGGATACCCGTCAGTCGTGACCAACGAACAATGGGGCCCGTGTGGAGAGGAGGATCCTCAAAAATCGACGGGTGAAGGTCGAAGAAATCGAGCGCAAACTGGGAATATCACATGGAAGTGTTATCAACATCATCCACGACAATTTGGCCATGACCAAGGTCTCTGCCCGTTGGGTCCCTAGAAACCTCATGCCCCATGATCGACTTTAACGTCGTCAAAGTTCGGAGGAGCTGCTTCTCCTGTATAACCAATACTCGGCCTGATTCGAGTCACGCAAAGCAACAGGTGATGAAACGTGTGTCCATCACTGGGATCCCGAGACTAAGCTCGAAAGCATGGCCTGGAAGCACAGGGGCTCTCTGACCCCCATCAAGTTCCGGACCCAATCCACAGCCGGGAAGATCATGGCCACCATCTTCTGGGATTCTGAGGGAGTGTTGATGGTGGACTATGTGCCTCGTGGAAGGACCATCACAGGCCAATATTACGCCAAGGAACTGGCAAGGTTGAAGAATTGAATCCGTCAGAAGCGGCGCGGCAAGTTCATACGCGGTGTCCTGCTCCTCCACGACACTGCCCCTGTCCACACGACCAGAGTTGCACAAGCTGCCCTGCGCGAGTGTGCGGATTCGAGGAGCTCAACCATCCCCCCTACAGTCCAGATCTGGCCCCTAGCGACTACTTTTTATTCCGCCAGCTCAAGGCTGCACTGCGTGGACGCCGGTTTGGGGACGACGAAGATGTCCAACTCGCCGTCCAGGAGTGAATTGAACAGCAGTCGGGAGATTTCTGGTTGTTGGGAATTCAAAGCATCAGGGACAAGTGGCGCAAGTGCATTGAAGTCGAGGGTAGTTATATTGAAAAATAATAATAAACTTTTTCTCATATCTCGTTTCCTTATATCCGAATTGCAAAACTTATTGACCTTCCCTCGTATTTAATATTTTTGTCCAAATTTTCTGGAATGATTCCAATGACAAAGATTAATACGTCTTCATTTATATCCGTTTCAAAAGGGTGATAGATAAGATTTAAAGAACTACAGGCTAGTAAGTATCATATCAATTACAAAGAAAATATTTACAAAGGCCATCCCTTACAGAATAACAATCTGCCTCAGTATACATGTGTTTCAGTTTCAGAAGTAATTATTGCAATAAGATAATCTACAGGGTCTTCAAAAGGTAGTGCCGAGATAATGTATGCTAGGTTTTATTTCATAAAACAACTTTGATTAAGTTAACATTCAGTCTTAAAAATTTAGAGAGACATGGAGTGAGTAAGGCCACCATGCAACTCTCACTCAATTATTGAAGAATACTAATTAAAACGGAAGAAGAGACTTAAAGCTTGAGAGTTTTTACGGATTTTCGACTGAGAACAAAATGGGATATAGAATTAATTGGATATTTTAAAGCCACCTGCACTCTGATTTTTTTTTGTTTTATTTTCTTCCAGATTCAGGAAAATGGAGTTTAAGATATCCGAATTATCACAAAACAATCTGAAATTGGAGCGAAAATGAACCTTTTAGAGACAGTTTGGGAAAAGGAAATCAAAAGAAGAACGAAATTAGTTTGGATGGCGGTAGGAATGCTTAATTTCATCTACATAAGTAATACGAGGGATCTTCACAAAGTATTTGTGCAAAATTAAAGAAATATTTATTAAAAATTAAAATAATACAAATTTCACTAATATTTCTCAACCTTGTTTCCATTTAGATCAATGTACTTCTGAAGGCGATGTTTCCACCTGAAAAGTTCCTCTCTGAAGAACTCCTGGCTTTTCAAATTGCACCATGTCTTGACTTCATGTTTTACCTCTTTGATCGATTAAAATCTTGTCTTTTTAAATGTTCTTTAAGTTTAGGAAACAAGAAATAGTCTGAAGGGGCACTGTCATGGCTATAGAGCAGATTGGGTATGATTTGCCTTTGAAATTCCCTCAAAATTTGTCTGGTTAGCTGTGAAGAATAGGCTGGAGCATTGTCTTGATGGAACATGACTCCTTTGTGCAAGCTGATCATCCCGCAACGCTCTCGTCACCCAACGTGTAGAAAGCTTGCTGAGAGCAAGATGCTCTGTTAAAATTGCATATGCTGATCCTTGGGAAATATCGACCTCTTTCGCAATAAATTCTACGCTAATCCACCTTTTTTGCATTGGATGATGGGGATGGCCTCCCTTCTCTCTGTCGTCATTAAAGTCTTCTCTTCCTTCATTGAAACGTCTCATCCACTTCAAAATAGTGTTTTTATGTGGTGTAGACTCACCATAAACATGCCGCAAAAAATCAACAGTAGCAGGGGATTGCCAATCAAGTTTTATGAAAAATTTGATAACAGCTCTAATCTCAGAGGGTTGCTTTTCCATGGATAAAAAAGCTAATTTCTGGTAAGCAGTCACTCGCTACCTGTTTGGGTCAGAGCAATAAATGACGGTTTTGCAGGTATGGCACAAACCAAAGGTATGATCAAACGTGTTTTGACTTGAAAATTTCCGATAGTCTTTTAAATTAAAGGCTTGCACCAAAACATTTTGAAGATACCTGGTATCTCAAAATCCTGCCTTGGCCATGGCAGATGCCTACCTGATAATGAAATAGACATAAATGTCAGTATGACAAATCGTTGGTGAGCCTGAGTGGGGGGCCAGGAAGTATGATGTTTTTATATCAAACAGTATACATACGGGTAGGAACCTTCGTCGTCCCGTTCCAGGGGTTCCGCGTTAGATGTATGTGGATATAGATACCCATCGGTAGGCTTCCTTGGAACCAATAGCGTGGGCGCTGTGCTACGAAGACGGGAAAAGAAAGAAAGTAGTGTTATAAATGGCTATGTGTGTGATGAGAGGTGTAAGATCTACCCACCCGAATACAGGGCTGAGCACAGCGCGTCCACCAATTGGTAGCCAGATCTCTACGTGCGTTGACGTTTGTGTCCGCTTATGCCGGGATCGAACCCAGTACCGCGATGTTAGAAGACTAATGACGCATTCACTCGGCTAGCAAGAGCTCTAAAAAAACTAACAATTGCAACTAATTCTAACATAGGGAAGAGGAATTTGGACACTAAATACAAACAACATCTGTAAACTGAGGAAGAATCAAAGAAATATAAAACTATGCAATTTATGAATAAACTACAAAAAACATAAAGATGGGTGGTGGGTGTAGCAAATGGAATTGTTGAGTACGACTATATTGCAAGAAGAAACCCCGACAAAAGAATTCCTAAACTGGGCCCCTTCGACCATAAGGAAACCCATAAAACGAGCTCGTATAAGGGGCGAAGAGGAAATTCGCCCTATAGGCTCAGATACTCCACAAAAAAGCCTCCGGGAACAAATTGATTCTAAAAGCAAATTAAAAAGTGTGAATTTGAGAGTCACTTTTACTTACCGGCGAACATTTATTGGCGTTATGATAAAAATAAGTCAACACTTTTAGGAATATTTTGCCTTCAAACACAACTGAGACTAATGCATTTTATTGGCCTATGGCCAGCTTTTAGATCTTACTTTAGCCTATTCATAAATCAAAGTCTAACCCATTTCCACAAATAGATATCGTTCCATTTAATCAGATGGGAGTCATATAATATAGGGAATATTATAGATCTGCGCATCTAGATTCTTTAGAATTGGGGAATGACTACGATTAATTGAAATTTAGTTGTTTTTTTTTAAGGTATACAATAAAATGTTGTCATTCCTAAATGCACTGAGATAAATGACGTTGGCAACACATACTGTACTATAAAATAATTCTTATTGAAAGTTTGAAATATTTTGTCGTGATTCAAAACATCATGTACTGAGTTGTGCATAATCTTTTGATGGGGGTATAGGATGTTTGAGAAAAGTACAAAAAGATAAAACCTAAAAAGAAATCAAGTATTTACTTGCGTTGGATAATATAAACATGTAAACAAATTAAATTTTATAATTGGTATGTCCAATTTTCCCATTTTTCTCAACTGCATCTTCGGCATCTCTTCCTAGTGCTCTTAGAACTGATATCCCATCATTCTTGCAACAGATTTATATTTCAACACAAATTTGTATAAAAGATCTTGTCCTTTTTTCCAATTGTCTCTTACCTATTTTTGAATGGGGTAAATTAATGTTGAACCTGTCCCCACTACTTCCCTATTCGTATTTGCTCTAATTATATCGATCTTCGTGCCGTTCAGACACGAGGGTCGGCATTGGAAAAAGAAATCGTAATCTGAAACGGAAAGTTCCAATTAAGAAAGTAAGGCCATCGGTCTTTTGGCCAAGAGGGACCCTCCCACCGGTTTATAAAACAATATAAAGATTAGCATGGTAAAAAAGGGAAGCCGTGGGAGGGGGGAAGAAACCTTTGTAACTCCTGATCCATTCTGTTATCAGGGGGTATGTGGATTTAACCACCCATCCGTAGGATTCATTAGAACAGAGGAAGAGTATGCGTGTTGTGCTGCGAATGCGAGAGAGGAAAAAGAGCAGAATTGCGACTGTACTCGATAGATGGTAAAAGATAGGTAGGGTTGCCCTAGTTTGAGACTGTGCGTGATGATCTGTTTAATATCTACCTACCCCTTGCGGGGATAAGCACAGGGCGCGTTCACCAATCGGTGGCAAGACCTGTATTTGCGCGGACAATTGTGTCCGCTCTCGCTTGGGAATAAACCCGGTACCTAGTACATACAAAACCACGGGCCATAACCATCTGCTTAACGAGAACCCTCAAGTACCTAGTAGATGTTGTACTCCCCTAGAAAAGGGGGATCTTTTAGGTTTGGTGCACGTTCCCCGATCCTTTTGTAAATTTCACAACTAATTCAGTTTCTTATGCTAATTCCAAATATGTATTTGTTATTTTTGGAGAAACTATTAGTTTACACTAACCCCAAAAGACCCCAAATCCCTTCTAGAATAATGTTTCGAGTTGATTGCAAACTTGGGTTCTAGAAAGATGGATTCCTTGCATCAGCATCACCCACCTCTTCAATGTGTAAATTCGTATGGCGCTGAAAATATAAAAATAAACACCTATTTAAGAAGATTTTGCGCAGCCTTTCGAAGGTTAAGCGCTAAAGTAAAATACTTAACTTAAAATATATAAAAACCAAGCAATAGCTTCGCCACTCCCCCCTACAGCGGGAGCTTGCGCTTCGCTACTAAGATTAAAATTTAAAATCTAAAAAAAAGCAGCCATGGTTAAATTTTTATAAATTTTCTGAACTTCGCAAATTATAATAATTTTAAAAAGGAATTCTAAACTACATTCCCCCCTTTCAAAATATCACGTTGTTAAAATATTGAGTTATAGAAGATATATAAAAATATATTTTATTTGTGTTTTAAAAAAATCACAAAATTTCGATACTTATATTTATTTCTGAACTTCACCATTTTGTTTTTTGATATTATAAGAGTTATTAGAAACAACTTTGATAAAAAAATGTTAACCAAACTAAGATGAAATTATTATTCAAATACTCAAAAAAATAGCCTTCTTAAATTATAGAGTTAGTGATGATGATGATGATGATAATTTTGAAGTCAATGCTAGAAATATTATTTGTGTCATAATAAGATGTCCTAACCTAAGCTACTTAACTTTAAAACTCATAATTTTCCCCAAATAACAAATAAATATTTAGAATTATCGTATAAAACTGCACCAAACACAAAAGATCCACAAAAAGTTATGTACATGCCTGTACAAGTGAAGCAAAATCCCATTCCAAATAAAAACAAATAAAACCCAAACTGATTCTCAATAAACAACTAATGTATATTAAAGAAAAACGCTAAAATTGATTGCTTAATTTGTTTTATATAAACGTATCAAACGAATAAGGTGAGTTAACTTTCGAAATATACAAATATGCGACAAACTTGTTTACTGATCTTTATTTAAATTTAGCTCCTAATTTTTACAGGTTCTGTGACTCGGCAGCTTTATTTTTAGGGAAAAAATGTGTAGTAAATCGAGTGTGGCTTTGGAGGTGGAGTCAGAGGGATAAGCAGCGTCTCAAATGCTCTCATAATTTACTTTTCGCAAACTTGATGAAATTAAGTGACTTTTCTAGTTTTTAAATAAAAAAAGAGAGACGGGAGGGGAATAGTACAGAAAGTGTAGGAGTGGTGTAAGAAATATTGAAAGGAAAAGGGAAATAAGAGTGTTGTAGTGTGCTCGGTGAGAGGGCCATCTTCTTACAATTCATGCATGCATTCTAATCCTTCTCGGTTGGTTTTCTCCCACTTCGGGATTTTTGACCTGGTTACGTTTGAGTTGTAGTTGTTGTTCTCGTCTGTTTAATGTCTCACTTGAGATATTTTATGTTTGTTTTCTTACTTCGTGCGGTATTCTTTATTTTTCGAAATTGACTGTGATTCGTCAGGAGTCGCTTAGGATCGCTTGCTTCAAAATAACTCCTCGTATCATTGGGCCATGCAAAGATCAAGGGAAATGAAGACGAAACTCAGTTTAGGATAGAGGAAAAATAAAATCACAGCCATTTATCAAAATAATCATTAGCTTCGACTTTTCCAGAAAGTATGGAGAAAGTATGGTCGGCGCGCATCAACACCAAGACAACTAACCTCTCCCACCCATTTGCTTCATACTAAATGGCCCCTTCATAACAATGGGGAAGCTATGGGTGCCGTATTATCGAGTCCACTCGATTTTCATGTATTGCCAGAAGGCCCCTTCAAAGGTTTTTGATCAACATTTTTTAAACGCTCTTACACTTAACCTCTAACATCAGTCATCAGCTTATACCAAAATAGATAGAGTACATCCATCATTCTTTGTAATCTACCTCACGGCCTTTTTCCTTATTACATACCATTCGTAGTACTTATCTCAGTAATCCATCTATCAAGATAGTAAACACACTTGGCGACATCACGCAACTTATTCTTAATCTCTCAAGTACAGTTCCGCCCCAAAAGATTAGAACGCCTGTATTTTTATCACATCTTTCATAAATTTTGCCAGAAAAACTCCAAGGATTCTCAAATTTGTGTACTTTAACCTATAGGTATAAAGTACGTATGGGTAAATGTGTTGCGAACTTAGATGACTGAAGGGAAATTTATCAACAGATAAGCAATTTACTATGAAAAATTGAAGTGTCAAAAAGGATCCGAAAGACAATGGGAACAAATTTCTATTGGAATATAAAAATTAAATTATCAGTGAAAAAGATTTGTAAAGTAATTAGTATTTATTGTGTAGGTTTAAATTCTAGACGATGCTTTGACATCTGCCACAACAGCGAACCAACTGTCTACACTTTGACGCAGTAATCTTGCTTTATTCATTTTGAAGAATTTCCCACAATTCTTAACTGTTTTGGGATTACTCGCTTTAGACCTCTATCCGAGGGTCTTATTAACATTTTCAATGGGATTCAGGTCCAGACTCTGTGAAGGCCAGTTCATAACAGTAATGTGCTCGTCGTCCAGGAAGGTCTTCATCGACTTATCTATGTGGCAGGGGGTATTATCTTGCATGGTTTCCTGGTTGGGCTTCGGGGCCTGGCTCACAAATGGTGTAAATCTTGCTGTCGCAGCATTACTTTTATACTTTTGCATTCATTGTACCCCACTAGCACATTAGTGGCTCAGTGCCTTCTACCGAAATTATGCCTCAGACCATAACACTCCCTCCGCCAAACTTTACACTTGTTTGGGGAACTCAACAATCTTTCGCGTGCTCTGCAACGAAAGACCCTTCTGCCATCGGATCCGAACAAATTAAACGTAGATTCATTACTGGAGTTGACTTGGCGACGTTAGTTATCTGTCCAAGTAACGTGCCTCAGTAACGAATTCAAAACGAGCCTTCTTCTGCGGAATAATCAATGGATTTAACACGGGTGTACGAGCGTAAAGTTGCTCTTCCTCTAGGCGACGTTACACAGATTACCTGGACATAATGATTACTAATCTCACGAGAAAAGGCTACAACCGTCTTGAAACAGCCCTTCTTCACAATTTTAGTAATAACTCGGTCTTCCTTTTTGAGGTCTCCTTTGGCCTGCCGTTTGATTTATCAACCTTATGTACATAAACCTGTTTTGCCATAGACTGACAAAATATTATGAACTACTCGTTTGGAGTGCTTGGCAGTGTCTGCAAAAACTCTAATTGAAAGGCCATTTTAGGGGCGTAGCTTTACGATCAGCTTGCAGACAGTGAGAGGCGTGACAGATTTCTTGGTTATATTCCCTGGATGACATCAGTAAAAGAATGGTATAACGTGCAAAGATTGGACTGAAGTTAGTTGCTATGCAAACAATGCCGGTTCTCTCTTCAATGACACTTAAATTTTTCTAGTGAATTGCTTATCTGCTGACAACTTTCGTTTTATTCATTTACATTTTCATCACCTTTATCCAATTTAGGAAACCTTAAATTTTCTCTGGCAAAAGTTATGAAAGATGTGATACAAATATAGGCGTTCTGATTTTTTTATGGTACTATATGTCAAACCAATCATTCCATCCATGTTTAACCTGAACGCACGTTTATCGTAAGAGTATATTTTAAATTTGGATTTTTTTCTAAGAAAAAAATGCTGAATTTCAGAAAAAATAAATTTGATTATCAAATTTTGGGGAAATTTTTTAAACAAAAATGGCGAAGTTCAGAAAATTTCTTCCAATTTATTTCTAAATAGATTTTTAATTTTAATCTTTATCAGGAGGAAGTAGCTACTCGCCCCTAAAAAACAGTAAAACAAAATCAAATTTTTACAACAAATTACTAAATGCGGGGTATTTTTTCGGAATTTCGAAAGACTTCCGATAAAGGTTTTTTCTTGCCTTTAGGCGTAAAAAATAAGCATCGATGTGAAAAAGATAGACCAAGAGTAAATTGCACTGGTCAACAACCAAAATGCTTCCGAGACCAGAGTAGCAATTTCCAATTAATTTTAGGTCACTGATAATTATCAGCGAACAAATTTTAACTTTTCTCTGCTACTTAGGTAAATGTTATTGTAACTAACTAATTTTGGTGCGCTGATTCCATATTTGTGCTCAGATCTGTCCTAACACGTAAAGTTCCTGACTTATGCAACTAGTCTATATGGATCCCTTTGTCACCTTGAATCAATTACTTGCCTTTAGGCAAGTAAATGTTATTGTAACTAACTAATTTGGGTGCGCTGATTCCATATCTGTGCTCAGATCTGTCCTAACACGTAAAGTTCCTGACTTATGCAACTAGTCTATATGGATCCCTTTGTCACCTTGAATCAATTACTGATATAATTATTACGAGTTTAAGAAGAATGAGACATTTTTGGCAAAGGTTTGGAATCGGAGCACCCTATTTGGCATTATGTACGTTTTTTTGCAGACCTAGACAAGATATTTATTGCATTTAAAAGATGTAGTACTTACCTAACTATAAATTTCTTCAAAAATGTTTGAGATTCTTGCTCTTGCTCTTGTACGTGGATACAGGATCCTCCCGTTGTAGGAACCAGCAGTAGTCACCCATCATGTTTTCGTTGAAGCGACCTTGATACCTGCTTTTCATCATTGCGATATCTCGGTGGAACCTTTCCCCATGTTCGTCACTAATATCACCCATATTAGATGCAAAGAAATCTAGATGCGAATGCAAGAAATGCATCTTAAGAGACATCCACACCCCGTTCTTTGATAGACCTTTAGCATGTTGTCCACTA
Source organism: Ceratothoa steindachneri (assembly GCA_963969495.1). Taxonomy (NCBI): domain Eukaryota; kingdom Metazoa; phylum Arthropoda; class Malacostraca; order Isopoda; family Cymothoidae; genus Ceratothoa; species Ceratothoa steindachneri. Next base: position 225,908,920 of record OZ018321.1, read on the forward strand.
GTTCTTCATAGTTTTCAGCCCTATGATTACCAAGGAAGTTAGCTTATTTCTGAACTTCCTGTCACGTATCAATTCTCTGATCTCCGGCTCTACAAAAATGCCAGCTTTAAGTTTAGCATCGGTTTTCTTTGCACCAACTTTCTCTTTGAGATACTGGAATCCATCAGAATCATGGGTCATTGCTTTATCAAAATTCGTGATAAGGTCAAGTTTGATATGAAGTGGTGGAAGGTAGATCTTCTGTGGATGTACCAAGGGCATGTGCTTCACATTGTATAGGCCAATTATGTGTTCTTCTCTTTCGGGCCACCTTTTGACAATATAATGATTCATGGCGTCACGGCTGTTCCATAGGCATAAGAAGCACAGATTCTTTGTATATTCTAGCTGCATTCCAAAAAGTAAAGAAATTACCTTTAGATCACCACAGATATTTCACTTATGATGCGAGTAATGAATACCTTCCAAAATAAATTTCATTGAGTCATATGTCTATCATCCCAACAATAAGTGCGACAGGAATTGAAGATTTTTTGTTACCATTGTGTAGCAACACAGCCTTGAGGCTAGTAGTGCTCGCATCGATGATTTGTCTCCATTCATCAGGTAAATGCTCGTTTCCTAGCTGATTCATGAGGCGCTTAACATCAGTACAGAAACAAGCACCATCTTCTTCTTTATCGAAGGCAGCTAAGACCTCGTGGCGTTTACGGGAAGTAGATATTTTTGCACCGTCCTCTAGAACAGGGTTTCCCAACCGGGGGCCATGCCACATCTGAAGGGGGCCACAGGAAGATTTTAAGCTTTAGAGGGGCCACAGATCCATGAAGGGGGCCACAGGACTCAACCTATTGAAACCTGAATTATAGTTAGGGCAGTACCTAATTTTAATTTATGCAGTTGAATTGCATTTTAAAAATATTAATACATATATTTTCCCTCTTTTAAAATATTTTATTATCATAATAGGATTTACATTAATCTGTAAACAAATATTTTGCATCTTACAAGCTTATTCTGCGGCTTTAAATCCTTACAGTCTGTTTATCAAGTGGTTCGGTGTTATAGTATGTAAGTAGTTTTTATTTGTTTACCCTAATACTGCGAAGTTGTAGTAATTTTACTAGTTTTTAAAATTATAATAGATTGCCACAAGCACAATAATATAAGACTTTTATAAGTAAATAACTGAGCATTTTTGTTTGTAAGTAAAGTGTGCCATTGCTCGGCCTACACCAAATCATTTTTTTCATTTCGGTTTCACTTAGCTCATATTTACGAGATTAGCATTTAATCTTTGATTCTGATGATTGTACTTATCGTTTTGTATCTGCATTAATTTGAGTAATATATATGTATATATAATATATTACTAAAATTAATGCAGATCTACCCCTTGAGAGAGTACATTTCTGCTGTTTTGCATTTAGGTACAGGTACAGAGTACCATGATGTACAATCAACAACGAAAATTTCGGACATGTCCAATTAATAGAAACGTTTTTTTTTTAGTGTCAAATATTTACCATCAAGGGCAAGTATTTAGCACAAAAAAGGAAAAAAGAAATTTCTATGCAGCTATTTTTATGAGCGTTTCTATTTATTGGACATGTCTGAAATTTTCGTGGCCAACTGTAATAGGAGTTGGTGTTGGGCACAGACTCGGTGCTCTGCACAGGAAATGGAGGTTATTTCTGGGTCTTTTCTCAGAAATACTCTTCCTTTTTCGCCGCTGAGATAAGCGCCTTTCATTCTGTTGCGGTGAGCTTCGGCTCTAAAATGTAATATATATATATATATATATATATATATATATATATATATATATATATATATATATATATATATATATATCATTAATATATTAAATTTCTTCTGCACAGATTACAAATGACTACGGCGACGAAGAAAAAATGTCGACAATACTCCAGTGAGTATTTAGCTTATGGTTTTATACATTCACCAGACAATATAACACAGCCATTGTCTTTTATGTATGGCTACACTTTCTAATGATATTATGCGACCAAGTAAGCTTAAAATACATTTGGAGAATAAACACAAGGGCAAAAAAGACAAAACATTAGATTACTTTAAAAGGCTGCGGGGTGATTTCTAAGCAAGGAGCACTATTAAAGATATATTTAGCAAAACAGCGGCAAAACTAGACAAAGGTTTAATTGCATCTTATAAGATTTCCAAGCTAATAATAGCAAAGTCGGAAAAACTTCATACTATTCATGTATCTGTGGTTATTTCAACTGTCATGCAACCCCCCCCTTCAAATCACTGAAGTCATTCCGCTGAGCAACAATACAGTATCGAGACGTAATGACGAAATGGCAAAGGATGTAGATGAAAAACTCGTTAAACATTTACAAGTAAAGACCTTTTGCATTACAAATTGATGAAACGTTATTACGTTATAACGAAGCCCTTCTCATGGCGTATGTTAGGTTTTTGGATAAAGATCAACTCAGAGAAGAAATGCTTTTTTCTCGCAACCTTGTGACAGATACTAAAGGTGAAACAATTTTCAAAGAAGTAGTGGCCTATTTTAAAGAAAATGATATTCCACTTGGGAATACTATGACTTGTCCAACTGGTGGCGCAGATGCTATAGTAGGTAGATATAGAGGATTTATTGCACATTTAAAAGGGGATGTAGCTAAAGTTGTTTGCATACACTGTGTTGTCCACCGTCAACATCTAATTGCAAAAAGCCTAGGAGGACGTCTGAAAAATTCCCTTGATAGTGTAATCAAGACGTCAACCCTATCAAGTCTAATCCACTTTAAGAGCGTCTTTTCCAACAACTCTGTGCTACCAATAAAGAAGGGTTTGAGCACATACTTATGCATACAGAGGTGCGATGGCTTTCTAAGGGCAATTGTCTGAATCGCTTCATTGCACTTTGGGATAGTGTTGTGTCATTTCAGGATGGTAAGCAGCTCGGAGTAAGAATCATTGATACCAAATGTGACATATTCTACCTTACAGATATATTTGAAAAGCTAAATATCTTGAACAAACAGCTATAAGGTAAAAATGCAAATATTTTTACTTGGAAAGAGTTTATTTGTGCATTTATGGGGGAAAATTAAGCTGTTCAATACAAATATGGGACGAAATAGTTGATACAGTTTCCAACTCTCCGCACTATTGAGAGTGAGCTGAAAGAAGATTATATTTTAGTATACATTGATCATTTGGAGAAATTGCATAGTGATATGAAAGTTAGGTTCAGAGATCTTCTACAACTAGACATTCCAGGTTCGGTGGTAGACCCATTTGGAATTAATGCAGCTGATGTTGATATCAGATTACAAGAAAGCCTCACTGAGTTACAGAGTGATCAAACTTCTCTGGCTAGATTTAAGCATGGTGTCAGGAAATTATGGACAAGTCATGAAATTGCTAAGAAATACCCTTTGCTTTGGGACGAAGTAAAATTATATTTTATTGCTTTTCCTACTTCTTATCTGGTTGAATCGGGTTTTAGTAAAGTGCCACACCTCCTATCAAAAGCTCGCAGCCGCTTGAAAATAGTAAGAACAGGTGATCTTCGTCTGTCTCTAAAAACTATAGACCCTGATATTGAAAAAGATGTAAAACTCCATGAATCACAAGGATCGCATTGAATGAATAAAGAGTTGATGATATATTTATTTAATTTTGCTAAATGATTTTATTTTTTGTAAGACTAATTATTTATTATAAAAGAGTATTACATTTTTGTTAACCGCTGTTTAATTTTTGCTATGTTTATAGTCCTATATATGTGAAAAATATAATTGTACCTGAATACAAATAGCTGCTTTAATATCTTTTATCCTTTAAAGTAGAGTTAAACTGCATATTACCTACTGAAAATAATGATTATGGGCCACAGGAAAAAAGAAGGTTCCTAAGGGGGCCATAAACCAAAATCGGTTGGGAACCCTTGCTCTAGAAGATTCCATTACTGTAGTCTGGAGCCCAAGAGTTCTGCGTTCTCCTTTGACAATGACAAATCCCTCAACCAAATTATTCAATTCTTCTTGATTTATCAACTAGATCTTCTTTTCCATAGAATCATCCTCATACATTTTATCGTCATTGTTATCCTCCTCTTCAGGCGATGAATCATCTTCTTTAACTGCACTAGCTGATGGAGGAACTGAAATTCGCATCTCCATATTATGGAAGACTGGTTTTATAGCTGACTTACAATTTGAATATTCAGTTTTTGACTTGTTCTTATTTTAGAATCCTGCAATATTTATTATACAAAAGTAGCAATCAAAAACATAATTTGTTGGCTCACGTCACACCATTGGTACAGCAAAAGGCATATCCTTCCGTTTGCCATTTAACCATGTGTGAGCCCCGTATAACACACAGTACAAGATTTGTGAGGTACCGAGGGCTTGTCTTGGTCACCAACTTGGCGTATATCTTGCACAGATATCACAAAAGTTGTCTGGGCTATTTATACATCCTCGCCGATTTATGTTTTCAACTTAGTTAGTATTTATCCTGTTATATACTTTTGTACAATCTTATTTCTTTTACAAATTAATTGAGAGATAAATCTGAAAGAAAAATGCAATTAATCACTGTATGTAAATACCGTTTCAAAACCACTACTATAATGGCTAAATTTGACAACGTGATAAAGCAGAAGTGTAACGCAATAACCAAACACACACAGCATATCCTCTCACTACAGTAGCCGAAGCAACACTGACCATATGTGTAACTAAAGATTCGGAATCAGATTCGGAATCAACATACTCGATTTAGTATAAATCACAAGCTAATACCCAAGTAGTAAAATCATTGTTGACTAGTGATATAATGAATATCATGGTTAAAATTGTTTGTTTGCTCTATCTTTCAAGATACACCTACGTGTCCTAATAGGTTCCACCAGGGTTGCGGCAGTGTTTTTTACTACACTCCCTGTCTCACTGCCCTTCAGTATTGTTTCAGTAGTCGTAAAAGGTGGTTGTGCTGTGCATGTTTACATTTTAAGGTGAAAGGTAGGTGATTTTCATAGTCAAACACTTTTTAAACTTATATGCTCTGTATTATAATCCCCTCCCTGAGTATCACCGTGTCGTGGTGGAGGGGCTTGCGTACTTCAATGACACAGTGGGCTATTCAGTGAAGACTGTGATGGACATTGTTATCCATCAGTCTGTCTTCAGGAGTCCTACCTTGCTGAACAGGCCACTGTGTATGAGTCAGACTAAGGATCCCTCCTCCTTGTGTTGAGTATCGCTGCACGGGTTGCCGATCATGTTTACCGGAGGTATCGCCTTGAAGGCCGCACTCGTTCTGGGGCCGATAGCGGTTCACAGCGTGGGTCTTAACCTAGCCGTCGTCAAACTTCCATTCATGACGTTGCACTGTTTTTAAAACGACAGCTGCAGCATGGGGGAGGGCTACCCTGAGGACGGTGTAAAGCGCCTAGTCTGGGGGCAGCTACAGTAACATGACTCCACTTTTCCAGGGGCACTTGTTCTTTTAATGGAACTATTTATGGGTAAAAATAATAAAAACTTTTCCCTGAGGCCCCAGGTTTCTGGTTTCCGTGCCACCAATGACCGTGATCTTCGTAGACTCGATACTTTTGGTTCCGAGGTCGACGATGATCTTGATTATGATAGATTTGTAGTTTTAAAATAAGACAATGATACATCATTAAGTAAGGCTGACATTTTCAATGTCTATAAAGACTTTGTTGCCAAATGTGGTGAACCTGCCCAAATGCCGCCTAAGAATGATGGCTGCCTTGTTGTGGAGTCCCTTTCATCTGAGCATCATCACAAAATCAAAGCACTGGATTCTCTTGCTTCCCTCAATATCTCCTCGTAAGCCCAACCTACCTTTAACACCTGCAAGGGGGTTATCAGGTCGGGGCAGCTTATTAAATATGATGTGGACCGGCTTCATGCTAAACTGACTTCTCAGAAGATAGTTGGTGCATACCGCGTCACTCGTAATGTTAATGGACCAGAGTTCCCTCCGCTACTATCATATTAACTTTCAATAGGTTGGAACTACCTAAGAATATCAAAGCTAGTTATCTGTGTATTCCTGTAAAGCCCTACGTGGAGAATGCCCGTATGTGCTTTCATTGTTAACGTTTTGGACATGTCAGTAAGTACTGCAGACAGGTGAGGGTATGTGTCAGTTGTTCCTCTGATTTCCATGCAACACCGTGCCCTCGTCCCCCTTGTGCCAACCATGGTGGCGATGACCTAGCCACCTCGAAGCAGTGAACCTTTTTCTTGTATAAGAGAGAGGTTGTTGCTCTTCAGAATAAATTCTGAATTAGCATGGAGGATGCTAAAGGAGAGCTAAAGAATTATACATACAACCATAAGTGAGTTTTGCGGACGCTCTTAGAGCGATAAGACCAGTCCGTAACAGACAGCAGAGACCATTCAGACCTCCACTTTTACGGCTGTAGAATATCCATCAAGAAGCCCCAATACAATCTCTGCCTCAGAATGATGCTTTTCCTCCTTCTCCACTCCTTAGGGAGGTTCCTGTTTTTCCTAAACCAAGGCACAAGAGGACTCGCCGTTTCTCAGATTCCCCTCCACCAGCATCCAACCAACCATTGGCATGTCCTGAAGACATGGAGGCAGATTCCGAGGATGTTCGTGTGGTGTTCGTTTCACCTTTGTACATCCACCCTCCTCCCACTGAATCTGCCTTGAGTCCATCAGTCACAACTAGCCAATCTATTACATCCACAGAATCAGTAACTCCAGAAGAAGCTGAATGGATTTTTTTTTATCCAGCTTTGGCTGTGGTTCTTTTGGAAGAGAAGAAACAGCCTTCTGGGGCTTCTTCACCCACCCCAGCTGACCCACCTCTACTACCTACCAGTATAGAGGACCCAATATCTTCGCAGGCATCTTTGCCAGCAAAAACCACCCTGTCATATTCACGACTGATAGATGGTTCTTTGCCATCTAATAAAAGTGCTATCCCCAAAACATCAAACTACCTATGCCTCAAGTGTTAATTACACCTAAAAATCAAAAAGTTTCAAAACCACAGTCACCTTCACCAGATGCAAAGAAAAATTTAATTACCATTAAACTATGAATATGTTTCCAATTGTTCATTGGAATCTAGAAGGGATCTTCTCCAAATGGAAAGAATTAAAACTCCTGCTTCATGATTGCAACCCTAGTTGTATAGCATTACAGGAGACCCAATTGGGTATTCGTCGATTACCCAATATCCCCCCACTATTTGCGATATTTTAAGAATCTCCTGAACCAATTCATGGTTCGGCTATTTTTGTCCGTGAAGACTTATCTCACTTTGCAATCCCGTTGAGAACAGACTTTCAAGCAGTGGCGATTCGTGTGGATACCAACCGTTTATTCCAGTCTGCCCACTGTAACTCCCTCCTGGTTAAGGAGTAGTTGCTTCTGAATTGGCTAACAAATTAGCAAATCTCATCGCCCAACTCCCGACCCCATTCCTACTAGTTGGAGACTTTAATGCAAGACACCACCTTTGGAGAGACTATGATGACAACCCCAAGGGAAATCTGATTGTGAGACTTATGGAGACCTTGGATGTGTCATTATTTAATGATGGCACTCCGACATCCTTCCATGTCCAGACCAACAGCTCTACCTGTGTAGATTTGTCACTTTGTTCCTCAGACTGTCGAGCAGATTACAGCTGGTCGGTGTATCCTGATCTGAGAGGAAGCGATCACTTCCCAGTTGTTCTGACCTCATGCCTTGGTGGCCCTCTTTTCCTACCGGGCAATAGGTGGAACACCAAGAAAGCCAATTGGCCAGAGTTTAAATACCTTTCTCACCATTCTGGACACTTCCCTCAGGGCGACATTGACATGGTCCTGGAGAACCTCCATGATTATGTCAACCAGGCGGCAAATTCTTCCATGCCCCTCCTCAAAACTGCATCCAACAAGACCCATCTCCCTTTTTGGTCTGAAGAATACAGCAAAGTGGTGACAGAGTGTAAGCGAGCTTGTCGTCGCTACCATCGAAACCCTACTGCCATCAACAAGTATGCTCGTAGCCAAGCCAGCGCAGTACGACAGCGTACCCTCCGCCAGGCTCGCGGAATTTCTTTAAAAGGTACATCAACTCTATCAACCACCAAACTCTACCAGACAAAGTGTGGAAAAGAGTGAAAAAGCTCATGAGCAGAGCAAGTGGTTTCTCTGCCCCCAATATAGTTGAAGCAGGCGAGCTTTTGAGAGATTGTCCAGAATTTCGAATGTCCTGGCAAAGACATTTTCTGACATTTCCAACCCTAACAATTATTCATAAGGATTTCAACATGTCAGGAAAATACAAGAGCGGTGCCTCTTGAACTTCATGGATCCTTGTTTTGATAATGCACTATACAATAAGCTCTTTTCCATTTATAAACTTCGAAGTGCTCTTAAAAGATGTGGATCCACCGCACCTGTTCCTGATGGTATCTCTTATGATATGATCAGGAATATGCATTCAACACTCATTTCACATCTTCTCGATATATTTAACTATATCTGGAGGAAAGCAATCATACTTCCGCTTCGTAAACCAGGAAAGGAAGGGACGCTTCCGACTCACTATCGCCCAATTAATTGCCCTTACTTGTTTTACATGCAAGCTTTTTGAAAGGATGGTGAATGCCAGGTTGGTATGGTTTCTTGAGAAACTTGACCTTGTTTCTCCTTCACAGTCGGGTTTTTCGAAAGAGACAATGCACCACATACCTATTGGTCAGGATGGAAGATTGCATTCGACAAGCTTTCTCAAAGAGACAACACTCTATTGCTGTCTTTTATGATATAGACAAAACATATGATACAACCGGGAGGTATGGTATCCTGAAACAACTATATTACTGAGGTATCAAAGGCCCTCTTCCTAGGTTCATACAGCAATTTCTTGCTGGACGCACGTTTCGTGTTAGAGTAGGAAATGTAATATCGGAACCTGTTGATGAGGTAGAGGGCGTGCCACAGGGAAGTGTTTTGAGCGTCACATGCTTATCGGTGGCTATCAACAGCATTATTACTGATCTTCCTGCAGAGGTAATGACAACTCTTTATGTGGATGACTTGGCATTTTTTTCAGCATCACCTCGGCTGCTATCTGTCATCCGTAAATTGCAACCTGCCATTAACATCATTGCCAAGAATGCTGCTGCAAAACGCTTCCGACTGTCATCCTCAAAAACAAAGGCAGTTCATTTCTACAATTTCAGGCAAGTTGACTGGAAACAGTCAACCTTATCTTTGTATGGCTCCACCAACTCGTTTGAGCCGCATTGTAAATTGCTTGGGGTTATCTTTGACTCAAAACTCTCCTGGGTTGCCTATATAACTGCCTTGAAAAAATCCTTCTTGAAGAGAATGGATATCTTAAAACTTCTATCACATGTTTCGTGTGGAAGTGATCGCCGTACCCTGTGGCTTTTGTATACAACCTTGATCCAGCCTAAGCTGCAGTGTGGGTCACAGGTCTACTCTTCAGCCTCATCCTCAAACCTAGATAAGCAAAATTCTATTAGAAATCATAGAGTGCGTCTAGCTCTTGGAGCATTCAAGTCCTCCCCAGTATGGAGTCCTTCCACTATCCTTTCAGCGCCTTAATTTTAACCCGCAGTACCTTTTCAGGCTACAACAGCTCCCCCACTCACCTGTATATGAGTGCACCTATAATATTCACTCGGTGGCCTCTTATGACAGGTTTCCTTCCCTGACTCGCCCCGTTGCCCTGCCTATGACTGGAGATATAGGTTAACTGAGGGAATTATCAGTTATTACATATCAGATCCCTAAAGTATCCCCATGGCTATTGCCACCCGTGAGGGTTTGCAAGGTGCTGGCAAGCAAACCGAAGACCAAGTTCTTGCCTTCGGTTCTACGAAGCCTCTTTTATGAGCACTTTTTATGCCACAAATCAAGCACTTTTATCTACACAGATGGATCTAAATCCCCTGATGGGGTAGGAGCTTCTGCTATCTTCTCCTCCCGTCATGTGTCTGTATGCTTGCCCAATACAGCCTTTATCTTCACGGCTGAGTTTGTCGCGATACTAACTGCACTGTATACCATCGCTTCTTCATCACCGGGATCTTATACGATATTCTCTGATCCCCTCAGCCCTTTGGAGGCTTTAGTCGCTTTATTTCTAGATCACCTGCTGGTTTCAAAGAGCCAACAGTGGCTTTTTTATTTATCCTCGCTCCACGAAGTATTATTCTGTTGGGTACCTAGCTACATAGGTATAAAAGGAAATGAGAGAGCAGATGCTGTTGCCAAGGCAGCTGCATCTATAGGAACCTCCAGCCCTGTTCCTCTTCCTTTCCATGATGTCGTGCCATATATCCGTGAGTACGTGGTCGGCCAGTGGCAGAGGACTTGGGACGAACTCACCCCCAACTAAACTGCATGCCATCAAACAGTGAGTCTGCCCCTGGCCACGCACTACTAGGACCCGTACTCAGGATGTTATTCTATGCCGTCTGAGAATTGGGCATTGTCGTCTGACACATGGCGTTCTGATGGAAGGCCTCCAATGTGCACTTACTGCGGAGTACCAATGTCTGTACTCCACCTCTTTACTAAATGCTTACGTTTCCATACTCTAAGGTAAAGGTTTTTTCCTTGTATTTGCCAAGGGATGTGTCCCCAGCAGGTTTTGAGGAGCATCCTTTCTGAACATGAGTGCACCTTTAATATGAATCTAGTGTTTAAATTTTTTTCAGAGACAAATCTTTTAAAGGAAATTTAATGTTGTATCATTTTTAGAACCAGATGGACGTGTCGTGTCTTATGATTTTACTTTAATTTTACAACATTCTAGAGGCATTTATTTTTCTACGTTTTTACTCCATATTCCTTTTTTTTTATATCCTTTAGATTTTTAACCATAGTCTGTTTTTAAAGAACATTTGAAATTATAATGAATCTTCTCTTTTTTAAAATTGCTGCGACCTTGCCCACTTGGACTTACGCAGCAGTCATCTGTTTTGTACCATTCTTCTTCTGTATTATAATGATAAATTTATGAATTAATTTTATGTTTATCTTCTAATTGTTTTCTTCTTTCAGATGCATCTTACTTGTGGCAATAAGGTAGACAACTTCTGGTACATTTGTGGTGCGGTAACCTTTGCATCACAGAAGCGCCGTATAACTGTTATGGTTAGAAAGGCATATCACCTATATTTTGGATGTAAAATTGGTGACCAGGATAAGAACTGGGCTCCTCACATATGCTGCAACAGTTGCGCTACTAACCTTCGCCAATGGTTGAACAGGAGGAGGAACAGAATACCTTTTGCTGTGCCAATAACGTGATGGGAGCTAAGAGACCATACCAACAATTGTTATTTCTGCATGGTACCTCCAGTACAAAAGAGCTTGTCAAAAAAGGAAAAGGATTTCATTGAATATCCAAACATTCCATCAGCTATCCACATAGTTCAACGTGGAGAAGATCTACCTGTTCCTGATGCACCAACTTCGGTATCCTTTGAGTCAGATGAGGAAAGTGGTGAGGAGGAAGAAGAGAAGGATGACAGTGCTGGATTACAGAGTGACTCTAAAATTTTATGAAGCACATTCCTCTAGGCCACATCTCATAACACAAGCGAACTCCATGACTTTGTCAAAGATCTGCAACTACCCAAGAATAAGCAGCTGATATGAAAATTTCAAAATTCGTGAACGTCAGCAGCAGTTCAACGATATCTTCATAATAAATGGAAGGTGATTTATTGGATTGCAACAATATTAATGGTCTGATGGAGGCACTTGACATCGAATACGACCCCAGACACTGGAAACTTTTCATTGATTCATCAAAATCGAGTCTGAAAGGTGTTTTGGTGCACGACAGCAATAGTGAATCATCAATTCCTGTGTGTTATGCACCACATATGAAAGAAACCTATGATAATATAAAGCATATGTTGCAATGCATAAAACATGATGAAAGTTAATGGCAGCTCTGTGGTGACATAAAAGTTGTTGCCCTTGTGATGGGCTTGCTTTCTGTGTAAATGGGCCAGCTGTGCAAGAGGTTCCCACTATATCAGGAGAGACTGGCCACCTTGTCAATCAACAACCTCTCACTGAACCAACCAAACAAATTTTGCTACCACCTATAGACATATAACTGTGGCTCATGAAAAACAATGTCAAAGCTATGGACAAATCTGGTCAAGGATTTAAGTATTTAACATAAAAATCCGCTCACTGAGCGACGATAAGATTTAAAAAAAAAGAGTTTTCATTGGTCCTCAGATTTGAGTGCTTCTTAAAGATGGTGACTTTGAATCACCCCTTCGTGATGAAGGAGAAAGCTGTTTGGGAAGCAGTCAAGTTTATAGCGAAAGGATTTCTCGGAAACTGAAGAGAAGGAAACTATAAAGAATTGGAGGAAAACCTCATCAAGGCTTACAAGAACATGGGGTTTAACATGTCATTTAAAATCCACTTTTGGATTTATATTTAGACTTTATTACCAGCGAAGTGTGGGTCAGTTAGTGACATACATGGTGAAAGCTTTCATCAAGATATTTCAAGCATGGAAAAGCTGTACATGGTAAATGGAGCACAACAATGCTTGCAGACTATTGTTGGACATTGGCAAGAGATGATTCTTCAGCCCACTATAATCGCCAAGCAAAAAGGCAGAGCGTGGATATGGATTAGATTTTACAACATAATGACACATACTGTAAGTTATAATAAAATAATCAAATATTACATGTCGCGTATCTTTAAACCTATAGCCAATAAGCATTTTTCAAGGTGATATTTGGATTCAGTGCATGGAAATACATAAAAATGAACTAATCTTATTTAAGAAGCACACAACTTTTCAAAGATTGTTAACCAGTGTTATTTGGAGATATGTATTGGAAGCCTTTAAGATTCATTTGCACCAAAACCCTGTTAACAGAGCCGAATATTCCCTAAGCCACAGATCGAAGGTTTGTATGCCTAGCTCAAGTTCCTCCTGTAAAGAGGAGTAATTGCAAAATATAATATGAAGGGAAATTAGATAGAACTTAATTTTAAACAATTTAAATATGAACTTTTCATGAGTTACTGGTCAAAGCAACATTTCTTCTGAATAACTTCGAACAGTCTGTTGTCTTTTTAATGAAGTCAAAGTTTTTATTCATTACCATTAACAATTTTATAAAAACTTCATTTTTAATTAACAATAATATGCAATTTAATCAATAATGTATTCTCCGTTGTTATTTACGACTTCTTCCCAACATTTAACTAGTTTTTCGATGCCTCTGCAATAAAAATCTCTGAATTTTGGTTCAAGAATTTGTTTAACCAGGTTCTTTATTCCACATCAGCATTGAACGAAATGCCGCGCAAATTGTTGGAGAGCGATCGGAACAGATGGAAATCCGATGGAGCCAAGTCTGGCGAATATGGAGGATGTGGCAGGATTTCCCAATTATGCGTTTGTATAGCGTCTTCTGTCATATTGGCAATGTGAGGACGAGCATTGTCGTGTTGTAGAAGGACTCCATAACGTCGATGAGGTCGCTTTTCGCAAATAGCTTCGGCGAGTCGATACATTTGTTGAACGTAGAATTCTGCATTGACAATCTCGCTGTTGGCAAGGAGCTCACAAAGAAAGATGCCTCAACAATCCCATCACACACACAGCATCGTCTTTCGTGAATGAAGTCCTTGCTTTGATCGCAGAAGTGTTTTTTTATTAGGGCTAAGCCATTGTTTTCGATGGTTCATGTTGACATAAACACACCACTTTTCGTCGCCAGTGATGATGCGGTGAATAAATCTGTCCTTATATCCACGAGTAGCCTTGTGACGAGCAATCAAACCTGCGGCAATCATGAAGCGTTGAAGTTTGTTGCTTTCGCTCAAAGCGGGAGGAACCCATGCACCGAGTTTTTGAACTTTCCCCATCGAATGAAGGTGATTTACTACAGTTTTCTGATGACACGCCAATTGTTCAGCCAATTCTCTAGTCGATTGACGAGGATTTTCATGAGGAAGATCGTTCAATCGATCTTCATCCAACTTAATGAGGCGACCAGAACGTTCTTCGTCATTAAGAATGAAATGACAGTTTTTGAAACGTGAAAACCACCATTGAGCTGTCCTTTCTGATAAAGCATTTTCTCCGCACACAGCACAAATATCGCGACGAGCTTTGGCTGCATTTGCATTGTTCCCGTCTCGATTGAAAATGAATAACAACAAGTGTCGAAAATGCGCCTTTCTTTCAACTCGACATTCCATTTTGAGGGTACAGAACAAAAATTAAATTAACACAACTTTAAAAATAAACCGCAATGACTTATTACTCAACTTCAAGACATAGCCTAAGCAAAAGCCTAATAGTCTACGCTGTTAAGAGACGTGGCCTAACCTTTTCAAATTTTGCTCTCATTATTTATCATTGTTTCTTAATATGTGCACAAATCACGTCAAAAAAACTTAAATCAACACATTAAAAAAAAAACGCAAGAACTTATTACTCAACCTAATACTTTGCAGCAACCTGAATTGCTTCCCAAAGGTAATTTTTGTTGCCTGTCATCTGCGTAAACCTCTTTCTTTAGAATTTTCCGCAAGTTTTTTATTGGATTTAGATGGCAACTATTGGGAGGCCAGTCCATGATTGAATCTCCTACAAATCCTTTCGACTCTAATTCTTAGAAATTTAGAGCCATGACTATGAGCATTATCCTGCCTGAAGACAAGTTACTTTTTCATTCTCACTCGTTGTATCCTGAACCAATAAAAAGTTTTATTTCAGAAACTAGCAATACGTCGTTCGAATCCATTTTGACTTCATCATCCACTTTGAAATGTCTTAGCATTTGTATCCAACAATTGCAGCCCAAATCATCAATCCTCCTTAAAAGATATTAATTTCTTGACAACCTGATACATAGCTTTGTCATTCTTTCCTCTAATTTTTGCCTGTACATCTTGTCATGTTGGTTTAAAATAGAACTTGGGTTTTTGTTATTTTGTTTATTATTTTTTATTGCCGAAGTTTAGCAGTTTCCGGTAAAAGAGATGAACAAGACCATAAAGAAAGATACATTGAAAATAAACTACACGATACTTTATTGATCCATTTGATCATCCATTTTTCCAATTCAACATATCTTCTTTTTCAATTTCACATCGTGCCGTGTTGTCAAAAACCATTAAGAGCCCCAACATGACATTGTTCTTAAAAGTCAAAGAGTTAAGATGAAAATATTGGTTTATATCACACGAGTAATGTTTTTTTTAACTATTAAAAAACATTGATTTCAAGTTTCATATTGCTTCTATGGTTCAATCACAGTAACTAGGAATGGTAAAATAATCAAGAAGATAAATCTGTTATCAGTGAACTCACGATAACTGTAGAAATAGTCTTTAGCAAATCTACGTAATGATTTTTTTTAACAACGCACGTCTCTTGTTATTTGCCTATTAATATTACCAGTGTTGTTCAGATCATGCTTCATACGTAATTGGATCAGTAGTTGAGTATGACAATGCAGTTCTTACTAACGTGTGTCAGTAGTGTTATTAGAACAGAAAAAAGCAAGGATGTAATCAACAATCAAACTTGCGTAGGAAGGAAATTGAATTGTGAATTTGTCGCTCATTTATAGTTTGTTCAATATGATTAATTGAGTAAAAGATATCTGTCTCACTCTGACTAAGGTAACCCATTGAGAAAGATCGATGTAAAAAGAAGCAGGTCAAGAAGAGGAGTGAATAGAAATGTCAATTATCGCGAAAATATATTAAGAATAACAATAACTAACCAATTCCCCCTCACCAAAATCACTTTTGAAAACATAAGCCCTCCCCCACTAATAACTAAACGTTTACTACAAAATCGGTGCTCTCTTGTGAGGTAACAACGAACGAGTGTGATGTTATGATTCGTGTGGTGCATTGAAGAGTACACGAGTGCTTATGTTCTATTAACTAAGACCAGAGGTAAATGTTCGCAATTGGTAACTAATTAAATAAACCTCCATTTTACACAACTTCATTTGTCCACGTTTCAAAAAGACGCCCATTACTCGTTTTGCTTAATCAAAGGAAGCGAGCCACAAAACTGAGATCGAATGGAAATAAAGGTGAAAACACTCGATTGATGGTCGGTATTTTTGGGTCTGTACGACGTAAAAACCGGTTATGCGACTGACTTCTTCCCTGTCTCTAAGATTTATAAAAGAGTGGTGAAGATGAAGGAAGTGAAAATGTATGGAAGATAAATAGCTGAAGATCCACCTACTGATATTGAAGCGGAAGGGCACGAAATCCTCGAGGTGTAGTCCATGCTACACCTAACAATTCCTTGCCGGGATATGTAAAGAACAGACACGAGAAGCAGGAGGAAAAAATACAACTAAAAAAGATACAAAATTCCTCCCCTTTTTTATGTGTATACGATTAAAGCTTAAAGTAATACCGAATAAACTCTATAGTAATGCTGAATGAGGTTTATTATAACACCGAATGAAATCTACGGTAATACTGAATGAGGTTTTCGGTAATACCGAATAAGGGCTTCGTTAATGCTGAGTGAGGCTTATTATAACACCGAATGGTCTACGATAATACTGAATCAGGTTATCGGTAATACCGAATAAGGGTTTCGGTAATACTGAGTAGAGTTTATTCAAATACTGAATGGTCTATAGTAATATTGAATAGGGTTTTCGGTGAGGTTTGTGGTAATTTTAAAAGTTTATTATAGTACACAATGCGATTTTAGGTATTAGCGAATGATGTTTATTGTAATACCCAATGAATTTGGCGATAATACCGATTTAACTTTTTTGAAATATTGAATGAATTTTTCAACAATAGCAAAAAAGTTTGCATTAATACAGAATAGGGTGATTTCGGTTTGGAGTAATACTGTTTTTTTCCGGTAATGTCGAATGTGGTTTACGGTAATAGTGAATGGGGTTCACGGTAATGCCGAATCAGAGTTACACTAATACCAGGACAATATGTTAAATTCGATACTTTTTGAGTGCCGGTGTTCCTTGTGTCCACCCCCACCACACCCTCTTCCCACAAGTGAGAGTCAAGTGTAACTTGGTTAACCATGCGGCACCGGATGTCTGAAGAAATGCGCCCCCTTCCCCGTCCCAGCCCCAACAAGTACAAGGGTTCTGCCTTAATTTCAGAAGCCCAATTGAGTCAAGAGAGTTACACTCCCTCCCAATCAGAGAACCTAACCTAACTACATCATTTTCTTTCGGAACCTACCCTCCCATACCTTCTGGTGAAAATACCTTCGTTGGTCTTTGTTTCTTAGTTTGGAACAAATAACTAATAAAAATCCTTCCCCACATCGGTAAGGGAACCTACCTTTGTTGTAGAAGGGGAGCAAGTTAGGTCATTTGTAAGCCCCCCCCCCCTCCCGGTACGGTATGGCGAAAGTTAAGCGGGAGAGTGATGTGAATAGTGGTGGGTGGGGGAAGATGTAGAGGGAGACAGATATGAGTGGATAGCATAAAATAATTTAGGAAGAGGGGCCTGAGGGAGGATGAATATATGAACAGAGCCAAGTGCAAACAACTGGCAATAAAGCTCGGATCCGCTTCGAAGAGGGAGATGAAAGAGAAAGAGAATTAACATTTGGCGTGTGGTAATCTATTTTGCAAGAGCTAAACTTCAATTTCTCAAGTTTTTACTTTGTATATCATTTAGTTTTCCCGTTTTGTTTTTGCCTTAAGGACGGGAGTTTTAGAAACACTGTTGCCATCTTGCGCTCAACGGTTTATAGTCTAATTAAAGCCTTTTATTATCAAACAACCGCCCACGGAATTTTTCGGCACAATGTGCTTTCATGTCAAGAATTTTAAGAATGATGGCGAAATTCTTAGTCGTTATTTTCTTGTTTTAATGTAGTTAAATCTATGCTATTCGATTCAAAAACCAAGGTTAAAAGGAAGGAGGGAATTATATATATATATATATATATATATATATATATATATATATATATATATATATATATATATATATAAAAGTAGTGAATAATGGGATGGCTTTCAACATTCTTTCTCTTAAAGGCATTCAGGTATTCAGAAACGGTACAGTGTCTTCGGGTTAATCTCATTGCTCTATATCTGCCTGTTGGCAAACATCTTTAACATCTGGCTAGAGATGAAAAATCAGCAGAAGGGAATCAATTATATTTTGAACTAATAAAAATTTTGTCCGTGAGCATTCAGTTTATATATTCAAAACATGATATCGTTGAAGACAACATCAACTGAATAAAATAGGACTGAGAACTAAGAATGAAGTTCAGAACATCTTGAGTTTGATATAATCAAAATATATCGAGATTACAAATCTCATTTTTAGAGAAATTTATAAAAAAGCGAGTAAGTTATAATTAGGTTCGATAAAAAACTAAAATGGCACTGACACTAATAATAAGCCCAAAACAGTTAAATATCAACATTAATGTAACATATATGTACTGGCTACCGAAGACCCTCAAAGAGAGCATATCTTTACGTCCAATTATTTCTTGCATTGGGTCCAATGGTTATATTTTATCTAATTGGTTTGCTGTTATTTTATCAAAAGGCGTGGGCAAAATTTCTCAATCACATGTAGTTCATTCGGTTGCTTCATATGAAAAAATCAAACAACTAGACTTTAATGGAAAGAGAATGTCAAATTTCGACGCAAATAGCCTCTTCAAAAATGTTCCAGTTGAGGAAACTCTATACGTCTTTTCAATAATTCTTCTTATTCTAGACATTGACTTACCACTACTCGTCCCCAAAATTATTGAATTGGTTCGATTATGTGTGACTGATCATGTATTTTCTGTTGAAGACCGTTTCTTTCGTCAAAAGTATGGCCTAAGCATCGGGAATCCGCTCTCTCCCAGTCTTTGTAATTTCTTTTAAGGAAAACTATGAAGATTCTTCACACTACCTTTTGTGGCCACGACAAAATACTTAAAACTTCCGTACTTTCTTTTTATTCCTCTTTCCATGAATCCTTTCCCTACCTCTTATCTAGTTTAGATATGTTGATGATATTTCCTTAGCGTTCCAATTAAACGCTATGCACCCTGCAATCAAATTCAAAGTGGAACGGGAAACAAGAGAATTCGCTACCGTTCCTTGACATGATAATCCAATTTCTAAAGTCTAAAGTCTAAAGTCTAAACAATCGGGTACTTTGCTCGGTTTACCGTAAGCCAACAAACTCAAATGCTTACATACATTACTTCTTGTGTGACGACAAATTCGTTACAGCTTCCATACTTTCTTCTTTATTCCTCTTCCCATATAGAACATGTGGCCCCATTTTTCTCTAAGAAGAAATCAACAACATAATTTGCAATTTTATTGAGCTTGATTACCCCTTGTACTTTATTAACCAATTGCATTGTAAGGACAATCAATTTTTATTCTATTCAACCACCAATAAAATGAATTCGAACAATATATATCTTCCCCTGTCCCCCCTCTATAACTGACTTAAAATCATAAAATAGCCTTTGCATATGTGAATACGTTAAGAAAATAGTTAAGCAGATTCCGTTCCACAAGCCACGACTTCGGAGTGTCCCTGATCTCGTTCGTCTACGGATTGTGAAAAACTTTGGTGAATCTGGTCATTTTACTATGAAGATTAAGAAGCACGGATGATATTGGGAGAGGTGAGCTCTCTCTCCAAGTGAAGGTTTTGGCTTTATATGGAACGATTTGAGAATATTTTAATTATTCTCTCACAACTAACCTTACGCATAACACAAAATTGCTATAATGCATGGAGATCAATCACACTTGTCTGACTGTAGTCGTAGTTCGGCGAAGGGTCTTGAGGTGATTGTTCGTCCCGTCCCCCCCCTCCTCTCTCTCTATATAAAGGCGACTAATTTTAGATGTACGAACGGCTTTAAAGACACATTATCAGGATAAGATGGCATACGATAGGTGCTGGGTCAGGAGGATAGGGAAATAATTGTTACTTTATGGTGTACTGGGGCTAAAAGGGTGTGTGATCAGTGGATGAGGCAAAATATTGAGGAGGTTGGCCCGGGAGGTGCCGTTAGATTTCTCGTATTAAATGGGAAATAGGGTTCGGTAACTAATAATTACACGATTCCCCAAACGCATACTATGGGTAAAGGGGGCGAAATATGTAAATCAATTTCATATTTTATTTTCTTTCTCAGCTGCCCTCGTTTGATCTTAGCTTTACAGTTTTTTTCCTTTGCTTTTTTTTGTTTCCTTCACCTTTATTTTCGTTTTTGCAGTTTCTGCCTATGTGAGTTATGATGTTTAATTAAGTCGTATTCGCAGTATTTTATATGCACTCTGCGAGGTTATCGTTTGATTTGGGAATGAACATGTATGTATATAGACACCAGAATGTACAGGGTGGTCCTAAAGTCCTGTTACCCCCTGTAAATATTGTTTTAATTTTGTATTTGAAATTTTGTTTTAATTTTATATTTCAGATGACCGAAATGGCTGACACGAGCCCCTACAGTTTGCGAGCGAGGCTGATTGCAAGTCTATGGGAACATGATCATGTGTATTCTATTCTGTAAATAGCATAGAAGATGTGCCACATGACTTCACTGCACTGAGAGTAAATACTCTAAAACCGGTACATGTGTTTAGTATTATTCCTCTATTGTTATTATTACTTTTTGGTAGGGGGTAACAAGACTTTCGGACCACCCTGGACGTATGCGAGTTTATCACATGCACACACACACCTCTTCATAGCCAGTTCGATGACTGTCTTTCCTACCCCCACTCTACACTCCCCAAACGCAAAATGTGTGACTCACCAGTGTGGCACAAACGGTTCCATACCCACAACAGGATCGCAAAATACGATACTAACGCTGGTCCTTCGCCTTTTCCAGAGAGGTCCAACCTCTCAGTACCCTTAGAGTTGCTAGTGGCTGCTTTCAGAATAAAAATTCTATTTCTACGTTCGTTAAAAGGGTGCAGGTAGAGGATGATATTTATTGCGGAAGTTGTATGGTTCCTAGGTCTGCGGGGATTAAAGAAGTTAAGGAAGCTTGTGGCAATGATATGCACCGATCCACCCATATGGGTTAAATGAAATAAGGGTATGAGGTGATATATACATAGGAACAAGAAAAGAAGGAGTCTGCAAAAGACTAATCAATAACCTATACAAGGCAGCTCCTTTTCTCATCACCCAGTTCACTACCACCCAGTAGCATCCTCATCCATAAATTTATCCAGTCTATTCTTAAAACTCCGCAGCGAGGACGCTTCTATCACCTGACTATGTACTAAGCCTATTCCATTCATCTACCACTTGACTTATAAACCAATTTCTAGCAATCTCTTGATCTTTAGTAAAACAAAACTTTTTCAGCTTAAACTCATTGCTACATGTTTACTAAAAACAAGAACCTTACCCATTATCTCCCCTAATATAACCTTTTACCCACTTGAAGAACTCAATCAAGTCCCTCAAACTCTTCTTTGCAACGCATGTAGATTCAGTCTCTGAACCCTTTCATCGTAAGGTAAGCTCTTCAACTCATGAATTATCTTAGTCATTCTTCTTTGCACAAACTCAAGCAAACCACTATCCATCCTATAATATGGTGAATAAAATATACGTACACACCTTGTGGAGAAATGGCTACATTAAGCCTCCTGGAGGAGTATAGACACATTCAAGCCCCCCCTCCCTTCATGAGGAGAAGCGTGGGAAAGGTAGCCGGCGAAAATGCTTTCCATGTGTGATCGCCTCGCCGCTGTGGGCAGTTGGAGCTAACATATGTTTGAAGGCGACCACCTAAGGTCCTTAAACGACGCTCTAACGATCGTATGACCTACGAGACCCATAAACCCGTGGTTAGGAAAAAAAAACGGTGCGAGTCAGAAGGCACGCTAAGGAGCGGTGTGGTTACGAGCCTATAATTTGCGAGCTGACTTGGGCATCCCAGTGCCACCTCAGGAATTCTCGCTCTTCCCAGATGCTAACCCACCATTCGCTCCCCCCCTTTTGCATCTGTGGCCTGGTCACTTCCCCCTTTAGATGGGGCGGCAATCCGCCTATAAATAAGCCCCGCAAAGAAAGAGAAGAGGATTATCTGAAGTCGATACGCCAGAGTAGGATTAGGTCGTGAAGATCGATCCATCGGCTAGACAAGAAGATTATTAGAAGTCGATTCGCCAGAAGAAAGATTAATTCGTAAAGATCGACCCTTCAGCCCTACAAGACTATTTCCGTGAGAAACGATAGGATCAGATTGAGAAAATCGATCCCCCCCTTTCAGGGCCGTATTAACCTAAATAGTCAAGTTTTATATCGGTGCCATACCGAAGAAGCCTTTTCCGTCTGCAAAGAAGTCCGACTGAAGAAAAGCAAAGCCGCTCACACTCGAGTGATTCTTACATCGCAAGCACCGTAAGAGTGAGAGGAGAAGAACCCAGCCCCAACGAGCTCCCGTTCTTTAATCACATTGAAGAATCACCCCCCTCCTCGACGAAATTTCAACCTTCGGCCACCACACTTCAAGGCGAGAGATAAGTCCTCCAGCGACATCCGGCAATCCCTAATACCTACCTGTAAGTTAACAATAACATTTATATCTCTATTGCGATAGTAGAAGTTTAGTACGTCCCACGTTTTAAAGGAGCGTAGAAACCATTATTCTTGAACCTAGGTCATATGTGTTTGTAGATGACAGTACATTAATTTAATGTTTTATGCTAAACAAATAGGGTCGTGATAAAAATACTAATTGGCAATTAGTTTGTTTATTGAAAGCCTACTTGTTTATGTTTTGTCATTCAAAATTCTTTGAGGCCAAATATAGAAATGCTTTTACTGTTGGTTTGTAATATTTAATTTAAAATACATGTTTATTTTTTGGTAGATTCTGGTGTTTCCTCTTATCCTTATGTGTTTAAAAATAGCTCTTCCTTAAGGACTAAACCACTAAAATAGCACTCTTAGAACAAAGCCTACTTCATCATAGAAGTAACTCACGCCCCTTAAAGCATACCGTTACTAAGAGGGTGTCAAAGCGTAAAGTGATCAAAGCCAAGGGTCATTCTACGACATATTATAAAAGTGGTGTCAGGTCTAGAGGTTTTATATTAGAAAGAACCCAGCAGTGGCTATTTAAGGAAGAGCTAACACATAAAAGGAACACCAGGAATAATAGAATATTTGACGAATGGGAAATTGGTAAAGTTAGAGGTGGATACCATCTAAAGGTAATTGTTAGGCCAAGTGGTAAGTTTCGGTGGTGGAGTAGGTCAGGCTTGATTAAAAACAAGGTAGATGACTGACATAAGCGCGATGGCATTGTTTGACCTTTATCGGAAGCAAGGTCAAAGCCTCGGACTACAAGGAACCGAGCTGAGTTCGTTTATTCAGGAGAAAGAGAGAAACGAAAGAGAGTTTATTCAGGAGAAAGAGAGAAACGAAAGAGAAGAAAGAAGAGAAAAGATGAAAATGGAAGTAGAAAAGACGAAAATGGAAGCTGATGAAAGAGAGAAGATAAGGGCCCACGAAAGAGCTCTTAGTAAAGACCAGTTAGAGGTGCAGTCAGTGTCATCTAAAACAGGAGTATCACCAGCGGCCAGCATGAAACTCCCGGAGTACAAGGACGAAGAAGATTTATGCTCATATCTCTCCCATTTTGAGAAAATATTTGAAGTCAATAATTGGGACCTAGAAGAAGATGGGGTCGCCAGACTGTTACCGCTACTCAATCGTAGGATGAGAGAGATATTCGTATCTTTACCCTCAGAAGCGACTGTGGACTATTCCACTCTCAAAGCCGAACTTCTCTCAGCTACAAACCTTAACCCGGAAGAATATAGGATGAAGTTCAGGCAGTCTCGTATAAGACCTGGACAAACGTACAAACATTTTGGCTTTGAGCTTCGTCGAAGCCTACAGTTTTGGATGGAGTCAGAAGGGGTAGAGAACGAAGTCGCTGCGGTCGTCGACTTCATGCTTAGAGATCAGTTACTAAGTACCCTACCCCAGGAAATCCGTGCATTCGTTAAGGACCGAAAAGCTTCTACCTTCAACGAGTGTCTGGACGAGGCTGACCTCCACGCGGTAAATCATCGGTTATATCCTAGGGAGTACAAGAAAGAGAAGGCTCCCTCCCCAAAGAAAAATGGGCCGCCACCCAGGCATTTACAGAAGAAGCCCTTTAAGTTCGCAGCAGCAAAAGGAACTTATAAACCAAATTTTGGAGGAAAAAAAAATCAAAAAGAAGTTAGGATTCCACAAGGATCATACCCTAATACCGGCACGTATCCCAGGAAGCCCGTCACTTGTTATACCTGCGGGATAATAGGTCACCTGAGTTTCCAGTGCCCACAGAACTCCCGACTGAGGGAGACCTCGAGACAACAGGTGCAAAACCTGACTGCCGCGATCCCAGCAGGACAAGCTGATTCGTCCTACGTCCCCGCGCCAACATCCGAAGGGCCCCAGCAACAGGTAAACTTTCTATTCAACAAAAGTTCGCCAGGCGGCCTACAATTTGAAGAGGGCACTGTTAATGGGTGCCGAGTATCCACTTTAGTCAGAGACACCGGGTGCACGTGCATAGTGGTATCCGACAAGTTGCTGCCCCCAGTAAACCCTGCCCATAAGAAATTCGCAATCGTCCACGACTTTTTAGGACGCGACAATCGATTCCCCGTCGTGAGATGTCATATACAATGCAGATATTTCACCGGTTGGACGGACGTGGTAGTAGCCCCGATTAAGTTCTGCGCAGTACTAATCGGACAAAACCCCCTAATTCACCAGCAAGAAGTGGCCCAACAAGTAGTCACCCGGGCACAAGAAGCCCAGAGGAAAGAGCAACCTGCTAAGTTGACCCCGAGGATTACCCTCGAAGACAATGGGTTCAAATTGACTTCCTTCGCCAGTGCTCAGAAGGAATGCCCCACTCTTAAACCTCTATGGGAGAAAGCTATTAAAGGTGAAATTCTCCAAGTGAAAGGAAAGAAGCCGATCCAGTATATCGTAGAAGACTCACTTCTCTACCGTACTATCAGCGAGGAGGATAAGGAGAACAAGAAAGCACTGTGTGTACCTCAAGAATAAACGCAAAGAATTTTGAATACCGCGCATGATGGAATATTAGCCGGACACTTTGGGCACAACAAAACGGCGCAGCAGATATTCCGACACTTTTATTGGCCCCAGGCCGCAAAGGAAATTGTGGCCTATTGCCGATCATGCGACGTGTGTCAGAAGGATCCCTCCAGAGGACGGGTACCTCCCGCTCCCTTACAAAAGGTGCCCGTCATAACCGAACCATTCTTTCGAGTGGCAATTGATTTGGTGGGACCAATTAACCCCCCTTCAAGTGGAGGACACTCCTACATCCTCACTCTAGTGGATTGTGCCACCCGGTTCCCAGATGCCGTGGCCCTACGGAAGATTGACACTATTTCCTGCGCGGAAGCATTAATTTCAATTTTTGCACGAGTAGGCCTGCCTAAAGAAATTCTATCTGATAGAGGGCGCCAATTCACCTCAGAATTGATGGAATATTTTAACAAACTTCTGTTAGTCAAGCCAATTTTTACGAGTCCATTTCATCCAGCCGCTAACGGAATCTGCGAGAAATTAAACGGGACTCTCAAAAATATATTGAAGAAGTTGTGTCAAAACAACCCTACACAGTGGCACAGATTCCTGCCTGCTGCCCTTTTCGCCTGCCGAGAAATACCTCATCGGACGTTGGGATTCTCGCCCTTTGAGCTATTATACGGGAGAAATGTGCGAGGTCCTATGAGTATTCTTAAGGAATTATTTTCCAACGCGAAGCTCGAGCAAGAAATCAAATCGTCTTACGCCTACGTAATGGATATGCGCGAGCGCCTAGAATACTGCTCTGGCTTAGCTCGAGAGAACGCCGAGAAAAACTTAACCAAATACCGGGACTATTTCGATATGAAAGCAAAGGCTCGAAAATTAAAGGCAGGAGATGAAGTCTTATTATTACTCCCGACCGAAAATAATAAGTTATGGGCCCAGTGGAAGGGACCGTTTGAAGTAATCGAGGCACGGGGTCCAGTCGATTACTTAATAGATACCCCAACAGGGCGAAGAACCTATCACATAAACATGCTAAAAAAATATCACCGCCGCGCGTGCATAAAGAATATTACCCTTCTAGACGAAGAAGAACCGATGGATGCCGTTTACCCGGGTACGCCCCTGCAAGTCATACACACCGTGTGTGTGGAACAAGACGAGGAATACGAACTTCCCTCGCTCTCACCTACCCCGGAAGACCCTCGGGTGGATTTAAAGATAAATCCCCACTTAGAAATTCAACAAAAAGCGGAAATGTTGAACTTGCTCATGGAATTCCCAGAAGTCATTTCTGAAAACCCTGGATGTGCCAAGGATTTTATCCATGAAATAAAACTAAAAACTAATTCAGTGGTTCGGAGCAAACCATATCCCTTACCAATCCACCTACGAGAAGCCTTCAATAAGGAAGTCCGGAATTTACTAAAATTGGGAATTTTAGAGCCATCGGAGTCCGATTATTGCTCCCCCATAGTAATGGTTAAGAAACCTGATCAATCATTTCGGATGTGCGTGGACTTCCGAAAATTGAATTCAGTGACCGTTTTCGACGCCGAGCCCATCCCACTAATAGATCAAAATCTCCATTTATTTGAAGACGCTAAATTCATCACCGAATTGGATTTATGTAAAGCGTACTATCAAATACCTCTCGCTAAGGAGTCCAAAAAACTGACGGCTTTTGCGACCGAGAGAGGTCTGTTACAGTTTACCAGGCTACCCTTCGGACTACTTACAGCCGGTAGCAATTATAATAGGATGATGAGGCGAATTATCGCTGGACTAAGCGACGTGTCGTTTTACTTCGACAACGTGTACGTAGCTACCCGTACATGGGAGTCACACTTACACGCCCTACGCTCATTGCTGGAGAAATTGAAGGAGCAAGGTCTAACCGCCGGGCCGACCAAGTGTTATTTTGCCTACGAATCCATTGACTACCTGGGATTCAAAATAGGACAAAAACACTTGACTACCCAGCAAGAAAAAGTGGACGCCATAGTCAAGATGCCCCGGCCGAAAACAAAGAAACAACTCCGATCGTTTATGGGAGCGGCCTCGTTCTATAGGCGTTTTGTACCACACTTCGCTTCCATTGCGGCCCCACTGAATGATTTGTTAAAAAAGACAGCGTCAGACCCTGTCACGTGGAACCCCCATGCAATAACTCAGTTGGAGATTCTAAAAGGAAAACTCGTAACTGCGCCCATTCTTCGCTTACCAAATCCCAACAAGATCTTCGGTCTTCGCACGGACGCTAGTCGGGACGGGCTAGGCGGAGTATTGCTTCAATACGAAGATGACGAAACAGCCTATCCCATAGCTTATGTCAGTAGGAAACTGTTGAGTAGAGAAAAAGCCTACGCTACTATCGAAATCGAAGCTTTGGCCATAATATGGTCCATAGGTAAATTCAAATATTATCTAATAGGGCGCGAGTTCAAGTTGGAATGCGACCATAAACCGTTGTCATACTTAGGTAAAAATAAGTGTAAGAATGGAAGACTCCTGAGATGGAGTTTACTCTTGATGGAGTACCAGTACTCCATTCACTACATAAAAGGGTCCAACAATTGTATGGCCGACTCGTTAAGTCGGAACCCTGTCGACGAGTAAGGAGCAGCCCAACTATTGTATTATAGCAAAGTTAAGTGTAAATCAGTAGAATTGTAAGTAAGTAGGGGTGAGTAACCCAAGTGGTAGGTAAGAAAATCCTAAGATGGCACAGTAATATAGGAATTAATGTAAGGTCAGGTGAAATGTTATCGAGGCATTCCCGAGTGAACTAGAATTTATTGTATAATATAATGTTCCGTAAGTTACCCATGTATATTATTGTAAGCGTCGGACTGGAACCCCCATCCCTACCGTTATTTTCTTAAGAATGGAGGTAGATGTGGAGAAATGGCTACATTAAGCCTCCTGGAGGAGTATAGACACATTCAAGCCCCCCCTCCCTTCATGAGGAGAAGCGTGGGAAAGGTAGCCGGCGAAAATGCTTTCCATGTGTGATCGCCTCGCCGCTGTGGGCAGTTGGAGCTAACATATGTTTGAAGGCGACCACCTAAGGTCCTTAAACGACGCTCTAACGATCGTATGACCTACGAGACCCATAAACCCGTGGTTAGGAAAAAAAAACGGTGCGAGTCAGAAGGCACGCTAAGGAGCGGTGTGGTTACGAGCCTATAATTTGCGAGCTGACTTGGGCATCCCAGTGCCACCTCAGGAATTCTCGCTCTTCCCAGATGCTAACCCACCATTCGCTCCCCCCCTTTTGCATCTGTGGCCTGGTCACTTCCCCCTTTAGATGGGGCGGCAATCCGCCTATAAATAAGCCCCGCAAAGAAAGAGAAGAGGATTATCTGAAGTCGATACGCCAGAGTAGGATTAGGTCGTGAAGATCGATCCATCGGCTAGACAAGAAGATTATTAGAAGTCGATTCGCCAGAAGAAAGATTAATTCGTAAAGATCGACCCTTCAGCCCTACAAGACTATTTCCGTGAGAAACGATAGGATCAGATTGAGAAAATCGATCCCCCCCTTTCAGGGCCGTATTAACCTAAATAGTCAAGTTTTATATCGGTGCCATACCGAAGAAGCCTTTTCCGTCTGCAAAGAAGTCCGACTGAAGAAAAGCAAAGCCGCTCACACTCGAGTGATTCTTACATCGCAAGCACCGTAAGAGTGAGAGGAGAAGAACCCAGCCCCAACGAGCTCCCGTTCTTTAATCACATTGAAGAATCACCCCCCTCCTCGACGAAATTTCAACCTTCGGCCACCACACTTCAAGGCGAGAGATAAGTCCTCCAGCGACATCCGGCAATCCCTAATACCTACCTGTAAGTTAACAATAACATTTATATCTCTATTGCGATAGTAGAAGTTTAGTACGTCCCACGTTTTAAAGGAGCGTAGAAACCATTATTCTTGAACCTAGGTCATATGTGTTTGTAGATGACAGTACATTAATTTAATGTTTTATGCTAAACAAATAGGGTCGTGATAAAAATACTAATTGGCAATTAGTTTGTTTATTGAAAGCCTACTTGTTTATGTTTTGTCATTCAAAATTCTTTGAGGCCAAATATAGAAATGCTTTTACTGTTGGTTTGTAATATTTAATTTAAAATACATGTTTATTTTTTGGTAGATTCTGGTGTTTCCTCTTATCCTTATGTGTTTAAAAATAGCTCTTCCTTAAGGACTAAACCACTAAAATAGCACTCTTAGAACAAAGCCTACTTCATCATAGAAGTAACTCACGCCCCTTAAAGCATACCGTTACTAAGAGGGTGTCAAAGCGTAAAGTGATCAAAGCCAAGGGTCATTCTACGACACACCTCATCACAACCAACACGAAGGCTGTGTGTCTTATACTAACTCCAGACTCACAACACTCAGAAATAAGTGGCTCGCCATGTATATATATATATATATATATGATCAATAATATTTTATCAGAATACAATTTTTAAAAAGAAGCGTGCTTTTACGAAACCCATAAAATTAGATTAAAACCGATTAAAAATGGCGTTGATCTAAAAATATGCATTTCGCTTGAAAAATAATTCTAAAATCTTTCCTTTTAGACCTAGAGCAAAGTTTATTTTCGGACTTACTAACTAGTTTCATATATTTAAGAGTTCATTTATTCGCAGTAAGTCAATTTATTTGTCTATTCGTATTAAAAATATGATTTTAAATGCAGGTAAAAAAAAATGTGTGTTTTATACAAAGATAATTAAATAAGACATAGAGGCACATATTTTGAACATTTTGGTTTTACTCTCTCTTACAGGAGATAATATTATTGTTTGTGACTATAAAAACAAGCAAATGTTTTAACACATTAAAACTAGATTTTAATGATTATGTGTAAATTCTTCGAGCACACTCGTGTCGTTTTAATTTTAGTGAATTTCTCAGTGGTTAGTTCTGTGCGAATAAAGTTATGAATTCCAACCATCTAAGCAACAGAACTAAATCTTTCAACGAATCAATTGTAAAATTATTGTGCCTAAATCTATGTATATGAAATATAAAACCATCAATCACTTACTTCCTTATATGTCCTGGCTCTCGAAGACCCACAAAGAGAGCATATCTTTACGTCCAATTATTTCTTGCATTGGGTCCAATGGTTATATTTTATCTAATTGGTTTGCTGTTATTTTATCAAAAGGCGTGGGCAAAATTTCTCAATCACATGTAGTTCATTCGGTTCCTTCATATGAAAAAATCAAACAACTAAAAATTAATGGAAAGAGAGTGTCAAATTTCGACGCAAATAGCCTCTTCAAAAATGTTCCAGTTGAGGAAACTCTATACGTCTTTTCAATAATTCTTCTTATTCTAGACATTGACTTACCACTACTCGTCCCCAAAATTATTGAATTGGTTCGATTATGTGTGACTGATCATGTATTTTCTGTTGAAGACCGTTTCTTTCGTCAAAAGTATGGCCTAAGCATCGGGAATCCGCTCTCTCCCAGTCTTTGTAATTTCTTTTAAGGAAAACTATGAAGATTCTTCACACTACCTTTTGTGGCCACGACAAAATACTTAAAACTTCCGTACTTTCTTTTTATTCCTCTTTCCATGAATCCTTTCCCTACCTCTTATCTAGTTTAGATATGTTGATGATATTTCCTTAGCGTTCCAATTAAACGCTATGCACCCTGCAATCAAATTCAAAGTGGAACGGGAAACAAGAGAATTCGCTACCGTTCCTTGACATGATAATCCAATTTCTAAAGTCTAAAGTCTAAACAATCGGGTACTCTCCAAGTTCTTTCATTCACATGCAAAACCTTTTCCATAGCATCGATTTTAACAACGCAAAAATAATATGAAACTCTAATAATTACATTGAAAGACGTATTGCAGAGTCTATCCTAATTGGTGTTGTGGAGAATTATAATAATATCTAATATAGTCGACCATTGTTTAACAGTTAAAATTCCCCTTATGTTCTTATTATAATATTTTTTATTGTATTCTACCCATATTATTTATTTTCATTTGCTCACGGTCTATTTATAGCTCATTCGCACTTCATTGTTTCAATACAATACACCTGATGATACCGCAAAACGAAACTATTACTTATCAATAAATGACAATTGTGAATCAGATTTTATTGATAATTACTAGTTTCGTCTTGCGCATCGTCAAGTGTATTGTAATAAAACAATGTAGTGCGAATAAACTATAAATAAGCCGTGAGTAAATGAAAGTAAATAAAATAGGTAGAATACAATAAAAAAATATTATAATAACATAAGGAAATAAATATAGGGGCGGCTCGTTATTAAGGGCTAGAGGGCCTGGCCCCACCAAATTAAAAATATCATACTTTGTCCAGGAACAAATACAATGTAGTAACTATCATTTATAATTTCATAAAAGTATTGTAATTACCGAGCTTAAAACATTTTAGATTCTCTTTGACATCAGTTTGGGCTCACAATGAGTTTGCCCTTAGACCGCTTAAAAAAATTCAATGGAATCAGGACATTAATGAACCGACTTTGTCTGCTACGTTTTCTTTCACGCTAATCTGTCAAATTTGGGCCGAGTAATGGAGGCCCCAAGGGGGCGAGTTGCTACTTAGCATATTTCGATGGTTGGAGTTTTCGTTTAACCTCTGCGTACAACGATCATGGTGAATGAATGGATTATTCTATTTTTCCAAGTGGTGATAATTAAATTTAAGAAACTCTTTTACAAATTTTCAACCAGTGGAAAATAAGTTTCTATCCTCTTTTCGAATTGTTAGTTTCATAAGAAGTTATGGCTTACGATCAGTGATACAAACAAGGTGTGCTGATCAAAAAGTGGCGTGCTCTCACTTATTCTGATTTATGACCTTACGACCTTCAAAACTTTCAATAATTCCCGGACTAAGTTGGGAGGACATTGGCGATTCTATCATTCGAAAGAAAATGTAAAACAACATAAGAGTTTCAAATTTCGTTAGAACCTAGCCTAAAATTGAATAGCCTGGCTGTGCCGGGCCTAACCTAGCCTAGCTTAGTATAATCTAGCTAGCCTTGTATAACCTAGCATAGTATAGCCTACTTTATCCTACCCTATATCCTAGCCTATGGTATCTTAGTATAGCCTAGCCTATCGTATTCTAGTATAGCCTAGCTTAGTAGACCCTAGTCTAACCTAGTATATCCTAGCTTAGCCTAGCCTAGTATAGTCTTACCTAGCGTAGCATTGCCTATTCTAGCCTAGCTCACTATAGCCTAGCCTAACGAGGTATGACTTAGCATTGCATGCCAGAGCTTGGCCTAGCGTCGCCTAGAGTAGCCTAGTATAGCAAGGCTAGAATCGGCTACTATAGCCTAGCCAATATATCTTTGCATACGATAGCCTATCCTAGCATACTATAGGCTAGCTTGTTATACCCTATCCTAGCATAACTAACCTAACATAATTGAGCCAAGCGTATCATATTATAGCCTAGCTTAATATATCCTAGACTAGTATAGCATATCATACCCTCGACTAGAATAACCTTGCATAGCCTAGCCTATTATAGCTTTGGTTAGCTAGCCTATCGTAGCCTAACATAGTATTACCTAGCTTAGCAGAGCATATCCCTCCCTAGCCTATTATACTTTAGCCTACACTAGCATAGCATAGTATAGCCCCGTCTAGCCTAGTAAAGCTTAGCATAGTATAACCTAGCATAGCATTAACTAACCTAGACAAGTATAGCCTATACTATTATAGCCTAGGCCAGGGTTTCCCAACCGGGGGCCACAAGAAAATTTTAAGCTTTAGAGGGGCCACAGATCCATGAAGGGGGCCACAGGACTCAACTTATTGGAACCTGAATTATAGTTAGGGCAGTACCTAATTTTAATTTATGCAGTTGAATTACATTTGAAAAATATTAATACATATATTTTCCCTTTTTAAAATATTTGATTAGCATAATAGGATTTACATTAATCTGTAAACAAATATTTTGCATCTTACAAGCTTATTCTGCGGCGCACTCCATTGTGCGCTTGATCGGTATGCGCCTGGCACCGTTGTTGTCTTGATGAAAATACTTCAGGTAGAACTTTAAATCCTTACAGTCTGTTTATCAAGTGGTTCGGCGTTATAGTACGAAAATTTCGGACATGTCCAATTAATAGAAACGCTCATAAAAATAGTTGCATTGTTTTGCGGTTCTTTTGTGGTGTCAAATATTTACCATCGAGGGCAAGTATTTAGCACTAAAAAGGAAAACAAAATTTTCAATGCAGCTATTTTTATGAGCGTTTCTATTTATTGGACATTGTCGTGGTATGGCATTATATTACGTCAATACCATATTATATCTATGGGGGAGGGACCGATAACTTACAGTTGAACCGACGAAGGGACGGAACACCGCTAGTTTAGACGGGTTTAAATGCGAGATGAGAGTGCAACGAGGTCAGGTAACAAATGGGCAATGGCAAAGCTCATAAAAATAATGAGAGAATTGATGGGTAAAATTACCTCAGAGAATTAACGGACAAAATCACATCAGTAAACGAAGGGGGGAATTGTAGTTATAAATCAGACTATGGAGTAGAACCTAAGGTATTACAAGAGGAGACTATTCAAGTGTGGGGGGGGGGGGGGGTTAACTCAATTGGGTTACTGAAGGGGGAAGAGATGTTGGCTTACGGATGTCTTCTGCACGTGAGGTGAGGCCGCTCCAAACTTTTGAGCGGGAACTTGAAGCGATGACGGTTCTCCAAAAACAAGAGGGGGGGGGTAACTTCCGGTCCAGGGGAGAGTATTTCGGCCACCCTAAATAAGGGGCGAACGAAGGAGGGCTTCGACAGAAGTTGATGAGAGAAGTCCGGAAAATCACTCGGTGGCGATCGTTAAGTGGAATTACCTGACTGGCTGGGGTTAATTCCAAATACACTAAATAGTTCAGCTGTCACTTTGCTTTGTTATTAGCACCTTACTTGGAACTATGGGGAATCTTCTGGGGTCCGGGCGAGACTTTTCAACTCTGTGTCTCTTCATGGGAGTCGAGCGCTATTTATGTCCGAGGCTCTCTCCGTGGTTGGGGGGGGGGGCGGTAAGCGGGAAACAGCTCTACTCTCGAATGGCATCGAATCTTCTTGCAGAGGCTTTTCTGCCCCTGTAAAGTGAATCGTGGTGGACACGGTTCGAGGCTACCGCTTGTGGAATGGATGGGGGGGGGAGAGGATTAGGCTTACCAATTTAGGGCTAACCGGGCCTTCGGCAGTGCATGGAAGTTCCCTTCTGCTCAAGAGAGTCCACGTGGGGTTCCCTCACAGACATGTCTGAAATTTTCGTGGCGGACTGTAATTGTAGTTGGTGTTGGGCACAGACTCGGTGCTCTGCACAGAAAATAGAGGTTGTTTCTGGGTCTTTTCTCAGAAATACTCTTCCTTTTTCGCCGCTGAGATAAACCCTTTTCATTCTGTTGTGGTGAGCTTCGGCTCTAGAATGTAATATATATATATATATATATATATATATATATATATATATATATATATATATATATCATTAATATATTAAATTTCTTCTGCACAGATTACCCATGGCTACACCGACGAAAAAAAAATGTCGACAATACTCCAGTGAGTATTTAGCTTATGGTTTTATACATTCACCAGACAATATAACACAGCCATTGTGTCTTTTATGTATGGCTACACTTTCTAATGATAGTTTGCGACCAAGTAAGCTTAAAATACATTTGAAGAATAACACAAAGACAAAAAAGACAAAACATTAGATTACTTTAAAAGGCTGCGGGATGATTTCTAAGCAAGGAACACTATTAAAGATATATTTAGCAAAACAGCGGCAAAACTAGACAAAGGTTTAATTGCATCTTATGAGATTTCCAAGCTAATAGCAAAATCGGGAAAACCTCATACTATGGTTGAAGAATATATTTTGCCTTCAGTATCTGTGGTTATTTCAACTGTCATGCAACAACCCCCCCCCCCAAAAAAAAAAAAAAAATCACTGAAGTCATTCTGCTGAGCAACAATACAGTATCGAGATGTATTGACGAAATGGCAAAGGATGTAGATGAAAAACTCGTTAAACATTTACAAGTTTAGACCTTTGCATTACAAGTTGATGAAACGTTATTACGTGATAACGAAGCCCTTCTCATGGCGTATGTTAGGTTTTTGGATAAAGATCAACTCAGAGAAGAAATGCTTCTTTCCCGCAACCTTGTGACAGATACTAAAGGTGAAACAATTTTCAAAGAAGTAGTGACCTATTTCAAAGAAAATGATATTCCACTTGGGAATACTATGACTTGTGCAACTGATGGCGCCGATGCTATGGTAGCTAGATATAGAGGATTTATTGCACATTTAAAAGGGGCTGTAGCTAAAGTTGTTTGCATACACTGTGTTGTCCACCGTCAACATATGATTGCAAAAAGCCTAGGAGGACGTCTGAAAGATTTACTTGATAGTGTAATCAAGACGGTCAACCCTATCAAGTAAAATCCACTTCAAGAGCGTCTTTTCCGAAAACTCTGTGCTACAAATGAAGAAGGGTTTGAGCGCATACTTATGCATATAGAGGTGCGATGGCTTTCTAAGGGCAATTGTCTGAATCGCTTCATTGCACTTTGGGATAGTGTTGTGTCATTTCAGGATGGTAAGCAGCTCGGAGTAAGAATCATTGATACCAAATGTGACATATTCTACCTTACAGATATATTTGAAAAGCTAAATATCTTGAACAAACAGCTATAAGGTAAAAATGCAAATATTTTATCGCGCAAAGAGTCTATTTGGGCATTTATGGGGAAAATTAAGCTGTTCAAGACAAATATGGAGCGAAAAGAGTTGATACAGTTTCCAACTGGACATTTCAGGTTGGGTGGTAGACCCATTTGGAATTAATGCAGCTGATGTTGATATCAGATTACAAGAAAGCCTCATTGAGTTACAGAGTGATCAATCTTCTCTGGCTAGATTTAAGCATGGTGTCAGGAAATTATGGACAAGTCATGAAATTGCTATGAAATACCATTTGCTTTGGGACGAAGTAAAATTATATTTTATTGCTTTTCTTACTTCTTATCTGGTTGAGTCGGGTTTTAGTAAAGTCTCACACCTCTTATTAAAAGCTCGCAGCCGCTTGAAAATAGTAAGAACAGGTGATCTTCGTCTGTCTCTAACAACTATAGACCCTGATACTGAAAAAGATGTAAAACTGCATGAAGCACAAGGATCGCATTGAATGAATAAAAAGTTGATGATATATTTATTTCACTTTGCTAAAGGATTTTATTTTTTGTAAGACTAATTATTTATTTTAACAGAGTATTACATTTTTGTTAACCACTGTTTAATTTTTGCTATGTTTATAGTCCTATATATGTGACAAATATAATTGTACCTGAATATAAATAGCTGTTTTAATATCTTTTATCCTTTAAAGTAGAGTTAAATTGAAAATATTACCTACTGAAAATAGTGATTATGGGCCACAGGAAAAAATAAGGTTCCTAAGGGGGCCATAAGCCAAAATCGGTTGGGAACCATTGGCCTAGGCAAACATAACTTAACATTGTATAGCTTAACATACTATCCTAACATAGTATTATCTATCTTAAATTAGAATACTATATCTTACCCTTGTACATTATATCTTATCATAGTATAGCCTAGCATAGCATAGCTTATTCTAGGCTTGCCTGGCAGAGTATAGCATATTATAGCCTAGTCTAGTCTAGCAGAGTATCGGCCGAATAGTTATGATGTTATGGCCAAAACAAAATAATTCCCGGGCTAACCTTGGGAAGACTTTGGCAATTATATCATTTTAAACGAGAAATTAAAATAACATCAGGGTTTCAGATTTCGCTAGAATCGGCCGAATAGTTATGATGTTATTACAAAAAAAAAGCAAAATGGGGACCGACCGACCGACATATTGAGATGTAGAGTCGCTCGGGACTAGACTCGCACGCGAGTAAAAATATCTTTATTCTATTTTTTATTGCCTTATATTTAAAGGGGAAAGTTTGTTGACCAGCATTGGCTATACTGACTTAAAACATTTATCAGAAAGAATTCAGAAGCAGGAAAGTAGCACAACTCAAATAAATAGTTCTCTTCAATTAAATATGCTGAGAAAACAAACGTTTATTGCAATTGATGCTGGTTAGTGACTGTAGTATTCAAAAGCATAATAAATTAGTTGATAATTTTTATCAACTAATTCATTATGCCTTATCAAGAATTATTAATTGTGGTTCACACGAGTTGCTTATACGAGGGCACGATGTGAGTAAGCAATTTGTTAATAGGGGGTATTTTTAGATATGATCTATACAGCTACTCTTGACAGTGCGTGTTCTTAATGATCATCTCAAAAATAGTAAAGTTGCATAAAATACATCTAAAACAATTCAAAATGACCATTTAGACTGCATGTATGAGGTTTACATAAATCAAATAAAAAGGAAATTAAGGAAGCAATTTCTTTTCTCTACAAGCAGACGAGACAATCAATGTATGAGGCTGTTCACAGTTTGTGATCATATTGCGTTTTCCAAAAGATTGTCAACCTGTTTAAAGGTTTGTCTTTCGTTCAAATTGAAGATAGAACAGCGAGTGAGGTGACTAATGTTCTGGTTGAAACCTTTATAAAATTACAATCTCACAAACAGGCGTCTTACGGTAAACTTCCGGGACGATAGCGAAGCGAGATGAGTTGAACTGGAGCCCCAAACCCAAATTAGCCGAGAACGCGCTAAGCCTTTGCCGCCACGCCTTGAATTGGAGTCGGACCCACTTCCGATGGCAATCAAAATCGCTTCCGGCTAAGTCTTATATATTTCCCAGCGCGGAAACGAGCAAGTTAGTATTCAACCAGGAGGTAGGCACTGTTCACGCAGTATCCAACCAGTAATCAAGAGGATTCATTGGAAACAACCATAAGGACACAACGCGCCACTTCACAAGCGACTCTATGGTACTCTAAGGACTCGCAGGCAAGAAACTAGTTGTTCAGAACTACGGCAGTCAAGGACGTAATGACTCATTTTGGAATAACGCGCTTCGCTCCGTGCCCTCCAAGGATACTCCCTCGAACAACCACTCGAGGTCCTCTTCCCCCTCTTGGAAATTCGTAAGCCTATTACATTTTTCTCTATCACCGTCGAAGAGGCGTGACGCTTTCTGACTACGAAGCTTTACCTCATCATCTCCCGTGTTCTTTCGGGTAATTATTGTGTTACTCATAGCTCGTGCCGAACCATTTCATTATAAATTAATTTCCTTTTGCTGAACGATTAATTTTCCCATAGTATATAATTTTTTGTTAATTTCTGTTATTTGTTTGTATAATAAATACATAGTAAAGATTATTTTGTTTCGCTTGTTTAAATCCAAGAACCGCATAAAAAGCCATTGATCTATTTTCTAAGTCGGCCAACGGTAGAAAATGCACTCGAATATCCTCCGTACTTAAAAGAGACTCCCCCTGCGACTAAGGAGGGCAAGCGAAGGTCAGTGAAGACTATCTAACCAACGACAGTCACTATCACTTTCAACATCTGGGTCTGGCTCTTCATTCATAATTTTACTTTGCTTGCAATAGAGTACATCACCAACAGCTAAATGAATCGTGTGAGTAATGCACTGCTGATGAAATAGTTCAATTTCATTTCCAAGTTTCCCTATTACTGAAGCTCCATCTGTTGTACAACCATCAATGTGATGGTTCAGATCTAATCCAAATTTCTCTATTTTTTAGAAATTAATTGGATGAGTTTTGAACTGTTTATTGATCCATTCAATTTCACAAGACCTAGCCACCAGTGTTTTCTCTCGTCATGAACATTGATATTAAGAAATCGTCTCCTTTGAAGTGATGTATATTCGTCTAAAGTTAAAGTAGTGGAGTATTTTGCCATGTCAGAGATTTTAATAATTCCATCGATTTTCAAGGAAGTAAATTGGTCTTTAAATCTCTAAATTATGTCAAAAGAAGAATTGTAGAATCAAGTTTGATCACATCCATTCCTATTTTAAATTTACCTGAAGGTCAATTTTCTTTTAATAGTCTGATATATAAGCAGATAAACAAAATTGTAAAACTGCCCAGCCCTAATCAGGTAGTAAATTATGTTCCCTTTGGGATTATCCCAATCAGGGGAGTGGGTCAGGTAATATGATCTTTGTCTATCAGGTCAGATTTGTATATGGAGTTCTCTGTAATTTTCTACTCAGTTGCCAGTTGACAAGAGTGTATGATACACCGAAACTGTTCTAGAATAAATATGTCTTCAGGAAGTGTGGTTTAATTCCTCATCAACTTGCGATAGTGCATCAACTTTCATCATCAGCATATATATATATATATATATATATATATATATATATATATATATATATATATATATATATATATATATATATATAGAGAGAGAGAGAGAGAGAGAGAGAGAGAGAGAGAGAGAGAGAGAGAATTGCTTGCATGAGAGGAGAAGTTGTTTGATTGTGGCGGGAGTAAACAATTCCAAATTGCAACATATATTTCTTCTCTGCTATATGAATCCAAGCTCACGATTAAAGTTCGTTTGGAGGTGTTTACCATATAAAATCGTATTTGGATTTATATACAAGTTGATAAAATAACTTTATTTTAAACTTGACATTTAACAAGATGAGTGGCGGAACTTAAATCCATTTTTCGATGGAGGGAGTAAATGTGACTGCAGATGAAAAGACTTGTGAATCCTATCCACCGAGGATTGCTTGAGGAAGTGAAAAAGTCCTTCCTCGATGGATGGAGCACAAATTAAAGACGAATGGAAGAGACTTGTGCTTTCTGAAACGATTTGGTCGACCGTGTGGCAATGTGGTATAATGTCTGATTGTTTTATATGTGTAGATAAAGTGGGCATGACCAATGGGGTTTCTGGGGAGGAGCTTTGTCTGAAGTGATGTTCGTTGATGTGTGCGAGAGCAGAGCAGACTCAATGAAAGGAATTTAAGGGAGGATATATAAATGGTGAGAAGAAGTTTGATAATAAAGTCGGGAGAAAGTTTAGGAAATATTTATAGGATTTCAGTACAGCTGATTGGCTTTAATAAACATATAGGAGGAAATAGTTAAATGACAGATCTGTCTGAACCGGGGTTGTTGTTATTTAGAAGGAAGATATTTTTACACAAAGGCAAATTCAATGGTCGATAGGAATATTTCTCTTCTATTTGTATACTCAAGTATTCGTGTAATTTTGTTATTTCGTTCTCTATTTGATATCTTTTTATTTATTCATTTATAAGGCCTACGTTTTTAAAATTGGTCTTTATTTGGTTACATAATTATTCTTTTAATTAGGTATTTATTGCATATATCCACAATAGCAAATGTGTGTAGTTTTAAATGTTAAGACCATACGATCAATAAACCAGTTGGTTTGTACATTATTGTTGCAATATTTATTTAGAATATTTTAGTTCTATATGTTGAAAGGCGGATCTCATTCCGAAGGTATGGGGGGGAGGGGCTGAAAGAGGGTTTCGCCTAGTGTACCACCATGTATGCAGGGCAGCCTCTGCCCACATTTTCACTCTCCTCTACCTCACCACTTACGAACATCTCATCAAACTTGCTGGGGTAAATTCTCTCATTGGTTTTACCATAAAGACGACGACAACACTCAATCACTGACTTTAATCGACACTTTGCAGCGGGTGGGACTGGCTAAATCACGTCAGTCGTGTCTTTTTCATGGCTAGAGCTCATTTCTTTTGGATTATTTTTCAATTAATTAAGCTAAAAAATGTATAGGTAAATATTCGTTTTAACGCATTATCGCAAATAAATTTTAAAATGTGCATTTCTCATGCCTATGTGTACTTTTCAGATCTTATACTCATTGTTCCCGGAAATGCATACTTTTCCCATAATCGACCGAAGACCATACTGGGAAAAGTATGTCGCATTTTTAAATTCATTCAAAATATTCAGCCCAGAACTAACCTTGTAATTTAAGACGGCGATATCGCCGCCTACTTTAGGCTATTTTCGCCAAAATAAACTCGTAATATTCCTACTTTGAAAGCCTACCATCAGGTTTGAATCCAAACTTCGTTAGGCATCTAGTTTGAATCCAAACTTCGTTAGGCATCTAGTTTGAATCAAAGCTTTGTGCAGAAAACATTTTATAAATAAATGAGTTAAGATGAATGGTATTTGCGATCTATCACAGCCGGCACACGCCATTATACTAAAGAAAATAAAAACATGGAGACCCGCGAAGCGTCCGGAATACGCGAAAATATAACGAAGCGTGACGAATCTTTACCAATGTGTAAAATGCACGATTTTCTTGAAATTTCTAGTTTTCATACCTGACGGGGTTCCGGGTTATTCTAAAGGAAGAATGTCTTAGCTACAAAACAAAATGAATTCGGTTATTTTTGGGGGGGAAATACCAATGGAATTCCTGGTCGATCGGGTCATTTTAACTTAATTCTTTACGCAGTCTTAAGACCTATTGAAAATAATGCTTGTTAAAGGGTTAAGGAGTAGCAGAAAAATCAAAACATGACCCAGAACTAGCAATTATATGGTAGGAGGAACTCTTTTTTAACTAGGACATTTTAAAAGAAGAATAAACGTGTTAGATGAGCGACAGGTCTATTTACCTCTAGGTACAAAAAAGTTTAGTGACGAGTTGAGATTTTTTGCTTCTATATCAGGTATTGCAAAATTCGTGTTACACTCGATACGACTCTCTCAACAAAGGACGCAATAATAGTATTGATACAGTTAGACACGTTTTTATTGTTGTGACACATAAATATGTGTTAAAATTGTGATATAAATTAATGTGGCAGCCCTCGGCGGCGAGCATTCATTCTTGGCGAGACTTAAAGGCCACGTACACGTTGTAGACGAGTCTTTCCTCATGCTGACCCACACGCGGTTGATGGAGGAATTCAGCTCGTCGACCAGAAGTTCATGTTCGACCCCAACCACTCTTTCCTGGTCTTGGTCATGTGGGCTGGGGCACCGTCCTGCTGAGAGACGTAATCCTTCTTTTAGGTGATCTTTCTCACCCAAGGCATAATTTTCGTGTCCAATATGTCCCTGTAATCGGCCGCAGAGAGCCTATAACTTCCTTCGAAACTCACCGTGTGCTCTTCTCACCATCCTAAGCCACGATCTCTAGCATCAACATGGAGGCCGAGTGTTTGATCGTAGACACGTAGCGGATCTCAGGGACGTCCTGGGTGAAGCTTATTACACAGTCGTTCTTCTTCTCGATGATCAGATCGTCTGAGAAAGTCTTTTCATCAGCAAAAAAATGAAAATTTTATTTCCATGACTCTTCAAGTCGTTAAGAAAGCGACGACAGCTCTCCCGATGTTGTTCTTGCATATGATCGGTGACTAGAGGCCTTTCCACGCACCCCAAGCTATTGCCGCCCTTCTTCTTGAAGGTCTTGAACACCGTGGCCGCTGAAATGTTCTTCTTCACGAGCGCAGTTATTTTGAGCTTCGGAATACTTTCGAAGGCCTTTATCACAGAGAAACGGTTGAAAACATGAGGTCTGACTGAACGATGTCGATCTTTGAGGTCGTCCTCGTTCTTGAGACTCTTTGCGACTCTAGGGACTGTCATATGGCTGACCTTAAGCCGCTTGGCGATGTCAGACTTGCTGTGGCCCACGCGCTGGAGAGCAGATATCTCGATTCTTTTCCCTTCCATATCGACAAAACTGCACACAATGGAAATGCGTTGTAATGACACATGCTGGAAAAGTAGATCTTTAAATTTGTTTGACGGAACTTTTTCTAGGACATACGTAAACCTCTCGGAATATATATATAAAAAAACGTGTGTAAAAGAACTTTTGAAAAATACGGTAGTGGGTGCTAGAGTATAACATTAACAAATGGCATTCAACAACAAACGTGGTTATGATTTAGAGAGTTTTTGACCAGTTGATCAACAGATTTGGTTAAGTGTAATATTAGTTCATGAAAATATAATCTATGCATTAAGAAAGAATAATAATTTTAATCTCAACTGATTTTTTTAAAAATAGGCCCCCATTCATGAAAGATGGACTTCCATTCTTACTGCCAAGGGAAACAAAATCATAGTGGTAATATCTCGTTATCAAAGAGCTTACTTGGTCAGTCCTTTCACACTAACCCCAGAGAAGAGATGTAGGTAATATCAAACTGTAATATCATACATGTCCCAAATTTTCTCATTTACAGATTAATTATATGCTTACCCGAGATTCGTATCTTATTAAGGTAAATGAAATTCAACAAAGGTACCACTTGCTGGTTCCGAAATACACTGAGATACCAAAGGTATCGTGTAGGACAACCATCTAAATCGGCTAAGTGGGACAACACGAGGTGCCATCGTTTCCACAAGTGGGCAGAAGACCTCTGGACATATGTTGTCATATGACTCGACAAGTGGATGCAAACGGACTTGGCCACCGCGGCCAATACTTAGTCTCTTTGGTTCATGTCGATTGAACCTGCTGGCCACACCATTCGTCGGAACTCTCCAGGGTGCTCATCGAACTAATTTTGTGTAAATTTGGTCCCGATGCATTATCCTGTTGGAGTAGTTCATCGTTGTTGAGAGACATAAAGTCCATGAATGGATGCAAATTGTCACTAAGCTGTAAAACGTAACGGTCAATGACGCCTTTAGGCAGCTCACCCTCCCCGGTTCATGCCACACAAACACACTTTGCACCATTATGGAACCCCCACCACCAGCCTGAACGGTGCCTTATTGACAACTAGGGGGCGTGGCCTCATGAGATGTGCGCTACACCAGAACCATCCTATTAGCCCATAACAACATGCACCGTAACTCATAAGACCATTTCACTTGT
The DNA here is from genome assembly GCA_963969495.1 of Ceratothoa steindachneri. NCBI lineage: Eukaryota > Metazoa > Arthropoda > Malacostraca > Isopoda > Cymothoidae > Ceratothoa > Ceratothoa steindachneri. The sequence continues at coordinate 225,952,966 of OZ018321.1, forward strand.
CACTAGCCACCCAGGGTCAAATTAGCAACGTCACGACACTAAGTACGGTGCAATGTCTTGTAACGTGGTGTTAAAACAGATATTCCAGTGGGTCTTCTGCCTCCATATTTAATGGAAGGTAAATAACGCTGTACTGACCTGATGGATATGTGTCTGGTACCTCATGGATTGAATGTGGATACGATTTGAGCCAGTGTTGCATGTCTATTACCATAGACAATAGTACCCATATGCCGCTGAACAGCATCATTGGCCATTGCACTGTCCACGGTGGGCGGAAATGGCTCCCATAGGGTACACTTGGAAAACACATGATACCTTAGATTCCGTGATTTTGAATATTCGCCCAGTTTGAGAAATGAAATGTCCCATCGGTTGGGTGTTCAAACTCTAATAATTTTGCTCGATTTGCCATGAACAGCATAAACGATGTTAATAGTTACTCTCAAGATGTCAGATCACAACTCATACAAGTCTGCCTAAAATTATCCTTACATACTGCTATGCTATGACTTTTGACACTTCAGTGTATATTTCTTATTATAAATACACAAATGAAGTTGATAATACAAAATTGTGCCAATTTCCTTTTCCTCCATCGCGGTAAGTCTGTATGCCAACTACCATTAGCCCTTCTCTTATTTTTTCGTGGATACTAGCCGAGGATTCCTTGGCACTTATCATCATCACCATGATCACTAACTTTATAGTAATTTAAGAAGGGAATTTTTTTTGAGTATTTGAATAATAATTTCATCTTAATTCGGTTATGACATGTTTTTTATCAAAGTTATTTCTAATAATTCTTTTATAATATCAAAAAACAAATGGTGAAGTTTGGAAATAAATAGGAGTATCGAAATTTTGTGGATTTTTTAAAACCTAAAAATTTACAAATGGTGAAGTTCAGAAAATTTAATTTTATATATATTCTTCTATAACTATATTCTAGCAACGTGATATTTTAAAGGGGGGAAGGAATTTTAGTTTAGAGTTTCTTTTTAAAATCGAAGTTCAGAAAATTTATAAAAAATTAACCATTGCTGCTTTTTTTTAGATTTTAAATTTTAATCTTAGTAGCGAAGTGCAAGCTCCCCCCGTAGGGGGAGAGTGACGAAACCATTGCCTCGTTTCTAATAATTCTTTTATAATATCAAAAAACAAAATGGTCAAGTTCATAAATATAAGTATTGAATTTTTTAAAACCCAAAGAATTACAAATGGTGAAGTTCCGCAAACTTATTTTTATATAACTTCTCTATAACTATATTTTAGAAGGTGATATTTTGAAAGAGGGGAAATTTAGTTTAGAGTTCCTTTTTAAAATTATTATAATTATCGAAGTTCAGAAACTTTATAAAATTTAACCATGGCTGCTTTTTTTTAGATTATAAATTTTAATCTTAGTAGTGAAGCGCAAGCGTTCCCCCTAAGGAAAGGGGCGAAGCCATTTCCTTGTTTGATGATAAATTAATTTGTCCGTTATCTTTAAATGTATACCACCAAGTAAAATAAGGGAACAGTTTTTCTCTATTAAAATATTTTCAAAAATATAATGAGTAGGAAAATGAAATTTCCATGGTACAGAAAATAATGCATTAAATATTTTTTATGAAGATTTCATATGATACAATCGTATAGTCAAAAAATCATACTAAATAAACTAACTAAAAATAATAATGACACGTGCAAAATATGAGAACGATTATTCACACAATTGCTTAGCAAACAAACACACTGGAAACAAAGCTCTTAATAGAAGGTGTTGAAGCCTTTGTTTTCTATTCGGCGCAATGACGACCACACGTCCTCAAAATTTATTGCAAAAGTCTAGGGTTATTTTGTTACATTCTTGCTCAATTTTCGTCCATAATTTTTTCACAATTGAAGGCTGCTGGTGGCGAACCTTTTCTCCAATGATCTTCCAGAGGTTCTTATTTGGGTTTAGATCCAAGCTCTGAACAGTAGTACACTTCATTATTTCAATATCTTCTTGTTCGAAATATTATTTTACTCGTTTTCCAGTATAGCATGACGCGTTGTCCTGCATAAATACTGCTGTCTGGTTCAGAAATACTCTAAGTTAAGGTATAACATGTTGTTGTACGAGTTTTAAGTACAAATTCGTAGGTATCCTTCCAATTATTCGCACCAGTGGTCCAAATCATTCAGGCAATAACATCCCCCATACCATGAGCTTCCTCCTCTATGCTTATCAGAGTTTTTAACATACTTAGGATTGAGTCTGTCAGCTGCAGTGCGTCTTACAAAACGTCTGCCATCAGATAAATCAAGCTAAATTAAATTTACTTTCGTCGCTGAAATTAATTCTCTACCAATCTTCATCCTTCCAAACAGCATGAGTTTCAGCATATTTGAGATTTGCGATCTGGTTGTTCTTATTGATGATTGGTTTAGTTGCTGGAGAACGAGTTTTTGAAACCACATGCATTGAGGCGACGGGATATTGGGAAACGGCTCACGTCTTTGTTACTATTGATCTTAGTTTTTCTAGAAACTCCTGCTGCAGTCTCGATGGGATCTTTCATAGAGAAGCGCCTAATAGTTAGGTCTTCTTTAACGGTGGTTATGCTGGGTCAACCGAATTTTGCAGGAGGTTTTTAGGTTTTGTTTTCATTGTATAACTTCAGAACGCGCGAAATCACACTGTTGGACCTTGCTACCTATTATAAAATGGCTGAAAGTGTTCTCGCCGATGTCTTGAAGGAACAATTCTCTGACGAAACTCAAGAGTCACTTTCACGTGTGGCGGCATCTTTGCAGAGGGACTACGACAGCAATGGCGCTTGTAAAGTTCTTACCTACTGAGCAAAATGTTGCCAGATGGTTTCAAGGAACTTCTAGAATGTTCATGAAAAATCGTCCTCTTATTTTGCACGTGTCAATATTATATTTTGTTAGCTTATTCGATATAATCTCTGGAATATATGATTGTATCATGTTATATCCTCCTAAAATATTTTAAATGAATTGTAAATACATTATAGAAGGTTACTTACTAAACATAACTAAATCTTCTTCGAAATCATGAAGATATTTTGAATAAAATTTCTAAAACTACACTCAACAACGTGGAAAAACTGCAAATATATGAGACAAACAATACAAATACACCTTTATACTCTCTAAGACAACACCTACACACACGCAAACAACTGACCATATTTTATTGAACAACTACAGCAGTGTTGTTCGGGAAATTGAGCTCTGCAGACTGTTTGGGAATCATGGATTAATTTATACTCATTCTGACATCTATCAGATCACTAACCTTCGGAGGGAAGTAATTTCTTTGATATATTATGTTAAATTAAAAAAAAAAAAAACACTGACATAATATTATTATCATTTCATTTTGTTTTTCTTTATAGAGTGTGCTGAAAATACGAGATGACTTCTTGACTTAATATGAATTTATTTGTTTCTATTGTGTGTTCACAGGAGATTTGTTTAATTTTACCGTCTATACCTTTGACAAGTTGAAAAAAAGGAAAGTGTGCCATGACCAATCCTGCGAACCTCAAAAGCTGATGAGCAAGTTCGTAATAAAGGGAAATTAACTTGGAAATAAGAAATTAAACTTTACAGTAATAAGTGGGTATTAGTGGAAAATAAATGGGTAATAAGCAAGTTAATAAATGGGTAATAAGTAGGTAATAAGTGGGTAATAAGTATGTAATAAGTATGTAATAAGTGGATAATAGTGGAAAACCATAAAGTACCTGGGTGTTTTTAATTGGGGAAGGAAAAGTGGAAGAGAATTGAAAGGCAAAGAAAGAAAATGAAATATAGGAAATGGAAAGGTAAGATGATGTAAATAAAATTGTAGAAAAGAAAATTTAAGGAGATAAAATTAAAATAACAAGAGAATGCTAGAAGAACGTCCAGATTATATTGTAACTTAAGATCTTTTAGACCCTTAATGCCGAGATTAGGGTATTATCCTACCCCAACAAAACCTTATCCATATGGAGACATATGTGTATAATATCAAACATAATTGTGCCCAATAGGAGTACAACTCTGTCCCATTTTGGGTACACTTGATCACTATATAGAGTGCACTCGATCCATCATTTATCACTATTGAGTAAATCATTGAATACAATTAGCACAATATTGGCTATGGTGTCTAAGATGTAGGTATGCGGTTCCTATTATTCCTTCAGTTCATATGATGCATAAAGTACTTATGATGCCTCTATGTTGCCAAGGTGCATATGATGTATATGATGTATATGATGTAAATTGTCTTTAAGATGTTTATAGTGCCTAGGATGTCTATGAAGCATATGTCAATAGTTCATATGATGAATATGGTCTTATGATGTCTCCAGTGCCTATGATGTCTATGATGGATATGGTGCTTATGATGTCTATATAGCTATGATGTCTACAATGCATATTATGTCTATGATGCATATGTTGCTAATGTTCTCTATAGGGCCTATGGTGTCTATGATGCATATGATACTTCTTAGAAGGCTACAGTGCATATGGTGTTCATGATTTCTATAGTACATATGGTGTCTATGATATTTATAATGTCTATATAACCTATGATGTCTACAGTGCATATTATGTCTATGATGCACATGTTGCTCATGTCTATAGTGTCTATAATGTATATGATACTTAGATTGTCTTATTGGTTTTATTTGATTAGGTTGGAGAAATAATGATTTGGACTTACCTTTTTTTTTTTCTTAAATCGAAAACTGTTTTATTTGAAGAACTTTGGTTCTTCAGTAGTTTAAATTCCTTTAGTAGTATTTTTCAAGGAATTGTCACGATATGGGTGTATTAGTAATGAAAAAAAGGTTAGTAAAGGCAGGATAAGGATATGGGATAGGATGAGGTATAACTGATTTTAACATTAGATTTAATACATGAAAAAAACAACTTTAAATTTGATATTTGAACTATATCATATAATATACGACCCTTTGAATATATGAGTAAAATCGAAAGTGAAAGAAATTTAAATGACTTTAAAATTGTAAGCAATGTGCTGTTAGCAGTGTTGCCAACCCAACAGTTTTTCACCAAAACATATATATATATATATATATATATATATATATATATATATATATATATAATTTTTATATCCTACCCACAGAGAGTTGCAATAAATTCCTTTATTGCAACCATATTTAATTTGAACAAGATAATTTAGAAAAATTGATTTGAGAGAAACATACAATTTGAAATTAAATTTTGAATAGATAGAAATTTGAAAATAAATAAGAATATATTTGATTTAATTAGAAGTTAGATTTTTAAATTTTTGAAATTTTGATTTAAATTCCTATATAGGAGTTTATGTAGATGTTTCATAAGTTGTCTCTTATCATTTGCCTACATTTAGTTGCTGCCTTCCTTTAGGTCATACAGCATTTTGGTTTGAACCTTGAACTTGAAAGTTTTGGTCAATTGATAAATTTTTATCTCTAAAATTTAATTAATTTGGAGTAAAATCTTGTTGATCCATTTGAGCTTGATCCAAATCCAATATTGGGTGCGTTTCACTGTCTAACCTAGACGATGCAATCTCGTTTTCATTTTGATTAGTTTCATTTCTGCATTTGATAGGATGAGTAATACACAATTTCAGAGGATAAAAATGCCAAATGGAATAATGATATATTTGTCCATCACCTCTTTTGATTTTGATAATTCTGATTTTGTTGTCATAGACTAAAATTATTTCTAATACTCTTTCTAACATCCAAAATAGTCTGGGTTTATTTGGCATTTTAACAAGAACCACTAGATCTACTCCTATTCTATTGGTCCAGTCAGATTGGTAAAGATTTCTGCTGGTTTCCTTAAGACTCAAAAGATAACTTTCCTCCCAAAGCGTTTGGAAAACTTTAATAGTTTAATCTTGAGTTATTAGAGTAGATACTAATTCTCTTTTGGCTTAGGGATCACACCCCCAAAGTCATCTACCTGAAACAAAAGACTTCCGAAGCCATAAGGTTTGAGGAAGGAATTGAGACTTATAGATTCCAAATCATTTTCAGAGGACCTATAAGTTAGTCATCTTGAATTAACAACATTGGTAATATTGCTCAAAGATGTTAAGAGTTCAAAATAGGTTAGATTTCCTCTTTTGATGGTCTTTATAGGCAATTTTTCACGACTCGAATAAGTCTTCCCCATACTGAGCCTAGCCTAGATAGGCAGCAGAGTACAAGGAGATTTTGTGATGTTGAATGTTGGGTTTTTTTCTGAGATGTTCTTGAAATATATCAGACGAGATAGAATTTAACAAAATATCACTTCCTACAGTGAAAGATTTAGCATTGTCACTGTATAGCTTAGCTGGAATGCCATATAAATTGCAAAATCTTTGAAAGGATAGCAAGAAAGAAATAGCACTCATATCATGCAAAAGATCTAAATATATGGCTCTGATGTTTAAACAGGTATAAATAAGTATATAAATTTTGACACTATTTTTTTGTGTGAAGGTCTTTTACAAAAATATGACCAGTATAATCCATCCCAACACGTTGAAATGGTTCGATGAAGTACACCGTCTTTGGGCAGGTTGGTAATTTTGGGGTTCTTATTTTACAAGTGATACATTGTGAAATGATATTGTTGATTATTTGTCTGGCTCTAGGTACCCAGTATCCATGACTCACTTATTATGACATTGATGGTAGTTTGGATTCCTAATGATGACACTGTGCATGAAAATCTCTAATTATCAGATTAGAAATATGATTATTCTTGCCCAACATTACCTGGTTCAAAACATCATAATTTTACTAAAGACATTCAGATATTCTGCCTCTAGATCTTATAAGTTCAGAGTCATCAACAAAGAGATCAAGTTGGTTGACTAATGCAGTGATTTCTTTGCTTTTGTTATTACTTTGCAGAAATTCAATTTCCTTATTAAAGCTTTCAGTTTGCATTAGTTTGATCCAATACATCTTAGTTTCTTGATTAGGATCTTTATTGCACTTTAGTAATTTAGAAATGAACTTGAATACTAATGCTGTCACTCAGTAAAGTTTGTTGATATTTGAAAATCTATTGCATTGTATGGTCTGGTCATTTCCTAAGGAACGAGTCTGATATTGAATTTGAGTATCAGATCCATGAGTTTTTGATTTGTTTTCCTCAGAGAGGCAATTGAGTGGATATTTAGGCTAGCTGGAAGGATCACTTTGAATCGATTCAGGCCCTTTAACCCAAAAGTCAAATTTAAACTTAAAAGCGCTGGTAGATATACCTCTTGTTAGCATATCTGCGGGGGTTTCATTAGTATTGATATAATGGAAAGATATCTTTGTATCATATTTTTTTCTATGCACTCTTTAACTTTCAGAATGTCTTTGATTCTGTTTTTATTAAAAACAGATTTGTTTTTTTTAGCTTGTTTATTAAGGGGCCATGACTAAATGATTTGTGCGTCTATGAATATTTTTATGGTTCCCAATTTAGAACCTGTTAAGCCATTAGAACTGAATTGAGACATTTCAAGGCTAAAGATACAGCCAATAATTTCAAAGTTGGAAGAGATTTGGTTTTAAAAGGTGCGACTTTAGACTTAGGATATATCAAATTAAGTGATTTTCCCACAGCGTAAACAGCAAAACCATAGGATGAACTGGAAGCATCACAAAAGATGAAAAGAGAATTAGATTCATCAGAAGGTAAAAACTCACAGTTGTCAATTTGAATTTCTTTGAGTTGAGATCATTCAAATCTTTGTTCAATTGATTCCAGGATTTTTTAACCTCTATCGGAGCTTCTTCGTCCCATTTAAGACCCAACTGCCACAATTGTCTGATTAACATCCTGGCTTTGATGTTGACAGGCAAACAGATATTTAAAGGGTCAAAAATCTGCTAATTTTAAAGCATCTTGAAATGTGTTATATTTATATCCCAATACTCTCTCCTCTGGGCTATCATGTTTAACAAACCTTTTGTCTTTTTGAACTCTAGATCGAAGATCTTCATTGTTGGTGTTCCAGAGTTTCAAATCAGAGACTCCTTCTTCCATGCGCTGCATACATTCATAATATAAATTCTTAAGATAGTTAACATCAGAACTAGTGATTATAAGATTATCAACATAAAAGTTGTGGTTTAATACTTTTAAACAAAGATCATTGGGATACTGACTCACATGATGTTTCATTACGTAATTGAGTATAAATGGAGAGAAGGTGTATCCAAAAACAATGGCGTTGTACAGATATATCTTGATTTCATCGTTTTGTTTCCAACAGAAACAAAATCTATCTTTGTCAGCTTGCGAATTGAGTTTAATTTGTAAAATTACCTGCTTGATGTCTGTTAAGAGAAGATGAGAACGTGATCTGAATTCTAGAAGTAATTTAAGGAGAGAATACATCAAATCATGCCCTGTATAGGCAGCTTCCTTCATTAATGGATGGTAAATCATGGACTTTGAGAGGGAAGTTGAAGACGGGTCTACCTTATGTAGTAACTTGCTGTTCGGTTTTGATTATGGGTATGTGTGGTATCCAATGTAAATTTTTATACTGTGAGAGATCTATACAGATCTTCTGAAGGATACCGTCTTTCAAATGTTGTTTAAAAACATCCTCATATGATTGTACTAAGTCCCTTTCTCCCAGTGATTTATTAACTTTGTCTAGCACTGTTAAAGCTATTTGATGAAAGCAGATTGATTACATCTTCCTTCCAAGAAAGATCTACTTGATAACCATCATTCTTTACTTCAATATTTTTCCTAAACTTTTCTACTTGAATACTATCTACAGTAGTATCTTAACTATCTAGGTTTAAGGATTCTATCTTAAACATATTCTCTAAACATAGCTCTACTTCACTTTCAACTAAATTATAATCAACGAAGTTGAAATATGACTTACAAGGATCTATTAAAAATTAAATTATGGTTTGATTAACTTGAGCTCCATTTGTATTAGTGGTTTGAGGAGGAAACTGAACATAAAAAATTTGGTGAGGAAGCAAGAAATGTTGAATATTGCCAAAGGGTATGATTGAACCATCTTGGAGTTGAAATGTAGAACCATTCATGTATTTGATTAATGTAAACTGAGGTAGAAATTGTAAAATATTTATTCCCATAACGCCTTCTAAGTCAATAAAACTATTGTCACTTGTATTAATATATTTAGCATCAGCTAATGTGAAGTGTTATTGTAAATTAGGAATAGTTTCATTCATGTGAGACACTTCAAAATTTATTTGTAATTTGTCATCTATGAGTACTGGCAATACATATTTAAAGTTAATGATATTGACTTACAGTTTCTGCATTACATTCAAGGTCATTCAAAATTTTTGGTCTACGATAGGATCTCTGGCTACCAGAGTCTACTAGACATCTTACATCTTTGAAATTATTTCCTCTAGAAAATCTACATAAGTGTAATAGTTGGAAGAAGATAAGGTTTATCTTCTTCTTGGCTGAAATTAATACATAAATTACTTGAAACATCAAAATTAGAATTTTAAATTTCTTTGAATCGTGGACATAAAGCAGCTAGATGAGAAGTTTGGTTACATATTTGATATTTAAAAGATAGTTTGGTAAACAGCCCTGGACATTGTTGAGCTGTGTGCTTAAAACTTGAAGAACTAGAACACAAATCAAGTTGCTCACATCTCTTTACTCTAGAGTCATGATTGTCATATTTATTACAATGAGCCATGTTATGGCCAGACATTGCACAAAATTTTCAATATTTGGCAACAGCCTAAGATTGATTAAAGTTGGAACTAGAATTTTGAGACTTAAAATTAGATTGATTATGTTTAGGCTGGTCAAATTTGACCCTTTGAGATTCACTAGAGTTGTCAGTTTTGAAATCTTGTAAAGTTGAAACATACTGGTTGCCTTTTTTATTCTTGTTCATGCCAATCTTTTGATTTATTTTGGCTTGGTTTTGAGATTGAGATCTGTAAGCCAATTTAGACTTTTGTTAGTTTTAGATAAATTCTTTAAATTGCTGTTATAATCAGAAAAGATATCATTAATATCAGGATAATTATTACTACCTTTCTCGTGAATTCTCTGCAAAACACTGTTGGAAGTTTATTAAATATGATTTGACTTATAATTAAATTTCCTGGATCTTTAGTGAAAAGATTATATCCTAGTTCTTTAAGTTCGCAAAATAAAGATCTAATTTCACCTAAAAATATCCCAGTTTCTTCAAAACTGGTATCAAAACTGTTTGAAGTTTAAAATTTTCTTCATGGTTTCATCTATTATAAAAGGTTCATCTAAATACTCTTCTTTAAGCAAATTTAGAACTTCTTCATAAGCATGATCATTTACTGATATGTGAGATATTAATTTGAAAGCTGGGCCTCTGAGATAGCCACTAAGATATTTTAAATTAGCTGAATTTGAAATATTTAATCTATGACCTATTACATTTGGAAATTGAGTAAGAAAAGTTTAAACTCAAACTTACCCTTTTGATTTCCTTCTAAGGTTGTACATTCTAAAGGAGGAAGTTTGACCTCAAAACTAGGTCCCAAACCAGATAGCATGGCCCTAAAGGATTCATTTTCTGAGCTAGAATTTGAAGCAGAACTATTAGATTTTTCAGGAGTTAAGATGTTTAGTTCATTTAGCACCCTAAAATGGTAATCTACTTGATTATCTAATTCTTGTACTATTGTTGAACGACTAACAACCTGCAAGTCAAAAGGTGAAATCAATTCTTGAATTTTTTTCATTGTAATTTTCTATTTCCTTAATGAAAGTTTTATGACATGACTTTGTTTGACCAAAAATCAGTTCTTAAATTTTTATTATTTTCTAAATCGTTCAATTTATTTAATAAACGAGTAATTTGACCCTTATTATGGCGCGAGATTGATTAGGACCTTTGAAGGCCTCTGAATTGTTTTAGGATCTCCTGAATTTTTTCGGAGACTTCGGCATTGCAATCAATATTAGTATTAGCCATTTTGGTTAATAAATAATCTATAGATTAAATTAAGCAACAAATAAACACGAGCCAAATTTAAGTAGATTAGCCTATACTATATCCAAATTTGAATATTTGAGCACACCACCTAACTATAAATGCTTGTAGACAAAAGTTATAGGCCTAGGACTAGGCTATGTAGGCTAAGTACGAAATCAATTTCACCATATCCGAAGTTAGGTCGTAAGATAGGAGAATTTGAATCAATTCAATAGGTCAAAGTTTTATTGGTTTTATTTGATTAGGTTGGAGAAATAAAGATTTGGACTTACCTTTTATTTTTTCTTAAATCGAAACTGTTTTATTTGAAGAACTTTGGTCCTTCAGTAGTTTAAATTCCTTTAGTATTTTTCAAGGGATTGTTACAGTTATGGGTGTATTAGTAATGAAAAAAAGGTTAGTAAAGGCAGGATAAGGATATGGGATAGGATGAGGTATAACTGATTTTAACATTAGATTTAATACTTGAAAAAAACCTCTAAATTTAATATTTGAACTATAACATATGAAATGAAAGAAATTTATATTACTTTAAAATTGTAAGCAATGTGGTGTCTGAAGTGTTGCCAATCCAACAGTTTTTCACCAAAACATAAATATATATATATATATATATATATATATATATATATATATATATATATGCATATTTTGTTAAATACCATAGTATATTTCGCCTTTATTAATATTCTTTGGAAACTTTCCATTTTTATTATTATCTTTTTTAGTTCATCCTGTAGGTGGTAAACAACTTCTCCTACGTTCATCTCTTTTTTAAATGAAATGTGTTTGGCAAAACCAAACTTGACTTTAATTGCTGAGCTTTTGATCTATGCGATCATCTTCAAACTGTCTTTCCTCCTTTATCGGTGAAGAATGGTGGAGTCAGAATGAAAAGAAAACGGATTTTAGGGGATATTTATTCCTCCTCGCCTAAACATTATGTCAAGGGAACGGGCCACTCCTGTGTGAAACAGAATTTAAAAACAACTTTAATATTCGGTTCCAGCCCGTAGGCTGGATGTTGATAGCTGGCTTCTCTTCGTTAATTAAGATGGCTTCTAAGGTGTTCAGTCTAGTTTTATTTCTCACTTTTCTTTTGATCGTTGTGTTATTAACCAATATGTCCCTGGTTAAGCTGATGTTATGCACAGTCTCCCTATGATTTTGGGAGGATCCATGTTGCAGGTGCATTGTCAAACGCCTCAAAAATATAGTGGTAGTCATACCAACATATTTTAAGTTGCTTTGAAGCTTACAGTCTTCATTCGGGTAGGTAAACACGTAAACTATGTTCGTAGACTTCAAGATGGAAGAGTTTTGACAGATGTTGCTTTTCATAATGCTTCATATTGTTCAAAATTATGGCGGTCCCATTACTGATTCCTAAGTGAGAACACACCCTGGCCTCCAGAGAACGAATGATGCTGCTTATATAAGTGTCTCGATCACAGCAGGGTCAAATGAAATGCTGACCAGGCAACTACGCAAGTTCTAAGGGAGTGTGTCCTTTACATGGAATATTAAGCCAATTGCTAAATTATTGGTGAAAATGATTTTAAATAATGTGAGTGAAATATTGTTCGAGAAGTTTTAGTAATTATTTACGGAAGGAACGTTTAAGAGAGCTTATGTATGGTAATGATACATAGGTAGAATGAGTCTTTGGCACAGTGTTAATGGGTAGCCTGGGCTTATATTGCTGGTTTAAGAATTCCCTAAGTAGCTTGTCGTATAAATTAATGGGAAATGAGTTACTTTTGAAGGAATTCGAATTCTTTATGGAGAGACAAGTAATTTGAGACTAAGTGCTAAACACAGTGAAGCATTATTTTTATTAAACATTGATTTTTAAGTTAGTTGGTCGCAGAACTGAAAAAAATATGTCTTAACCAAATGAAGGCCAGTTTTCGATATACAGAGGTGTTCATTTTGTTGCCAGACTTATCTATCAGTAAGTCCAGAAACGGAAGAACACTATGTTTTCGATTTCAACGGTGTATTTATGTCAGTGTACAGTGCGCTGATAGCTTGTTCTTTATTATGAAATATGGCGAAGCAGCCATCTACAAAACGGTGATAATCAAGTAAGGCAAAACTTTGATGGCAGTTATCAAAAATCTCATGTGCCATGTTTGTCAAGAAGATGTCAACAGCTATGGGAGCAACGGTGGAACAAATACCAACACCATCTATTTGTTGGTAAACATCGTTGTTGAAAAAGAAGTAACTGTCGTTAAATATGAATTTCAATGACTATTTAGGTGTTTGAGTGGTGAATTCATTAAAGAAGTTTGAGTTGGCAAACGCTGTCTGAAGAATAATTTCTATTACTTCATTGAGAAGTTTGTGACGAATAGCAATTTTATATCGACACTAACAATATTTAGGTCCTGAAGCTATTTAGCGAAAAAACTGTGTAGTATGCTATATTCGTTGGTAGTAAATATTTTGAAGAGTTGGTTTAAATGTTTGGTTAATTTGTATGTGGGCATTAAGCAGGCGGCCAAGATAGGGTGAAGGGGTGCATTAGGTTTATGAACCATTGGAAGGCCGTAAAGGAAAGCTAAACTTGAACCAGTTGCATATAGGGAGTTGTATGTATCGGAAGTAATAGCTTTGGATGACTTAAGTTTAGCGAAAAAATGATTAGTTTTATCTTGCTAAGGCAGAATTAATTTGTTTAGTGGTTCTGTTACTTTGAGAAATTTAGTAGCGTCATAAGCGTTACGCTCTTTTATCCAAACCCTGCTGATTAAATTTCGACTGAAAAGTTCTATTTTCGTTTCAACTGAATTGTTCCCAAAACGTTTCTAGTTTATTTAAATGTTCATTTTCGAATGTTAAGCGAGCTTTACAGTGAGTTTTCTTAAGGATTGGGGTCTTTCTTGGAGTACGTGAAAAAAAATCATAACGACACAGCGTTCTACTTATTGTATCTTTGCTAACTTCAACTCCACTTGCATCCAGATCTTCCTGCAGTTCTTTAAAATAGTGTTTTGGTTTATCGTATACGTTTCTTGCAAGGTTTCAAGCTACACAGCCTGTTAACGTCCGGGGGTGAACCAAAATGATCCAAAACATAAATTGAATTACGAGATTTCCAATTGCGTATTATGGTACTAACTGGATTTAGAGGTACTTTAAGCCGTATAGAGATCTTTCTGCACCTAAGCCCTCTCTTATGAAAGGCTATAATGCGGTTAAGAAGATCTTGATTAACTTGTATGGAATGACGCACTAGCCTTAGATGATGAAGAAAGAAACTTCGCATTTAGTTTAGAATATTCTAGATATTCATGAACAGATGATGATTAGTTTTTAAATATACAATTTACAAATCTAACTTATTTATATTAATGTTTTTTAAACTTTTATATTTTCGAATTCAACTATTTTCCTTATAAAGTTTTTCTGTTCACTATTTTGATTTTATGATCATTACATTATTGATTACATAAAATTCCAAGTGCCTTGTAAATTTCATTAACCTGCGTTGACTAAAAATATGTAAATTTGCATTACTAACAGTGTGTTGTAAACTTTCGCGGCCCACTGATCCATTACTTTTATTTATGTTCAATAAAAAAACTTATATGTACATTATTTAGTAGCAATAGCTTGATGCTAAAAAATAAGCATAGAAGAGACGCCCTCAACACGAGGTTAAACTCCTTATGAATCTTTCACCCACCTATTTCTATCACTATGCTATATTTCACCATTCATTTTACATCAATCAATCAATCAGCCGAAAGCCGTCTTGGAATAAATGTCCCCGTTTTTTTCATTCTTTCGTGAGTGTTTTTTTTTCGCGCTTTGTAAATTCAGCAAATCATCTTGTCAAGAGAATAAAGAAGCTATATATATATATATATATATTTATATATATATATATATATATGTAATAATAATAATAATAAGTCTTTTGTAATGCGCTCTTCAAGGCCTGAGGCCTTCCCAGAGCGCACGTTGTGCTGAGATGAGAATGGAAATTCAATGAAAATTCAAGAGGGGGAGAAGGCAATATTGAAAAGATGCGTTTTCAGGAGACGCTTAAATGTGGTAAGAGAGGAAGAAGACCTGATTTCAGCAGGAACAGCATTCCACAACTTAGGGGCGCAGATTGAGAAGGAGCAGTCCCCCATTGAGCAGAGGGATGAACGAGGAATATTCAAAAGAGGTGCATGTGATGACCGAAGGGCCCGAAGAACATGGCATGGTGAGAGGGCAGAAGAGAGGTAAGACGGGGCCTTGTTGTTTAGGGCCTTAAATGTGAAGGGAAGTATCTTGAAGTGAGTACGGGATCTGACAGGGAGCTATTGCAGTTCATGCAGCAAGGGTTTCGAGGGAGAGAAGCGAGGCCGACGGAGGAGAAGCCGGGTGGCATAGTTCTGTACAAGTTGAAGGGGGCGGAGATAGGAAGATGGCAGATTCACAAGCAGAGAGTTACAGTAGTCAAGGCGTGAGGTGATAAGGGCATGAACAGCAGTCTCAAGACTTTGGCGATCAAAGCGAATGCGAGAGAAGTTACGAAGGAAACATAGAGAGGATTTGCTGACATTGCGGATATGAGGCTTAAAGGAGAGATGCTCATCAAAAACAACACCCAGATTCCTAACGCAGTCAGCGAAAATGATAGTATTACCGCCCAGAGTAAGCGAGGGAAAGAGAAATTTAGATTTTTTCACAAGAGCAGGGGTGCCTACGAGGAGCACCTCAGTTTGGGAGTGATTAAGCCTAAGGAATTTGGTAGAGACCCAGTCAGAAATGGAGGAGTAGGCAGCCAGGAGGTCAGTGATAGAGTAGGCAAGAGACGCGGGGGATGAGGAAACGAAAATTTGAGTGTCATCAGCATAGAGGTGGAAGGATAGACCGAGATTACGGAGAAGGGAACTAAGAGGGAGAAGGTAAATACGAAATAGTAGAGGACTAAGGACAGAAACTTGTGGCACTCCAAAGCAAATGGGGGTAGAGTAGGAAGAAACGTCGTCAATCACAACGGATTGGGTACGAGACGAGAGGTAAGAGCGGAACCAGTCAAGCACGGTGCCTGATATGCCGGGGAAAGAGTGGAGACGATCAAGTAGGACGGTATGGTCAATAGTATCGAAGGCAGAGGAGAGGTCAAGTAGAACGAGGATGGAGACACAACCCCTGTCCGCGGCTCTTCGTAAGCAATCGGAGACATTGAGAAGGGCGGTTTCTGTGGAGTGACCTGACTTGAAACCAGATTAATAGGTTTCATCAATGTTACAGGCCACCATGTGACTGTTGATGCGTGAAGCAACCACTCTCTCCAAAACATTAGAGAGGAAAGGAAGTTGCGAAATCGGGCGATAATTAGAAGGGTCAGTGGAGTTCAGTTGAAGCTTTTTAAGAATCGGACGGATGTGGGCACGTTTGAAGGAAGAGGGAACAAGACCAGTTGCAAGTGAAGTGTTGAACAGGTGAAGAAGCGTTGGGAGGATAGCAGACAGAATTTTACATAACACTTTAGGCGGAAAAATTTCCTTTGGGGAGCCCGATTTCTTAGAACGTGAGAGCAGGGCTGTAAGCTCCAACGTGATCACAGCGGGAAAAACGATAAGCGGCTGAGGCGGGAAGTCAGGGAGAATGGCAGGAGCCGAGACAGAAGGCTGAGAGAGGGAGGCACGGAGGTTAGTGACCTTATCTGCAAAGAAATTCGAGAGAGTAGCAGGGCTAATGGGTGCAAGTTCTATTAAAGTCTACAGCTGGGGCAGCGTTATTAATTAACGTGCAACGTCAGCCGGAAACCAACCATACTCCCGACATTTCGGCGTCCCCGAGTTACCGCCGTTAAAAGAAACACGTTTTCAAACTTGATTTTCCTTTGCCTCCATTGCCAGAGAACTAGATCAGAGCGACAAATACTCCGATTCAAGATTCAAGATAGTATAAAGTTAGAATGTGGAGAGAATGATAGGATAAAAAGAAAATAGTGTGTAAAGAGTATGTGTTGATGGGATGATAATGAATGTAGGATGAACGATGATATGAGGATGATAATGATTTGTACCAGGTTGCGTGGCTAACGCTTTCCTTTTTGTTTTTGTTTTGCTTTTTGATGTGATTTTAAGTTTATCAGATATAAAAATTTAGCATTCGAGCCTTTGTTTTCTGTTTGCTCAATCGAGCATCTTTATTTTTTGTATGTATTAGTTTTTTGTTGTTTTTTGTGCTACTTTCGCATCTTGATATATATATATATATATATATATATATATATATATATATATATATATATATATATATATATATATGTATATATATATATATATATATATATATATATATATATATATATATATATATATATATATTTATTTATTTGTTAAATTTTAAGTGGTAATTTTTGTTAATCTCGGTAATATTTTCGGTAATATTTTTGACTCATCGGATTTCTCATAATCTGTTGTCTTATTCGATTTCACATATTGTTTGCATGGTCAGTTGTCTTCTTCGATAATCTTGTTTTTTTACCTATATATCGGGTCGATGTTGTTTAGGGTTTTTTTTCACGCTGCCGTTAAAACGATTTTTGTAGTGTATTTGCTGGATTTCGTTTTCCGGTACTACTATTTGGTTAATTTCTTTTTGGGAAATTATGTTTTTTATATTATCCCACAGTTTCGTTGAACGTTTTTGTAGGGTTAAATTTATGGGTTCCAGTGCAGATCTTCGATGGAGTTCCTCAGATATTATGCCGCCCTGTCTTTTTGTGTTAGTGATGAACCTTGTGGCTTGATTTTGAATGCGTTGGACCTTTTTTAATTGTGTATTATTTACTGTATTCATCGGTACTATTGGGTAAAGGAGCTTGGGACGAACTAGGGCCATGTATAATTTTCTTTTGTTTTTATTACTTAGGTTTTTGAATCTGTACAGCACCGACATGGTAATTTTCGTTTCGTTAATTTTCTGTGTTATGTGGCCGCTGTACCCTGGTTTTGTTAACTTTAGACCGAGGACACGTCCTTCCGTGGAGTATGGATATGCTTCTCCATCGACTCTTACTGCAGTTGTTTTCCATCTATGTATGGGTATTATTTTGAATTTATCTTTGTTTGTTTTTATTTGGTTTCTTCGTTCGTAGTCATTGATGTATATATCTCCCTCGCTGTTCTTTGAGCTACGTCTCAGGGGTTCTTCTTGTCGCTGGTAATTATTTGTATAATGTCATCCGCCAGTTGGATGTACATCACACATTCGTGGGTTGGTTGTGGAAGGTCTCTAGTGTAAACAGTATACAGCGTCGGAGAGAGGCACCCTCCTTGGGGGACTCCCGTTTTTAGGTCAATATGGTCGCCTGTTTGGCCGTTTATTTGAAGTATGGCTTTTCTTTCATCCAGGTAGTTGCATAATGTTTTGCAAACATTTATTTGCAGGTTAAGGCTAAAGATCTTGGCTTTTAAGCCGGGCAACCACACCTTGTCCAAGACTTTAGCAACGTCACGGAGTACTATGTCTACTCTGTTGCCTCGCGCTGTTTCTATGGCAATTTTTTCGGTTATTATCACCAGCGCGGTGTCCGTTCCTCGCTTGCTCCAAGACCCGTGTTGTTGTGGGTTGTACAGATTATTTTCCGTAAGGTGTTTAATTAACCTGTCGTTTAGGAGTTTTTCTAGGACTTTACCCAGAAATTCCAAGAGCGAGATCGGCGGTAGCTTCCGACTTGGTGTTTTGGTTTGCTTGGCTTCTGTAGGAAGATCATCTTTGCCTGCTTAAAGGTGTGGGGAAAGTACTCAATATTAAGACAGGCATTGAAGATCTTAACTATCGATTCATGCAAATTTTCTGGAGCATTTATTAGGTGTGCCTTTGTTATCCTGCTTTGACCTGGTGCTTTTTGTTTAAAAGATTTTAGGACTGTTAAAATTTCAGCCATTGAGAAGGGCATTCCCTCCCCGAAGGGGGTCGGTCGCCAGATAGCCCCTTAAATAAAAAAAATCCCCCAAGGGGTGGTTTCTCTCTTCGTGGACGTGTATGTATGGTGCAGTGCGTTCTTGTTGCGCCTCTAGGGCTTGTGGGGCTTCCTCTTCGTGCCCCATATCATATTCTTGAGTCTCCTCTGGTGTTATCGAGAAAATTTTTTCCAGTAATTTTGGAAGTGCTCTTGGAGTTCTTTGTTATTTTGCACTTTCCTGTCCTGTATTTTTAGTTTTATATTTTCTTTTGGTTGAGATCCTCGTAATTTTCTGTAGTCTCTCCACAATTTCCTCAGATCTGCTTTGACATCCATTTTACTTATTATATTATTCCAAACTTGGCTTGACTTTTCTTAATAAAATAGATTATCTATCTCTCTTCTGATAGCAATCAGCCTTCTGTATATCTCCCTATTAGTGCCCGTTTCTGTGATTTCTTTCATTAAGTTTGGAAATTCTTTCATCATTTCGTTTATTTCGTTGTTCCATCTGAGGGCAAGTAGGGTTCTATATTCAATTATTGATGTATGAATTCTGTCTGTTTCAATGATATTTTTGTTGATTAGTTTTAGTTGGTTTTCTATTTCTTCTGTTCCTTGGTTGTTTAGGGATTTAGTTTCTAGTGTACTTAGGTACTCTTTGTAATTATTCCAGTTTGTTCTGCTGATGTTTCTTCTGTGTGGAATTTGAATGTGAATGAGTAAAGTTGAAATGGTCGTTATCATACTTAGATAGTCGGATGGGGTTGCAGGGCCTGGTTCTGTGTGGTGATTTAAGTTGAAGTTTGGGTTCATCAGTACTATGTCAGGTGTTGTCGAGGCTTGGGCTGTTAAGTAAGTTGGGAAGTCTGGTCCTTCTTTGCTTAGCTGGTTCCTTTGTATTAATAATCGAAGGGTTCTTCCTGCTCCGTTTGGTTGGCTTGTGTAGCCTGCCTCTTTGCATCTTGCATTGAGGTCTCCTGTTAATATGGTTGAAGCCTGTCTACGAATGAGTTTGAGGAAATTTCGAGTTGGCAAATACGAGCGTCTTGGGGGGTGATATGCCCCAGTTATAACTAGATCTCCCGTGGTCATTTTTATTTTTATGGCCAGATGCGACTCTTCTAAGTCTTTTATCTCTGTAAAATGGATTTCGCTTTTTACGCCAATTGCTACACCATCGTACCTTGTTTGTGTGTAATTTGTGGTAATAAATTTATAATTTGGAATTCTTATAGGGTCGATCTCTGTGTTTAGTCCATGTTCGGTTAGAATAATTATGTCTGCGTCTTCTTTTCTTATTATGTTTGAGTATGATATTCTTTTTCCTTGCCAACCGTTTACATTTAGTGTAAATATTTTAATTTTTCGTTGGTACGTATCCATTTTCATTTATTTGTTAAGGTCTCTTCCTGTCTTCGTTTTTTCCGGGCGGCCTGGGGAACGAGTGCGTCCATTTCGTTTTTTTTTCGGGCGGCCTGGGAAACGAGTGCGTCCATTTCGTTTTTTCTTAAATTCACCGTTTGAGATGTTTTGACACGATTCAGGGATGATGTGTATCATGCCTTGCTTTAGAACATTGTGTTCCTCTGTCTCATCGGCGTCTGCCTCATATTTTCATCTGTACTTTCCCTTAACTAGTCCGTACACGATTTATTTTTGTTTGATTTGTTTAGATAACGGGTATGCGTGGGAACCGTAAATTTTAATGTTCAAATCTTGGGTGTTGAGTTTTAGTTTTTGTTTTGAGCTTTCTGGGGTCGTCTTCGAGGTTTCTTCGTCGGTGGATTCTTCTTCAGAATCATCATCCAAACTGGCTTCGTCTTCTTCCGGGCTTGTATTTTTCGAAGTCTCTTCTTGGGACATGTTAATTCTATATAGCTCGCTCGAAGGAGGGTTCTCTGGAAACCACATTTTTTTAAGCCCGTTCTTTTCTAGCATGGTGTTTAATTCGTTTGCATATGAGCCTAGCTTCGCAATGTTTACGAAGTGTGCGTGCATTATGGATAGAATTAAGTCGGCCTTATGCTTCGCTCTATATTCACCGTGGTTAAGAGTGGAGCGCTTCTAATATATGTGGATTGATTCCAAGATTCTGAAGGATGTTTCGTTTTTTGAGAGCTTAATATTTTAAAATGATCGAGAGAAATGTCCGTCTTGCATTTAATGGCATGGAAAAAATAACCGATTTTTCTTATATATTTAACTTTTTTCCGGTAAGAACAATATTTCCCCTATGAGACCAAAATGTCGCCCGGAATGAATCAATAATGCTGCCTAGGTATATATTTTCCGTAGAGTCGCCGCAGACAAGTGAGTCGGATGATCAGTGGTGTTGTTTAACACTTCACTATTCCACGGTAAAGGGAATATCAGCACGAAAGAATTTATTTATTAGTACGTTTCAGGCTTTACGCGCCCATCTTCAGGTACTGTAGAACTAAGAACAAAGACATGAGAAATTACATAAATAAAAAGGACGGGCTAATAAGAATTCAAAATAGAAATAAAGTTAGTGCTAACTGGAAACAAATATAAACACAAGCATCCTAAGTGGGAACATAGATATTTAAAATAACTCTATAAATGAAAAAAAACATATTTTGAACGAAAATATAGGAAACAATTAAACTATACAATGGCTCACCAGCTACAACGAAGAGTCAGAAGATGACTAAAGAATGAAGAACGAGACAAATAAGTAAAGTTTGCTATAAATGGAGGGTAAAATTTAATCGGTTGAAACTGTGTGATTAGAAGGGGAAAGAAGTTGAGTCACAATTAAAAAAAATATTATATATGTTCTTTAGGATAAAGTAATTCTAGAATTCTAAGTGAAGTGTAGTATTCGGATGAGCCAGTGTTGTAAAATTGTTGATTGGTACATCGGGTTTACAATCAATAGAGTGCTGCAGAATCATGGATTTTTCTTTTTTATCTATGGCATTACCCATTCGCAGGCTAATGCCAAGAGAGAACAGACTCTAGCCGTCAAGGAGCACAGGTTACTTGCTATGTTGGTTCCTTTTCTAAACCCAGGACAAGTACAATTTTAAACAACCACGCTACAAAATTGGTGTATTCAAAATCTTTAATGACGTGAATTTGATCGGACAGAAAGAAATTCACAGGTTTGAACAATTTTTTTAACTTTATTCAATTTCTTGCGTTAAAAAACGTTTATAATTTGTATAATAAACCTTAGCTAATCTAAATGTTCGCATAGTTGAACATCGTATGCTTTTAAACATGTAAGCATAAATGCCAAATACGAACGGATATCGCTTACCATCTATCGGTTACAGGAAATTGGCATCCGCTAACAGGAGCAAGGCACCCCGGAACTCCGGAGAGTTGTGCAGACAAAAAAAAGGTATGTTATCTTTGGTAACACATGCTAAAATTCAAGGAAATAAATTTTAAGGGGGACTCAAAGTTTAATCTTTCATTTTCGGAGTAAGAGCCTCTTATAATTTTAAAATGACGAACACGCCATATGGTAAACATAGAGAAAATAAGGGAATGACAAAGATTTCGTAGTTGTGAGTCCTATACCTCTACATAGATACCAGAATGTACTCGAAAACTACAAAAAGGGTAATTCCATCAAAAAATTGTTAATCTTTGCTAAAGCCCTTAGTCGTATCTTTGTATTTTTACATTGTACCGGCTATTCTTTCTATTTCTTCAATTCTATTCGCATTCCCACCTCCTTTATTTTGTAAGTACCTTGATCCCGTTAGTCAACGGGTTTCCTTTTCTAAAGCAAGCATACGTGTAATAAATACATTATATTAAAAATATTTCCTTTGATAAAATTCTAATGAAAGACTTACGACAGATGTTTTCAGGCTAATTATATAGCTAAGGATTATTTAGCGCCTCCTTGGAGTCAATTTTAGGTTGCAACCCCCAAAGGAAAAGAAGCTAAGAATGTACCATGATTCGAGCAGGCAGATGTAGCTATTTTGGGCACTCTCTGACACTCACTCACTCATCTTCGGACCGATACTGAACCACATATGTGACGGAACTTACTTATATACCTTTATTTCTCTGTTTTCTGACAAATGTCATTTATGTTTCATCAGGAAATTTTTGTTACGTCTGAAGGACCGACATTCAGGAGTGAGAAATGAATTTTTACAAGTATATATATATATATATATATATATATATATATATATATATATATATATATATATATATTCTATAGGTTTGCTTCTAAGAAGGCTTATTTTCAGGTTGAGGATAAATCCCAAAATAAGACATGTAAAATTGTCATTTAATTAAATACAACGTTTCGGGTACCTTACCCATCTTCTGGTCTATAAGATAGATTTAGAACACGTTTAAAATTATAATGCACACAAGGATTAGAAATAAATTATTTAGTTAATTGAAATTATGACAAATCGTTTGAAAACTATTGAAACTTTAGATATGGATCAATTATGGGTACTTTAAATATGGATAAATATAACACTAGTTGATGCAATTATTGGTTGACACAGATATTAGTCACTTAATGAAGCAGCGAAAGTAATAAATTATTTAATAAATTGAAAATGTGAAAAAATCACTTGACAACTTGACACTAAATATAGATGCTATAAATATAAAAAATATACTAATTTGGGCAATTAATTGGTACACAAAAATATTAGTCACCTTTAGTGGACGGCAAAAGCGGAGAGACTGAGGAAAGATTATAGAAGGAACTGATTAAAGATTGGTAGGTTGTGAAAATATTTTGAGTGATTTATGAAATGAGAAGGGGAAAAGCAGTTGAATCAGAATTTAAACTGGGATTTAGTTGTTTTATAAATAATGATTCGAGAATGCGGAGGGAAGTGGAGTCCTTTGCATGTCCTATAATTTGAAAGTGTTTGTGGGAAATTTCTGTCTTACATTTAATTGAATGATCTCTAATGGGAGAAGTTTCTTTATTGGTCAAGGTGGAGCCAGTGCGAGAGCTAATACCAAGATGAGAACAGACCCTAGCCCTAAGTGAGCGAACAGTGCTGCCAATGTAGATCCCCTGGTGGCACCTGGGGCAAATGAATTTATAGACACTTGAACAGCTCATTTCAGGTGGGAGTCTGTCTTTAGTACCGAAAAATTGTCCAATATGAAAGTTGTTAAGGAAAACTATTTTGAAGTTGGTATGTGTGTAAAATCTTTTCAGAAGCTTATTAAGTTTTCGGCGTAAGGGTAGGTTGAGCGGGCCAATATCAGGGAGAAGACAATAGCGGACATACCAAGGATGTCCGCTATTGTCTTCTCTCGCACTGGCTCCACTTTGACCAATAAAGAAACTTCTCCCATTCGAGTTCATTCAATTAAATTTGAGACAGAAATTTCCCACAAAAACTTTCAAATTATAGGACATGCAAAGGACTCCACTTCCCTCCGCATTTTAGAATCATTATTTATAAAACAACTAAATCCCAGTTTAAATTCTGATTCAACTGCTTTTCCCCTTCTCATTTCATAAATCACTCAAAATATTTTCACAACCTACCAATCTTTAATCGGTTCCTTCTATAATCTTTCCTCAGTCTCTCCGCTTTTGCCGTCCACTAAAGGTGACTAATATTTTTGTGTACCAATTAATTGCCCCAATTAGTATATTTTTTATATTTATCCATATTGATAGCATCTATACTTAGTGTCAAGTTGTCAAGTGATTTTTTCACATTTTCAATTTATTAAATAATTTATTACTATTGCTGCTTCATTAAGTGACTAATATCTGTGTCAACCAATAATTGCATCAACTAGTGTTATATTTATCCATATTTAAAGTACCCATAATTGATCCATATCTAAAATTCCAATAGTTTTCAAACGATTTGTCATAATTTCAATTAACTAAATAATTTATTTCTAATCCTTGTGTGCATTATAATTTAAACGTGTTCTAAATCTATCTTATAAACCAGAAGATGGGTAAGGTACCCGAAACGTTGTACTTAATTAAATGATAAATTTTACATGTCTCATTTTGGGTTTTATCCTCAACCAATATATATATATATATATATATGTATTGTCGTAGAATTCCCCCTTCCTTTTTGTTCTATCTCTAAGAGTGCTAAGTGGGTCTAATATATTGATATTATAGGAATATCTTAAAGAACAGAGCCGTTACGAAACACGTAAGGATATAAAAGAAACGCCCACTAATTCACAAAATAAACTTATATTTTACCTTTATCAATTGAATACATAACATTTATACATTAACTATAGCAATACTCTGAATATTATCCTAATCAAAAATTAATTAAATTAGTTTACCCCCCAAAATTGGTTAACGTTTTCTCTACACAAAACAATAATATAAGAATTAGGCTTACGGACTCATGTGGAGTATAAAGGCCTCAGAAATGTTATTGACTCAAGACGCGTGCCGTGTGTCCAGATGTAGATGGGCGAAATTCCACGGTTGTTTTGGTGAGGGTGGCAGCTGGGGGTCCACACGTTCTTCCGGGGGAGAGGGGGGTCTTCTAGGACGAGGACCAATACGGTGCTTTATGCAACACCTAGGCAGTCGTGGTCTCTCTGGCGAGAGTGAGTCGAACTTGGTTCTTAAATCAAGTTAACTTGGAGTGCCGTGTGATCACCGAGTAACGAGCTTGAGGAGGAGCTTTTCTCCTTCGTTACTTATTTCCTTATGGACGAGGACTGAACTCGGGGAGGGTTTTCTTCAAGGGCGAGGATAATGGAGGGGGGTTTCTCTGGCGAGAATAAATTACTTAACGTTCGGTTTCGTAACCCGGAACTAGCTCGAGGATGAGCTTTTTCTTAATTCCAGTATTCCTCAAGGGCGAATATAACGGAGGGGGATTTCTCTGGCGAGAATAATTTGAACTTGGTTCCTTACCAAGTTAACTTAAGAGTTCGGTGTGGCCACCGAATAACGGGCTCGAGGGGGAGCCTTTTCCTTCTTCTATTCTTAATTCCTCAAGGACGAGAAGTCCCCCTGGTGTTTAAGGTGCACCAGGATATGAGGAGTCTCTCTGGCGAGAGTAAGTTGAACTTACCAAAGTTAACTTATTGTTTGGTTTGATAACCAGGGACTTAGCTCGAGGATGAGCTTCTTCTTAGCCCCTTAAGGTAGGTAGCCCTGCCTCTCTTGCAGGGTACTTCTTGGTCTGGCGAGCCAAGTACTCTACCTCTCTAGTCTCGGTTGTTCGGTTTGATCCGAAGACTTCGTCACCTAGAGACTGACGTATACTACCACCTTCTTTTTTTCTTAATTCCTCAAGGACGAGGAATACCCCTGGTGTTTAAGGTGCACCAGGATATGAGGAGTCTCTCTGGCGAGAGTAGGTTGAACTTACCAAAGTTAACTTATCGTTTGGTTTGATAACCAGGGACTTAGCTCGAAGATGAGCTTCTTCTTAGCCCCTTAAGTTAGGTAACCCTACCTCTCTTGCAGGGTACTTCTTGGTCTGGCGAGCCAAGTATACTACCACGATTTTCCTCAGAGTTCCTCATTTATACCTCGTCACCCCACTGGGGGAGTGGTAAAGGGGAGAGGGGCTTGACGACCGCCCCAGGAGAGTTCTTTTTCCAAACGGGTTTTCCCACCGACTCTTACATCGGCTCCTCGTTAGCCTCCGAGCTTGGGAGAGACACGTCTCCAATTTCTTATTTGACGTGAAACTGGATCTCACTCTCCTGGGGGAGATCTTACATTTGGACCTTTAGGGTCTTTCATGGCACTGAGTTGTGCCACACTGCGGTTAAGCACTGACCCCGCCGATGCCTTCGACTGATGTCTTTGCGGTAACCGCCTTGTGACTGCACCAAGAGTGAACGGGGGGGGGGAGTAACCATTCCCCTAAAACACCTCCCATCGAAGAATTTAATGGGGAGGGGGTATGCTCCCGGGAACTTAAAACAACTTACTCAACCTAGTCGAGATTAGCAAATTTGTATTTCTTGAGCCCTCTCATACATTAAGTTTCCTTACACATGTACGCCCTCGCGCGCGTTTACACAGGCAATGTGTCGAACTAGACATACTCGATTTACAATTTTACATGAACATAACAAAACCTTAATTCATCGATTACCCACAAAAAACAACAACAAAACAAGCTACTTCCTTACATTTCTAAGTTTTTGAGAACTTAAATCATACCGATAATTATTAACACGAACAACAAATGAAAACATGGTTTCACGCTCATTAGGTGCTGAAATAACCCTCAATGGTATTTCGTCTCCGCCTATAGAGCAGCTGTACTTTATCGGCTCCTTTGATGTAGCTGATCCTAAAATGGTGCTTTAAGACCAATACTTTACCGCGCCTGAGTCGGCCGTTCGGGTTATTGAGCCTACCCCAGTATGTTACTAAATGGTAGCGGTATTGCAACCTACTCGACTTACCCATATTATGGTACTTGACTACCTTTAAATTGAACATTAAGGCTAGAGCGGCCTGTTGCAGCGGGGCATAATTGATCAGAACTTGAGTCCCATAGCTCTCCTTTAACCAGGTACACGGGAAGATCGTGTCTGGGTTCGATCTTTGGGGATCGAGAAAAATTTTCCCTGCGAGGTCATTAATGGGCGTGGCGCTCACTACGACTTGGCGATTTAGCGGTAACTCCATGGACGTTCCGTTTGGGGAGGAGACTACTAGGGGTAGGGGATACTCATCCGCGTCTACCATTTGATTAGTCTTACCTGGGTGTATCGCAATAGCACCTCTTTCCTCCTTCCTTGTCAACTCACTTGACTCACTTCTCTTAGTAGGTAGTTCCTCAGGTACACCTGCTCGTACCTCTACTCTACCTTCTACTTCTTCCCTGATAACCCCATTTGGCTGGGTTCTCCTCGTAGGTTTTCCTTTAGGTACTCCTGCTGGTACCTCATCCCTACTTCCTACTTCTTCCATCGTTACCCCATTTGGCTGGGTTTCCCTCGATGGTCCTTTCTTAGGTCCAGGCCGGGCTACAACTTCCTCGGCCTCTATGAGATTCTCGATAGGTGCTCTCTCGAGTGCGAGCAATCTTTCCTTTTCTTCTCTCTCTTTTCTTTCAGCTTGAGCACGTTCTTTTTCCCTCTGTATTCTTCTTTCATCTATTTCTTTTTAAATCTTTATTCTCCTCTCTTTTGACTCTTTTTCCCTCTTCATTCTCCTTTCCTCGGCTTCTTGTTCTGCTTTCGCTATTTCGTTTTCCCGTCGAGTTCTTCTTTCTTCATCTTCCAGCTTTATCTTTAGTCTTCTTTCTTCATCTTCCATTTCTATCCTTATTCTGAATTCTCGTGCTTCTGTTTTCAACAATATTATTCTTTCGCTCGTTTTACCTCCTCTCAGCATTCTTCTTTCCTCTGTTTCTATTTTCCAATGTATTCGGGATTCTTCACTTTTCCGGTTCATCCGTATTTCTATATTTTCCCTTTTTTCTATCAAACTCTATTATTTCTTCTTCTTCTTCTGTTTGTATTCTCAATTCTTCAAGGATGTAGGCATCTATATCCTCGCCTTCAAATCCCAGAATTTTGGCTTGTTGGTAAAATCTTTCAACAGGATCCATTTTGTGTTGGTCCGTCGAATTTTCCTTAATATACTCTCAGGTAATATGCCACCACTCACCATGTAGCGCTCAACATAACTTACCCTTAATCCCACTACTATGTTGATTGAAATACCACTCCCGACAACAAATTTACCACTTGGCCTACCAATTACCTTTAGATTGTTACCACCCCTAACTCTACCAATTTTCCTCTCGTCAATTTTTCTCTTATTCCTGATATTCCTTTACGTGTTGGCTCTTTCTTAATTAGACACTGATGGGTTCTTTCTAATAACAACCCCACACCTAACACAACTTTTATTTAAGTCTTAGAATTCCCCCCTCCTTTTTGTTCTATCTTTAAGAGTGCTAAGTGGGTCTAATATATTGATATTATAGGAATATCTTAAAGAACAGAGCCGTTACGAAACACGTAAGGATATAAAAGAAACGCCCACTAATTCACAAAATAAACTTATATTTTACCTTTATCAATTGAATACATAACATTTATACATTAACTATAGCAATACTCTGAATATTATCCTAATCAAAAATTAATTAAATTAGTTTACCCCCCAAAATTGGTTAACGTTTTCTCTACACAAAACAATAATGTAAGAATTAGGCTTACGGACTCATGTGGAGTATAAAGGCCTCAGAAATGTTATTGACTCAAGACGCGTGACGTGTGTCCAGGTGTAGATGGGCGAAATTCCACGGTCGTTTTGGCGAGCGTGGCAGCCGGGGGGTCCACGCGTTCTTCCGGGGGGGGGGGGGTCTTCTAGGACGAGGACCAATACGGTGCTTTATGCAACACCTAGGCAGTCGTGGTCTCTCTGGCGAGAGTGAGTCGAACTTGGTTCTTAAATCAAGTTAACTTGGAGTGCGGTGTGATCACCGAGTAACGAGCTTGAGGAGGAGCTTTTCTCCTTCGTTACTTATTTCCTTATGGACGAGGACTGAACTCGGGGAGGGTTTTCTTCGAGGGCGAGGATAATGGAGGGGGGTTTCTCTGGCGAGAATAAATTACTTAACGTTCGGTTTCGTAACCCGGAACTAGCTCGAGGATGAGCTTTTTCTTAATTCCAGTATTCTTCAAGGGCGAATATAACGGAGGGGGATTTCTCTGGCGAGAATAATTTGAACTTGGTTCCTTACCAAGTTAACTTAAGAGTTTGGTGTGGCCACCGAATAACGGGCTCGAGGGGGAGCCTTTTCCTTCTTCTATTCTTAATTCCTCAAGGTCGAGGAATACTCCTGGTGTTTAAGGTGCACCAGGATATGAGGAGTCTCTCTGGCCAGAGTAAGTTGAACTTACCAAAGTTAACTTATCGTTTGGTTTGATAACAGGGACTTAGCTCGAGGATGAGCTTCTTCTTAGCCCCTTAAGGTAGGTAGCCCTGCCTCTCTTGCAGGGTACTTCTTGGTCTGGCGAGCCAAGTACTCTACCTCTCTAGTCTCGGTAGTTTGGTTTGATCCGAAGACTTCGTCACCTAGAGACTGACGTATACTACCACCTTCTTTTTTTCTTAATTCCTCAAGGACGAGGAATACCCCTGGTGTTTAAGGTGCACCAGGATATGAGGAGTCTCTCTGGCCAGAGTAAGTTGAACTTACCAAAATTGACTTATCGTTTGGTTTGATAACCAGGGACTTAGTTCGAGGATGAGCTTCTTCTTAGCCCCTTAAGGTAGGTAGCCCTGCTTCTCTTGCAGGGTACTTCTTGGTCTGGTGAGCCAAGTATACTACCACGATTTTCCTCAGAGTTCCTCATTTATACCTCGTCACCCCACTGGGGGAGTGGTAAGGGGGAGAGGGGCTTGAGGACCGCCCCAGGAGAGTTCTTTTTCCAAACGGGTTTTCCCACCGACTCTTACATCGGCTCCTCGTTAGCCTCCAAGCTTGGGAGAAATACGTCTCCAATTTCTTATTTGACGTGAAACTGGATCTCACTCTCCTGGGGGAGATCTTACATTTGGACCTTTAGGGTCTTTCATGGCACTGAGTTGTGCCACACTGCGGTTAAGCACTGACCCCGCCGATGCCTTCGACGGATGTCTTTGCGGTAACCGCCTTGTGACTGCACCAAGAGTGAACGGGGGGGGGGGGGGGTGAAGTGACCATTCCCCTACATATATATATACATATATATATATATATATATATATATATATATATATATATATATATATATATATATATATATATATATATATATAAAATATACATGAAGAAGTCTTTCTGTGCTTGTGCGTGTCTGTCCATCTATAGGAAGAGAGGTTAGACAACATATATAAAAGCTAAAAGTGTATTCTTATGTAAAGGTTTTCGCGGAAGATAATGGAAGTGGTCCCAGAGTCTCTAAATTTCCCCCAAATGGAGCTACGGGCCCATTTCCAAACTTGAGTGAACGACGGCTGTGTTTAGTTAATTTTATCGTACATTATTTTTTACATGTATAATCCGGCAGATCCGTGAAAGTATGTGCATTTTATGGTAAAAACTTCAAATTTCGTATGATGACTGTTTAGACCACTCTTAACAAATATGGATATGGAACTACCTTGAATTATTTGATTTTGTTCATTTTCCAAGATGGCCGCCCCCAATCGGCCATTTTCATCATTTACCCCCAATGTTTTATATCCCTAAATCTGAACTCTAAAGCCACAAATATCATTAGAGTTTAATGTTGCCCACTTAACATATCATAACACACTATTTTGTAACAATACAGACTATTTTTTAGTTCAGTAATCCATAACTTCAACCATAAAATCTTGTTGTTAGGATATCTTTTACTTCCATCTCATGACAATTGTAAACAGTTTATATGTGCAAACATAATCATGATAGGCATATATAATAACAATCATTTATTTTCATTTATATCATATTTTAACCCTCTATCTGCTGTGGGTGAATTTATCTGCTTAATAATGCAAATTAGGTTCAACATATATTAGGTATATATAACTTTAAACTAGAGCCATTTGAACTGCAATTATCCAATTCTAACAAATAAAACATCAATTTCCAGTGAAATGTTCCAACATATATTTTGTGTTTTCACAAATTCTAAAATAATATGCTTAATATTCAAATGAGGTCATTGTCGAAGTATGCCTGTGAAGACTAGTCCGGCGCAAGGGCCCATACACAAGTACGGGCAGATAGCCGACTCTAGGCCGCCGGCGATATGCTTTGGGGTAATTAAAGGAGCGGGAGACCGCCGCCTTAATTTTTATACAAAGTGCGATTTACGGTTGACCGGGATTTATATAATGGCTTGCCAAGTTGCAGTTCAAAGGATATATAAGAAAAAGACTCATATATATATATATATATATATATATATATATATATATATATATATATGAATCCATTAAACTACATTGAAAGAGAAAACGGAATAATTTTTCCTTGCAGTAATAATTTTATTACCTTTTTTCGAAAAAATCCGTGCAGGGAAGCGATTCGAACCAGGCACACTGAGGCAGCGAGCACCGCTTTGATCACAGTTAAAAGTATGCCGTTAGTACACTACGCTACGCAGAGAACGGCATACTTTTTTCTGTGATCAAAGCGGTGCTTGCTGCCTCAGTGTGCCTGGTTCGAATCACTTCCTTGCACGGATTTTTTCGAAAAAAGGTAATAAAATTATTACTGCAAGGAAAAATTATTCCGTTTTCTCTTTCAATTTGGGTTAATGGATTCATTTTCATCATTCTCTCGTGCTACTTTGAGAGTTATATACATATATATATATATATATATATATATATATATATATATATATATATATATAATGAAAAAACTCACAAAGTGGCACGTGAGAAAGCAATAATATGAAAATTAACCCACAGGAAAATGAAAAGATGAATCCAAGCACTTTCGAACTATATTTGCAGGTTCATTTTCAAGGAATAGCATGAAAATGGACAAGAGAACCTTATATAGGGTACAAAGATACGAAGGAAACGCCCATTTCATAGTGCAAATCAATGAAATAACACAAAAACAAGACAGAAAAATACCAATAAAAAGAACTATAGGCAACTAATAACAGACATATGTATCCCTAAAACGATATACACACAACAACGCCGTGTATATGAAGGAAATTGTGAGTGAGAAAACAAAAAACATTTTAAAGGATTATCATTAGAACGAAAACATTTAGGGCTAAGAGTTAATCCACGATCATAGCAGAGACACGTGGTGGGGAAGGCAATGCGAATGATATCACACTAATAAAGTAACAACAGGCTGCATTATGAAGTTATTTCATTTAGTAAAAGTTTTTGTTTAAAACAGGATCGAGTTCAAATAAGCCAGGGCAAATATTTATATTAGGCAAGATGCCAATTAATGAACACTCGACAATATTTCTTTTTGTGTGAAATTAACGGAATGATAAAGGAATTTTGCAGAGTTCCAGTCAATGGGGTGGTTATTTTCGGATAAATGTTCAAATAAAGCATTGTTTATTTCCCCTCTTCTAATATTATACTTATGTTGGTAAATTCTAGAATTTACCAACATAAGTATAATATTAGAAGAGGTGAAATAAACAGCGCTCTAATATTATACTTATGTTGGTAAATTCTAGAATTTACCAACATAAGTATAATATAAAAAGAGGTGAAATAACAGCGCTTTATTTTTAAATTTATACAAAAAAGGGGGAACAAATTACTCGATAAAGATAGTTAATTGTATAATTAACGTTAACTCGAACAAGAGATTTTAATTACGATCGAGCGGGAAGTTAATTCAAAAGGGGATGTGGGTGACGATTTACGGGGTGTAATCAGGGAATTACAACACAAGATCGCTTCACCTTGAAGCGTTGTGGTTATCTGAGCTGGGGAAAACCCAGGGTACAGGTCTTCGAGAAGATACTTCGTGGAGTCCTAACGAGGAGCACTCGTTGATGAGGGTTTTGAGTACTTCTTGTTGAAGAACGAAATTTTATCTGCTCCAGAGAGATGGAATCTTAAACACGAGACTGTTCTGCGGTTCGGCAGGGAGTCTCAGACACGAAGGAACGGAAGTCTTGAAGGGGCTCCAAGATGAGGGCGGCTGCACAGTTCTCCGGGGAGAAAGTGGGTCGATAGCTTTCCTCTGAACAGGGCCCAAAGCTTCACGAAGGGAGATCTGCTGTTGAGATCTTCACGCTGAGGTACAACTCGAACAGGGGTTGCGGGACTTCGCGGAGGAATAGCGGACTCAGGGTTAAATGGCCAGGTGGCCGGTCCGATAGATAGCCTCAGGAGCATGGCTGGCTGTCCCTAAAGGATTCTCGACGTCAGTTTATGTAAACTTACTTCGAGATAACGACTCAGATCTGACAGCGAAGTTTGCCTCATGATATGGGGGAAAGGTTAGTACGGCTGCGCTCGTGGGTCAATAGACATGCCTGGGAAACATGGAGTTAGAACTCGGCATCATCGCGGGAGAGGGGAGAGCGAGGAGCGTCCGAAAGCAAATACAGCTGGGTCGGGTGACTCAGCGTGGGACTGCTTCCTTCTCGAATATTCTAAGCTTTCCACGCCAAGGAACACGTGGTTTAGAGCGAAGGGACTGAAATGGGTATTCCGAGGGGGGGCTTCCTTTCACGCTGCTCCTTCGAAGGCATCCCCTCACACGCCTCCCTTTCCGAAGATGATATTTTCCTGATACGTAGAGGAGGGAAAAGGGCATCCCCACACATGGGAGGAGTCGTGTATGGGAGTCGTGAGTGATTTATGAAATGAGAAGGGGAAAAGCAGTTGAATGCAAAGGACTCCACTTCCCTCCGCATTTTAGAATCATTATTTATAAAACAACTAAATCCCAGTTTAAATTCTGATTCAACTGCTTTTCCCTTTCTCATTTCATAAACCACTCAAAATATTTTCACAACCTACCAATCTCTAATCGGTTCCCTCTATAATCTTTCCTCAGTCTCTCCGCTTTTACCGTCCACTAAAGGTGACTAATATTTTTGTGTACCAATTAATTGCCTCAATTAGTATATTCTTATATTTATCCATATTTATAGCATTTATATTCAGTGTCAAGTTTTCAAATGATTTTTTCACATTTTCATTTTATTAAATAATTTATTACTATTGCTGCTTCATTTAGTGACTAATATCTGTGTCAACCAATAATTGTATAAACTAGTGTTATATTTATGCATATTTAAAGTACCCATAATTGATCCAGATCTAAATTTCAATAGTTTTCAAACGATTTGCCATAATTTCAATTAACTAAATAATTTATTTTTAAACTTTGTGTGCATTATAATTTTTGTAATTTTAAACGTGTTCTAAATCTCTTTTATAGACCAGAAGATGGGTAAGATACCCGAAACGTTGTACTTAATTAAATGAGAAATTTTACATGTCTCATTTTGGGATTTATCCTCAACCTCAAAATAAGCCTTCTTAGAAGCAAACCTATAGAATATATATATATATATATATATATATATATATATATATATATATATATATATATATATATATATATATATATATATATATATATATATATATTCCTCTCTGTTCTTTCTATACAAAAATGAATGAAATGTTTTCTTTCACTTTCTGCCAGATCCTCACTGACCTCATTACATCGGTAAAGGAGGCAAGAACATTTCAAAACGCTCCGAAGATGATCGAATAAGATCGAAAGCTTAGCAATTTTAGTTTGTTTTTTACCAAACACATTCATTTTAAAAAAAGAGATTAATACTGGACAAGTAATCCACCATATACAATATGGAATTAAAAAGATAGTTAGAGGAAGAGAAAGTTACCAAATGTAAGGAACAGAGAGGAATCATTGTGTAAGACAGACGAAAAGGCAGTCGTTGAGGAAAAGGTTGCGGAAATAACTTGAGAGGGGATAGGACGAGTTTATGGTGTGGTTAGGTTGGTCTCGAGGTATTCGTGATGTTGTGTTTATTCGAGCCTTGTTAGGTTTAGATGGTTCATGTCTGGTGTGTGTGAGAAGATTTGTAAGTTGTGCATGAAGTGATCTCTTGCGTCGTAGAGTGTCATCTGTGTCTTCTGAGGATTCGTGGCAATCAGCCATTTATCCTCGTAATCTGTCTTCTCGTCTAGTATTCTTTGTGCGTGGAGTGCGATTTCTTATGGTCCATGATCGCTGACTAGAATGGTCTCGTCATCGGCGTAGGACACTGTGTATGTGTGACAGCAGTTTTCGGCTGGGCGTGGGGTGTTGTTTGTGTACATGATGTATAATGTGGGTTCCCATACGCTTCCTTGGGGAACGCCTGAACATGATGTGAAGGGTTGTGAGAGGGTATTGTTGTATTTTATGTGGCATCTTCGTTCAGTGAGGTAGTGCGAGAGGAGCCTTCTGGTGCAGAGAGGTAACTCCGTATTGTTGGCGAGTTTCCAACGGAGTCCTTAGTGCCACACTTTATCAAATGCCTTCTCCACGTCCTGGCTAATGGAGACTGTCTTTTAATGTACCTGGGGTTTTGCTGTATTCTGTCATGAACGATGGACACGGCGGCCTGAGGGGACCGGCCCTTCCAGAACCCGTATTGGTGGGGGAAGAACCAGTCCCTCTCTTCCAGGTATTCCCGTTGGCGGAAATTGATCATGCGTTCGAGTATTCTTCCTAGGTACTCTAATAGAGCAATAGGCCTGTAATTGTTTTGGTATTTGGGGTCTTTGTCCGTTTTGTGTAGAAGTATGTTGTGAGAGATTTTGAATATTTTAGGAAAATGGCCTGAGGCTAGTGAGGCGTTGAATAGGTATGGAAGTATGGGGTATATGTTTGCGGGGAGGTTGTGTATTAGTGTGGCTGCTAGCCCGGAGGGGCCGGGGGCACGTTTTGGTGTTGTTTTAATGTAGTGTTTTGTTTCCTCGACGGTGATGGGAGTGATCAGTGTGGATGTCTAGTCGAGCAGCTCCATTCGTATCAAGGACGTGGGCCTTAGCTCATGAGTGTGGGCCCAACACCACTCCTGGACTTTTCTTGGAAGTGGTCCCACGCGTCTGGTTTAGGTGGGTTGTGTGTATGTACTGTGTCCCAGTGGAATCTAAATGCGTTGAGGATGACGTTAGTATATGTGAGTGTTTGGTTGCTTACTTGGAGGGTGATGGGTTTGGGTGGACCAGTGACTATTAACCTTTTTACGTGCCGCCAGAAGAAGGAGGGGTTAGTGCAACGGGTGTCGTCCGCGATGCAGACAACCTCACGCTACTGCCGGTTCCTATCTAGCTGCACGCACTGTAGGATGCGGGCACGTAAGTGATTGATGTTGTATTGTCGTGGGCCTCTAGTGTAGTGATTATTGTACTGTGTGATCAGTCTCTGAGTGTGTATGGAAAATGTTAAATGTTGTATGCAAGTGTTGGTTTTATGTGGTGAGTGTAGGTCGCGTGCTGTGGATATAGTGTTTATCATTGAGTACCAGTGGTCATCTAACATATCTGGATTGGTGTGGTCCAGGTCGAGGTTTTATAGCGTATTATCTGTTATGTGTCTCTTGAACTCTTCCCAGTTCGTCTTTTTGTAGTCGACTAGAGGTGGTGTGGGTATGAGTATGGGAGATGTGGATATGATAAGGCATATCGGTATGTGGTCAGAAAGTACGTGGAGACCCGGTGAGATGGGCGTGTTGAAGCGTGTAGCGTGGTCGTTGCGGAAGACCACGCCCGGAGACGTGGTACCTCCGAAGAATGTGGGTAAGGCTGGGCCGATGTGCTCGCAGTGATATTTGGCACAAGGCACAAGCCAGGTTCCTTCCTGCATCATTCGTAGTGTTTGAAAGGAGTGTTGGGTGAAAGGCGTTGAAGTCCCCCACAAAGAAGATAGGAAGGTTGTGGTTTGATAGAGCCCGGAGTGGGACTTTTATGTTTAATTGTAGGCATGGTGCTCTGTAGTGTGTGGCCAATAGGATGGGACTGGAGCTTGTCTGTACCTTTCAGGCTAGAAAAGAGTCATATTGTGTTTGGATGAAGGAGTGGTGTATAGTGCACTTTACTAGGATCGCTGATCCTATTTGCGGCGTCTGTGAAGTTAGGTACGTGTGGTAACCTGCAATGTGGAGTCTATTGTTGGGAGGATCTAGGCTGGTCGAGTTCAAGAGTATTATGTCAGGTATTTGTGTGTTTAGGACACAGTTGGCAACAGTATGGCGAATACCGTGCCAACTGCGTACGTTTAATTGTGTCACGTTGAGGCGACCTATTGTCGTCGGTGGAGTGCGCGTGAGGCTGATTTAGCCGGGACCGTTCCCCTCGCCTAGGTTATTGCCCAGGAGGCATGAGGAGCCAGTATCTTTACGCGTGTCGGCTGTGGTCTAGAAAGGTTGTCAGTGGTGTTATTGAGTGGTTGAGTGGACAAGTCGTGGTTGAGGTTAGAGTGTGTTCTGTGGAGGGAGTTTAGAAATGGCTGTCGTAAAAGCAAGGTTGGAGAGAGTAGAGTCTAGGAGGGGGGAGTTAAGAGCAGAGGTGGAAGGAGTAGAGCTAGGAGATAAGGGGCTAGAGATAGTAGTGGAGGGGCTGATTATGAGAGGGGGTGTCGAGAGAGAGGAGGTTGGGGCGGAGAAAGAGGGGTGGAAGGGGGAGAAGAACGAACAGCAAGAGGGGGGGGGGCTTACGCGTGGTTGTGTGTGTGTGTGGGGGGGGGGGGGTCGTGGTAGGATTTTTTTGTTTGATGTGGGGTGTTGTGGGCTTGGGGGAGGTGGAGGTTGTGGTGTTATGGAGAAGTCAACAACAGCAAAGTGTATTACAGAAACCAAATGTCCACGGCTTATAAAATCAATGAAAAAACGTCAAGGAGATTATTAACCGTAACATCAAAGTTAAAAATCAATGGATAAAATCCAACTCATCATCTATTATAAAACAACAAAAGCCAGCAATCTTCTGATGAAAAATAACATCTGCCCAAACTCCTCGAATCTCGTAAGCTTTATAAAAACTCTAAATATATTGACATGACAACTACCACACTTTCGAAAAGCTTAACTATGCATCTACAAAGTGGAGGGACGAAGAACCATATGGAGAGTGTCCATAATATTAACCTAACGAGAGACATGCTCGTTGATAACACCATTATTAAAAGAAAAGAGGTTAATAAAGCGAGGCTTAACATCTTAGAAGCCATATTAATAAATGAAGATAAACCGGCCATCACCAGTCAAGCGACAAGCTGGAATCGCACATTAAAACTATTTAAAAAATTTCACTCACATGAGTGGCTCGTTTCCTCTAACGTTACGTTTAACCAAGGCAGAATGAATACCCCTTAAAAATAATTTTCTCAAAACGGCATGAATGCTATAAATAAACACATGAATAAAAGATGAAAAGAATAAGGGAACAGAGATTAAGCGGTCCTTCCACTTCTGTATGAGGAACATAGGTGCTAAAGTGTGAAAAAGGAAGTAAGCATGATGAATGAAGAGCAAATGCATGATGGTGGTTCGGAATCCACGTTAATCAGCAGGTCCCCCTTGTCCCTCCGGCAAAGCTATTACATCCTTTCCACCTTTGATTACCGAGGTTGCTAAATCTACCTCCTTACCAATCTGTCCTATTTTAACTCAAAACTTTCCGTCTCCCACTATAAACCATCTTCTAAAGCTTGTTCCGGACTTCCCATTAAGCACTTCACTATCAGTTCACTTGAACTCAGAGTCAGGATGTGGGGAGTTTCTCCATGAGCAAGTCGGCCGCGGGCCTTCTCCTCTTCTGTGCCCCCCCCCCCGATCGTGGCAGGGGCACAGAGGGGAGGAGTAACCGCGAGCCGTACCTTTTCTCCCACTAAAAAAAAATAAAATTCTTCACTTTCTGCCAGTTCCTCACTCCACTCATTACATCGGTAAAGGAGGCAAGAACATTTCAAAACGCTCCGAAGATGATCGAATAAGATCGAAAGCTTAGCAATTTTAGTTTGTTTTTTACCAAACACATTCATTTAAAAAAGAGATGAATACTGGACAAGTAATCCATCATCTACAAGATGGAATAAAAAAGATAGTTAGAAGAAGAGAAAGTTGCCAAAGGAAATTAGTTAAAATGGTTTTTTTTCTCCCCTAGCTATTTATAATTTGTAATTTGCGAAAGGCCACTCTGAAAAATTTTACAAGATTTACTTTACTTAAATTAACTTATATAAAGACGTAGTTTTGATACATTAGTCTATTGCCAACAAAAAGCCACTCAAATATTTTGCTAGATTGTACTTGACTTGTGATGATCTTTTAATAAGGGTGGCTCATATTGTAAGATTTGCAATATTGAATGAGAATATACCTTGTACGTCAAGAAGTTATTGTGAGTCCTGACAGGACAGAGAGGGCTTTGATAGCCTCAAGACGCGACCAGATCGCACTATACCGAGCTCGGAGGCGCTAGTTTTTTATGAACATTTTGTGATACCACATGAGAGCTTTTCTTTTGTTTGTTGTTGTAGTCGCAAATACTTTTAGTTGTCTGATTTTACATATAATTGTTTTTTTTGGATTGGTAGTTGTTTTTCTTTAAAATATAATAGTCTAAATGAGTGTTTATATATATTGATTGATAGGATTCATAATATAGGATTAATTGTATATATATATATATATATATATATATATATATCGAGATCTCAAGTATATTTACCCCCATATCTTTTGTAAATATTTACCCCTATATTTTTTGTAAATAAAGGACTGTATATACAATCCATTTCGTTTCTCCCTCGATTTCTCACGTCCAAATTAGTGTAGAAAGCGGGTTGGATCGATTTGGGTTAGAGGATAGATTTTCGGCCCGCTACAACGGGAGTACACGGCTTAACACAATTTACTTTGCAGCGGGAGGATCCTCGAACGGATTCCTACTTAGACAGTCTGCAACACAGTTTTATGTCCATTTTATGTACACTATTCGGAACTGGTATTCCATTAGAAGTAAACTCCAACACAGTAACCTTCCGTTCTGGCTTTTACAATTCTTTAAATAAGCCAATGGGTGATGATCGGTTTCGATCACGAACTCTTTCCATACCAAAATGTTTTGAATTTATGTACGTTCCACACGATCGCTAGAGCCTCAAGTTCTATTACCTCGCAGTTCCTTTCGCGTGACGAGAGCTTTCGGCTGGCGTACGCAATGGGATTACTATTGCCATCTTCTTCATACTGAAGCAAAACGTAACCGATGCCTTAACTGCAAGCACCCGTTCTTATTCCAAATGGTTTGCTCGTGTTCGGGAGTCGCAGTATGGGATCTGACGTTTTTTTTTCTTCAGCTGACGGAAGTGGGGGGTCGCCTTGGGGTTCAATACGAAGGGGGCCGGGGAACGTTCCTTTAGCAGAGAGCTAAGGGAAGACGCTAAAACGGCGAAATTCGGGACAAAGCGTCTGTAAAAGGATGTCGATCCGAGAAAAGAGCGTAATTGTTTTTTCGTACGCGGAAGGGGCATGTCGTTGATGACCTTCACCTTTTCCTGCTGGGGTGCCATTTGATTTTCATCAATGTGGAAACCAAGGTATTTAATCGTGCCGTAGGCAAAATGGCACTTGCTGAGGCCTAGAGTGAGGCTGTGTTCACGAAGCCTATTGAGGAGGGAGCATAGGGATATTAGGCATTGGTCCCATGTGCGGGTGACTACGGAAGCGTTATCCAAGTAATAGGAAATGTTATTCAGCCCATCCAGTACCCGCTGTATCATGCGATTATGGTTACTACAAGCAGTAACTAAACCAAAAGGAAGACGCCTAAACTGCATATGGCCTTTTTCTGTGAGATATGCGGTGTATTTCCGGGCACTAGCCTTAAGGGGGACTTGATAGTAGGCCTTACACAAGTCTATCCCTGAAATAAACTTAGCCTCTTCCAGTAGATTAGGCTCGGCGTCGAAAACTGTTAAGGCGTTCAGTTTTATAAAGTCTACGCACATGCGAAAAGATTGATCTGGCTTTCTTACCATAACAATGGGGGAGCAATAATCAGGTTCAATGATCCCTAATTTTAGCAAGTTTTCTACTTCGGCGTTAAAAGTAGGACGCAAATGAACAGGTAAGGGGTATGGTTTAGAGCGAATAGGCTCCTGGGTAGTTAGGGCTATATGATGCTCAAAATATAAAGAGCAACCAGGCTTCTCGGAAATTACATAGGAAAATTCAGTCAACAAAGGAGCCAATTGCGTCTTCTGAGGAGGTTCCAGTTGGGGATTTAAATCGAGTTCCGAGGCGGAGCCTTCACGGGAACAGGGGAGCGAAGGAAGAGGGTAGTTGTTATCAGACTCGACCCATACGGTTTTAATTAAATTAAGAGGTTCAGAGGGATAAGAGCCTTCGATTACGCCCTCTTCGTCAAGGAAAATTATATTATTAATGTACGCGTGGCGGTGGTAGCGCTTAAGCATATCTACACCAATATTTACATGGGACCAACACCTAATATCCCTACGCTCCCTCCTCAATAGGCTTCGTGAACACAGCCTCACTCTAGGTCTCAGCAAGTGCCAATTTGTTCCCTGAGGGGGGCCTGTATTACGTAGGTGGGTAACATGTTAGGTCAGGTTGCCTCTCGGGAAACATGTAGTTGCGAAACATGGACAACAGAAAGCGCGCCTATCCGAAACATGTACAGTAGGTTAGGTTAGGAAAACATATGGAAGGTGGGGACTTTTTTGTTTTTGTTTTTTTGTGTGTTTCGGAAAACTTTGAGACATATATTTCCGAAACATGTTGTTTTGGAAAAAAACTATTTAGAGTTCGTCGTGTCCTGGGAAAAAATACCCGAAACATGGTAATTCCGAAACACGTAGAATAAAAACGAAATTTTTAAAACGAGGCGGCGAAAACATGTACTCCCGAAAATGAATTTATTTCAGAAACATGTAGCGATTGCTGTTTGTCAAAAAACAACAACCAAAAAACTCACTCTGGACGGGGGGGGGGGGGGGCTGTTGCGTCTTGGGAAAATTCTCCCGTTTATTGCTGCTGAGAACTAAAAACAGGACCTTTACTTTCACC
Organism: Ceratothoa steindachneri; assembly: GCA_963969495.1. Taxonomy (NCBI): domain Eukaryota; kingdom Metazoa; phylum Arthropoda; class Malacostraca; order Isopoda; family Cymothoidae; genus Ceratothoa; species Ceratothoa steindachneri. The sequence goes on from OZ018321.1 coordinate 225,995,451, forward strand.
GTAACTATATTTCCCCCTTCACCCCCTTGGTTTTTCGTCAGTATTGCGACGATTAACAGGCTTAAAAAAACACCTTCCCCTAATTCCCCCGTTATTCGTCGCTATTGCTGCTGAGAAATTAAAAAGTAACCTTACCTTAACCCTAACTTTATCCCCCTCCCCCTTAACCCGTTGGTTATTTGTCGCTATTGCGATCATTAACGGGCCTACCAAAAAAAAAAGCAAAAACAAATCCCTCCTTATTCGTCTGTGCTGCTGTTCGTCCGACCGAGTCGTCAAGCCTCGGCGCGCCGTGGCTCCCAACCAAGCAGCACAGACGGTCCCCGAAGGGGCCATCGATTTGCCATCAGGTGAACAACAACGAAGCACGCCCCTTACTAAACTCTTACTAGTTCCCTTCACAACGGCCAGGATCTCGGAGCAGCGTTCAATGGATATCCCGCCCCACCAAGAGACTCGACCCAAGGCTTTTTATTGGCCTGGCAACCAACCTGGGAACAAAGGGCCGTCACCTCGGACCGATGCTACCAGAGGCACCCATCAACGGGCACTGGGAACAGTCAATAATTACGCGCCAGGGAAGGGGTTAACGGGGCACTACCCTCATCCCATTCATCGTGCCCCAACGCCTAGGATACCTCTAGTCCTAGTCTCTCGCAACCAGTGAACGTCGATTGGCGTTGTTGATAGAGGTTCCAAAGCCTCTCTTCTGACGCGTTAGGTAGCTGCCAGGTGCTTATATGTAGATAGAGGGGAAAAGGGAAAAGAGTGACATGATAGGAGTAGGCTTTTTTTGTTGTTTTTTTTTGTATAAATGGGAGAGATAAGATTAAAGTAAAAAAGAAGAATGATAGAGTAGAAAAAGGAATGACTGAGGCACTTAGTCTGGAATCTCGTTTTCAACCAAATTGACAAGGGAAGCCCTACTAGGGGTACCCAGAAGAGGTACCCCCGCCGACATAGCTCGAAAAGTTAAAGGTACACACAAGCTCTCTTCCCGCGACAAGGGGGCGCCACCTCTCCCTCTACTTTCTTTAAGAGAGAGAGAGATGAGGGGAGGGGGAGGGGGATGGAAAGGGAGAGGGAGAGGGAGGGAGAGAGGGAGAGAGGGAGAGAGGGAGAGAGGGAGGGAGAGAGGGAGAGAGAGAGTTACATAGAGTTACATAGATACACAGATCACACGGGCCTTACGGCCCACTCTAAGGTGATCTGGCCTTAAATCTACTGCCACTTACACATAGAATAGTAGAAGTAAAGGATAGAAAAGTTTTAGGCTCTTCCCACCCTCCACTCCCTCCGGCAAAAGCCGTACATGAAATAATTTGGGAAAAGTACCTTGCAGGAGTAAGAAGACAGTACCTGAAGGAAATTTGCATTGAATAGTAATTAAATGAAATGAATGTGAAAACCACTTACATACACCTGAAAGAGTTATATTTTTGTAATATTATTTTATTTTGTAGCTTATGCTAAACAATTCCAATATTTGCTAAGTGTTTGTCTAATCTCATTTTAAATGAATATATAGTGCTGCTGTCCACTACCTCGTTTGGCAAATTATTCCAATCATTAATAATCGAGTAAGTGAAGAAGTTGTTTATTACATCTATAGTGGCTCTTTTACCCTGAGGTTTTGAATCATGTCCACGGGTGGGACACTCCCCTGTCAGTGTGAACAAGTTATTGGCATTAACGTTGTTAAATCTTTTAAGTATTTTGAAGCACTCTATAAGCTGCCCCCTTAGTCTTCGTTTTCTGACGGAAAATAGATTGAGTTTTTTTTTAGCCTCTCGTGGTAAGGTTTGTTACGTACTGACGGGATAAGTTTTGTCGCTCTGTGTTGTACAGCTTCTAATTTATCTATGTCTTTTATTAAGTAAGGGGCCCAGAACTGTACAGCGTATTCGAGATAGGGCCTGACAATACTTTTATATAGTGGCATAATTATCTCCTCGCTTTTATAAGTAAAGTTTCTTTTTATAAATCCTAGTGCTGTGTTATCTTTGTTTGCAGCAGCTGCGCATTGGTTTGATGTTTTTAAGTTTTCTGTAATTATTACTCCTAAATCTTTAACCTGCGGGGTTGTGTTTATTAAGCCGCCTTGCATTGTATAGGTGTATTTTTTTGTTTTTTGTTCCGCACTGAAGGATTTGGCATTTGTCGATATTAAATGGCATTTGCCATTTCTCAGACCATTCGGTAATTTTATTTATATCAGCTTGCAGGCTAGCCCTGTCCTCTTCGCATAATACTGAGTTACCTATTTTCGTGTCATCTGCAAATTTAGATATGATATTATTTATTCCAACGTCTATGTCATTGATGTATATAGTAAATAAAATAGGCCCCAGGACTGATCCCTGGGGAACACCGCTGGTAACAGATAGGGAGGGAGAGAGGGAGGGGGAGATGGAGAGGGAGGGAGATAGAGAGGGAGAGGGAGATAGAGAGTGACGGAGAGATGGAGAGGGAGATAGAGAGGAAGGGAGAGAGGGAGATAGAGATAGAGAGGGAGGGGGAGAGAAAGAAGGAGAGGGAGAGGGAGGGAGAGAGGGAGAGGGAGATGGAGAGGAAGAGGGAGAGAGGGAGAGGGGTAGAGAGAGGCAAATGAAGAGGGAGAGGAAGAGGGAGAGAGGGGGGAGAGGGAGGGAGAGAGGGGGAGGGAGGGAGAGGGAGGGAGAGAGGGAGATGGAGGGAGAGAGAGGGAGAGAGGGAGATGGAGAGGGAGGGAGATAGGGAGATAGAGATGGAGGGAGAGAGGGCAAGGGAGATAGAGAGAGGGAGGGAAGGAGGGAGAAAGAGGGAGAGGGAGAGGGGAGGAGGATGGGAGGGGGAGGGGGAGGGGGAGGGGGAGGGGGAGGGGGAGGGGGAGGGGGAGGGGAAGGGGGAGCCTGCGAAAGAGACCGATAGATAAATTATGTCACCCCAGAGAGAATGTAAAACAACATAATGGGTTCAAATTTCGTTAGAATCGGCCAAATAGTTATGGTTATTGTCAAAAATATCTAATTCTCGGGCTAACCTTACGAGGACCTTAGCAATTATACATTCGAAATATAATGTTAAACAACATAAGGTTTTCAGAGAAAGTATAGTATGGCTTATCTTAGCCTAGAAACCATAGTAAAGCCTAGCCTAACATAGTGTATCATAGCATACTATAGCCTTACATAGTATAGCTTAGCCTGTCATAGTATGACTTAACGTAGACTAATCTAGCCTAGCCTAGCACAGAATGTATAGTATGGCCTATCTTAGCCTAGAAACCATAGTAAAACCTAACCTAACATAGGCTAGTACAGCCTAGCATATATAGGATAGTAAAACTTACCATAGTATAGCAAAGTATAGCTTATCATAGTAGAGCCTAGCCTAAAATAGTAAAGTATAGCATAGCCTAACCTAGTTTAGAATAGTTTAACATAGTATTGCTTAGCCTATCCACGTATAGCCTAGGCTAGCCTAGCCTTGCAAAGCCTAGCATAGTATAGCCTATCTACCATAGCCTAGCTTAGCATAGTATAGTATAAGCATAGTATAACCTAGCCTAGCTTAGTATAACTAGTCTAACATATTAGATTAGCTTAGCATAGTATATCATATCTATTCTAGCATGGTATATCTTGGCATAACACACCTAACCATAGTCTAGCCTAGCCTACCCTAGTTTATGCAAGCTTAGCATTGTACATTATAATCTAGCCTAGTCTAGCGTACTATAGTCCAGTATAGCCTTGCATAGCATAGCATAGCATACGCTTGTATAGCCCAGCCTAGTATGTCATAGCATAGAATTGCCTAGAATAGCATAGTATACCCTAGAGTAGCTTAGTATACCCTAGCCCAGCATAGTATATATTAGAATAACCTAGCTTAGTATAGTATACCTGAGCCTATCACAGTGTATCCAAGCCTATCATAGCTTATCAAATTATAGCCTAGCCTTGCTTATCAAAGTATAGCCTAGCCTGCCTAGCAGAGTACAACCTAGCCTAGCTTAGCGCAGCCTACAATTGTATATTAATACTAAGTCTAGCCTAGCTTAGCTTACCTTATCGTAGTATAGCCTAGCTTAGTCTCGTTTACTAGAGCCTAGCCTAGTATATTCTATCCTATCTTAGCCTAGTTAGCATATTCTAGCCTAGTATAGTATATCATAGCCTACCTTACCCTAGTATTGCCTAGCCTAGGCTAGACTATTAGATCTTAGCCTAGGCTGGCATAGCAAGCATAACATAGTCTATCCTAGCAAAGCCTAGATTATCCTAGACTGGTATAGCGAATACTAGCCTAGTGTAGCATATCTTAGTATATCATAGCCTAACCTAGCATACCATACGTATAGCTTAGCCTAGTATATCGTAGCCTAACCTAGCATACCATAGCGTAGCCTAGCCTAGGATAGCTTAGCCTAGCCTTTCCTAGACATGTATAGCCTATATTATACTATTATACCCTAATCAAGCATAGTTTATTATTGTCTAGCCTAATATACTATATGCTATCCTAGCATAGCATATTATAGCCTAAATTAGCATAGTATATCTTACCCTTGTACATTATATCTTAGCATAGCTTAGCATAGTATAGCCTAGCCTATAATAGCCTAGCATAGCATAGCCTATTCTAGGCTTGCCTAGCAGAGTATAGCATATTTTAGCCTAGTCTGGTCTGGCCAGAGTATCAGCCGAAAGGTCATGATGTTATTTCTAAAACAAAATCATTCTCGGGATAACCTTCATAGGACTTTGGCAATTATATTATTTAAAAGAGAATGTAAAGCAACTTAATGGTTTTAAATTTCGTTAGAATCGGCCGAATATTTATGATGTCATTTCCAAAACAAAATCATTCCCGGGCTAACCTTGGAAGGACTTTGGCAATTATATCATTTGGAAGAGAATGTAAAACAACATAATGGTTTTGAATTTCGTTAGAATCAGCCGAATAGTTATGATGTTATTGCCAAAACAAAAAAAGGCAAAACGGACACCGACCGACATAGTGAGATGTAGAGTTGTTCGCGACCAGACTCGCACGTGACTAAAAAGTGGTCTAAGCAAGGAAGGTATTTGCATTATTGGAAATAAATGAGGGGAGGCTCAGATAGAAAAATACACTGAAAAATGTGGATTTTAAATAGAACGAACAGAAATAATGAAAAGGTTGAGATAAAGATAATAAAGAATTTCAATCATAAATGCTTGGGTCGGAACGGCGTATTGCAATCTTCTAAGAATAAGTTCGTACAAGACAGACACAAATTGCGAACTTGAATACCCTTGAGTGACATCTCAGGAGGGGTAAGTTGGCCTCCTGGGATTATTTGTCTTGTAGCGCCCAATTACAAGGTGGAATAGAGCCAACAAAGAACTAACAAATTGAGCATCCCGTAGGCCCTATAAAATCTTGAATTACGCACACAAATCAAACATTTAAATGATATGCCATCTGTTAACAATTAATTAATGCAAAACAAAGCAAATACTGGCAAATAACAGTAAGTCGATAGTCAATAATTAATGTATCAATGCAAAGCAAAATACTTGTAAATAATGCAAACGGTCACACACATTAGGAAACAGCTGCGAGCCGACGGGATGGTCGCAGAAATAACAAAGTCAATTGAAACACAAAGTAATGAATCTGTATAGAGAGGGGGTGTGACCAACCAGCCATTGACATGAATCCGTGAGAGACGAAATCTTATTTTGCTACAGTTATCGACCTGATAAAGATCGGCCAGATTTCCTAATTCAAACACTCTCTTGGTGTACATAGCCTACATAATACAAGCAAATACCCTCTGATCATATAAGCTGTGCCCAGCTTTCCGATTTAAAAAACGGAGCCACGCCCCTAAATTTTAGTCAGAATAAAAGTGCTTGCAAAAACACACAAGGGTAGTTTGTCAGAGAAAGAAATACAAGAAATACTGAGTCTATTAACACCGATAGCCAGTTACAAGGACGTGAACACACTACGAACTAAGAACTCAGCGATTTCACTTGCCAGACCTGAGGTGGTTATAAGACCACCCTAACCTAACCTAACCTAACCTAACCTAACCTAACCTAACCTAACCTAACCTAACCTAACCTAACCTAACCCCCCTGGTTCCCTTCGAAGTTTCCCTCAGGATAGCTAGAGCTGATTTACACGAGATTCATCCTGTAAAGAGAATGATTAGGGGTCTTGGGGTACTTCTAGTCCTCAACCCATTTTCAAACTCTAAAGGGGTGAGATGCCAGAATTTTCCATACGGAAATTTCGGCTACGATTCAAAGTTTTTAGTGGACCATTTTTGGTAAGCAGAACTGGTGTTGTGGGATGAACCAAACGCAGAGTTACGGGGCCCTATCAATGTGGCCTATAAGAGACCACAAAAGGTGTTTGTCGCTTAGGACATCAGGTCGGTGGTCATGGAAGTTGACATCCGCTAAGGAGTGTGTAACAACTCACCTGCAGAAGCGAGAAGCCCTGAAAATGGATGGCGCTCAGCCAATAAATCCCTATACTCTGCCGTCGGTAGCAGTAATGGCGAATGTGTCGTCTCGAGGCTCCGACGAGTAGAAGGGTGCGCCGGTGTGCAAAGAAGGTTTTGCCGCGAGTCTGACTGGAGCCGCCGGCGGTACAGATCTTGGTGGTAGTAGTATTCACTCGGCTGAGATATAAGCACCCTTGGCCTAGGATTTACTATGGGAAGGGTTTCTCGTCAACTGCAGTTGTACGAGAGTTAATCGGACCTAAGTCCCCGGCCAATCGCCTGATTTTGATGATATGTATATACACGCGATGTGGACCGAACCCTCGGTCTAAAACCCGAAGTCTGCCGCCAATAAAATATTTTTTGTTCGGTCGCTGCGAGCGTTTCGCTTCGCTAGCTGACTACGGCGAAGGAGGGTAGGGTTTTAGTTTCCCTATTCGATGCATCATATTAATTTTCGCTCGAAGGGACGAAAGGGAAGCAGTCTAACTTTACATGCATAATGCGTGGGTTACTCTCGGTATGACGGTCGCCAATTGATAAAAAGAAAATTTCCTAACCTCGTCGTTTACGACGGCCATTAGACCATTTTTTTTATTTTCCAATCCGGCATCACGTTTAGGGCGTACTTGGTAACAAGTCATGAACCCTACCATTCGGGCTGCAACTTAAGGCAGAGCTCGCTCTTTTCTTTATAAGGTACTGGCTAGTCCCTCTAAGCAATTTCCGAGGAGCAAGGGAACAAGTTTAGCATTCCTTTCCAAAGAACGTGATTATAGCAATGTTTCGTCTATGGCGTTGAGGTCTGGCCCTGAAACGCAGGTCTAGGAATTTTTTCGATGTATATAAAAATGGCGCCTCGTACAAAAATAATGAGAGGGTATAAAGGCTGTTAAGAGGACAGCTTGGCTTATTGAATACACATACCCTTCAATAATTATACTTGATTGTGCATTTTTTAAAAAAGAGCAATTTAAGCCTCGCGCATTGCCGTACCTAAAACCGCATCCGGTCCTTGGGTTGCTGAGTCTCAGATCGATAGAAAAATGTAAATAAGGGAAGTCGACAACTCGGATCTGTACCTTCGGTACAAAGCTTGGCTCTGAAGGACGGGTCATTTGGCCCGAGAGGACGATGCGAACTTATCTTTTAAAACCAAAATATAAAAACGAGTTCGCGGGCGCTATCGGTGTTAAGGTCCGTTTTACTTATTTAAACTTTTTCTCGAAACGGCCTTTACATTTGACCATAAACGTCTTATTCAGAACTGGCACAGACCAGAGGAATCCGACTGTCTAATTAAAACAAAGCATCGTGTTCTCCTTAATTCGGGATCGACACGATGTGATTTCTGCCCAGTGCTCACAATGTCTAATTGAAGATACAGATGTCATCCTTTGACACTGTAGTGCAGCTTTCGCTACACCCCTTTATACGACAGGTCCTGGATCACCAAAATTCAATTCTAGATAAACGCGGTGTCCGGACCAAAGACAATGAGAAAATGAAGTGGTCCAGGAGACTCTGGGACTCTGTTGATGGACGAGGTCTATTTGGTTGCCCTGCGCAATGTGATGGCCCGTCCAGCTCTGCCTGGCTTCTCCACCTATTCCATACTATCAAAGGGGCCACCTTCTGTAATCTCATTAAGCTGCGGGGAGGACTCGTTCATACTCCGGAACGAGCCGTTAGGGGCCGCGAGGCCCCCCCCATATGTCACAGAGGATGCGGTGTAGCGGACAGCCTTGGGCACCGACTTCAGGGTTGCTCGCTCACCCATGAGCTGCGTTGTCGCAGACATGACCGCATCGTTACCTTACTGGCTGAACAGTTGGCTAGGCGGGGTGAGGTTGGCGTTGAAATCCCTCTCAACGTTGGACCTGGCATCCGTCGCCCTGACCTCTTGTTCTCTTATGGAGATAAGTGCGTAATCTTTGACGTTCAAGTCATAAGTGACTCGCACTATGTATTACCGACAGTAGGTAACCGTCGTAAAATTGAATACTATAATAAGCCCGAGACCATCCGGGCGGCCCTCGAGTGGAGCGGGGCGAGAACCGCTAAGGTGGAGGCGGTCACTTTCACCTGGCGCGGTTTTCTAGCGCTGCCATCTGCTACGGCATTAAGAGAGGTCGGACTCACCAACGGTGAGCTCTCCATGCTGGTAATCCGCTCGCTCGAAGGGTCAGCGAATACCCTAAAATTCTTAGCCGGCCGAGGCCGAGCCAGAATAAAAAGAGACAGAGGGCGGAGGAGAGGACGCCCACCAAGGCCTGAACAACCTTGAGTGAGTGGTCAGAGAGAAGTGGGGATTCAGCCTTGCCCCGGAGACGCCTACCGGACACCATCCAGGTAGTATGAGCACAATAAGTATCATATATTTATAAATTTTGTTATATATAAGGCGCAAAAAGTTATTGGTGGTTTTTATTTTGCCTTTGGTGAACCACTATAATCTCCCCGCGCAGTTCGGAGTTATAAAAACAGATTGCACTGCTATCGGCTATTCTTCCCCAACCGGAGTGGGCGCCAATATGCTTCGGCTCTTCTTCATTTGGCGCCCACCCGACTTGGTGTGCATCTGAGGCAGGAGCTGGCCTATGTAATATATATAAATTAAGATGCCAAACTAATCAAAACCGTTTTTTTTCCTTGGCAGGACCAGTCTCGCAGGAGGAGGGAGCTGGGGACGCGAGGAGTAGCCCCGGGCGTCCGTTGAACAACGCACTCAAGGACTATACCCGGCCCGTGACGGCATAACGAGGAGCTCGCTCGCGTCCCCAAATCGATAGCAGCGGCAGATGGACTAGGTCGTCTGCATCTTTTTTACGATAAACATTGTACCGGGTCATATCCATCGTGCTGTCTCTTTTTCAGATGTCAGGCCTTTTTATTGGGCACCCTAGGCAATTGTAGCTCCCTTTACAATATCCCTGACTGCCTTATATAGAGTTTTCAATTATGTACATGTTTCCCGATAACTCTACTGACTCCGGTCAGCGTGGCTTTAGGAGCACCTTTGGCATGGCTGTAATATGCATTTATGTACCAATAAACTGTATAAATAGCCAAATGCCTTGTCATCTAATTAGTGACGCGCACGAATGGATTAACGAGATTCCTGCTGTCCCTATTTACTCCCTAGCGAACCCACAGGCAGGGGAACGGGCCTGCGAGGCAATGCGGGGAAAGAAGACCCTGTTGAGCTTGACTCTATGCAGAAGTCGTAAGGATACATAGTAGGTGTAGCTAATAGGTGGTAGGGTGCTTTTTTATCTACGACAATGTCGTTTTGTAGCTTCCCAAAAATGAAATACCACCACTATTGTAAAATTCCTTACTAAAACGGTAGCCATGCGACTCGTCGTTCCATCGTAATAACGGTGAGCGACTATTTATTATCAATTTTTAACCAGCATCCCGAAAACATCTTCTGCGCGGGAGTTTGGCTGGGGCGGTACGCCTATCAAACAATAACGTTGGTGTCCTAAGGTGGTCTCGACCAGAACGGAAATCTGGTGTAGAGTAGAAGGGCAAATGCCCGCTTAAATCTTACGTTCAGTACATGTAAGGTTCGCGCAAGCGCGGCCTCGAGATCCTTTGATTCTTCGAATGTAAGAGTAGAGGTGTCAGAAAAGTTACCACAGGGGTAACTGGCTTGTGGCAGCCAAGCGTCCGCAGCGACGTTGCCGTTTGATCCTTCGATGTCGGCTCTTCCTATCATTGCGTCGCAGCAGGCGTCAAGTGTTGGATTGTTCACCCATAAAAAGGGAACGTGAGCTGGGTTTAGACCGTCGCGAGACAGGTTAGTTTTATCCTACATTGTCTATTCAATTAACTAGTGAATGGTAACCCCACTGAGTACGAGAGGAACCGAGGGTTAGGACCAATGGTCTAGTAGTCGATTGACAAATCGTATGCTGCGAAGCTAAGTCCTTAGGAAAAAAGCTTGAATGCCTCTCAAAGCTGATTCCTTACCAGACACTGGGAACCTATTTCCGAATGGAAATTGCGATAAGAGACCCAACTTCAACTCTTTCCTTATATATATATATGTCTTTTACACGCGCTAAAATGCTCCTTATATAATCTATATTGATAAAGGGCGGCGCAGGAAAGTTTTGGTCATAAGGTCTAAAGGCTACAACAATCATCGTAGAAATACTTTGATTTTTGGGCCTCGTAATCAGCCGGGAAATTCTCCTAGCAATTCTTCCAATTTTTTTTTATCTTAAAACGAAGAATTGTTGGGTATCCTGTTACCCGGGTAAGTGAAAAGCGTCGTGGCGTGTTCCGGCGACTACTTAAACGTAAACTAAATTGTCACAAAAATCAAACAACCTTAGTTGGCGAGGTTAATATGATATGCTAGCCGATCTTGGTGCACGGCTTAAATTTAAAGGCGAGACGGTATATACGTATAGCAAATTGCTCTAGCATAAGTTTTACTTAATGCTGAAATAATATTGACAAAGGGCGAAGCTAATACCGAATGACTTACGAGGTCAGTGACAAAAACGTTTCTTGTAGCCGATCTCGGTTCATTAGCCCTTCGCCCGTAGCGCCCGGGGCTTTCGTAATTACAATTCCTGGTCCGCATGTACACGACTGATATCAATCGGTAGAGAAGCCGTAAGGTATGAGAGACGATTGTAAAATGTCGATCTCTTAAAGTTCTCTACCTTCTGTGGTGGCCAGGGGGGTCGGTGCGTCCGGCCTCCCGACACGCAGAAAGGTGGCCGAGAGAATCAAAAATATTTGTTTTCCCAAAAAGTTTTTCCTTTAAGGAAAGATCATCCAAGCCATGTAGAGAGAGAGAGAGGAGAAGTTGAAGAATCAAACATTATTTACTAAAAGGAAAAGGTGTCTTTAAAGAAAAATATAGCCCATGTTAAATGAGGTACGAGAGACGATTGTAAAATGTCGATCTCTGAAAGTTCTCTACCTTCTGTGGTGGCCAAGGGAGTCGGTTCGTCCGGCTTCCCGACACCCGGAAAGGTAGTAAAGAACAAAACGCATTCATATAATAAAAATTGGTTGGCTTTGGAAAGAATCGTCTATGTCAATTGAAACATAGAGAAGTAAAGAATCAAACTAATTTTTTTAACCAAGAAAAATTAGACTTAAAAAAGTGACCATCGACTTTTTACAAATATCTCGGATATACCCCTTGGGTGCTTTTAGAAGGGCCAGAATATCCCAAATTAGCCCCGACCGTCTTACTACTCTTTATATCCCGTTCCCCCCTCGACGCCCCTCGCCTTAGTTTCAGCGAGCGTCGGCTTTTTAAATATAATCTCGCAGTTATACCTTATTCCATAGGGCGAGAAGAGAAATGTGATGCTCGGCTTTATACAAATATCTCAGATATACCCCTTGGGAGCGGGAGGGGAAAAATGTTACCCTCGGCTTTTTACAAATAACTCGCATATACCACTCGGGTGTTTTAGGAAGACCGAGGCCATCGAGGCGACCCTCGGCCTTATAAGACTAAAGGGCAAGTACCGCCGACCTTAGCCTCGACCGTCTTACTACTCTTTATATCCCGTTCCCCCCTCGACGCCCCTCGCCTAAGATGCGGCGAGCGTCGGCTTTTTAAATAAAATATCGCAGTTATACCTTATTCCATAGGGCGAGAAGAGAAATGTGATGCTCGGCTTTATACAAATATCTCGGATATACCCCTTGGGAGCGGGAGGGAAAAAATGTTACCCTCGGCTTTTTACAAATAACTCGCATATACCACTCGGGTGTTTTAGGAAGACCGAGGCCATCGAGGCGACCCTCGGCCTTATAAGACTAAAGGGCAAGTACCGCCGACCTTAGCCTCGACCGTCTTACTACTCTTTATATCCCGTTCCCCCCTCGACGCCCCTCGCCTAAGATGCGGTGAGCGTCGGCTTTTTAAATAAAATATCGCAGTTATACCTTATTCCATAGGGCGAGAAGAGAAATGTGATGCTCGGCTTTATACAAATATCTCAGATATACCCCTTGGGAGCGGGAGGGGAAAAATGTTACCCTCGGCTTTTTACAAATAACTCGCATATACCACTCGGGTGTTTTAGGAAGACCGAGGCCATCGAGGCGACCCTCGGCCTTATAAGACTAAAGGGCAAGTACCGCCGACCTTAGCCTCGACCGTCTTACTACTCTTTATATCCCGTTCCCCCCTCGACGCCCCTCGCCTTAGTTTCAGCGAGCGTCGGCTTTTTAAATAAAATATCGCAGTTATACCTTATTCCATAGGGCGAGAAGAGAAATGTGATGCTCGGCTTTATACAAATATCTCAGATATACCCCTTGGGAGCGGGAGGGGAAAAATGTTACCCTCGGCTTTTTACAAATAACTCGCATATACCACTCGGGTGTTAGAGGAAGACCGAGGCCATCGAGGCGACCCTCGGCCTTATAAGACTAAAGGGCAAGTACCGCCGACCTTAGCCTCGACCGTCTTACTACTCTTTATATCCCGTTCCCCCCTCGACGCCCCTCGCCTAAGATGCGGCGAGCGTCGGCTTTTTAAATAAAATATCGCAGTTATACCTTATTCCATAGGGCGAGAAGAGAAATGTGATGCTCGGCTTTATACAAATATCTCAGATATACCCCTTGGGAGCGGGAGGGGAAAAATGTTACCCTCGGCTTTTTACAAATAACTCGCATATACCACTCGGGTGTTTTAGGAAGACCGAGGCCATCGAGGCGACCCTCGGCCTTATAAGACTAAAGGGCAAGTACCGCCGACCTTAGCCTCGACCGTCTTACTACTCTTTATATCCCGTTCCCCCCTCGACGCCCCTCGCCTAAGATGCGGTGAGCGTCGGCTTTTTAAATAAAATATCGCAGTTATACCTTATTCCATAGGGCGAGAAGAGAAATGTGATGCTCGGCTTTATACAAATATCTCAGATATACCCCTTGGGAGCGGGAGGGGAAAAATGTTACCCTCGGCTTTTTACAAATAACTCGCATATACCACTCGGGTGTTTTAGGAAGACCGAGGCCATCGAGGCGACCCTCGGCCTTATAAGACTAAAGGGCAAGTACCGCCGACCTTAGCCTCGACCGTCTTACTACTCTTTATATCCCGTTCCCCCCTCGACGCCCCTCGCCTTAGTTTCAGCGAGCGTCGGCTTTTTAAATATAATATCGCGGTTATACCTTATTCCATAGGGCGAGAAGAGAAATGTGATGCTCGGCTTTATACAAATATCTCAGATATACCCCTTGGGAGCGGGAGGGGAAAAATGTTACCCTCGGCTTTTTACAAATAACTCGCATATACCACTCGGGTGTTTTAGGAAGACCGAGGCCATCGAGGCGACCCTCGGCCTTATAAGACTAAAGGGCAAGTACCGCCGACCTTAGCCTCGACCGTCTTACTACTCTTTATATCCCGTTCCCCCCTCGACGCCCCTCGCCTAAGATACGGCGAGCGTCGGCTTTTTAAATAATATATCGCAGTTATACCTTATTCCATAGGGCGAGAAGAGAAATGTGAAGCTCGGCTTTATACAAATATCTCAGATATACCCCTTGGGAGCGGGAGGGGAAAAATGTTACCCTCGGCTTTTTACAAATAACTCGCATATACCACTCGGGTGTTTTAGGAAGACCGAGGCCATCGAGGCGACCCTCGGCCTTATAAGACTAAAGGGCAAGTACCGCCGACCTTAGCCTCGACCGTCTTACTACTCTTTATATCCCGTTCCCCCCTCGACGCCCCTCGCCTAAGATGCGGTGAGCGTCGGCTTTTTAAATAAAATATCGCAGTTATACCTTATTCCATAGGGCGAGAAGAGAAATGTGATGCTCGGCTTTATACAAATATCTCAGATATACCCCTTGGGAGCGGGAGGGGAAAAATGTTACCCTCGGCTTTTTACAAATAACTCGCATATACCACTCGGGTGTTTTAGGAAGACCGAGGCCATCGAGGCGACCCTCGGCCTTATAAGACTAAAGGGCAAGTACCGCCGACCTTAGCCTCGACCGTCTTACTACTCTTTATATCCCGTTCCCCCCTCGACGCCCCTCGCCTTAGTTTCAGCGAGCGTCGGCTTTTTAAATATAATATCGCGGTTATACCTTATTCCATAGGGCGAGAAGAGAAATGTGATGCTCGGCTTTATACAAATATCTCAGATATACCCCTTGGGAGCGGGAGGGGAAAAATGTTACCCTCGGCTTTTTACAAATAACTCGCCTATACCACTCGGGTGTTTTAGGAAGACTGAGGCCATCGAGGCGACCCTCGGCCTTATAAGACTAAAGGGCAAGTACCGCCGACCTTAGCCTCGACCGTCTTACTACTCTTTATATCCCGTTCCCCCCTCGACGCCCCTCGCCTTAGTTTCAGCGAGCGTCGGCTTTTTAAATAAAATATCGCAGTTATACCTTATTCCATAGGGCGAGAAGAGAAATGTGATGCTCGGCTTTATACAAATATCTCAGATATACCCCTTGGGAGCGGGAGGGGAAAAATGTTACCCTCGGCTTTTTACAAATACCTCGCATATACCACTCGGGTGTTTTAGGAAGACCGAGGCCATCGAGGCGACCCTCGGCCTTATAAGACTAAAGGGCAAGTACCGCCGACCTTAGCCTCGACCGTCTTACTACTCTTTATATCCCGTTCCCCCCTCGACGCCCCTCGCCTTAGTTTCAGCGAGCGTCGGCTTTTTAAATATAATATCGCAGTTATACCTTATTCCATAGGGCGAGAAGAGAAATGTGAAGCTCGGCTTTATACAAATATCTCAGATATACCCCTTGGGAGCGGGAGGGGAAAAATGTTACCCTCAGCTTTTTACAAATAACTCGCATATACCACTCGGGTGTTTTAGGAAGACCGAGGCCATCGAGGCGACCCTCGGCCTTATAAGACTAAAGGGCAAGTACCGCCGACCTTAGCCTCGACCGTCTTACTACTCTTTATATCACGTTCCCCCCTCGACACCCCTCGCCTAAGATGCGGCGAGCGTCGGATTTTTAAATATAATATCGCAGTTATACTTTATTCCATAGGGCGAGAAGAGAAATGTGATGCTCGGCTTTATACAAATATCTCAGATATACCCCTTGGGAGCGGGAGGGAAAAAATGTTACCCTCGGCTTTTTACAAATAACTCGCATATACCACTCGGGTGTTTTAGGAAGACCGAGGCCATCGAGGCGACCCTCGGCCTTATAAGACTAAAGGGCAAGTACCGCCGACCTTAGCCTCGACCGTCTTACTACTCTTTATATCCCGTTCCCCCCTCGACGCCACTCGCCTAAGATGCGGTGAGCGTCGGCTTTTTAAATAAAATATCGCAGTTATACCTTATTCCATAGGGCGAGAAGAGAAATGTGATGCTCGGCTTTATACAAATATCTCAGATATACCCCTTGGGAGCGGGAGGGGAAAAATGTTACCCTCGGCTTTTTACAAATAACTCGCATATACCACTCGGGTGTTTTAGGAAGACCGAGGCCATCGAGGCGACCCTCGGCCTTATAAGACTAAAGGGCAAGTACCGCCGACCTTAGCCTCGACCGTCTTACTACTCTTTATATCCCGTTCCCCCCTCGACGCCCCTCGCCTTAGTTTCAGCGAGCATCGGCTTTTTAAATAAAATATCGCAGTTATACCTTATTCCATAGGGCGAGAAGAGAAATGTGATGCTCGGCTTTATTCAAATATCTCAGATATACCCCTTGGGAGCGGGAGGGGAAAAATGTTACCCTCGGCTTTTTACAAATAACTCGCATATACCACTCGGGTGTTAGAGGAAGACCGAGGCCATCGAGGCGACCCTCGGCCTTATAAGACTAAAGGGCAAGTACCGCCGACCTTAGCCTCGACCGTCTTACTACTCTTTATATCCCGTTCCCCCCTCGACGCCCCTCGCCTAAGATGCGGCGAGCGTCGGCTTTTTAAATAAAATATCGCAGTTATACCTTATTCCATAGGGCGAGAAGAGAAATGTGATGCTCGGCTTTATACAAATATCTCAGATATACCCCTTGGGAGCGGGAGGGGAAAAATGTTACCCTCGGCTTTTTACAAATACCTCGCATATACCACTCGGGTGTTTTAGGAAGACCGAGGCCATCGAGGCGACCCTCGGCCTTATAAGACTAAAGGGCAAGTACCGCCGACCTTAGCCTCGACCGTCTTACTACTCTTTATATCCCGTTCCCCCCTCGACGCCCCTCGCCTTAGTTTCAGCGAGCGTCGGCTTTTTAAATATAATATCGCAGTTATACCTTATTCCATAGGGCGAGAAGAGAAATGTGATGCTCGGCTTTATACAAATATCTCAGATATACCCCTTGGGAGCGGGAGGGGAAAAATGTTACCCTCGGCTTTTTACAAATACCTCGCATATACCACTCGGGTGTTTTAGGATGACCGAGGCCATCGAGGCGACCCTCGGCCTTATAAGACTAAAGGGCAAGTACCGCCGACCTTAGCCTCGACCGTCTTACTACTCTTTATATCCCGTTCCCCCCTCGACGCCCCTCGCCTTAGTTTCAGCGAGCGTCGGCTTTTTAAATATAATATCGCAGTTATACCTTATTCCATAGGGCGAGAAGAGAAATGTGAAGCTCGGCTTTATACAAATATCTCAGATATACCCCTTGGGAGCGGGAGGGGAAAAATGTTACCCTCGGCTTTTTACAAATAACTCGCATATACCACTCGGGTGTTTTAGGAAGACCGAGGCCATCGAGGCGACCCTCGGCCTTATAAGACTAAAGGGCAAGTACCGCCGACCTTAGCCTCGACCGTCTTACTACTCTTTATATCCCGTTCCCCCCTCGACGCCCCTCGCCTTAGTTTCAGCGAGCGTCGGCTTTTTAAATATAATCTCGCAGTTATACCTTATTCCATAGGGCGAGAAGAGAAATGTGATGCTCGGCTTTATACAAATATCTCAGATATACCCCTTGGGAGCGGGAGGGGAAAAATGTTACC
This sequence comes from Ceratothoa steindachneri, assembly GCA_963969495.1. Classification (NCBI taxonomy): domain Eukaryota; kingdom Metazoa; phylum Arthropoda; class Malacostraca; order Isopoda; family Cymothoidae; genus Ceratothoa; species Ceratothoa steindachneri. Next base: position 226,012,904 of record OZ018321.1, read on the forward strand.
CTCGGCTTTTTACAAATAACTCGCATATACCACTCGGGTGTTTTAGGAAGACCGAGGCCATCGAGGCGACCCTCGGCCTTATAAGACTAAAGGGCAAGTACCGCCGACCTTAGCCTCGACCGTCTTACTACTCTTTATATCCCGTTCCCCCCTCGACGCCCCTCGCCTAAGATGCGGCGAGCGTCGGCTTTTTAAATAAAATATCGCAGTTATACCTTATTCCATAGGGCGAGAAGAGAAATGTGATGCTCGGCTTTATACAAATATCTCGGATATACCCCTTGGGAGCGGGACGGAAAAAATGTTACCCTCGGCTTTTTACAAATAACTCGCATATACCACTCGGGTGTTTTAGGAAGACCGAGGCCATCGAGGCGACCCTCGGCCTTATAAGACTAAAGGGCAAGTACCGCCGACCTTAGCCTCGACCGTCTTACTACTCTTTATATCCCGTTCCCCCCTCGACGCCCCTCGCCTAAGATGCGGTGAGCGTCGGCTTTTTAAATAAAATATCGCAGTTATACCTTATTCCATAGGGCGAGAAGAGAAATGTGATGCTCGGCTTTATACAAATATCTCAGATATACCCCTTGGGAGCGGGAGGGGAAAAATGTTACCCTCGGCTTTTTACAAATAACTCGCATATACCACTCGGGTGTTTTAGGAAGACCGAGGCCATCGAGGCGACCCTCGGCCTTATAAGACTAAAGGGCAAGTACCGCCGACCTTAGCCTCGACCGTCTTACTACTCTTTATATCCCGTTCCCCCCTCGACAGCCCTCGCCTAAGATGCGGCGAGCGTCGGCTTTTTAAATAATATATCGCAGTTATACCTTATTCCATAGGGCGAGAAGAGAAATGTGATGCTCGGCTTTATACAAATATCTCAGATATACCCCTTGGGAGCGGGAGGGGAAAAATGTTACCCTCGGCTTTTTACAAATACCTCGCATATACCACTCGGGTGTTTTAGGAAGACCGAGGCCATCGAGGCGACCCTCGGCCTTATAAGACTAAAGGGCAAGTACCGCCGACCTTAGCCTCGACCGTCTTACTACTCTTTATATCCCGTTCCCCCCTCGACGCCCCTCGCCTAAGATGCGGCGAGCGTCGGCTTTTTAAATAAAATATCGCAGTTATACCTTATTCCATAGGGCGAGAAGAGAAATGTGATGCTCGGCTTTATACAAATATCTCGGATATACCCCTTGGGAGCGGGACGGAAAAAATGTTACCCTCGGCTTTTTACAAATAACTCGCATATACCACTCGGGTGTTTTAGGAAGACCGAGGCCATCGAGGCGACCCTCGGCCTTATAAGACTAAAGGGCAAGTACCGCCGACCTTAGCCTCGACCGTCTTACTACTCTTTATATCCCGTTCCCCCCTCGACGCCCCTCGCCTAAGATACGGCGAGCGTCGGCTTTTTAAATAATATATCGCAGTTATACCTTATTCCATAGGGCGAGAAGAGAAATGTGAAGCTCGGCTTTATACAAATATCTCAGATATACCCCTTGGGAGCGGGAGGGGAAAAATGTTACCCTCGGCTTTTTACAAATAATTCGCATATACCACTCGGGTGTTTTAGGAAGACCGAGGCCATCGAGGCGACCCTCGGCCTTATAAGACTAAAGGGCAAGTACCGCCGACCTTAGCCTCGACCGTCTTACTACTCTTTATATCCCGTTCCCCCCTCGACGCCCCTCGCCTAAGATGCGGTGAGCGTCGGCTTTTTAAATAAAATATCGCAGTTATACCTTATTCCATAGGGCGAGAAGAGAAATGTGATGCTCGGCTTTATACAAATATCTCAGATATACCCCTTGGGAGCGGGAGGGGAAAAATGTTACCCTCGGCTTTTTACAAATAACTCGCATATACCACTCGGGTGTTTTAGGAAGACCGAGGCCATCGAGGCGACCCTCGGCCTTATAAGACTAAAGGGCAAGTACCGCCGACCTTAGCCTCGACCGTCTTACTACTCTTTATATCCCGTTCCCCCCTCGACGCCCCTCGCCTTAGTTTCAGCGAGCGTCGGCTTTTTAAATATAATATCGCAGTTATACCTTATTCCATAGGGCGAGAAGAGAAATGTGATGCTCGGCTTTATACAAATATCTCAGATATACCCCTTGGGAGCGGGAGGGGAAAAATGTTACCCTCGGCTTTTTACAAATAACTCGCCTATACCACTCGGGTGTTTTAGGAAGACTGAGGCCATCGAGGCGACCCTCGGCCTTATAAGACTAAAGGGCAAGTACCGCCGACCTTAGCCTCGACCGTCTTACTACTCTTTATATCCCGTTCCCCCCTCGACGCCCCTCGCCTTAGTTTCAGCGAGCGTCGGCTTTTTAAATAAAATATCGCAGTTATACCTTATTCCATAGGGCGAGAAGAGAAATGTGATGCTCGGCTTTATACAAATATCTCAGATATACCCCTTGGGAGCGGGAGGGGAAAAATGTTACCCTCGGCTTTTTACAAATACCTCGCATATACCACTCGGGTGTTTTAGGAAGACCGAGGCCATCGAGGCGACCCTCGGCCTTATAAGACTAAAGGGCAAGTACCGCCGACCTTAGCCTCGACCGTCTTACTACTCTTTATATCCCGTTCCCCCCTCGACGCCCCTCGCCTTAGTTTCAGCGAGCGTCGGCTTTTTAAATATAATATCGCAGTTATACCTTATTCCATAGGGCGAGAAGAGAAATGTGAAGCTCGGCTTTATACAAATATCTCAGATATACCCCTTGGGAGCGGGAGGGGAAAAATGTTACCCTCGGCTTTTTACAAATAACTCGCATATACCACTCGGGTGTTTTAGGAAGACCGAGGCCATCGAGGCGACCCTCGGCCTTATAAGACTAAAGGGCAAGTACCGCCGACCTTAGCCTCGACCGTCTTACTACTCTTTATATCACGTTCCCCCCTCGACACCCCTCGCCTAAGATGCGGCGAGCGTCGGATTTTTAAATATAATATCGCAGTTATACCTTATTCCATAGGGCGAGAAGAGAAATGTGATGCTCGGCTTTATACAAATATCTCAGATATACCCCTTGGGAGCGGGAGGGAAAAAATGTTACCCTCGGCTTTTTACAAATAACTCGCATATACCACTCGGGTGTTTTAGGAAGACCGAGGCCATCGAGGCGACCCTCGGCCTTATAAACCTAAAGGGCAAGTACCGCCGACCTTAGCCTCGACCGTCTTACTACTCTTTATATCCCGTTCCCCCCTCGACGCCCCTCGCCTAAGATGCGGTGAGCGTCGGCTTTTTAAATAAAATATCGCAGTTATACCTTATTCCATAGGGCGAGAAGAGAAATGTGATGCTCGGCTTTATACAAATATCTCAGATATACCCCTTGGGAGCGGGAGGGGAAAAATGTTACCCTCGGCTTTTTACAAATAACTCGCATATACCACTCGGGTGTTAGAGGAAGACCGAGGCCATCGAGGCGACCCTCGGCCTTATAAGACTAAAGGGCAAGTACCGCCGACCTTAGCCTCGACCGTCTTACTACTCTTTATATCCCGTTCCCCCCTCGACGCCCCTCGCCTTAGTTTCAGCGAGCGTCGGCTTTTTAAATATAATCTCGCAGTTATACCTTATTCCATAGGGCGAGAAGAGAAATGTGATGCTCGGCTTTATACAAATATCTCAGATATACCCCTTGGGAGCGGGAGGGGAAAAATGTTACCCTCGGCTTTTTACAAATAACTCGCATATACCACTCGGGTGTTTTAGGAAGACCGAGGCCATCGAGGCGACCCTCGGCCTTATAAGACTAAAGGGCAAGTACCGCCGACCTTAGCCTCGACCGTCTTACTACTCTTTATATCCCGTTCCCCCCTCGACGCCCCTCGCCTTAGTTTCAGCGAGCGTCGGCTTTTTAAATAAAATATCGCAGTTATATCTTATTCCATAGGGCGAGAAGAGAAATGTGATGCTCGGCTTTATACAAATATCTTAGATATACCCCTTGGGAGCGGGAGGGGAAAAATGTTACCCTCGGCTTTTTACAAATACCTCGCATATACCACTCGGGTGTTTTAGGAAGACCGAGGCCATCGAGGCGACCCTCGGCCTTATAAGACTAAAGGGCAAGTACCGCCGACCTTAGCCTCGACCGTCTTACTACTCTTTATATCCCGTTCCCCCCTCGACGCCCCTCGCCTTAGTTTCAGCGAGCGTCGGCTTTTTAAATATAATATCGCAGTTATACCTTATTCCATAGGGCGAGAAGAGAAATGTGAAGCTCGGCTTTATACAAATATCTCAGATATACCCCTTGGGAGCGGGAGGGGAAAAATGTTACCCTCGACTTTTTACAAATAACTCGCATATACCACTCGGGTGTTTTAGGAAGACCGAGGCCATCGAGGCGACCCTCGGCCTTATAAGACTAAAGGGCAAGTACCGCCGACCTTAGCCTCGACCGTCTTACTACTCTTTATATCCCGTTCCCCCCTCGACGCCCCTCGCCTTAGTTTCAGCGAGCGTCGGCTTTTTAAATATAATCTCGCAGTTATACCTTATTCCATAGGGCGAGAAGAGAAATGTGATGCTCGGCTTTATACAAATATCTCAGATATACCCCTTGGGAGCGGGAGGGGAAAAATGTTACCCTCGGCTTTTTACAAATAACTCGCATATACCACTCGGGTGTTTTAGGAAGACCGAGGCCATCGAGGCGACCCTCGGCCTTATAAGACTAAAGGGCAAGTACCGCCGACCTTAGCCTCGACCGTCTTACTACTCTTTATATCCCGTTCCCCCCTCGACGCCCCTCGCCTTAGTTTCAGCGAGCGTCGGCTTTTTAAATATAATCTCGCAGTTATACCTTATTCCATAGGGCGAGAAGAGAAATGTGATGCTCGGCTTTATACAAATATCTCAGATATACCCCTTGGGAGCGGGAGGGGAAAAATGTTACCCTCGGCTTTTTACAAATAACTCGCATATACCACTCGGGTGTTAGAGGAAGACCGAGGCCATCGAGGCGACCCTCGGCCTTATAAGACTAAAGGGCAAGTACCGCCGACCTTAGCCTCGACCGTCTTACTACTCTTTATATCCCGTTCCCCCCTCGACGCCCCTCGCCTAAGATGCGGCGAGCGTCGGCTTTTTAAATAAAATATCGCAGTTATACCTTATTCCATAGGGCGAGAAGAGAAATGTGATGCTCGGCTTTATACAAATATCTCGGATATACCCCTTGGGAGCGGGACGGAAAAAATGTTACCCTCGGCTTTTTACAAATAACTCGCATATACCACTCGGGTGTTTTAGGAAGACCGAGGCCATCGAGGCGACCCTCGGCCTTATAAGACTAAAGGGCAAGTATCGCCGACCTTAGCCTCGACCGTCTTACTACTCTTTATATCCCGTTCCCCCCTCGACGCCCCTCGCCTAAGATGCGGTGAGCGTCGGCTTTTTAAATAAAATATCGCAGTTATACCTTATTCCATAGGGCGAGAAGAGAAATGTGATGCTTGGCTTTATACAAATATCTCAGATATACCCCTTGGGAGCGGGAGGGGAAAAATGTTACCCTCGGCTTTTTACAAATAACTCGCATATACCACTCGGGTGTTTTAGGAAGACCGAGGCCATCGAGGCGACCCTCGGCCTTATAAGACTAAAGGGCAAGTACCGCCGACCTTAGCCTCGACCGTCTTACTACTCTTTATATCCCGTTCCCCCCTCGACAGCCCTCGCCTAAGATGCGGCGAGCGTCGGCTTTTTAAATAATATATCGCAGTTATACCTTATTCCATAGGGCGAGAAGAGAAATGTGATGCTCGGCTTTATACAAATATCTCAGATATACCCCTTGGGAGCGGGAGGGGAAAAATGTTACCCTCGGCTTTTTACAAATACCTCGCATATACCACTCGGGTGTTTTAGGAAGACCGAGGCCATCGAGGCGACCCTCGGCCTTATAAGACTAAAGGGCAAGTACCGCCGACCTTAGCCTCGACCGTCTTACTACTCTTTATATCCCGTTCCCCCCTCGACGCCCCTCGCCTAAGATGCGGCGAGCGTCGGCTTTTTAAATAAAATATCGCAGTTATACCTTATTCCATAGGGCGAGAAGAGAAATGTGATGCTCGGCTTTATACAAATATCTCGGATATACCCCTTGGGAGCGGGACGGAAAAAATGTTACCCTCGGCTTTTTACAAATAACTCGCATATACCACTCGGGTGTTTTAGGAAGACCGAGGCCATCGAGGCGACCCTCGGCCTTATAAGACTAAAGGGCAAGTACCGCCGACCTTAGCCTCGACCGTCTTACTACTCTTTATATCCCGTTCCCCCCTCGACGCCCCTCGCCTAAGATGCGGTGAGCGTCGGCTTTTTAAATAAAATATCGCAGTTATACCTTATTCCATAGGGCGAGAAGAGAAATGTGATGCTCGGCTTTATACAAATATCTCAGATATACCCCTTGGGAGCGGGAGGGGAAAAATGTTACCCTCGGCTTTTTACAAATAACTCGCATATACCACTCGGGTGTTTTAGGAAGACCGAGGCCATCGAGGCGACCCTCGGCCTTATAAGACTAAAGGGCAAGTACCGCCGACCTTAGCCTCGACCGTCTTACTACTCTTTATATCCCGTTCCCCCCTCGACGCCCCTCGCCTTAGTTTCAGCGAGCGTCGGCTTTTTAAATAAAATATCGCAGTTATACCTTATTCCATAGGGCGAGAAGAGAAATGTGATGCTCGGCTTTATACAAATATCTCAGATATACCCCTTGGGAGCGGGAGGGGAAAAATGTTACCCTCGGCTTTTTACAAATAACTCGCATATACCACTCGGGTGTTAGAGGAAGACCGAGGCCATCGAGGCGACCCTCGGCCTTATAAGACTAAAGGGCAAGTACCGCCGACCTTAGCCTCGACCGTCTTACTACTCTTTATATCCCGTTCCCCCCTCGACGCCCCTCGCCTAAGATGCGGCGAGCGTCGGCTTTTTAAATAAAATATCGCAGTTATACCTTATTCCATAGGGCGAGAAGAGAAATGTGATGCTCGGCTTTATACAAATATCTCAGATATACCCCTTGGGAGCGGGAGGGGAAAAATGTTACCCTCGGCTTTTTACAAATAACTCGCATATACCACTCGGGTGTTTTAGGAAGACCGAGGCCATCGAGGCGACCCTCGGCCTTATAAGACTAAAGGGCAAGTACCGCCGACCTTAGCCTCGACCGTCTTACTACTCTTTATATCCCGTTCCCCCCTCGACGCCCCTCGCCTAAGATACGGCGAGCGTCGGCTTTTTAAATAATATATCGCAGTTATACCTTATTTTATAGGGCGAGAAGAGAAATGTGAAGCTCGGCTTTATACAAATATCTCAGATATACCCCTTGGGAGCGGGAGGGGAAAAATGTTACCCTCGGCTTTTTACAAATAACTCGCATATACCACTCGGGTGTTTTAGGAAGACCGAGGCCATCGAGGCGACCCTCGGCCTTATAAGACTAAAGGGCAAGTACCGCCGACCTTAGCCTCGACCGTCTTACTACTCTTTATATCCCGTTCCCCCCTCGACAGCCCTCGCCTAAGATGCGGCGAGCGTCGGCTTTTTAAATAATATATCGCAGTTATACCTTATTCCATAGGGCGAGAAGAGAAATGTGATGCTCGGCTTTATACAAATATCTCAGATATACCCCTTGGGAGCGGGAGGGGAAAAATGTTACCCTCGGCTTTTTACAAATACCTCGCATATACCACTCGGGTGTTTTAGGAAGACCGAGGCCATCGAGGCGACCCTCGGCCTTATAAGACTAAAGGGCAAGTACCGCCGACCTTAGCCTCGACCGTCTTACTACTCTTTATATCCCGTTCCCCCCTCGACGCCCCTCGCCTAAGATGCGGCGAGCGTCGGCTTTTTAAATAAAATATCGCAGTTATACCTTATTCCATAGGGCGAGAAGAGAAATGTGATGCTCGGCTTTATACAAATATCTCGGATATACCCCTTGGGAGCGGGACGGAAAAAATGTTACCCTCGGCTTTTTACAAATAACTCGCATATACCACTCGGGTGTTTTAGGAAGACCGAGGCCATCGAGGCGACCCTCGGCCTTATAAGACTAAAGGGCAAGTACCGCCGACCTTAGCCTCGACCGTCTTACTACTCTTTATATCCCGTTCCCCCCTCGACGCCCCTCGCCTAAGATACGGCGAGCGTCGGCTTTTTAAATAATATATCGCAGTTATACCTTATTCCATAGGGCGAGAAGAGAAATGTGAAGCTCGGCTTTATACAAATATCTCAGATATACCCCTTGGGAGCGGGAGGGGAAAAATGTTACCCTCGGCTTTTTACAAATAACTCGCATATACCACTCGGGTGTTTTAGGAAGACCGAGGCCATCGAGGCGACCCTCGGCCTTATAAGACTAAAGGGCAAGTACCGCCGACCTTAGCCTCGACCGTCTTACTACTCTTTATATCCCGTTCCCCCCTCGACGCCCCTCGCCTAAGATGCGGTGAGCGTCGGCTTTTTAAATAAAATATCGCTGTTATACCTTATTCCATAGGGCGAGAAGAGAAATGTGATGCTCGGCTTTATACAAATATCTCAGATATACCCCTTGGGAGCGGGAGGGGAAAAATGTTACCCTCGGCTTTTTACAAATAACTCGCATATACCACTCGGGTGTTTTAGGAAGACCGAGGCCATCGAGGCGACCCTCGGCCTTATAAGACTAAAGGGCAAGTACCGCCGACCTTAGCCTCGACCGTCTTACTACTCTTTATATCCCGTTCCCCCCTCGACGCCCCTCGCCTTAGTTTCAGCGAGCGTCGGCTTTTTAAATATAATATCGCGGTTATACCTTATTCCATAGGGCGAGAAGAGAAATGTGATGCTCGGCTTTATACAAATATCTCAGATATACCCCTTGGGAGCGGGAGGGGAAAAATGTTACCCTCGGCTTTTTACAAATAACTCGCCTATACCACTCGGGTGTTTTAGGAAGACTGAGGCCATCGAGGCGACCCTCGGCCTTATAAGACTAAAGGGCAAGTACCGCCGACCTTAGCCTCGACCGTCTTACTACTCTTTATATCCCGTTCCCCCCTCGACGCCCCTCGCCTTAGTTTCAGCGAGCGTCGGCTTTTTAAATAAAATATCGCAGTTATACCTTATTCCATAGGGCGAGAAGAGAAATGTGATGCTCGGCTTTATACAAATATCTCAGATATACCCCTTGGGAGCGGGAGGGGAAAAATGTTACCCTCGGCTTTTTACAAATACCTCGCATATACCACTCGGGTGTTTTAGGAAGACCGAGGCCATCGAGGCGACCCTCGGCCTTATAAGACTAAAGGGCAAGTACCGCCGACCTTAGCCTCGACCGTCTTACTACTCTTTATATCCCGTTCCCCCCTCGACGCCCCTCGCCTTAGTTTCAGCGAGCGTCGGCTTTTTAAATATAATATCGCAGTTATACCTTATTCCATAGGGCGAGAAGAGAAATGTGAAGCTCGGCTTTATACAAATATCTCAGATATACCCCTTGGGAGCGGGAGGGGAAAAATGTTACCCTCGGCTTTTTACAAATAACTCGCATATACCACTCGGGTGTTTTAGGAAGACCGAGGCCATCGAGGCGACCCTCGGCCTTATAAGACTAAAGGGCAAGTACCGCCGACCTTAGCCTCGACCGTCTTACTACTCTTTATATCACGTTCCCCCCTCGACACCCCTCGCCTAAGATGCGGCGAGCGTCGGATTTTTAAATATAATATCGCAGTTATACCTTATTCCATAGGGCGAGAAGAGAAATGTGATGCTCGGCTTTATACAAATATCTCAGATATACCCCTTGGGAGCGGGAGGGAAAAAATGTTACCCTCGGCTTTTTACAAATAACTCGCATATACCACTCGGGTGTTTTAGGAAGACCGAGGCCATCGAGGCGACCCTCGGCCTTATAAACCTAAAGGGCAAGTACCGCCGACCTTAGCCTCGACCGTCTTACTACTCTTTATATCCCGTTCCCCCCTCGACGCCCCTCGCCTAAGATGCGGTGAGCGTCGGCTTTTTAAATAAAATATCGCAGTTATACCTTATTCCATAGGGCGAGAAGAGAAATGTGATGCTCGGCTTTATACAAATATCTCAGATATACCCCTTGGGAGCGGGAGGGGAAAAATGTTACCCTCGGCTTTTTACAAATAACTCGCATATACCACTCGGGTGTTAGAGGAAGACCGAGGCCATCGAGGCGACCCTCGGCCTTATAAGACTAAAGGGCAAGTACCGCCGACCTTAGCCTCGACCGTCTTACTACTCTTTATATCCCGTTCCCCCCTCGACGCCCCTCGCCTTAGTTTCAGCGAGCGTCGGCTTTTTAAATATAATCTCGCAGTTATACCTTATTCCATAGGGCGAGAAGAGAAATGTGATGCTCGGCTTTATACAAATATCTCAGATATACCCCTTGGGAGCGGGAGGGGAAAAATGTTACCCTCGGCTTTTTACAAATAACTCGCATATACCACTCGGGTGTTTTAGGAAGACCGAGGCCATCGAGGCGACCCTCGGCCTTATAAGACTAAAGGGCAAGTACCGCCGACCTTAGCCTCGACCGTCTTACTACTCTTTATATCCCGTTCCCCCCTCGACGCCCCTCGCCTTAGTTTCAGCGAGCGTCGGCTTTTTAAATAAAATATCGCAGTTATATCTTATTCCATAGGGCGAGAAGAGAAATGTGATGCTCGGCTTTATACAAATATCTTAGATATACCCCTTGGGAGCGGGAGGGGAAAAATGTTACCCTCGGCTTTTTACAAATACCTCGCATATACCACTCGGGTGTTTTAGGAAGACCGAGGCCATCGAGGCGACCCTCGGCCTTATAAGACTAAAGGGCAAGTACCGCCGACCTTAGCCTCGACCGTCTTACTACTCTTTATATCCCGTTCCCCCCTCGACGCCCCTCGCCTTAGTTTCAGCGAGCGTCGGCTTTTTAAATATAATATCGCAGTTATACCTTATTCCATAGGGCGAGAAGAGAAATGTGAAGCTCGGCTTTATACAAATATCTCAGATATACCCCTTGGGAGCGGGAGGGGAAAAATGTTACCCTCGGCTTTTTACAAATAACTCGCATATACCACTCGGGTGTTTTAGGAAGACCGAGGCCATCGAGGCGACCCTCGGCCTTATAAGACTAAAGGGCAAGTACCGCCGACCTTAGCCTCGACCGTCTTACTACTCTTTATATCCCGTTCCCCCCTCGACGCCCCTCGCCTTAGTTTCAGCGAGCGTCGGCTTTTTAAATATAATCTCGCAGTTATACCTTATTCCATAGGGCGAGAAGAGAAATGTGATGCTCGGCTTTATACAAATATCTCAGATATACCCCTTGGGAGCGGGAGGGGAAAAATGTTACCCTCGGCTTTTTACAAATAACTCGCATATACCACTCGGGTGTTTTAGGAAGACCGAGGCCATCGAGGCGACCCTCGGCCTTATAAGACTAAAGGGCAAGTACCGCCGACCTTAGCCTCGACCGTCTTACTACTCTTTATATCCCGTTCCCCCCTCGACGCCCCTCGCCTAAGATGCGGCGAGCGTCGGCTTTTTAAATAAAAAAACGCAGTTATACCTTATTCCATAGGGCGAGAAGAGAAATGTGATGCTCGGCTTTATACAAATATCTCGGATATACCCCTTGGGAGCGGGACGGAAAAAATGTTACCCTCGGCTTTTTACAAATAACTCGCATATACCACTCGGGTGTTTTAGGAAGACCGAGGCCATCGAGGCGACCCTCGGCCTTATAAGACTAAAGGGCAAGTATCGCCGACCTTAGCCTCGACCGTCTTACTACTCTTTATATCCCGTTCCCCCCTCGACGCCCCTCGCCTAAGATGCGGTGAGCGTCGGCTTTTTAAATAAAATATCGCAGTTATACCTTATTCCATAGGGCGAGAAGAGAAATGTGATGCTCGGCTTTATACAAATATCTCAGATATACCCCTTGGGAGCGGGAGGGGAAAAATGTTACCCTCGGCTTTTTACAAATAACTCGCATATACCACTCGGGTGTTTTAGGAAGACCGAGGCCATCGAGGCGACCCTCGGCCTTATAAGACTAAAGGGCAAGTACCGCCGACCTTAGCCTCGACCGTCTTACTACTCTTTATATCCCGTTCCCCCCTCGACAGCCCTCGCCTAAGATGCGGCGAGCGTCGGCTTTTTAAATAATATATCGCAGTTATACCTTATTCCATAGGGCGAGAAGAGAAATGTGATGCTCGGCTTTATACAAATATCTCAGATATACCCCTTGGGAGCGGGAGGGGAAAAATGTTACCCTCGGCTTTTTACAAATACCTCGCATATACCACTCGGGTGTTTTAGGAAGACCGAGGCCATCGAGGCGACCCTCGGCCTTATAAGACTAAAGGGCAAGTACCGCCGACCTTAGCCTCGACCGTCTTACTACTCTTTATATCCCGTTCCCCCCTCGACGCCCCTCGCCTAAGATGCGGCGAGCGTCGGCTTTTTAAATAAAATATCGCAGTTATACCTTATTCCATAGGGCGAGAAGAGAAATGTGATGCTCGGCTTTATACAAATATCTCGGATATACCCCTTGGGAGCGGGACGGAAAAAATGTTACCCTCGGCTTTTTACAAATAACTCGCATATACCACTCGGGTGTTTTAGGAAGACCGAGGCCATCGAGGCGACCCTCGGCCTTATAAGACTAAAGGGCAAGTACCGCCGACCTTAGCCTCGACCGTCTTACTACTCTTTATATCCCGTTCCCCCCTCGACGCCCCTCGCCTAAGATACGGCGAGCGTCGGCTTTTTAAATAATATATCGCAGTTATACCTTATTCCATAGGGCGAGAAGAGAAATGTGAAGCTCGGCTTTATACAAATATCTCAGATATACCCCTTGGGAGCGGGAGGGGAAAAATGTTACCCTCGGCTTTTTACAAATAATTCGCATATACCACTCGGGTGTTTTAGGAAGACCGAGGCCATCGAGGCGACCCTCGGCCTTATAAGACTAAAGGGCAAGTACCGCCGACCTTAGCCTCGACCGTCTTACTACTCTTTATATCCCGTTCCCCCCTCGACGCCCCTCGCCTAAGATGCGGTGAGCGTCGGCTTTTTAAATAAAATATCGCAGTTATACCTTATTCCATAGGGCGAGAAGAGAAATGTGATGCTCGGCTTTATACAAATATCTCAGATATACCCCTTGGGAGCGGGAGGGGAAAAATGTTACCCTCGGCTTTTTACAAATAACTCGCATATACCACTCGGGTGTTTTAGGAAGACCGAGGCCATCGAGGCGACCCTCGGCCTTATAAGACTAAAGGGCAAGTACCGCCGACCTTAGCCTCGACCGTCTTACTACTCTTTATATCCCGTTCCCCCCTCGACGCCCCTCGCCTTAGTTTCAGCGAGCGTCGGCTTTTTAAATATAATATCGCAGTTATACCTTATTCCATAGGGCGAGAAGAGAAATGTGATGCTCGGCTTTATACAAATATCTCAGATATACCCCTTGGGAGCGGGAGGGGAAAAATGTTACCATCGGCTTTTTACAAATAACTCGCCTATACCACTCGGGTGTTTTAGGAAAACTGAGGCCATCGAGGCGACCCTCGGCCTTATAAGACTAAAGGGCAAGTACCGCCGACCTTAGCCTCGACCGTCTTACTACTCTTTATATCCCGTTCCCCCCTCGACGCCCCTCGCCTAAGATGCGGTGAGCGTCGGCTTTTTAAATAAAATATCGCAGTTATACCTTATTCCATAGGGCGAGAAGAGAAATGTGATGCTCGGCTTTATACAAATATCTCAGATATACCCCTTGGGAGCGGGAGGGGAAAAATGTTACCCTCGGCTTTTTACAAATACCTCGCATATACCACTCGGGTGTTTTAGGAAGACCGAGGCCATCGAGGCGACCCTCGGCCTTATAAGACTAAAGGGCAAGTACCGCCGACCTTAGCCTCGACCGTCTTACTACTCTTTATATCCCGTTCCCCCCTCGACGCCCCTCGCGTTAGTTTCAGCGAGCGTCGGCTTTTTAAATATAATATCGCAGTTATACCTTATTCCATAGGGCGAGAAGAGAAATGTGAAGCTCGGCTTTATACAAATATCTCAGATATACCCCTTGGGAGCGGGAGGGGAAAAATGTTACCCTCGGCTTTTTACAAATACCTCGCATATACCACTCGGGTGTTTTAGGAAGACCGAGGCCATCGAGGCGACCCTCGGCCTTATAAGACTAAAGGGCAAGTACCGCCGACCTTAGCCTCGACCGTCTTACTACTCTTTATATCCCGTTCCCCCCTCGACGCCCCTCGCCTAAGATGCGGCGAGCGTTGGCTTTTTAAATAAAATATCGCAGTTATACCTTATTCCATAGGGCGAGAAGAGAAATGTGATGCTCGGCTTTATACAAATATCTCGGATATACCCCTTGGGAGCGGGACGGAAAAAATGTTACCCTCGGCTTTTTACAAATAACTCGCATATACCACTCGGGTGTTTTAGGAAGACCGAGGCCATCGAGGCGACCCTCGGCCTTATAAGACTAAAGGGCAAGTACCGCCGACCTTAGCCTCGACCGTCTTACTACTCTTTATATCCCGTTCCCCCCTCGACGCCCCTCGCCTAAGATACGGCGAGCGTCGGCTTTTTAAATAATATATCGCAGTTATACCTTATTCCATAGGGCGAGAAGAGAAATGTGAAGCTCGGCTTTATACAAATATCTCAGATATACCCCTTGGGAGCGGGAGGGGAAAAATGTTACCCTCGGCTTTTTACAAATAATTCGCATATACCACTCGGGTGTTTTAGGAAGACCGAGGCCATCGAGGCGACCCTCGGCCTTATAAGACTAAAGGGCAAGTACCGCCGACCTTAGCCTCGACCGTCTTACTACTCTTTATATCCCGTTCCCCCCTCGACGCCCCTCGCCTAAGATGCGGTGAGCGTCGGCTTTTTAAATAAAATATCGCAGTTATACCTTATTCCATAGGGCGAGAAGAGAAATGTGATGCTCGGCTTTATACAAATATCTCAGATATACCCCTTGGGAGCGGGAGGGGAAAAATGTTACCCTCGGCTTTTTACAAATAACTCGCCTATACCACTCGGGTGTTTTAGGAAGACCGATGCCATCGAGGCGACCCTCGGCCTTATAAGACTAAAGGGCAAGTACCGCCGACCTTAGCCTCGACCGTCTTACTACTCTTTATATCCCGTTCCCCCCTCGACGCCCCTCGCCTTAGTTTCAGCGAGCGTCGGCTTTTTAAATATAATATCGCAGTTATACCTTATTCCATAGGGCGAGAAGAGAAATGTGATGCTCGGCTTTATACAAATATCTCAGATATACCCCTTGGGAGCGGGAGGGGAAAAATGTTACCCTCGGCTTTTTACAAATAACTCGCATATACCACTCGGGTGTTTTAGGAAGACCGAGGCCATCGAGGCGACCCTCGGCCTTATAAGACTAAAGGGCAAGTACCGCCGACCTTAGCCTCGACCGTCTTACTACTCTTTATATCCCGTTCCCCCCTCGACGCCCCTCGCCTTAGTTTCAGCGAGCGTCGGCTTTATAAATATAATATCGCAGTTATACCTTATTCCATAGGGCGAGAAGAGAAATGTGATGCTCGGCTTTATACAAATATCTCAGATATACCCCTTGGGAGCGGGAGGGGAAAAATGTTACCCTCGGCTTTTTACAAATAACTCGCATATACCACTCGGGTGTTTTAGGAAGACCGAGGCCATCGAGGCGACCCTCGGCCTTATAAGACTAAAGGGCAAGTACCGCCGACCTTAGCCTCGACCGTCTTACTACTCTTTATATCCCGTTCCCCCCTCGACGCCCCTCGCCTTAGTTTCAGCGAGCGTCGGCTTTTTAAATAAAATATCGCAGTTATACCTTATTCCATAGGGCGAGAAGAGAAATGTGATGCTCGGCTTTATACAAATATCTCAGATATACCCCTTGGGAGTGGGAGGGGAAAAATGTTACCCTCGGCTTTTTACAAATACCTCGCATATACCACTCGGGTGTTTTAGGAAGACCGAGGCCATCGAGGCGACCCTCGGCCTTATAAGACTAAAGGGCAAGTACCGCCGACCTTAGCCTCGACCGTCTTACTACTCTTTATATCCCGTTCCCCCCTCGACGCCCCTCGCCTTAGTTTCAGCGAGCGTCGGCTTTTTAAATATAATATCGCAGTTATACCTTATTCCATAGGGCGAGAAGAGAAATTTGAAGCTCGGCTTTATACAAATATCTCAGATATACCCCTTGGGAGCGGGAGGGGAAAAATGTTACCCTCGGCTTTTTACAAATAACTCGCATATACCACTCGGGTGTTTTAGGAAGACCGAGGCCATCGAGGCGACCCTCGGCCTTATAAGACTAAAGGGCAAGTACCGCCGACCTTAGCCTCGACCGTCTTACTACTCTTTATATCCCGTTCCCCCCTCGACGCCCCTCGCCTTAGTTTCAGCGAGCGTCGGCTTTTTAAATATAATCTCGCAGTTATACCTTATTCCATAGGGCGAGAAGAGAAATGTGATGCTCGGCTTTATACAAATATTTCGGATATACCCCTTGGGAGCAGGACGGAAAAAATGTTACCCTCGGCTTTTTACAAATAACTCGCATATACCACTCGGGTGTTTTAGGAAGACCGAGGCCATCGAGGCGACCCTCGGCCTTATAAGACTAAAGGGCAAGTACCGCCGACCTTAGCCTCGACCGTCTTACTACTCTTTATATCCCGTTCCCCCCTCGACGCCCCTCGCCTAAGATGCGGTGAGCGTCGGCTTTTTAAATAAAATATCGCAGTTATACCTTATTCCATAGGGCGAGAAGAGAAATGTGATGCTCGGCTTTATACAAATATCTCAGATATACCCCTTGGGAGCGGGAGGGGAAAAATGTTACCCTCGGCTTTTTACAAATAACTCGCATATACCACTCGGGTGTTTTAGGAAGACCGAGGCCATCGAGGCGACCCTCGGCCTTATAAGACTAAAGGGCAAGTACCGCCGACCTTAGCCTCGACCGTCTTACTACTCTTTATATCCCGTTCCCCCCTCGACGCCCCTCGCCTTAGTTTCAGCGAGCGTCGGCTTTTTAAATAAAATATCGCAGTTATACCTTATTCCATAGGGCGAGAAGAGAAATGTGATGCTCGGCTTTATACAAATATCTCAGATATACCCCTTGGGAGCGGGAGGGGAAAAATGTTACCCTCGGCTTTTTACAAATAACTCGCATATACCACTCGGGTGTTAGAGGAAGACCGAGGCCATCGAGGCGACCCTCGGCCTTATAAGACTAAAGGGCAAGTACCGCCGACCTTAGCCTCGACCGTCTTACTACTCTTTATATCCCGTTCCCCCCTCGACGCCCCTCGCCTTAGTTTCAGCGAGCGTCGGCTTTTTAAATATAATCTCGCAGTTATACCTTATTCCATAGGGCGAGAAGAGAAATGTGATGCTCGGCTTTATACAAATATCTCAGATATACCCCTTGGGAGCGGGAGGGGAAAAATGTTACCCTCGGCTTTTTACAAATAACTCGCATATACCACTCGGGTGTTTTAGGAAGACCGAGGCCATCGAGGCGACCCTCGGCCTTATAAGACTAAAGGGCAAGTACCGCCGACCTTAGCCTCGACCGTCTTACTACTCTTTATATCCCGTTCCCCCCTCGACGCCCCTCGCCTAAGATACGGCGAGCGTCGGCTTTTTAAATAATATATCGCAGTTATACCTTATTCCATAGGGCGAGAAGAGAAATGTGATGCTCGGCTTTATACAAATATCTCAGATATACCCCTTGGGAGCGGGAGGGGAATATTGTTACCCTCGGCTTTTTACAAATAACTCGCATATACCACTCGGGTGTTAGAGGAAGACCGAGGCCATCGAGGCGACCCTCGGCCTTATAAGACTAAAGGGCAAGTACCGCCGACCTTAGCCTCGACCGTCTTACTACTCTTTATATCCCGTTCCCCCCTCGACGCCCCTCGCCTAAGATGCGGCGAGCGTCGGCTTTTTAAATAAAATATCGCAGTTATACCTTATTCCATAGGGCGAGAAGAGAAATGTGATGCTCGGCTTTATACAAATATCTCGGATATACCCCTTGGGAGCGGGACGGAAAAAATGTTACCCTCGGCTTTTTACAAATAACTCGCATATACCACTCGGGTGTTTTAGGAAGACCGAGGCCATCGAGGCGACCCTCGGCCTTATAAGACTAAAGGGCAAGTACCGCCGACCTTAGCCTCGACCGTCTTACTACTCTTTATACCCCGTTCCCCCCTCGACGCCCCTCGCCTTAGTTTCAGCGAGCGTCGGCTTTTTAAATATAATATCGCAGTTATACCTTATTCCATAGGGCGAGAAGAGAAATGTGATGCTCGGCTTTATACAAATATCTCAGATATACCCCTTTGGAGCGGGAGGGGAAAAATGTTACCCTCGGCTTTTTACAAATAACTCGCCTATACCACTCGGGTGTTTTAGGAAGACCGAGGCCATCGAGGCGACCCTCGGCCTTATAAGACTAAAGGGCAAGTACCGCCGACCTTAGCCTCGACCGTCTTACTACTCTTTATATCGCGTTCCCCCCTCGACGCCCCTCGCCTTAGTTTCAGCGAGCGTCGGCTTTTTAAATAAAATATCGCAGTTATACCTTATTCCATAGGGCGAGAAGAGAAATGTGATGCTCGGCTTTATACAAATATCTCAGATATACCCCTTGGGAGCAGGAGGGGAAAAATGTTACCCTCGGCTTTTTACAAATACCTCGCATATACCACTCGGGTGTTTTAGGAAGACCGAGGCCATCGAGGCGACCCTCGGCCTTATAAGACTAAAGGGCAAGTACCGCCGACCTTAGCCTCGACCGTCTTACTACTCTTTATATCCCGTTCCCCCCTCGACGCCCCTCGCCTAAGATACGGCGAGCGTCGGCTTTTTAAATAATATATCGCAGTTATACCTTATTTCATAGGGCGAGAAGAGAAATGTGAAGCTCGGCTTTATACAAATATCTCAGATATACCCTTTGGGAGCGGGAGGGGAAAAATGTTACCCTCGGCTTTTTACAAATAACTCGCCTATACCACTCGGGTGTTTTAGGAAGACCGAGGCCATCGAGGCGACCCTCGGCCTTATAAGACTAAAGGGCAAGTACCGCCGACCTTAGCCTCGACCGTCTTACTACTCTTTATATCCCGTTCCCCCCTCGACACCCCTCGCCTAAGATGCGGCGAGCGTCGGATTTTTAAATATAATATCGCAGTTATACCTTATTTCATAGGGCGAGAAGAGAAATGTGAAGCTCGGCTTTATACAAATATCTCAGATATACCCCTTGGGAGCGGGAGGGGAAAAATGTTACCCTCGGCTTTTTACAAATAACTCGCATATACCACTCGGGTGTTTTAGGAAGACCGAGGCCATCGAGGCGACCCTCGGCCTTATAAGACTAAAGGGCAAGTACCGCCGACCTAAGCCTCGACCGTCTTACTACTCTTTATATCCCGTTCCCCCCTCGACGCCCCTCGCCTTAGTTTCAGCGAGCGTCGGCTTTTTAAATATAATATCGCAGTTATACCTTATTCCATAGGGCGAGAAGACAAATGTGATGCTCGGCTTTATACAAATATCTCAGATATACCCCTTGGGAGCGGGAGGGGAAAAATGTTACCCTCGGCTTTTTACAAATAACTCGCATATACCACTCGGGTGTTTTAGGAAGACCGAGGCCATCGAGGCGACCCTCGGCCTTATAAGACTAAAGGGCAAGTACCGCCGACCTTAGCCTCGACCGTCTTACTACTCTTTATATCCCGTTCCCCCCTCGACGCCCCTCGCCTAAGATACGGCGAGCGTCGGCTTTTTAAATAATATATCGCAGTTATACCTTATTCCATAGGGCGAGAAGAGAAATGTGATGCTCGGCTTTATACAAATATCTCAGATATACCCCTTGGGAGCGGGAGGGGAAAAATGTTACCCTCGGCTTTTTACAAATAACTCGCATATACCACTCGGGTGTTTTAGGAAGACCGAGGCCATCGAGGCGACCCTCGGCCTTATAAGACTAAAGGGCAAGTACCGCCGACCTTAGCCTCGACCGTCTTACTACTCTTTATATCCCGTTCCCCCCTCGACAGCCCTCGCCTAAGATGCGGCGAGCGTCGGCTTTTTAAATATAATATCGCAGTTATACCTTATTCCATAGGGCGAGAAGAGAAATGTGATGCTCGGCTTTATACAAATATCTCAGATATACCCCTTGGGAGCGGGAGGGAAAAAATGTTACCCTCGGCTTTTTACAAATAACTCGCATATACCACTCGGGTGTTAGAGGAAGACCGAGGCCATCGAGGCGACCCTCGGCCTTATAAGACTAAAGGGCAAGTACCGCCGACCTTAGCCTCGACCGTCTTACTACTCTTTATATCCCGTTCCCCCCTCGACGCCCCTCGCCTAAGATGCGGCGAGCGTCGGCTTTTTAAATAAAATATCGCAGTTATACCTTATTCCATAGGGCGAGAAGAGAAATGTGATGCTCGGCTTTATACAAATATCTCAGATATACCCCTTGGGAGCGGGAGGGGAAAAATGTTACCCTCGGCTTTTTACAAATAACTCGCATATACCACTCGGGTGTTTTAGGAAGACCGAGGCCATCGAGGCGACCCTCGGCCTTATAAAACTAAAGGGGAAGTACCGTCGACCTTAGCCTCGACCGTCTTACTACTCTTTATATCCCGTTCCCCCCTCGACGCCCCTCGCCTAAGATGCGGCGAGCGTTGGCTTTTTAAATAAAATATCGCAGTTATACCCTATTTCATAGGGCGAGAGGTGAAATGTGATACGGGGTCATCCCCGGCCCATTATCTTTCCTCCTATAGCTCATTTTATGCTGGATCAGAATCTGTTTATCAGGTTAAGCTGAGATTAATACTATTTCTTCTAGATCCGTCTATAGAGCCGTTTGGGGGGCCAATACTGAGCCCCCAAAACGACCCTCGAACGGGGCTGGGGATGGGGGGGTTACTGGGGGTCCGGACTCGGTCCGAACTGGATTCTATCGCATATATAGATGGCCTAGGCCTCAAATCTGTAGGTATTTTTTAATCCAAACCCGATTAAAATCGGAGTTTGCCTTACCTAGTTGTCACACTTTTAAAGAGCGTGTACGTATTTGATCTGATGGCAGGTTCACTAGATACCTATGGAAAGACGGAATTGACACTTTCTATATTACATCGGTAATTGTCACGTTACTACGGGAGCTAGGTTAATGATATTTGGATCAAAGATGTTAAATAGAATATATTTTAATAAAATTAAAGATTTAAAAAAAATATATATATATTTTTTTAGTTATTAAAAAAAAATCGATTTCGTAAAAGCTAAGTGTCGTACGATATTCAGACCAAAAGTATTCGATAGAGCGGCTCAAAAAACCTAAGATAAAATGAAAATGAGATTCCTAACTTTTTTTTCGACGTTGCTATTCATTTTAATTATTTTAAGTATGAAGATATTTTGGGATTTTTAGGAAAAATAAATCAGGTCGGAGGCTCCTCCGGCCCCGTAATCTTTTAAGAAAATCAAGATTCTGCCAGCTTTTTATTGGCAACAAACGAGGGCATTTACTTCAAATGATCCAGCTTTGGCTTATAGCTCCGTAGATATTGAACTTAGAGAGACAGGACTAGCACCATTCGAAAGAACGGAAGATTTTACCTTAGAAACATGTCTCGACGCCTTTTTTACGGTAATTTAAAGGGGCGGAAATCGACCCCGAAGGGTTAAAGCCTAGGGCCTTAGTCTAAGCTTTTGAAATTCAATCGCCCATAGATTCTAAATTATTAGAGATATTTGAATGAAAATTTAAGCAAAGATTTAAAATAGTATATATTTTAATAAAATCCAACTTAAAAACGAAAGAATTATATATTTTTTTAGTTATTCGAAAAAAATAGATTTCGTAAAAACTAAGTATCGTACGATATTCAGACCAAAAGCATTCGATAGAACGGCTCAAAAAACTTAAGATAAAATGAAAATGAGATTCCTAACCTTTTTTTCGACGTTGCTATTCATTTTAATTATTTTGAAGTATGAAGATATTTTTGGATTTCCAAGAAAAATAAATCAGGTCGGAGGCTCCTCCGGCCACGTAATCTTTCAGGAAAATCAAGATTCTGCCAGCTTTTTATTGGCAACAAACGAGGGCATTTACTTCAAATGATCCAGCTTTGGCCTATAGCTCCGTAGGTATTGAACTTAGAGAGACAGGACTAGCGCCATTCGAAAGAACGGAAGATTCTACCCTAGAAACATGTCTCGACCCCTTTTTTACGGTAATTTAAAGGGGCGGAAATCGACCCCGAAGGGTTAAAGCCTAGGGCCTTAGTCTAAGCTTTTGAAATTCAATCGCCCATAGATTCTAAGTTATTAGAGATATTTGAATGAAAATTTAAGCAAAGATTTAAAATAGTATATATTCTAATAAAAATTTAACTTAAAAACGAAAGAATTATATATTTTTTTAGTTATTCGAAAAAAATAAATTTCGTAAAAACTAAGTATCGTACGATATTCAGACCAAAATTACTCGATAGAGGAGCTCAAAAAACCTAAGATAAAATGAAAATGAGATTCCTAACCTTTTTTTCCTCGTTGCTATTCATTTTAATGTATTTTAAGTATGAAGAAATTATTAGATTAATATAAAAAATGAACCAGTTAAGAGGCTCCCCCAGCCCCGTAAGCCATCCAAAAATAAAGATCCTACGATTATTTTTAATGCCAACCAACGAGGGCATTCCATTCTAAAATGACAGGTTTGGACATTTTTGGCACCCAAATCCAATTTATTGGTTGATAAAATTTTAAGAAATCGTCTGAGAAAGTTAAATTTAGTATATTCTTATAGCCCTTTCTATCCTATTTCTATATATATTTGGTTGTCGTACGTACG
Source organism: Ceratothoa steindachneri (assembly GCA_963969495.1). Taxonomy (NCBI): domain Eukaryota; kingdom Metazoa; phylum Arthropoda; class Malacostraca; order Isopoda; family Cymothoidae; genus Ceratothoa; species Ceratothoa steindachneri. The sequence goes on from OZ018321.1 coordinate 226,035,973, forward strand.
ATCAGGGGTTCCAGAGATATTCGAAAAAGACTAGGATAAACATTTGTGCCCTCATTAGTGGGCGCCGATGCTCCCAACTAAATATTTTTAGGTTTAGACGGTCGCTCCACATATCCTAGAGAGCCCTAAAGTTAAGTTAGATTTCTCCATTGAAAGGGCGAGGGGGAAAAGTCCCGCCCGGTTCTTGGCTTTTTTCACTACCCCAACTTCACCGATCCTCCTCTTTTACCTCGGTAATAATTAATTTGACTATAGAAAATATTAATATTTTTTTCCTAAACTTGGACCGAGTAAAGGGCGCCCTAGTATACGTACGGTATAAAATTTTCCTTATCCTGGCCTTATTTATAACGACAACAAACGAGGTCATGAGCTAAAAAAAACGGTTTTAGGCATTTTGAGGACATTTTGTTATTACTAATTCAGACTCTACAGGTCTTATTACGGCTTCGAGAGGCGATCAAAAGTTTTCTAGAAAATGTATATTTGATTTTATTATCGCGCAGTTTTCGTGGGTAAAAACAAAAATAAACAAGTACAGGAAAATGAAAAGACGATTCCAAGCACTTTATATTTTATTCCTTGAAAATGAACTTGCTAATACTACATTTACCTTGCCGAGAAAAAGTTTCGACTGACTCTCGACTTTTTAAAATTATCCGAGTAAAATAGCCTTATTTTATTATCGCGCAGTTTTCGTGGGTAAAAACAAAAATAAACAAGTACAGGAAAATGAAAAGACGATTCCAAGCACTTTATATTTTATTCCTTGAAAATGAACTTGCTAATACTACATTTACCTTGCCGAGAAAAAGTTTCGACTGACTCTCGACTTTTTACAATTATCCGAGTAAAATAGCCTTATTATATTATCGCGCAGTTTTCGTGGGTAAAAACAAAAATAAACAGGGAAGGAAAATGAAAAGACGATTCCAAGCACTTTATATTTTGTTCCTTGAAAATGAACTTGCTAATACTACATTTACCTTGCCGAGAAAAAGTTTCGACTGACTCTCGACTTTTTACAATTATCCGAGTAAAATAGCCTTATTTTATTATCGCGCAGTTTTCGTGGGTAAAAACAAAAATAAACAAGTACATAAAAATGAAAAGACGATTCCAAGCACTCTATATTTTATTCCTTGAAAATGAACTTGCTAATAATACATTTACCTTGCCGAGAAAAAGTTTCGACTAACTCTGGACTTTTTACAATTATCCGAGTAAAATGGCCTTATCAATTGGTGCCTATAGCTCTAAAGGCTATAGGCACCCAACCTAGGCAGGGCCGCGCCTAGATCTCCTCGAGCTTTTATAATACTTTGATAGCTCTAAAGGCTATAGGCACACGACCTAGGCAGGGCGGCGCCTAGGACCGGGCAGCAGAACCTAACGCAATTGACTACCTAACGGCAGCGTTTTTTCTAATACGAAACGACGATTTATTTTCCATTTTATTATGCCATATTGCAGATGTTAGGTACAGTAAACAGGGGTCTAGTAAGTTTCCATATTAAAAGTGGTTGGAAAGACTCAGTTATGACCAAATTTCATTATTCCTATAAACTGGTTACGCTGCATTTTCCTTCCTAAAAAGTTTTTTCGGAAGCCCAATTTGACGCTACTTTGGTTTGCTAATGAGAACTTTGTTACACAATTCTATGTTATCTCATCGGGCACACTCCGGCTTGAAGTAGCGATTTTATTCAATTTAAGCCCACCCCCCAAAGGTCTAAAACCTTATGCGACCGCTCTTTAATAATGTTTTTGATGGTCACCTCGAAGGGACGCGTTTCGTAACCACGAACAAAATCTTCGGTGACTACGGCGGTAAGGTTTTAGATACGCCTTCAGTCTGAACAAGCGTTTTTTTCACTATTTATAGTGAATCTTTGTTTTCTAAAATTCGGAAACTACTGCCCGTTAATAATATTTTTTGATGGTTGCCTTGAAGGAAGTCGTTACCATTTTTCCGCATTTTCCTATGCTTACGGAAAAACTAATGGCGAATAAAATCTTCGGTGGCTGGAGCGGTGGATGGTAAGGTTTTAGATTCGCTTTCAGTCTGAAGAAAACTTTCACTATTTTAAGTGCAGCTTTGTTATCTGAAAGATTTATTGCTCTCTCGTTTAACGTGGGCTAAAGTTGCACATTATTTTTAAATGTAGCCTCGCAAAAATCACTCCGCAGTGTTTCCTATTATTATTTGCGGCTGTGATAAAACCATAATTTTTGCTCGTGAGGGCAAAAGAATATTATTATTTTCAAGTCTATGGATATATCCCATAACAACTTTCTCGAATGAGAAGTTAATTTTAAAAAAAGGGTATGCATGCAGGATACTTTTGACTAACGTTTGCATCGTTTCTAATTATTTTGTTGCTGCGTAGTTTTTGGTATTTTGTCCTTGCATACTCACTGGTTGATCCTGCCAGTAGTCATATGCTTGTTTTAAAGGTTAAGCCATGCATGTCTCAGTACAGGCGATTAATAGCCGAGACCGCGGACAGCTCAATATATCAGTTGTAATCCAGAAGATTTGTATCTTTAATGGATACCTATAGCAAATCTAGAGCTAATACGCTTTCAAGTTTCGCCGCTAGTCCTAACGGATGAGTAGCGAACAGCAATTATTAGAACCATAAACCGTAATTCCTTTAATGGTGACTCTGGATATAAGTTGCTAAGCGCAATGGTCAAAGTACCAACGCTAATTTATGCGAGTGTCTGCCCTATCAGCCAGATGGTAAGCTATGTGCTAACAATGGCTTTAACGGGTGACGGGGAATCTGGGTTCGATTCCGGAGAGGGAGCCTGATAAACGGCTACCACATCCAAGGAAGGCAGCAGGCGCGGAATTTAACCTAATACTAGCTCTGTGAGTTAGTGACGAAAAATCTTGATGTGAGGTTCTTAACGGAGCCTTACAATTGAAATGAGTTTATTGTAAAAACTTATTACAACAAACTACCGGAGGGCAAGCCTGGTGCCAGCAGCCGCGGTAATTCCAGCTCCATTAGCGTAATCTAATATTGCTGCGGTTAAAGTGCTCGTAGTTGGCTTTAAAGTTTCAACTACGTTAACTCCGTAAGCTTTAGATAAGCAATGGCTTACATTCTAAGCATAAAGTGCTATATCGAAAGGCAATACGCCACGATACGTGGTGAGAAACAGAATCGAGTACTAGCTTACATAAGCTGTATTCTAAATGATTGGTACATGGTATGCTCTTAAGTGAGTGCACCTTGGAACCTACATTATTCACTTTAATAAAAGTGGAGTGTTTATAACAGGTCTAAAAATTCGAGTGCTTTACTAATAACGTCTAGCACGATAAAATAAGACTTTGGGACGAATATTTGTCGGTTTTCCCTAATCGAACCAAAGTAATGATTAAAGAGAACTGCCGGGGGCATTAGTATTGCAGCGCGAGAGGTGAAATTCTGTGACCGTTGCAAGACTACCAATCGCGAAAGCATTTATCAAGAATGTTTTTGTTAATCATGATCTAAAGTTAGAGGATCGAAGGCGATCAGATACCGCCCTAGTTTTAACCATAAACTATGCCAACTAGCAATCCGTTTTTGTACCATTAAAAGAGCAAAGCGGGATCCCCCGGGAAACCAAAGTTTCTAAGTCCCGGGGGGAGTATAGTTGCAAAGCTGAAACTTAAAGGAATTGACGGAAGGGCACCACCAGGAGTGGAGCCTGCGGCTTAATTTGACTCAACACGGGAAAACTCACCAGGTCCGGACCCCGTAAGGATTGACAGATTAAAAGCTCTTTCTTGATTTGGTGTAAGGTGGTGCATGGCCGTTCTTAGTTGGTGGAGTGATTTGTCTGGTTGATTCCGATAACGAACGAGATTCTTGCCTCCTTATTTGTGGTCAGATCGAGTCCTAAGGCATGGTATAAATTTTCCGTTTTAAAAAGGGGTATAGTAACTTGCCTCGTGCATTTACTTGCCTCGTATATTGCTGGAAAACCAGTCTGAGGCTGTCTGACGAAATACACCATATTCAAGTGGCGGTATTGGCGGTGTCCAGCCGTAATAAAAAGAGCAATAACAGGTCTGTGATGCCCTTAGATGTTCTGGGCTGCACGCGCGCCACATTGAAGTGTGCAGCGTGCTTTCCAATTCCGAAATGAAGTGGCAATCATTTCAAACCCCTTCCCGCTTGGGATTGCGGATTGTAAGTTTTCCTCATAAACGAGGAATTCCTTGTACACGCAGGTCGTAAAGCTTGAGCTGAATACGTCCCTGCCCTTTGTACACACCGCCCGTCGCTACTTCCGATTGAGTGGCTAAGTGAGGTAATTGAACTGTTTTTAAGGTACCTTTTTTTAAAAATTTTATTACATTGTGCCAAATTTAAACAGGAAGATTCCCCAGCCTAGTCATTTAGAGGAAGTAAAAGTCGTAACAAGGTTTCCGTAGGTGAACCTGTGGAAGGATCATTATTGATTAGTATTGATTAAAACTCGAAAAAGCTATATATATATATATTTTTATTCCAAAAACGGATGCCGCCCGGACGTCAATTTATTATTAAGAGGTAAACTTCCTTTTTTCAATTTACACGAAGTGACCCTTTATTTATTTGTCCGATAATGTCTCGTTCTATGATATTCGAATTATTTTAATAAAAAGAGTAAAGTTTTCGTATGTTGCCAACATTTTAAGCCGAAGCTTCTCTTTATTTACAACATAAATTCGACTTATATATATATATATTTTTTTTTCGTCCGATGCCATCCTTGCCAAAGATCCGAATTCTTATTATAAAAGAGTTTAGCTTCCAGCTTTATACAATTATCTCGTGAGGCTGCTCTTAAGTTGTGAATTCGCGGTCGAATATAAATATGGCGTCATTATACACCTATATATATAGTTTGGCCTTACACGGGATGCCAGTCATTTAAAAGATCCGAATTCTTATTATAAAAGAGTTTAGCTTCCAGCTTTATACAATTATCTCGTGAGGCTGCTCTTAAGTTGTGAATTCGCGGTCGAATATAAATATGGCGTCATTTTCCACCTATATATATATAGTTTGGCCTTACACGGGATGCCTGTCCTTTAAAAGATCCGAATTTTGTATTTTTTAAAAATTGTTTACACAATTCGAGGTCGAATGTAAAATATGGCGTCCCTAAATCTAGCCTCCAAAAAATTGGGTGTATAACCAGGGCAAGGGGAGAGTGCCTGCAAGCATCGCTTGGAACCCTAGGTCTGCCTTTTGCCTTTAAAATCCAATTATCTTTGGGTTCTAAGAAAAAAAAAAAAGCGATCGTTTCTGCTTCCGAGTTTGATATATATATTTTTTTTATCCCACTATCATTCTCTTTGGCTCGACGGTCGCTTTGGCATCTAATTTAAACCCCTCAAATAAAAACCAATAGAGACACAACATATGGTAGAGGATCACTTGGCTCGTAAGTCGACGAAAGCCGCCGCTAATTGCGCATTTAACTTTTAACGCAAGGTGGTATAAAAGTTGACACGCTGAACGCACATTGCGCCAGGTCGTGAGACATTGATTCCGATCATTTGTCACGCATAACTGTAAAGTCATCAGTGTCTGTGTACGTTGATGGGCCTGGCACTCTAGGACAAGGGTCGGTTTCTAACCTTCTCTCAAAGATCCATTGTATGCAGCAGCAGCAGCAGCAGCCGCCGCAATTCTAATAAATAAAATCGGCGAATTTACCTTACGGCTCCAATAACGTTAAACCACGGTGGGTGGAAATTCCAAATGTTCCTATCCAAAACCCTATCTTATCGCGGTTATTTATAAAGAGCCAATAGATAAATTCAAGATATTTATGGGCCATCCCGTTTATCGGGCTTTTAATATGGCTCGCCCAGAGGCCGATTTATATTTTTTCTATACGAGGCAGCAGCAGCAGCAGCAGCATTCATTGGATCCAGGATATTCGTCGCTTGTACGAAGGCTATAATTATTATTAATATTTGAACTTTTTGTCTTTCTTTTAAATCCTTTTCTGCGCAAAAATTCAAATTAAAGTAGCCGCTCGGCGTTATCCTATAAAGTTGTGCCTATTGTTGAGCTTCGCCCAAGTAAAACTCCTTTTTAAAAAAAGCATTGGTGTACGTACCGTAATTTTTTTCTATATTTATTTTACTCGGTACATACAATACCAAAAGCTAGTTTTCCCCCAAAGGAGGTGGGCTTAGCAATCGTTGGCTTAATGAACATTCGAATCTTTCGAGATTTCGACCTTGTCTCTAGAGCGAGTACCCGCTAAACTTAAGCATATTACTAAGCGGAGGAAAAGAAACCAAAAGGGATTCCCTAAGTAAGTGCGACTGAACCGGGATTAGCCCAACGCGTAGGCTATAGTCTCAACTTTTTTTAAAGTTCGCGACTATTAGCGATGCCGCGTAATGGGAGATTAATGATACGCACCATGTCAGTGTTTTAAATATATCTTGAGGGGTGTATAGACCTTTTTATTTTTTTTAACTTTGTCTAACCGCTGAAGGTGGTAGCCCTGTAAAGACTTTTTTTGATTTGGTACGTATCTGTTCTCCTAAAGAGTAAGGTTGTTTGAAATTGCAACCCGAAGCAGGTGGTACATTCCATCTAAGGCTAAATATCCTTACGAGACCGATAGCGAACAAGTACCGCGAGGGAAAGTTGAAAAGAACTCTGCAGAGAGAGTTAAAAAGACTGTGAAACTACCATATGTAACAAGCGAATGGTCATTGGTATCCGTGTCCGTCGCGAAATCTATAAATGTCAATACATTTACATAACCCGACTTTTCGTTCGTTGTCAACACGACGGACGTCTAGCCTATTTCTTTCTTATTGACAAATGTAGTTTCGTAACGAAGTACGGACGCCGCGGCTCTTCCCGAGCGTTGTTAGCCTCAAACCTTAGGATACGTCTGTAGTAGATGTTCCGAGCTACTTTTTGATTTTTTTTATTAATGGCTCTTAACACCGAAAAAGACGAGAATAAGGCCCTAAGCTTTCGAACGCCGGGATTTGTTGCCTCATTTTACGCTCGAGCTTTATACGGAGGATCAATTTATTTATCTTATGTAGTTCCTCCTATATTTTTTTTGGTTCGAACGCGGCGCAATTTTACCGAACGTGACCATTCGTCCCGTCTTGAAACACGGACCAAGGAGTTTAACATATACGCGAGTCAAAGGATTTTGAAATCCCACGGCGATAGCGAAAATGATTCGTTGGACCGATCCGTTGATTATACACTCTTCGGCGCAGGTCCGGGGTACGTCGTATGATCGAGTTTATTATTGTTACAATTGCGACCTTATTTTTAAAAAGACGCTTCGGCGTTAATTTTTTTTACAACAGTGTTGCAAACTTAACTTAAGTTCGGTTGACGTGCACCCTTAGCGTATATGATAAGACCCGAAAGATGGTGATCTATGCCTGGAAAGGACAAAGCCGGACGAAAGTCAGGTGGAAGTCCTCCCAGCTTCTGACGTGCAAATCGATCTTCAGAGCTGGGTATAGGGGCGAAAGACCAATCGAACCGTCTAGTAGCTGGTTCCCTTCGAAGTTTCCCTCAGGATAGCTAGAGCTGATTTACACGAGATTCATCCTGTAAAGAGAATGATTAGGGGTCTTGGGGTACTTCTAGTCCTCAACCCATTTTCAAACTCTAAAGGGGTGAGATGCCAGAATTTTCCATACGGAAATTTCGGCTACGATTCAAAGTTTTTAGTGGACCATTTTTGGTAAGCAGAACTGGTGCTGTGGGATGAACCAAACGCAGAGTTACGGGGCCCTATCAATGTGGCCTATAAGAGACCACAAAAGGTGTTTGTCGCTTAGGACATCAGGTCGGTGGTCATGGAAGTTGACATCCGCTAAGGAGTGTGTAACAACTCACCTGCAGAAGCGAGAAGCCCTGAAAATGGATGGCGCTCAGCCAATAAATCCCTATACTCTGCCGTCGGTAGCAGTAATGGCGAATGTGTCGTCTCGAGGCTCCGACGAGTAGAAGGGTGCGCCGGTGTGCAAAGAAGGTTTTGCCGCGAGTCTGACTGGAGCCGCCGGCGGTACAGATCTTGGTGGTAGTAGTATTCACTCGGCTGAGATATAAGCACCCTTGGCCTAGGATTTACTATGGGAAGGGTTTCTCGTCAACTGCAGTTGTACGAGAGTTAATCGGACCTAAGTCCCCGGCCAATCGCCTGATTTTGATGATATGTATATACACGCGATGTGAACCGAACCCTCGGTCTAAAACCCGAAGTCTGCCGCCAATAAAATATTTTTTGTTCGGTCGCTGCGAGCGTTTCGCTTCGCTAGCTGACTACGGCGAAGGAGGGTAGGGTTTTAGTTTCCCTATTCGATGCATCATATTAATTTTCGCTCGAAGGGACGAAAGGGAAGCAGTCTAACTTTACATGCATAATGCGTGGGTTACTCTCGGTATGACGGTCGCCAATTGATAAAAAGAAAATTTCCTAACCTCGTCGTTTACGACGGCCATTAGACCATTTTTTTTATTTTCCAATCCGGCATCACGTTTAGGGCGTACTTGGTAACAAGTCATGAACCCTACCATTCGGGCTGCAACTTAAGGCAGAGCTCGCTCTTTTCTTTATAAGGTACTGGCTAGTCCCTCTAAGCAATTTCCGAGGAGCAAGGGAACAAGTTTAGCATTCCTTTCCAAAGAACGTGATTATAGCAATGTTTCGTCTATGGCGTTGAGGTCTGGCCCTGAAACGCAGGTCTAGGAATTTTTTCGATGTATATAAAAATGGCGCCTCGTACAAAAATAATGAGAGGGTATAAAGGCTGTTAAGAGGACAGCTTGGCTTATTGAATACACATACCCTTCAATAATTATACTTGATTGTGCATTTTTTAAAAAAGAGCAATTTAAGCCTCGCGCATTGCCGTACCTAAAACCGCATCCGGTCCTTGGGTTGCTGAGTCTCAGATCGATAGAAAAATGTAAATAAGGGAAGTCGACAACTCGGATCTGTACCTTCGGTACAAAGCTTGGCTCTGAAGGACGGGTCATTTGGCCCGAGAGGACGATGCGAACTTATCTTTTAAAACCAAAATATAAAAACGAGTTCGCGGGCGCTATCGGTGTTAAGGTCCGTTTTACTTATTTAAACTTTTTCTCGAAACGGCCTTTACATTTGACCATAAACGTCTTATTCAGAACTGGCACAGACCAGAGGAATCCGACTGTCTAATTAAAACAAAGCATCGTGTTCTCCTTAATTCGGGATCGACACGATGTGATTTCTGCCCAGTGCTCACAATGTCTAATTGAAGAAATTTGGCCACGCAGGGGTAAACGGCGGAAGTAACTATGACTTTCTTCAGGTAGCCAAATGCCTTGTCATCTAATTAGTGACGCGCACGAATGGATTAACGAGATTCCTGCTGTCCCTATTTACTCCCTAGCGAACCCACAGGCAGGGGAACGGGCCTGCGAGGCAATGCGGGGAAAGAAGACCCTGTTGAGCTTGACTCTATGCAGAAGTCGTAAGGATACACAGTAGGTGTAGCTAATAGGTGGTAGGGTGCTTTTTTATCTACGACAATGTCGTTTTGTAGCTTCCCAAAAATGAAATACCACCACTATTGTAAAATTCCTTACTAAAACGGTAGCCATGCGACTCGTCGTTCCATCGTAATAACGGTGAGCGACTATTTATTATCAATTTTTAACCAGCATCCCGAAAACATCTTCTGCGCGGGAGTTTGGCTGGGGCGGTACGCCTATCAAACAATAACGTTGGTGTCCTAAGGTGGTCTCGACCAGAACGGAAATCTGGTGTAGAGCAGAAGGGCAAATGCCCGCTTAAATCTTACGTTCAGTACATGTAAGGTTCGCGCAAGCGCGGCCTCGAGATCCTTTGATTCTTCGAATGTAAGAGTAGAGGTGTCAGAAAAGTTACCACAGGGGTAACTGGCTTGTGGCAGCCAAGCGTCCGCAGCGACGTTGCCGTTTGATCCTTCGATGTCGGCTCTTCCTATCATTGCGTCGCAGCAGGCGTCAAGTGTTGGATTGTTCACCCATAAAAAGGGAACGTGAGCTGGGTTTAGACCGTCGCGAGACAGGTTAGTTTTATCCTACATTGTCTATTCAATTAACTAGTGAATGGTAACCCCACTGAGTACGAGAGGAACCGAGGGTTAGGACCAATGGTCTAGTAGTCGATTGACAAATCGTATGCTGCGAAGCTAAGTCCTTAGGAAAAAAGCTTGAATGCCTCTCAAAGCTGATTCCTTACCAGACACTGGGAACCTATTTCCGAATGGAAATTGCGATAAGAGACCCAACTTCAACTCTTTCCTTATATATATATATGTCTTTTACACGCGCTAAAATGCTCCTTATATAATCTATATTGATAAAGGGCGGCGCAGGAAAGTTTTGGTCATAAGGTCTAAAGGCTACAACAATCATCGTAGAAATACTTTGATTTTTGGGCCTCGTAATCAGCCGGGGAATTCTCCTAGCAATTCTTCCAATTTTTTTTTATCTTAAAACGAAGAATTGTTGGGTATCCTGTTACCCGGGTAAGTGAAAAGCGTCGTGGCGTGTTCCGGCGACTACTTAAACGTAAACTAAATTGTCACAAAAATCAAACAACCTTAGTTGGCGAGGTTAATATGATATGCTAGCCGATCTTGGTGCACGGCTTAAATTTAAAGGCGAGACGGTATATACGTATAGCAAATTGCTCTAGCATAAGTTTTACTTAATGCTGAAATAATATTGACAAAGGGCGAAGCTAATACCGAATGACTTACGAGGTCAGTGACAAAAACGTTTCTTGTAGCCGATCTCGGTTCATTAGCCCTTCGCCCGTAGCGCCCGGGGCTTTCGTAATTACAATTCCTGGTCCGCATGTACACGA